>OX031072.1:36304731-36904731 GCA_943736015.1 Tridacna crocea | reverse complement strand
GGGAAAAGTAGAAAATGCTGGTAACCATTATTTTGTTCTATTTCTACAAGGTTCTCTAACTGTTTTTTTGAAAAAATCTATTCATGTGAATCAGATTCAAATTGTTGTCTGCAAATATTCTGAGTGTAAACGAGTGTAAAATCATGTTGTTTGGTAAGGAATAGAGAGCTAACCCTTTACACAAAGAAACCCTAAAGAATATGCCTTTTGAAAACATTGTGGGAAAGGGAGAAGATGCTGGTAACCAGCATTTTCTCCCTTTCCCACAAAGTTTTCTACTCAATCAAGAGAAAATTGTCCTATTTGAGCCACTATGAAATTGTCGCCTGCAAATGCTTTCAATTTGGATAGGTCTAAAATTTTACCGTGTGGTAAGAGTTGCCCTGTAATGGGTACTTGAACTCTGAACCAAAGGACATAATTTTAGAGATGTCTAAACCTCTTTCCAAAGAGCAGGGTGTCATTATTTTGTTTTGTTTGAATATGATCTTAGTTGTCTAAAAACAGCTGATTTTTTAAAATAAAATACTCAGTCATCAAGTTGCCTTGTGAAGTGATATTTATTGTGTTACGATTCCAAGAGTATGGAAGTAGAGGGCCCAGTTTGATAGGGATCTAGGGTCAGTATTATTTCTTTACCAAACGACAAAATTTTAGACTGGTCCAAATTGAAAGTATGTCAAACTAGATGGGACTAAAAATTTGAAATTTGTAACAAAGAGGAGAGAAAGCATTGCAGGAAAAGGAGGAAATGGAGGTTACCAGCATTTTCTCCTTTTCTCACAGTGTTTTCAAAAGGCTTCTTTCTCAGGGTAGTCAAAAGTCAGCATTGTGTCGTAAGGTTAACCAACCATTCATATGAATACTCTTAGTCAAATTCTCGGTTTAGAAAGTAACACAACTTCTGATTGGCTAAACCATATGGTTTAGCCAATCATCAGGTGTATTACTTTCATTACAGAAAATTCTTGAGCATAATACTATAATGGTTTGTGAGTACAGACTCCCGTCTTCCCTGAGGAGGCAAGAACATGAAACTCCGGCAGAAACTCCTCTTTGTAATAGCTTGTTGTTCATGCAGTGTTCTGACAAGGTGGGTGTAGTCTTTTTGTTAAAAAAAAAACAAAAACAAGCACATAGTAGTACAGACAAGTGGAACTTGGTCCCTTTCAAATCCACCTGAAAACTGAGCTTGAGTGGATTTGGATTTGCCATGCACTTACACTATATTTCTGCCCTATATTTTGCACAGTTACACTCTGAACCTTGCATTCCTTGTCAGGACACTGAGACTTGACATCATTGGTATGAACTATGCTCTTGTAAATAGGGTAGGACATTGATCCTAGAATTTAATTGTAGTTATTAGATATACAGGATCTGAAATGAGTGAGCTTTTGAAACAAGATTTTATTAAACGAGTCTAGGGAAATGTTATCAGACGAGCCTTTGGCGAGCTTAATAACATTTTCCTTGACAAGTTTAATAAAATTCTAGCCTAAAAATCCACAAATATCAGACTCTTTTTATCACATAACGATATTTCACAAATATAGATCAGATGATGCGAAACAATCATGATGCACCCGCTGTATTATCAATAAAACCCATTTACTTGTATGAAATACGTACAAAAAAGAGATAAAAAAATGACATCACACAAAAGTGATATCAAACGTGTATAAGATAAGAAAATACGTAATGGTTATATTACACTGAAAACAAGGAAGGTCATGTGATAAAAGAGTATACAATAAACCGGAAGTAAATCAGGAAAAACGGACATAGTACACTGTAAGCCGGAAATGAGATCACTATTGCAAATGTGTAACTCTTAAGTAGCTGAGTGTGATTCATTGACCTTTTGTGAACGGTGTAGATCAAGATTAGACTGCACAGAACGTGCAGTCTGATCTTGGATCTACACTGTCCAATAAGGAGATATTATTCCCCAAAATATGACTTTGAAATGGCGATATTTGGATTTTTACTATCAGAATGAAAATTTCATTTCAATTAGCAGGACAAGAGTTATCTATTTACTAAACGACAAAATTTTGGACTAGTCTAAATTGAAAGCATTTGAAGACAACAAAAATAAATGTGAATCAAACATTGAATTTTGAATGAGAAAGGGTAGAAAACATTGTGGGATAAGGAGAAAATGCTGGTAACCACCATTTTCTCCTTTTCCGACAATGTTTTTTAACTTGACCATTTTTAACTCCTCGCCAGCTAAATAACTTGATGCCACTTTCAAGCCGGTGTAATGCAGAGAAATGACCTCCCGTACAAAATGAACCACTAACAATGGTTTATACGAAAGAGCAGCCCTGATAAGCAAATCTAAAACTTTAGGTTTCCTTTGTTTCACAGACTTGGTTGCCCTCAGTCTATGGTCCCTTTTTAGCTCACCTGAGCACAACGTGCTCAAGGGGAGCTTTTAGGGTCACTGGGTGTCCGTCGTCCATCGTGCGTCGTGCGTCGTCAACAATTCTTTAAACATCAACTCCTCCTAAACCGCTGGGCCAATTTGGACCAAACTTGGCAGGAATGTTCCTTGGGAGGCCCTCTTTAAAAATTGTTCACAGAATTTGATTCCGTCAAAAACTCTGGTTGCCATGGCAACGAAATGGAATTTTTTAGCAAATTCTTTAAAAATCTTCTCCTCTGAAACCGCTGGTCGGATTTTGAAATAATTTCACAGATATGTTCCTTGGGTGACCCTTTTCAAAAATTGTTCGTGAAATTTTGATCCGTCAAAAATTGTGGCTCTGGTGAATGGGGGCTACTTGCACTATACAGAAATGAAGGAATTCTTAAAAAATCTTCTCCTCTGAAACCCCTGGTCGGATTTTGAAATAATTTCACAGATATGTTCCTTGGGTGACCCTTTTCAAAAATTGTTCGTGAAATTTTGATCCGTCAAAAAATGTGGCTCTGGTGAACGGGGGCTACTTGCACTATATAGAAATGAAGGAATTCTTAAAAAATCTTCTTCTCCGAAACCGCTGGTCAGATTTTGAAATAATTCCACAGATATGTTCCTTGGGTGACCCTTTTCAAAAATTGTTCGCGAAATTTTGATCCGTCAAGAAACATGGCTCTGGTGAATGGGGGCTTCTTGCACTATTGGGAAATGAGGAAATTCTTAAAATTTTTTCTTCTCTGAAACCACTGGTCAGATTTTGAAATAATTTCTCTGGGATATTCCTTGGGTGACCCTTTTCAAAAAGTGTTCACAAAATTTTAATCCGTCAAGAAACATGGCTCTGGTGAATGGGGGCTACTTGCACTATAGGGAAATAAAGAAATTTTTAAAAATTCTTCTTCTCTGAAACGGCTGGACAGATTTTAAAATGATTTCACAGTGATGATCCTTGGGTGACCCTTTTCAAAAAATGTTCACAAAATTTTGATCCATGAAGAAACATGGCTCTAGTGAATGGGGGCTACTTGCACTATATGGAAATGAAGAAATTCTTGAAAATTCTTTTTCTCTGAAACCCCTAGTCAGATTTTAAAATAATTTGACAGAGATGTTCCTTGGGCGATCCTTGCTCTTGTGAATGGGAGCTACTTGCACTATATGGACATGATGATATTCTTGAAAATTCTCTTTCTCTGAAACCCCTGGTCAGATTTTAAAAGAAATTTTTCGAAATGTTCCTTGGAAGACCCTTTTCAAAACTTGTTCGTAAATTTTGATCCATCAAGAAACATGGCTCTCGTGGATGGGGGATACTTGCTCTTATACAGAAATGAAGAATTCTTAAAAATTCTTCTTTTTGAAACTGATGGTCAGATTTGGAAATGAATTTTACAGGTGACCTTTTGAAAATTGCTTAGCAAAATTATAAATTTGGTTCCAATGTTTCAATACCTCAAAAAAAAAATATAGGCTATGGTCATCTCAAAACTCAGGTGAGCGATCCAGGGCCATCTTGGCCCTCTTGTTTAGCTCACCTGAGCACAACATGCTCAAGGGGAGCTTTTAAGGTCACTGGGTGTCCGTCGTCCGTTGTCCGTTGTCAGCAATTCTTTAAATATCAACTCCTCCTAAACCACTGGGCCAATTTGGACCAAACTTGGCAGGAATGTTCCTTAGGAGGTCCTCTTTAAAAATTGTTCACATAATTTGATTCCGTCAAAAACTCTGGTTGCCATGGCAACGAAATGGAATTTTTTAGCAAATTCTTTAAAAATCTTCTCCTCTGAAACCGCTAGTCTGATTTTGAAATAATTTCACAGATATGTTCCTTGGGTGACCCTTTTCAAAAATTGTTCGTGAAATTTTGATGCGTCAAAAGTTGTGGCTCTGGTGAATGGGGGCTACTTGCACTATACAGAAATCAAGGAATTCTTTAAAAATCTTCTCCTCTGAAACCGCTGGTCGGATTTTGAAATAATTTCACAGATATGTTCCTTGGGTGACCCTTTTCAAAATTTGTTCGCGAAATTTTGATCCGTCAAAAAATATGGCTCTGGTGAATGGGGGCTACTTGCACTATACTGAAATGAAGGAATTCTTAAAAAATCTTCTACTCTTAAACCGCTGGTCAGATTTTGAAATAATTTCACAGATATGTTCCTTGGGTGACCCTTTTCAAAACTTGTTTGCGAAATTTTGATCCGTCAAAAAATATGGCTCTGGTGAATGGGGGCTACTTGCACTATACAGAAATGAAGGAATTCTTAAAAAATCTTCTTCTCTGAAATCGCTGGTCAGATTTTGAAATAATTTCTCAGGGATGTTCCTTGGGTGACCCTTTTCAAAAACTCTTCGCGAAATTTTGATCCGTCAAGAAACATGGCTCTGGTGAATGGGGGCTACTTGCACTATAGGGAAATGAGGAAATTCTTAAAAAATTTTCTTCTCTGAAAGCTCTGGTCAGATTTTGAAATAATTTCTCAGGGATGTTCCTTGGGTGACCCTTTTCAAAATTTGTTCACAAAATTTTGATCCGTCAAGAAACAAGGCTCTGGTGAATGGGGGCTACTTGCACTATAGGGAAATGAAGAAATTCTTAAAAATTCTTCTTCTCTGAAACGGCAAGACAGATTATGAAATGATTTCACAGAGATGATCCTTGGGTGACCCTTTTCAAAAACTGTTCACAAAATTTTGATCCGTCAAGAAACATGGCTCTGGTGAATAGGGCTACTTGCACTATATAGAAATGAAGAAATTCTTGAAAATTCTTTTTCTCTGAAACCCCTGGTCAGATTTTAAAAGAAATTTTCTGAAATGTTCCTTGGGTGACCCTTTTCAAAACTTGTTCATAAATTTTGATCCATCAAGAAACATGGCTCTCATGGATGGAGGATACTTGCTCTTATACAGAAATGAAGATTTCTTAAAAATTCTTCTTTTTGAAACTGATGGTCAGATTTCGAAATGATTTTTACAGGTGACCTTTTGAAAATTGCTTAGCAAAATTATAAATTTGCTTCCAATGTTTCAATACCTAAAAAAAAAAAAAGGCTATGGTCATCTCAAAAATTAAGTTGAGCGATCCAGGGCCATCTTGGCCCTCTTGTTCTTTTTACTTTTGTGACGAGCTAAAGAAAAGTTTGATATACTAAATCCTTTATCGATCCCCAAAAAATTCAACGCGTCTAAATTGAAAGTGATTCGAGACGATTGAAAAATTCTGGTTTAAAAAAATGTCATAAATTATGAGGGAAATATGAAACAAGTACAGAACCCGGGATCCTTTGCTTACAGAGTAAGTGGTCTATCACTGAGCTACGTATTCCGTTGAATTGACAAATGAACACTTCGTACATTTTTGTGAAAGGTGAGAAAAATACATGGACAATTGTCGGTTATCACATATACATAATCAAAGTACTGAAAGTACTGTTAGAAGGCGAGTTTAGAATTTGTGCACAACATAATGCGATACATTTTCCTGTACTTAAATCGCCTCTCCTGATACAGAAAAGTCTACAGAATTGTGCAATGTTCCTGTGCAATGAGGACCAGTTTACTATCTTGAGTTTTATCAAACTTGAAGAAGGCCTGAGAAAATATGTTGAAAAAATTAAAACGAATGGACTTTTCTGAAACTCCTTTCCAATTCATTTGAAGGAAAAATTTCATGTGATAGCAAAGAGTCTGATTTACCGTTACCCGTGTATGTTTTTACGCTGTATAGAAACTTAGATCTAACCCTCTTTTACCGCAATAATGAGTCTTAAAGGAAGAAGGCTTGAAAACTTTTGGTCTGAAAAGGAGAATACGGTACTAATTGACATGTTTTTCCTTTTCCTAAAATGTCTTCCTTCCTATTTTAGACAGGTTCCATCAATGGTGCCAGATCAAAAAAGTTGCTACCTGAAAATGCATTCAATTTTGGAAAGTCTGAATTTTTTCCATGTGTAAAGAGTCAATAAAGTTTCTCCTTTTCAAAACTAATTTTTTGAATAACCTGTTTCTCAGAGTTGTTAAAACTGTACATGCTAGGGTATGGTAATGGATTGAATTGTATTTTTTGCTTTGAAATGCAGACAGTTTTGATAGGTCTAAAACTGTAACTTTGTAATGAGATGATTAAGCTAAGACCTGTGTAATGCACTTCTGGTGAAAATTCTAATTGGTTGGTAAATAAGGATAAATAAGGATTTATGCAGAAATAATATTTTTGCACATTTGTAACGGATCAGAAATTCCGTTTATGTCTATCTTGAAATTATTTTTTGATACTTTTGTTAGTTTTCTGAAAAGGGAGGTAATTATCTCTTTTTGAATTGAGAATATGGTGGTTTTAGATTTATAAATGATAATTCAAAGAAGGAAAAAATGGAGAAAAAAAGATGAAAAGGTGAAAGTAGTTCAATAGTACTCATTTTTAATTATAGCTAATTTTGCAGGATGATATTTTAGTGGAAATAGCTGTTTTCCATCACACAGGTCTTACCTTAATTTATTGAAAGTCTTTACCATTTTATTCCATAGACAATTTTATTGAGAGAGCAAAGAGTTTCTAGAAAGGTGCCTTTTAGAGTATAGAAATTGAAATTCAGCCTTTTAAATCACAATACTGACTTTCAACAATGTTGAAGAAGAGGCTTTTGAAAGCATTGTAGGAAAAGTAGCAAATAATGATAATCAACATTCCCAAAATCTTTTCCAAAAATTAACAAAAAATTAGGGCCGTCTACATTAAAGCAATTTGCAGATAATAAGTTAAGAGCAGCTAAAATGTGCTGTTTGGCTGGGAAAAAGTACAAAACATAGTGGTAAAAGGAGAAAATACTGGTTACTAGCGTTTTCTCCTTTTCCAAAAGTATTTTGAAACTTTTTTTTCGGTGACTTTTTAGCTCACCTGAGCACAACGTGCTCAAGGGGAGCTTTTAGGGTCGCTGGGTGTCCGTTGTGCGTCGTCAACAATTCTTTAAACATCAACTCCTCCTAAACCGCTGGGCCAATTTAGACCAAACTTGGCAGGAATGTTCCTTGGGAGGTCCTCTTTAAAACTTGTGAGCAGAATTGGATTCTGTCAAAAACTCTGGTTGCCATGGCAACGAAATGGAATTTTTTAGCAAATTCTTTAAAAATCTTCTCCTCTGAAACCGCTGGTCGGATTTTGAAATTATTTCACAGATTTGTTCCTTGGGTGACCCTTTTCAAAAATTGTTTGTGAAATTTTGATCCGTCAAAAATTGTGGCTCTGGTGAATGGGGGCTACTTGCACTATACAGAAATCAAGGAATTCTTTAAAAATCTTCTCCTCTGAAACCACTGGTCGGATTTTGAAATAATTTCACAGATATGTTCCATGGGCTACTTGCACTATTGGGAAATGAGGAAATTCTTAAAAATTTTTCTTCTCTGAAACCGCTGGTCAGATTTTGAAATACTTTCTCAGGGATGTTCCTTGGACCAAACTTGGCTGGAATGTTCCTTGGGAGGTCCTCTTTAAAAAGTGTTCACAGAATTTGATTCCGTCAAAAACTCTGGTTGCCATGGCAACGAAGTGGAATTTTTTAGGAAATTCTTTAAAAATCTTCTTCTCTAAAACTGCTGGCCAGATTTTAAAATAATTTCACAGAGATGTTCCTTGGGTAACCCTTTTCAAAAATTGTTCGCGAAATTTTGATCCGTCAAGAAACATGGCTCTGGTGAATGGGGGCTTCTTGTACTATACAGAAATGAAGAAATTCTTAAAAATTCTTCTTCTCAGAAACCGCTGGCCAGATTTTGAAATAATTTCACAGAGATGTTCCTTTGGTGACCCTTTCCAAAAAGTGTTCGCGAAATTTTGATCCGTCAAGAAACATGGCTCCGGTGAATGGGGGCCTCTTTCACAATACAGAAATGAAGAAATTCTTAAAAATCCTTCTTCTTTGAAACCACTGGCCAGATTTTGAAATAATTTCACAGAGATGTTCCTTGGATGACCCTTTTAAAAAATTGTTCGCGAAATTTTGATCCGTTTAGAAACATCGCTCTGGTGAATGGGGGCTTCTTGCACTATACAGAAATGAAGAAATTCTTAAAAATTCTTCTTCTCAGAAACTGCTGGCCATATTTTAAAATTATTTCACAGAGATGTTCCTTTGGTGACCCTTTCCAAAAATTGTTCGCGAAATTTTGATCCGTCAAGAAACATGGCTCTGGTGAATGGCGGCTTCTTGCACTATACAGAAATGAAGAAATTCTTAAAAATTCTTCTTCTCTGAAACCGCTGGTCAGATTTTAAAATAATTTTACAGAGATGTTCCTTGGATGACCCTTTTCAAAAACTGTTTGCAAAATTCTGATCTGTTAAGAAACATGGCTCTTGTGAATGGGGGCTTCTTGCACTTTACAGAAATGAAGAAATTCTTAAGAATTCTTCTTCTCAGAAAGCGCTAACCAGATTTTAAAATAATTTCACAGAGATGTTCCTTGGATGACCCTTTTCAAAAATTGTTCGCGAAATTTTGATCCGTCAAGAAACATGGCTCTGGTGAATGGGGGCTTCTTGCACTATACAGAAATGAAGAAATTCTTTAAAATTCTTCTTCTCTGAAACCGCTGGTCAGATTTTGAAATAATTTCACAGAGATGTTCCTTGGATGACCCTTTCCAAAAACTGTTTGTGAAATTTTGGTAGGTCAAGAAACCTGGCTCTGGGGAATGGGGGCTACTTGCGCTATAGGGAAATGAAGAAATTCTTAAAAATTCTTCTTCTCTCGAATAGCTGTTCAGATTTTGAAATAATTTCACAGAGATGTTCATTGGGTGACCCTTTTCAAAATTGTTCGTGAAATTTTGATTCATCAAGAAACTTGGCTCTGGTGAATGGGGGTTACTTGCACTTTAGGGCAATGAAGAAATTCTTAGAAAATCTTCTTCTCTGAAACGGCTTGTCAGATTTTGGAAAATTTTCACAGAGATATTCCTTGGGTGACCCTTTTCAAAAATTGTTCGTGAAAGTTTGATTCGTCGAGAAACATTGCACTGGTGAATGGGGCTACTTGCACTACATGTATATGGAAATTAAGAAATTCTTGAAAATTCTTCTTCTCTGAAACTGCTGGTCAGATTTTGAAAGGACTTTTACAGGTGACCTTTTAAAAATTGCTCGTCAAAATGATGATTTTGTTTCTAGTGTTTCAATACCTTCAAAAAAAAAAAAGGCTATGGTCCTCTCAAAAATTCAGGTGAGCGATCTAGGGCCATTTTGGCCCTCTTGTTTTTTACTTGGTTCCATTTTATTTGAAATATACTTTATCAAGACTGAAAAAAAGTTTCAAAACAAAATATCAATGCAAAATTGCACCATTTGGGCCACACTGAAATGATCAACAAATTCTTTTAATTTGGATAGGTGTAAAATTTTGCGGCGTGGTAACGGGAGAGGAGGGTACTGAAAGAATTTGCAGACGACAATTCACAGTGGCTTAAATGGAGCAATTTTGCTTTGATACAGAAGAAAATTTTGTAGGAAAAGGAGAAAGGCTTGTTACCAGCATTCTCTCCTTTTCCCACTATATTTTCAAAAGCCTGCTTCCTCAGTGTTGTTCAAAGTCGTCATTGTGTGATAAAGTCACATGTCAGTCACTTGACATTCCCACATTGCTTTATTGAATTTTGGCGCGAAATCTAAAAATATCTAAAAAAATTTCTGTTGTAATTTTATGAGTCTTAATTATTGATGATTTGTTTTATTTTTTCATATAAATTTCAGTGACATATATATTCTTTAATTTGGTGAGATGTAAAAATTCTAAATACCCATTTTTAAAACATAGTGGGAAAATGGAATAATGCAGGTCACCAGCCTATCCAATATCTTAACCCTTTCCAAAACAATTCCTGGCTTTTGCGACCTAGAGATGAAATCCTTTTGAAAACATTGTGGGAAAAGGAAAAAAATGCATTTTCTCTTTTACCTACAATGTTTTCTACCCTGCTGGAAACAAATTTCAATTTTTGAGTTATGTTTATTTTCTTGTCTGAAAATGCTGTCAATTTTGGCCAGTCTAAAAATTTGTCGTTTGGTGAAGGGTTAAAATTATATCACTACCAGACAACAAAATTATGGACCTGCCCAAACCCAAAGCGCTTCCACATGACAGAGTGAACATGAATCTAACACTGAAATTTAGTCTCTGAGAGAAAGAAAATGTTGTGAGGGGTGCAGATGTAATGTTTTTAGCTCACTTGAGCACAACGTGCTCAAGGGGAGCTTTTAGGATCACCTAGTGTCCATCGTGCGTCGTCTGTCGTGGGTCGTGCGTCGTCAACAATTCTTTAAACATCAACTCCTCTTGAACCGCTGGGCGGATTTGGACCAAACTTGGCAGGAATGTTCCTTGGGAGGTCCTCTTTAAGAATTGTTCACAGAATTTGATTCCATCAAAAACTCTGGTTGCCATGGCAACGAAATGGAATTTTCTATGGAATTATTTAAAAATCTTCTCCTCTGAAACCGCTGGTCGGATTTTGAAATAATTTCACAGATATGTTCCTTTGGTGACCCTTTACAAAAATTGTTCGTGAAATTTTGATTCGTCAAAAAATGTGGCTCTGGTGAATGGGGGCTTCTTGCACTATACAGAAATGAAGGAATTCTTTAAAAATCTTCTCCTCTGAAACTGCTGGTCGGATTTTGTAATAATTTCAGAGATATGTTCCTTGGGTGACCCTTTTCAAAATTTGTTCGTGAAATTTTGATTCGTCAAAAAATGTGGCTCTGGTGAATGGGGGCTTCTTGCACTATACAGAAATGAAGGAATTCTTAAA
This sequence comes from Tridacna crocea, assembly GCA_943736015.1. NCBI lineage: Eukaryota > Metazoa > Mollusca > Bivalvia > Cardiida > Cardiidae > Tridacna > Tridacna crocea. The sequence goes on along the minus strand of OX031072.1, from coordinate 36,893,492 downwards.
AATTCTTCTTCTCTGAAACCGCAGGTCAGATTTTGAAATAATTTGACAGAGTTGTTCCTTGGGTGACCCTTTTAAAAAATTGTTTGCGAAATTTTGATTGGTCAAGAAACATGGCTCTGGTGAATGGGGGCTTCTTGCACTATACAGAAATGAAGAAATTCTTTTAAATTCTTCTTCTCTGAAACAGCTGGTTAGATTTTGAAATAATTTCACAGACTTGTTCCTTGGGTTACCCTTTTCAAAAATTGTTCGCGAAATTTTGATTGGTCAAGAAACATGGCTCTTGTGAATGGGGGCTACTTGCACTATATAGAAATGAAGAAGTTCTTGAAAATTCTTCTTCTCTGAAATGGCTGGACAGATTTTGAAATAATTTCACAGAGATGTTCCTTGGGTGACCCTTTTCTAAAATTGTTCGCAAAATTTTGATTGGCCAAGAAACATGGCTCTAGTGAATAGGGGCTACTTGCACTATATGGAAATGAAGAAATTCTTGAAAATTCTTCTTCTCTGAAACCGCTGGCCAGATTTTAAAATAATTTCACAGAGATGTTCCTTGGGTGACCCTTTTCAAAAATTGTTCGCGAAATTTTGATTCGTCAAGAAAAATGGCTCTTGTGAATGGGGGCTACTTGCACTATATGGACATGATGAAATTCTTTAAAATTCTCTTTCTCTGAAACCCCTGGTCAGATTTTGGAATTATTTCAGAGAGATGTTCCTTGGGTGACCCTTTTCAAAACTTGTTCGTAAATTTTGATCCATCAAGAAACATGGCTCTCGTGGATGGGGGCTACTTGCTCTTATACAGAAATGAAGAATTCTTAAAAATTCTTCTTTTTGAAACTGATGGTCAGATTTCGAAATGACTTTTACAGGTGACCTTTTGAAAATTGCTTGGCAAAATTATAAATTTGGTTCCAATGCTTCAATACCTCAAACAAAAAAAAAATAGACTATGGTCATCTCAAAAATTCAGGTGAGCGATCCAGGGCCATCTTGGCCCTCTTGTTTTAATTCTTTCGAAAATATTGTGGGAATATGAAAAATGAAAACTGCAAGCATGTCGCAATATTTTGTCAGGCACACAATAATCAAATGGAACCATCCAATTCATGTATACAGATATATCTTTCTTAGGAGACAACGTTATGGACCTGTCCAAACTCAAAGCACATGCAGTAACAAAATTAACATGAATCAAACATTTAAATTCAGTCGCTGAGGGGAAAATATTTTGGGAAAATGGAGAATATGCAGCATTTTCTTCTTTTCCCACAATAGTTTCCAAAGGCTTCTTTTTCGATATTGTTAAAACCTGGTATTGTGCGATGAAGGTATAAAGGGAAAATATTTGGACTGGCCCAACAAACATTTGACATTCACTCACACTCACATTCTAAAATAAACACCAATGCAAAGAAAACAATGAAATGTACATATGTCATTGTTGTATTGTTATGATTAGGTACTGTATATACAAATCGTAAATAAATCTGTCTGTCTTAGATCTATGGGTGTGTCTTATTTTTCCAGAATGAACTAACCCATTACAATCATAGTGTTTTTCCAACCAAGATGGAAGGTTTAAAAATCATTGATGGAAAAGGGGACCTGTTAAACAGCATTTTCTCCTTTGCCCACAATGTTTTCCATCATTTCAAAAAAACTTTCCATCTTTGGAGCATTTTTTCAACCCTTTACCACACAAACAAATTTTAGACCAGTCCAAATTGAAAGCATTTACTGATGAAAGTTCAATGTGGCTCATACAAAAAGATTTTGGGAAAAGGAGAAAATGCTGGCAACCAGCATTTTCTCCTTTTCTCACAATGTTTTCAGATGCCTTCTCTTTCAGGGGTAATAAAAGTCATTCTGCGGTAAAGGGTTATTAGTACATGCTTTCCAATTGGGCAAGTCTAAGATTTTACAGTGTAGTACAGTATATGGTTTGTCCAAATATCAGACGTTTACCAACTACTTTGTGAAGGGTTAAAAAAAAAAAAGAGAGAGAGAAATAAATCCAGAATAAGTAGACTCGTCCAAATCTAAGAAAGTAAAACATCATTTTATCCAAGGCAGAAAAAAAGGCAACTGGGATAGTTTTTACAAAAATAGGCTCACTGAAAATAAATGGACTCTTCCAATTTCAGTGAATTGTAAGAGGTCTTAAACATCATTGAATAGATTTATCCAAATTCATTTACTTGTAAATGAAGTGGACTTTCCAAAATTCAATGACTTGTTAAAGAACTAGAAATATATTAAATGGACTCTTCCAGAATATTTGATTTTTAAAGAAAATGTCAGATAAAATTAAGTGGACCCTTCCAAATTCAATAAATTTCAAGTTAACAGAATAAATTTAAAATGGACTCTTCCAACTTGAAAGATAAAAATAAAATTAACCCAAAGTTAATAATGGACTCTTCTAAATAAAGAAATTGTAAGAGAAATGAAATTTTTCTATGAAATGGACTAGTCCAAATTCAAAGATTGATGAGAAACAGCATGTAATTGGAATGGACTGTTCCAAATTCAATGATAAGCAATGGAATTGAAAAAAGCTAGAATGGACTCTTCCACTTTCAATAATTTCTATACTAAAACTTGTTCAAAATGAAATCGACTCTTCCAAATTGAATGAATGATGAGACCCCAAAAAATAAGTAGAATGGACTCTTCCATATTTTAAAAAAAAACCTATACATAAATAATAGACTCTTCCAATTTCAGTGGAATGAATTCCAAGTCAACCGAATAAATTTAAAATGGACTCTTCCAACTTGAAAGATAAAAAAATAACCTTAAGTTAATTATGGACTCTTCTAAATTAAGAAATTGTAAGAGAAATGGAATTTTTCTATGAAATGGACTAGTCCAAATTCAAAGAATGATGAGAAACTGCTTTTAAATGGAATGGACTCTTCCAAATTCAATGATAAGAAGTGGAATCGAAAAAAAGCTAGAATGGACTCTTCCAATTTCAATAATTTCTATACTAAAACTTGTTCAAAATGAAATTGACTCTTCCAAATTGAATGAATGATGAGACCCCAAAAATAAGTAGAATGGACTCTTCCATCTTAAAGAAAAAAACGTAAAAATAAATAATAGACTCTTCCAATTTCAGTGGATAGTGAGACCAGACAAAAAGTAAAATGGACTCTTCTATCTTAAAAAAAAACTATAAACGAAAATAATGGACACTTCCAAATTCAATGAAGAGTAAAGCTATAAATTTTGAAAGAATGGACTCTTCCAACTTCACTTTAATTATTGGACTCTTCCAATGTTTTTTATGTCAAAAGCTTAGAATTTGGTCAAGTCCAAGTTTTTGTAGTCTGAAGGGGTAAACAATAAATGAACTCTTCCACATTTCAGAAAATGGAAAAAGATTTATTCAATAAAGTGAACTGTTCCAGGGATAGAATTTAATATGAATATACAGGCACTGCAAATAATAAATGGAACCTTCCAAGTTAAATGGACTGGCTGCTTAACCCTCACAAATTTTAAAGGAAATTTCATAAATCATGAGAATGAAACCTTTTTGAAACATTGTGAGAAAAAGGAGAAAATGCTCCTTTACATTACAAAAATAAATTTTATCAGCCAAAAGAAAGAAGCTTTTAAAAACATTGTGGGAAATTGAGAAAATGCTGGTTACCAGCATTTTCTCCTTTTTTCACATTGTTTTCTATTCTATCAAAGCAAGCTTCCGTAATTTGAGAAACATTTGAGTTATTTTTCTGCAAATACCTTTGATTTGGACAAGTTTATTTTTTATTGTTGTAAGGTAAAGGGTCAAATGTACTGAAAGAGTTAAACCCATTCAACATAAATAGATTCATCCAGATAAGCCCACCCCATCACACTGACACAAAAGGGGGGGCAGGTTTCATGAAAGTGAGAATTTCGTGCAGTTAACCCTTAACCACATTATACAATACTTTTTTTTTATGATGTCCGTACCTATGAAAAAGGGTTTAAAAACAATTTTGAAAAAGGAGGAAATGCTGGTGACCAAGATTTTCCACTTTTCCCCACAATGTTTTTAACCCTTTCAAAGAAAAGTCTCTAATTTGTGTAACAATTAAATAGTCGTCTGCATTTGCTTTCAAATTTAGGCCAGTCTAAAATTTTGAAATGGGGAACAAAATTCGAGGGTTGACAATAACAACAAATCCCAAGCCTTGCATGCTTTGGACACTGAGTAAATACATGAAACCATTTGTCTTAACCCTTTACCACACAATGCCGACTTTTAATGACCTTGAGAAAGAAGAATTTTAAAAACATTGTGGGAAAAGGAGAAAATGCTGGTAACCATCATTATTTCCTTTTTACCACAATATTTTCTACCCTTCTCAAACCAAATTTCAATTTTTCAGTCACAATTATTTTGTCGTCTGGTCCTTTTTCGAATTTGGACTAGTGTAAAATTTTATTGTTTGGTAAACAAAATTTTAGACTGGTCCAAATTCAAAACGAGCAGTTTGATTTAGGTTTCCCTCCTTTTATGGGGTGGTGGTATAAATATATCCTAAAGTGCCCGTGTAGCTCGTGCAAATCCAATTGCGGCATGACAATAGGTACCAAATAAAAAAGCTAAACAGATGCGCGACAAAGAGAATACCCATTTTAAGGTGCTGCGAAAGTTTTGGCCGATAGACGGCCATATTGAAGAAAAACTTTTGCAGCACGAAAAGAGGGACTACATGGAAAAATCTCAATTTGCAAGCACAAGAGATGCAATTCTTGTAATATTGTGCTGCAAAAAGTTAATTGGAGTTGCTTTGGATAACACTGCAAGCTTTTGGCGCTCCGAAAATGATATATAATAGTCGAAATAATGAGTTAAACTTTCGGTCCCCTTTTCTGATGGCTTGTTTTTTGTAGTCGAAATCAAGATTTTTTTTGTGAAAGCTGTTCGGCCCCTTAATTATCGTACCCTAGGTAAAATTAAAGCGGTTTTCTTTGATAAATGGTCCTGTAATTGTTTCTTTTTGTATCTTGTCTGTCACTCTGCTTATTTATTTGTTGTGATTATCAGTATAAACAGTGCAACTTTGCATATGTTTCTGATCTTGCTTTTCTAATCACAAAGCACGACCTTTCATTCACACTGCCAGTTGTTTTTCTAGACGACAATTTTCTTTCTAAACTTGTCCACTAGAAAACGATAAACTAGATGGAACGAATAGGTTTATCTTTCAAAGGGTAGAAAACATTGTGGAAAAGTAGAAGTTGTTGGTTTTTAACAACGATTTGGACTTGCAACTCTTGCCTTTACAGTTTGTTGCAAAAAATGATTGGGCTGAACTTCTTCTATGGCGCTGCTAATTTTTTCCCCAACTTAAACAATTGGATGTGTTTGTATGCTGGATTTCTTTCTTGTCGTTTCTAAACGGTATTTCAGTTACAAGAACGTGACAATTCATCTTTTCACGTATTTCCTTTGTTTCACGGATTTGTATGCCCCCAATATATAATTCCAATTTTCACGGTTTTTATGACGAGCTACTGAGGAATTGTGTACTAAAAAATTCTTTACAAGTCGACAAAAAAAAACCAACATGTTTAAAATGAAGGTACTGCGAGACAACAACAACACAAAAAAGTTAGGTAAAAAATGTCAAAATGAAGGAGGAAAAAAAAGTGTTATTCTTGCAGGACTCGAACTTGGTATCATTTGATCAAAGGGCGAGTGCTCTACCACTGAGCTACGCATTCTACTGTGCATAAACGAAATACTTATTAACCCATTACCAAACGACAAAATTTTAGACCGGGCCAAATTGAAAGCATTTGCAGACGATAAAATAATAGTGACTGAAAATTTGAAATTTGTTTGTGAAGGGTAGAAAACATTGTGGGAAAAGGAGATTTATAATTTTGCTATGCAATTTTCAAAAGGTCACCTGTAAAATTAATTTCGAAATCTGACCATCAGTTTCAAAAAGAAGAATTTTTAAGAATTCTTCATTTCTGTATAAGAGCAAGTATCCCCCATCCACGAGAGCCATGTTTCTTGATGGATCAAAATTTTCGAACAAGTTTTGAAAAGGGTCACCCAAAAAACATTTCGGAAAATTTCTTTTAAAATCTGACCAGGGGTTTCAGAGAAAGAAAATTTTCAAGAATTTCATCCTGTCCATATAGCACAAGTAGCCCCCATTCACAAGAGCAATGATCACCCAAGGAACATCTCTGTTAAATTATTTTAAAATCTGACGAGGGGTTTCAGAGAAGAAGAATTTTCAAGAATTTCTTCATTTCCGTATAGTGCAAGTAGCCCCCATTCACCAGAGCCATGTTTCTTGACCAATCTAAATTTCGCACACACCTTTTGAAAAGGGTCACCCAAGGAACATCCCTGAGAAATTATTTCAATATCTGACCAGCGGTTTCAGAGAAGAAAAATTTTTTAAGAATTTCCTCATTTCCCTATAGTGCAAGTAGCCCCCATTCACTAGAGCCATGTTTCTTGACCAATCAAAATTTCGCGAACAATTTTTGAAAAGGGTCACCAAAGGAACAACTCTGTGAAATTATACCAAAATCTGACCAGCGGTTTCAGAGAAAAAGATTTTTTAAGAATTCCTTGATTTCTGTAGAGTGCAAGTAGCCCCCATTCACCAGAGCCACATTTTTTGACGAATCAAAATTTCACGAACAATTTTTGAAAAGGGTCACCCAAGGAACATATCTGTGAAATTATTTCAAAATCTGACCAGCGGTTTCAGAAGAGATTTTTAAAGAATTCCTTGATTTCTGTATAGTGCAAGAAGCCCCCATTCACCAGAGCCACAATTTTTGACAGATCAAAATTTCACGAACACTTTTTGAAAAGGGTCACCCAAGGAACATATCTGTGAAATAATTTCAAAATCTGGCCAGCGGTTTCAGAGGAGAAGATTTTTAAAGAATTTGCTAAAAAATTCCATTTGCTTGCCATGGCAACCAGAGTTTTTGACGGAATCAAATTCTGTGAACAGTTTTTAAAGAGGACCTCCCAAGGAACATTCCTGCCAAGTTTGGTCCAAATTGACCCAGCGGTTTAGGAGGAGTTGATGTTTAAAGAATTGTTGACGACGCACGACGCACGACGGACGATGCACGACGGACACCCAGTGACCCTAAAAGCTCCCCTTGAGCACGTTGTGCGAAAGTGAAAAGGGGCCTTGATTGATCTGTAAAAAGTATAGACCTAGGTCAGCATGTGCACTCTGCATATGCGGACCTTGGCTGAAACTTTTTGCCATTGGTCAATTTTCTGTACGTCGGAGGATCGGTCTACTCAACACCGAAGCCGGTTGTTAGAAAAAGAAGCTATTATGGATCAATAATTATTTATGTCTTGCTTGGAATAATCCATGAACGAAGATGCAAGAAGCCCCCTTTTGCCAAAGCAGTTCATTTAAACAAAGATATGTAAGACATTAATCTAAAATTGGGGAGACATAGCACAAGACTACCGCTAGGTAGCTTTTCCAAACCTAAAATTCAAGTTAACAAGAGGACCATGATGGTCCTAAATCGCTCACCTGAGTACCAAGCTGTAAAATCAAACTTCTGACCCCTAGGCAGCGTCAGTTTTGACCCAGGGGCATCCTAAGAAAAAACTTGATAAAGGTGCACTAGAAGATGCTACATACTAAATATCAAAGCTCTGCCCCTTCTAGTTTCAGAGAAGTAGAATTTTAAAATTTTCCTTCTTTGTTCCTATAATACAAACTTGTGACCCCCGTGACGGGGCCAGTTTTGACCCCAGGGGCATCATATGAACAATCTTGGTAGTGGTCCACTAGGAGATGCTACATACCAAATTTCAAAGCTCTACGCCTTCTAGTTTCAGAGAAGTAGAATTTTAAAATTTTCCTTCTTTGTTCCAAAGTTTCAAACTTGTGACCCCCGGGGCCAAGCTAGTTTTGACCTCAGGGGCATCATATGAATAATCTTGGTAGAGGTCCACTAGGAGATGCTACATACCAAATATCAAAGCTCTGCACTTTCTAGTTTCAGAGATTAAAATTTTTAAATTTTTCCTCCTTTGTTCCTATGTTTCAAACTTGTGACCCCCGGGGCGCGGCCAGTTTTGACCCCAGGGGCATCATATGAACAATCTTGGTAGAGGTCTACTAGAAGATGCTACATACCAAATATCAAAGCTCTACGCCTTCTTGTTTCAGAGAAGAAGATTTTCAAAGATTTTGCTATTTTTTTCCTTTCGGTTGCCATGGCAACCAGAATTATAGCTGGAATTCAATCTCTTGAACAACTTTGGTAGAGCTTCACCCAAGGAATATCCCTGCCAAGTTTCATTAAGATTGGCCCAGTGGTTTAGGAGGAGAAGATGTTTAAATAAATTGTGGACGACGGACGACACACGACAGACATTGGGCGATCACAAAAGCTCACCATGAGCACTTCATGCTCAGGTGAGCTAAAAAAAACCTTATAACAAGAGGGCCAAGATGGCCCTGGATCGCTCACCTGAATTTTTGAGATGACCATAGCCTATTTTATTTTTGAGGTATTGAAACATTGGAACCAAATTTATAATTTTGCTATGCAATTTTCAAAAGGTCACCTGTAAAATTAATTTCGAAATCTGACCATCAGTTTCAAAAAGAAGAATTTTAAAAATTCTTCATTTCTGTATAAGAGCAAGTATCCTCCATCCATGAGAGCCATGTTTCTTGATAGATCAAAATTTACGAACAAGTTTTGAAAAGGGTCACCCAAGGAAAATGTCAAATTATTTTAAAATCTGACTAGGGGTTTCAGAGAAGAAGAATTTAAAAGAATTTCTTCATTTCCATATAGTGCAAGTAGCCCCCATTCACCAGAGCCATGTTTCTTGACGGATCAAAATTTTGTGAACACTTTTTGAAAAGGGTCACCCAAGGAACATCTCTGTGAAATTATTTCAAAATCTGACCAGCGGTTTCAGAGAAGAAAATTTTTTAAGAATTTCCTCATTTCCCTATAGTGCAAGAAGCCCCCATTCAACAGAGCCATGTTTCTTGACCAATCAAAATTTCGCAAACAATTTTTGAAAAGGGTTACCCAAGGAACAACTCTGTCAAATTATTTCAAAATCTGACCAGCGGTTTCAGAGGAGAAGATTTTTTAAGAATTCCTTCATTTCTGTATAGTGCAAGTAGCCCCCATTCACCAGAGCCACATTTTTTGACGGATCAAAATTTCACGGACAATATTTGAAAAGTGTCACCCAAAGAACATATCTGTGAAATTATTTCTAAATCCGACCAGCGGTTTCAGAGGAGAAGATTTTTAAAGAATTCCTTGATTTCTGTATAGTGCAAGTAGTCCCCATTCACCAGAGCCACAATTTTTGACAGATCAAAATTTCACGACAAATTTTTGAAAAGGGTCACCCAAGGAATATATCTGTGAAATAATTTCAAAATCCCACCAGCGGTTTCAGAGGAGAAGATTTTTAAAGAATTTCCTAAAAAATTTCATTTGGTTTCCATGGCAACCAGAGTTTTTGACGGAATCAAATTCTGTGAAAAAGTTTTAAAGAGGACCTCCTAAGGAACATTCCTGCCAAGTTTGGTCCAAATTGGCCCAGCGGTTTAGGAGGAGTTGATGTTTAAAGAATTGTTGACGAGGGACGACGGACACCGGGTGATCCTAAAAGCTCCCCTTGAGCACGTTGTGCTCAGGTGAGCTAAACAAGAGGGCCAAGATGGCCCTGGATCGCTCACCTGAATTTTTGAGGGGACCATAGCCTTTTTTTAGAAGGTATTGAAACACTGGAAACAAAATCATTATTTTGCCAAGCAATTCTTAAAAGGTCACTTGTAAAAGTCCTTTCAAAATCTGACCAGCAGTTTTAGAAAAGAAGAATTTTTAGGAGTTTCTTAATTTCCATACAGTGCAAGTAGCCCCCATTCACCAGAGCCATGTTTCTTGACCTATCAAATTTTCGCGAAAAAATTTTGAAACATGTCATTCAAGAAATATTTCCGTGAAATAAATTTCTAATCTGACCAGCCGTTTCAGAGAAGAAGAATTTTCAAGAAATTCTTCATTTCCATATAGTGCAAGTAGCCTCCATTCACCAGAGCAATGTTTCTCGACGAATCAAACTTTCACGAACAATTTTTGAAAAGGGTCACCCAAAGAACATCTCTGTGAAATTATTTCATATTCTGACCAGCCATTTCAGAGAAGAAGAATTTTAAGAATTTTCTCATTGCCCTATAGTGCAAGTAGCCCCCATTCACCAGAGCCATGTTTCTTGATGGATCAAAATTCCACGAACAATTTTTGAAAAGGGTCATCCAAAGAACATCTCTGTGAAATTATTTCATAATCTGACCAGCGATTTCAAAGAAGAAGAATTCTTAAGAATTTCTTCATTTCTGTATAGTGCAAGAAGCCCCCATTCACCAGAGCCATGTTTCTTGACGGATCAAAATTTCGCGAACAATTTTTGAAAAGGGTCACCCAAGGAACATCTCTGTGAAATTATTTTAAAATCTGACCAGCGGTTTCTGAGGAGAAGATTTTTAAAGAATTTCCTAAAAAATTATATTTTGTTGCCATGGCAATCAGAGTTTTTGATAGAATCAAATTCTGTGAACAATTTTTAAAGAGGACCTCCCAAGGAACATTCCAGCCAAGTTTGGTCCAAATCCGCCCAGTGGTTTAGGCGGAGTTGATGTTTAAAGAATTGTTGACGATGCACGACGCACGACGCAAGATGGACGACGGACACCGGGTGATCCTAAAAGCTCCCCTTGAGCACATTGTGCTCAGGTGAGCTAAAATGAAAAAGGAGACCAGAAAATAAGAAAATAAGCTTTTATTTTTCATTGATTAAAAAAAAACATACAAAATTATTTACAGGTGTCAGAAAGCAGACTCATGGGCAACAAGTGCCTTGGCACTGAAGCAATACAATTTTCATACCAAGTTCTCAAGTGACCTTGACCTTTCACCCATGTGACCCAAAGAAAGTAGTTCACCTCCTTAGACCAAAGGCAAACTTGTCTAAGTTTTAAGTTCCAAGGTAAAACTGCTTTTGAGTTGAACAGAGAAACAAACAACAGGGCCAAGATGGCCCTGGATCGCTCACCTGAATTTCTGAGAGAACCACAGCCATTTCTTTCAAAATGTAATCAGCCCTTTCAGAGAAGAAGAATTTTTAAGGATTTCTTCATGTCGTATAGTGTAAATAATAGTCCACAGTCATCAGAGCCATGTTTCTTGATGGATCAAAATTTCTAGGGCAATTTTTGACAAAAGGGCCAAGATGGCCCTGGTTCGCTCACCTTAATTTTTGAGAGGACCATAGCCAACTTTTTCACAATCTAAACAACCATTTCAGAGAAGAAGAATTTTTAAGAATTTCTTCATGTCTGTATAGTGTAAATAGCCCACAGCCATTAGAGCCACATTTCTTGATGGATCAAAATATTTCGAGCAATTTTTGAAATGGGTCAACTAAGATACATTTCTGTGAAATTATTTCAGAACCTGATCAGCAGTTTCAGACAAGAATTTTAAAAAAATTCTTCATGGCCATATAGTGCAAGTAGCCCCCATTCACCAGAGCCATGTTTATTGACGAATCAAACTTTCATGAACACCTTTTGAAAAGGGTCACCCAAAGAACATCTCTGTGAAATAATTTCAAAATCTGACCAGCAGTTTCAGAGAAGAAGAGTTTTTAAGAATTTCTTCAATTCCCTAAAGTGCAAGTAGCCCCCATTCACCAGAGCAACATTTTTTGACGAATCAAAATTTCATGAACAATTTTTGAAAAGGGTCATCTAAGGAACATCTCTGTGAAATTATTTCAAATTCTGACACAGCGGTTTCAGAGAAGAAGAATTTAAAAGAATTTCTGTATAGTGCAAGTAGCCCCCATTCACCAGAGCCATGATTCTAGATAGATCAAAATTTCGCGTACAATTTTAGTAAAGGATCACCCAAGAAACATCTCTGTGAAATTATTTTAAAATCTCACCAGTGGTTTAAGAGGTGAAGATTTTTTAAGAATTCCTTTATTTCTGTTTAGTGCAAGAAGCCCCCATTCACCAGAGCCATGTTTCTTGACGGATAAAAATTTCACGAACATTTTTTGTAAAGGGTCACCCAAGGAACATATCTGTGAAATTATTTCAAAATCTGACCAGCGTTTTCAGAGAAGAAGAATTTCTAAGAATTTCTTTGTTTCTGTATAGTGCAAGAAGCCCCCATTCACCAGAGCCATGTTTCTTGACATATCAAAATTTCACGAACAATTTTTGAAAAGGGTCACCCAAGGAACATCTCTGCAACATAATTTCAAAATCTGACCAGCCGTTTCAGAGAAGAAGAATTTTTAAGAATTCCTTTATTTGTGTATAGTACAAGAAGCCTCCATTCACCAGAGCCATGTTTCTTGACATATCAAAATTTCACGAACAATTTTTGAAAAGGGTCACCCAAGGAACATCTCTGTGAAATTATTTTATAATCTGACCAGCGGTTTCAGAAGAGAAGATTTTCAAAGAATTTCCTAGAAAATTCCATTTCGTTCGTTGCCATGGCAACCAGAGTTTTTGACGGAATCAATTTCTGTGAACACTTTTTAAAGAGGACTTCCCAAGAAACATTCCAGCCAAGTTTGGTCCAAATTGGCCCAGTGGTCTAGGAGGAGTTGATGTTAAAGAATTGTTGATGACGCACGACGAACGACGGAAGACGCACGATGGACGACGGACACCAAGTGACCCTAAAAGCTCCCTTGAGCATGTTGTGCTCAGGTGAGCTAAAAAGGGTTAGCTAAGAAACATTTGTGAGATCAGCCGTTTTAAAGAAAAAGAATTTCTTCTTGGCCAAATAGTGCAAAGAGCCCCAATTCACCAGAGCCATGTTTCTGGACAAATCAGCATTTTGTGAACAATTTTTGAAAAGGGTTACCAAAGGAACATTTCTGTGAGATTATTTCAAAATCTGATCAGCCGTTTCAGAGAAGAAGAATTTAAAGAATTTCTTCATGGCCATATAGTGCAAGAAGCCCTCATTCACCAGAGCCATGTTTCTTGACGGATCAAAATTTCACAAACAATTTTTAACAAGAGGGCCAAGATGGCCCTGGAGCGCTCACCTAAATTTTTGAGAGGACCATAGCCTTTTTTTTGAAGGTATTGAAACACTGGAAACAAAATCATTATTTTGCCAAGCAATTCTTAAAAGGTCACCTGTAAAAGTCCTTTCAAAATCTGACCAGCAGTTTCAGAAAAGAAGAATTTTTAGGAGTTTCTTAATTTCCGTACAGTGCAAGAAGCCCCCATTCACCAGAGCCATGTTTCTTGACGGATCAAAATTTCGCGAACACTTTTTGAATAGGGTCACCCAAGGAACATCTCTGTGAAATTATTTCAAAATCTGGCCAGCGGTTTCAGAGAAGAAGAATTTTTAAGAAATTCTTCATTTCTGTATAGTGCAAGAAGCCCCCATTCACCAGAGCCATGTTTCTTGACGGATAAAATTTTCACGAACAATTTTTGAAAAGGGTCATCCAAGGAACATCTCTGTGAAATTATTTCAAAATCTGACCAGCGGTTTCAGAGAAGAAGAATTTTAAAGAATTTCTTCATTTCTGTATGGTGCAAGAAGCCCCCATTCACCAGAGCCATGTTTCTTGACGGATCAAAATTTCGCGAACAATTTTTGAAAAGGGTCACCTAAGGAACATCTGTGTGAAATTATTTTAAAATCTGGCCAGCGGTTTCAGAGAAGAAGAATTTTTAAGAATTTCTTCATTTCTGTATAGTGCAAGAAGCCCCCATTCACCAGAGCCATGTTTCTTGACGGATAAATTTTCATGAACAATTTTTGAAAAGGGTCACTAAAGGAACATGTCTGTAAAATTATTTTAAAATCTGGTCAGCAGTTTCAGAGAAGAAGAATTTTTAAGAATTCCTTCATTTCTGTTTAGTGCAAGAAGCCCCCATTCACCAGAGCCATGTTTCTTGATGGATCAAAATTTCACGAACAATTTTTGAAAAGGGTCACCCAAGGAACATCCCTGTGAAATTATTTTAAAATCTGACCAGTGGTTTCAGAGAGGAAGATTTTTAAAGAATTTCCTAAAAAATTCCATTTTGTTGCCATGGCAACCAGAGTTTTTGATGGAATGAAATTCTGTGAACAATTTTTAAAGAGGACCTCCCAAGGAACATTCCAGCCAAGTTTGGTCTAAATCCGCCCAGCGGTTTAGGAGGAGTTGATGTTTAAAGAATTGTTGACGATGCACGACGCACTGAAGCACGATGGACGACGGACACCGGGTGATCCTAAAAGCTCCCCTTGAGCACGTTGTGCTCAGGTGAGCTAAAAAGGGTCATCCAAGAAACATTTCTGTGAAATTATTTCAAAATCTAAGAAGAAGTTTTTGAGAAGAAGAATTTTACGAATTTCTTCATTTCTATATAGTGCAAGCAGCCCCCATTCACCAGAGCTGTGTTTCTTGACAGATCAAAATTTCACGAACAATTTTTGGAAAGGGTCATTTAGGAGCATCCCTGTGAAATTATTTCAAATTCTGACCAGCCATTTCAGAGAAGAAGAATTTTTAAGAATTTCTTCATTTCTATATGGTGCGAGAAGCCCCCATTCACCAGAGCCACATTTTTTGACCGATCAAAAATTTATGAAGAGTTTTTGAAAAAGGTCAGCCAAGGAACATATCTGTGAAATTATTTCAAAATCTGACCAGCGGTTTCAGAGGAGAAGACTTTTAAAGAATTCCCTAGAAAATTCCATTTGGTTGCCATGGCAACCAGAGTTTTTGATGGAATCAAATTCTGTGAAGCCACATTTTATGACGGATCAAAATTTTACAAACAATTTTTAAAAAGGGTCACCCAAGGAACAATCCTGTGAAATTCTTTCAAAATCTGACCAGCGGTTTCAGAGAAGACAAATTTTTAAGAATTCCTTCATTTTCATATGGTGCGAGAAGCCCCCATTCACCAGAGCAACATTTTTTGACGGATCAAAATTTTACGATAAATTTTTGAAAAGGGTCACCCGAGGAACATATCTGTGAAATTATTTCAAAATCTGACCAGCGGTTTCAGAGGAGAAGATTTTTAAAGAATTCCCTAGAAAATTCCATTTGGTTGCCATGGCAACCAGAGTTTTAGATGGAATCAAATTCTGTGAACAATTTTTAAAGAGGACCTCCCAAGGAACATTCCAGCCAAGTTTAGTCCAAATTGGCCCAGCGCTTTAGGAGGAGTTGATGTTTAAAGAATTGTTGACGACGCACCACGGGACAACGCACGACGGACACCGAGTGATCCTAAAAGCTCCCCTTGAGCATGTTGTGCTCAGGTGAGCGAAAACAAAAGAAAAATTGATTTAAGAATGTAGAGACATAGTGGAACTAGTTTACCTCCTAATTTATAGGTTGTGGGGATATATACATGTATACAAATTCAACACTAATTAAATTCATACTTAAGAAAGGGCAAGTACAGCTGTAAAAACTACACATGTAAAGAGCTTGTATAGAGGAGCTTCTACTTCAAAAGTCAGTTGCAAAGTAATTGACAAGTCTGGATAGCAAGTCATATTGGAACAGTCGTAAACCCTGTTTGTCCCATAACTTTCTTTAAACAAAATATTTCAATCTATGTCAAAATACCACAAAGGCAAACAAAACTGCAGATACTACTAGGACATGTATATGGACTAGAATTACTATAGCTCATAAATTAACCATTTCCCCGAACAATCCTGGGTTTTTACATACCTGGGGAAAAGAACTTTTGAAAACTTCGTAGAAAACGGAGAAAACAGGTAACCAGCATTTTCTCCCTTTCCCACAATGTTTTCTACTTGTCAACAATAGAAAACTTTATTCATTTTTGAAACATTCATTTTGGTGTCTGTGAATACTTTTGGTTTTATACAAAATTTCAATGATTTCAGAAATGTTTGTTAACATTAGCCAATACATCCATGCAGATTGATTGTCAGTGACAGGTTTTCTTAAAATTCTTTCTAACTTATGAAAAAGAAGCACATGTACATGTATTTGACTTCTCCTCTAACAAAATATATTTATCTATACCAAAAATCGCAAGTATGTACATGTAGAACAAACTGCAGCTGCAGATACTAAATGGACTAGAATTATTATTCTTAATAAATTAACACTTTCCAAAACAATCCTAGGTTTTTACCACCCTTGGGAAAAGACCTTTTGAAAACTTTGTCGAAAAAGGAGAAAACTGGTGACCAGCATTTTCTCCTTTTCCCACAATGTTTTCTACTTGTCAGCAATTGAAAACTTTATTCATTTATGAAAAATTCATTTTGGTGTCTGTGAATAGTTTGGTTTTATACAAAATTTCAATGAATTCAGAAATGTTTGTTAACATCAGTCAGTACATCCATGCAGACTGATTGTCAGTGACAGGATTTCTTATAATTCTTTCTGCATATGAAAAAGAAGCACATGTATTTTACATCCTTCCAACAAAATATATTTACCTATACCAAAAATCACAAGTATGTACATGTACACCAAACGGCAGCTTAGATATTTTATTAACTAGAATTATTATTCCTAATAAATTAACCCTTTCCAAAACAATCCTGGGGTTTTATGACCCTTGGGAAGATGCTTACCAGCATTTTCTCCCTATCCCACAATGTTTTCTCTATGTCAACAACAGAAAAAGTCATACCATTTCAGAACATTCATTTTGCTGTCTGCAAACATTTGTTTTTTTTGCAAAATGTCAATGAATTAAGAAACGTTTGTTAACCTCAGCCAACTCATCCATGCTGGTTGATTGTCAGTAACAGGATTTCGTATAATTCTAACATACATGTATGAATAAGAAGCACATGTATTTGACTCTCTTCCAACAATATATACATGTGTATCAATCTATTTCAAGTAATATTACAAGTACAGCTTCATATACTTTATCAACTGGTATTATTATTCCTAATAAATTAGCCCTTTCCCAAACAATCCTGTTTTTTTTTTTTCAACCCTTGGGAAGAGGCCTTTTGAAAACTTTGTGGAAACAAGAGGGCCATGATGGCCCTGTATCACTCCACTGGCTAATTCGTAAAAATACTACAAGCCAAACATTACATTATTTGGCCAACTGGTTTCAAACTTGAGGGCATACAATTTTTTTCCATAAAAACCAACAAAAAAGTTGTGACCCCTGCGCAAATCCAGTTTTGACCATAAAGCTATAATTACTTGAATCCTGGTGGAGGTCTACAAGATAAAGCCCCCATACCAAATAATACAGGTCTAGAATGTTTGGTTATAAACAAGAAGATTTTCAAAGTTTTCTCAATAAAAGGCCCTGTAAAACATAAAATCCATGAGACAGGGCTAAATTTAGTGGTCCGAGTCTTTATTATGGTTAGTAACAAGATGACTTAGAAAGTCTTCATCACAAAAGCCCATGTAAAGCTTGTGACCCCTGGTGTGGGGACAAACTTGACCCTAAGGCTATAATTTGGGCCCTCCTGGTAGAGGCCCACTAGATAAAGCTACATGCAAAATTTGGTAGCCCTAGGCTTATAGCTAGGTACAAGTAGATTTTTAAAAAATTCCCAATATGAGCCCATGTAAAACTTGTGACCCCCAGGACAGGGCCAAATTTGACCCCAGGGCTACAATTTGGGCACCTTGGGTAGACAACCACTTGATAAAGCTAGATGCAAAATTGAGTAGCCATAGGCCTTATGGCTTGGTACGAAAAGATTTTTAAAGTTTTCACTATATAAGCCCATATAAAACTTGTGACCCCCAGGGCCGGGCCAAATTTGACTTCTGGGCTATCATTTGGGCACTCTGGGTAGAGGTCTACTAGATAAAGCTACATGCCAAATTTGGTAGCCCTAGGCCCTATGGCTAGGTACCAGAAGGATTTTAAAGTTTTCCCTATATAAGCCCATATAAAACTTGAGACCCCCGGGGTGGGGCCAATTTTGACCCCAGGGCTAATATTTGAAGGAACTTGGTAGAGGTCCACTAGATAAAGCTACATGCCAATTTGGTAGCACTAGGCCTTATGGTTTCAGAGAAGAAGATTTTTAAAAAATTTCAACATTTTTCAGTTTTGTTGCCATGGCAACCAGAGTTTTTGAAGGAATAAAATTCTTTCAAGGAATTCTGAAGAGGACCATGGAAGGATCATTTCTGTGAAGTTTCATCAAAATTGGATGGGTAGGTTTCAGAGAAGAAGATGTTTGAAATAAAAGTTAATGCACACACGCACGTACGCACGCATAGACGGACGCATGACGGCCACCGGGCCATGACATAAGCCTGCTGGCCTTCGGCCAGTGGAGCTAAAAAGAGAAAACTGGTAACCAACATTTTCTCCCTGTTCCACAATGTTTTCTACCTGTCAAATTCTTAAAAATTCAATATGCGAACACAGTTTTTATCAAAAATTTTGTTTGTGAAAGGGTCAATGATTTGAGCAATATTTGTTAACATCAGCCGACACATCAATGCATGTTGACTGTCAGTAACAGGATTTCTTACAATTCTTTCTAGTATAAGAAAGAGAAGCACTAGTATTCACAAGAGCCCTGTATGCAGATGCTGAATCTTGGCTGTGGTTGCTTGCTTTTATTTTCAAAATGGCATAGCTCTATCATAATGTACTTTGACAGTTCCAACCCACCCTTCTTGCACAACTTTAACTGTTTAAGGTTTAACTGCATGTAAACATCTTGAACAACGACAGAAATAAATCTAAAAATGCATTTAAGTTTTTGCACAATAATGACAGGGCTATGGCAAGACCTTCGAAAACAGCTGAGCTAAAATTGTATGTGTTAAAACAATATACTTAAAATAGTAAAATATACTCGGACCAAATCAGCTATAGATCAAATGTTCACTTTAACTAACTTTTGTCAAAAAATTCATTTTTACTGTTTTACTGTCAGGCAAAGTTGAGCTGGGCCTACATTAACATATAAAGAAATACAGAAGAAGACACTAACAAAATCTCATTTACGGATGACAAATTCAAAATGGGTAGGCTTCTCTTTCCTCTGCACTTGCTATGGCACTGGAAAAAAAAAAAAGAATAAACATGTCATTAAACAGAAACATTTTCTTGGGGATGTAGGAATAAACAGAATGCTTATTTTTTGTCAAAACAGAAATCTATGTTCAAAATCAATGATGATATAAAGGCCCAGTAAAGACCAAATATCAAATTAAAATCAGGCAAAAAGTACACAAAAGACACGGCTACCTATTACTCTCAGATGATAATTTAAACCTTTGTTGACATACACAACACAACAAAACAAACACATACAAGGTAAGACAGGTAAAATACATCGCTTCATTACAAAGACAGTACAGCGGGTATTTAACCCTTTACCCCATAAGGCATTTCTATGGTATCTCTAATTGACCATAAATAAGAGCAAGGATAAAGCCGTATATGACACCTTTTGGTTGTGCAGAAAACATTGTGGCAAAAGGTGAAATTGCTCGTCACGAGCAATTTCACCTTTTGCCACAATGTTTTCCAAAGGCTCCTATAAGCAATGCGTAGAAATGAGTATCTATGGAATAAAGGGTTAAGCTGTGAGGAATACCTGTTTCCCCTGTAATTATGAAGTCAGTCGACCCTAAAAAGACACTGCTATCGTCTGAGAGTAATACCAGTTTTTAACCTAGTTTTGAAATCAATTTGTTTGTCAGCAACTAACACTTTGACGGACCATAAAATAACAAATTGCCATCTTCACAATAATTTCTATACTTTTAAATTTAAAGGTGGCCCTTCAGATTTTTGGACGAAAATTGTACAAAAATGCAAAAAAATCATCTTTATACTCCCAAAGCCTTTTAATTTTCATTTATAAAACCCCAGTAGTCGAACACGTCCGACAACATGAGAAATTAGAGATTTATACAGCCCAGGTAGACACTGACGGGAGACACGTTCTATTTTTAGATGATCAATTCGCTCATTTACATACAAGAATACACAGACGAAGTTTTAAACATAGCGTCCGAAGAAGACATTATGGAAAATAATTATTACATGTTTGTTATGTAATGGAATTTAAGCCTTATGAATCACGCGCCAGTCACTTGGCATTCCCGAAATGCTTTATTGATTTTTGGCGCGAAATCTAAAAATACCTTAAGAGGCTACGTAGCCTTTTAAGGGAATACCATCAAAAAAAATTTTTTTTGTAATTCTATGAACCTTAATTATTGAAGATTTGTATTATTTTTTCACATGAATTTCAGTGATATATATAAGTTTTAATTTGGTGAGATGTAAAAATTCTAAATACCCATTTTTAAATGCAATTAACCCATTACCACACAATCCCTACTTTTGACGCCCCTGAGAAAGAATCCTTTAGAAAACATTGTGGGAAAAGGAGAAAATGCTGGTAACCAGCATTTTCTCCATTTCCCAAAATGTTTCCTACCCTTCATGAAAAAAATTCAAATTTTCAGTCACTTCTATTTTGTCGCCTGCAAATGCTTTCAATTTGGACCAGTCTAAAATATTGTTGTTTGGTAATGAGTTAAACACCCGCATTGTTTACTCTTGGCCTTTGTTGTTAATTTAAATTTTCTGATATAGTAGGAAATGTGATAGGAAAAGGGAAATTGCTTTTTATTAACACTTTCTCCTTTTCCCACAACCAATTCAAAAGCAATCACCTAAAGAGGTATAAAAAGTTCTTTGGGGCAAAGCCGTAACTCTTTACCACACAATCCCGACTTTTAACCATAATAACGACTCTGAGAAAGAAAGCCTCTGAAAACACTGTGGGAAAATGAGAAAATGCTGGTAACCAGCTGGTTACCCACAATGTTTTCTGTGCTTTTCAAATCAAATTTCAGCATTTGATTCACATTTATATTGTCATCTGCAAATGCTGGCAATCAATTTGGACAAGTCCAAAATTTTGTCGTTTGGTAAAATGTTAAAAACTACAATTTTCTGAGAGTTTTAACCTCTTGATGAAACTCAAGACTACATGGAGGTATTACAAATTAGACTTTTTTTTTGGTATAGCTGAATGTGCTGGCTTATATTTTACACCCACTTTTTTGGTACTGATAATAAATAAATAAATAGAAACTTGTGATTGTAAAAAAAATATAGACATGTTTATTTCATGGGCCTCTATTTGCCTGAAAATTTATGACGTCTTTGTAACCCTTTACCTGATAGGCCAATTTGACGATCTTCCATTTCAGCAGAAAATGAAGATATGATGTCAGAAAATGGACAAATGAGGATACAAATACCTGATTGCGTGGAAAACATTGTGGGAAAAGGAGAAATTGCTCGTTATGAGCAATTTCTCCTTTTCCCACAATGTTTTCAAAAGCCGTCTTGTTGATGCGCCAAAATGAGTATCTATGGGGTAAAGGATTAAAAGAAAGGTTTTTGCCCAATGATAGCATTTTCTAGCAATCTTTTCAGTCCATTTAACCCCTTACTAAATAATCCCAAAGAAGAACGCTTTTGAAAACATTGTGGAAAGTAGAGAAAATGCTGGGAGCTAGGATTCTCTCCTTTATCCATATTTTCTATCCTTTCACAGATAAATCTGATTATCTGAGCAAGAATCAATTCTGTTGTCTGCAAATACATGTACTTAAAATTGGAACCATCAATACTTTTGTTGTCAAGTAAGGATCAAGTAAATAGAGCAGAATCATTTATGTACATGTACCTTATTTCTTTTTCAAGGCCATTAAAAGCAGCTTTTTCTTCTTTAGTTCTTACTAATCTGCAATATCTGCCTTGTTTGGAATTTCTTCTGTGAGATAGGCTGCATGTTTAGAGTTGACAGAACTACTGACGGCTTTTTACAATATCTTCCATCACCCACAAATACCATCAATCATAGCTGGATGAAAATATGGAAAATAATATGTTTTGTCACATACTTAACCCTTTCCCAAACAACAAACTTTTGGGCTCCACCAAATTGAAAGCATTTGCAGACGACAATTCAACTCTTGCTGAAAAGATGATTTCTGTCTATGATAGGGTAGAAAACATTGTGGGAAAAGGAGAAAATGCTGGTTACCAGCATTTTCTCCTTTTCCCACAATGTTTTCAAAAGGCTACTATGGTAGACCCGTAAAAACCAGGGATTGTTTGGGAAAGGGTTAATATGCACTTTTACAAATTCATCTTTAAATAGTACACTTTCTTATAGCCTGCTGAAGAAGTCTAAAGGAAACTTTGTGAGAAGTGGGGAAAATGCTTGTCATAAGCAAGTTCACCTTTTTCCCACATGTTTTTCACCACATTAGACTATTTGCTAAACAATTAAGTAATAAATATGCTTCAGCAGATTCTTATTATTTGGGTTTATCTCAAAAAGGTCTGATAGGGAATTAATCAATTCATGAGCATGAACTTAACAAATGTAAGCAGTGGGACAAGGAATTTGGCTAAGGAATACTTGAAACAATTAACTCTTTACCAAACAACAAATTTATAGACTGTTCCAAATTGAAAGCATTTGCAGACGAAACTAGAATAACTATCACTAAAGGTGATAAAATACCCCTGCCCCTATATTTCATGTCACAGGGGCATTAAGTCATTAGTTCTTCAAAGAATTTTCACGAAAAGTGCGTCTTGCACGCCTGCAACTCCTAATGAATGCTTCTGCTAAGTTTAAAGAAAATCAGACAGAAACTGAAGGAGCATCCTCGGATACCCCGTGGTCTCCCTATTTGCTACGCTACATCGACCCCTGGGACAATTAATTGAATTTCCCTCGCTTTACCGCTGGCCGAATGCTGGCTTTTCATTGGTTCCACCATCATTTTGTGATGGGCGAGTTGACTGTACGCTATGATGTTTCGTATCGATTTTCGGCGGCTGATTCAAAGTTTTATTAGTCAATTGTCCCAGGGGTCGATGTAGCGTAGCTAATAGGGAGATCCTGGGGTATCCGAGGATGCTATAGGAGGAGTTGTCCGCACAAGCATGTTTAACTCATTACCACTCGAAAAAAGTTTGGACTGGTCCAAATTGAAAGCATTGCAGACGACAAAATAAAGGTGACTGAAAAATAGAAATTTGTTCTGGGAAAGGTAGAAAACACTGTGGGAAAAGGAGAAAATGCTGGTTACCAGCATTTTCTCCTTTTCCCACAGTGTTTTCAAAAGGCTTATTTCTCAGGGGCGTCAAAAGTAGGGATTGAGTGGTAATGGGTTAAGTCAAATCAGGGGCAATAACTCAGTAATTATTGATGGAATTTTCACAAAATTTGTGTCTTGCACATCTACAACTCCAAATGGACACTTCTGCCAAGTAAAAAGTGAATTGGACTGAAATTGTAGGAGTTATCCGGACAAGCATTTTAAAAGTGAATCAGGAGCAATAAGTTATAACTCATTAATTCTTGATAGAATTTTTTCGAAACTTGCATCTTGCACATCTATAACTTCTAATGAACACTTTTGCCAAGTTTAAAGTGAATCAGACAGAAAATGTAGGAGGAGTTGTCCGGACAAGCATTTTTAAGTCAAATCAGGGGCAATAACTCAGTAATTCTTGATGGAATTTTCACAAAATTTGCGTCTTGCACATCTACAGCTCCTAATGAACACCTCTGCCAAGTATCAAGCGAATTGGTATGTATATATATTTACTTTCTTCTTCTTTTCAGAAAATTATGAATAATAATTCTTAATATACACTATCATTCAAGAATCTTTGAACCATTATTCTCTTAAGGTGCTCATTGTCTCTCTGCTTCTCTCTTTCTCTCTTTAAATTTCTTGGGGGCAAAACGACTAGGGGAGGAAATGGTTTGGGGGCGAAACGACTAGGGTCCAGGGACAAAACTACTAGGGGTGAAAAATAGAGGCGAAACGACCAGGGGGTGGAAACGTCTTGGGGGCGAAACGTCCTGTTACCCTTCAGTTAGGACATTCTATATTCTTCAAGACGGGCTGTTTTTACACTTTAGACATCAAAATGGATATGAAATAACTGTTGTAGTAAATTTAAAATAAAGAGAAAAATATGTTTACTTTTTGTTGTAGACGCTTGTAATCGCTTGTAGACACTTGTGGACGCTTTTTAGGGAGACCGCTTCTATACAACTCTATTATAATCAGTAGTCTACTGAGTAGACTTCCGTCATACAGCTGCAATCATGCCACAGGAATCGGACGTTTAGTTGGTGAAAATAGCTAAATGTCAGCCGAAGTGGTCACTCTCTAATATAAAATATACAAGGAGTGCAACGGTTTTCACATCAGAATTTGACTCGACTGTCACCCAAAATCATCGCTGAAAATGGGGTCAAATCAATATTAGCCGACATAAACACACACCTGCCGTGCTCTTAAATATCTAATCTGCAGATTTAGTAAGTCCCTACCTGCCCCGAGTCACTCTTTCCGCGTCATTCATCCGATTTTCCTAGGGCGATATTTAGCAAGAATCAGCCTCGGCGAATCCACCATTGTAGACCAACTTCCGGTTATCGGAGTGAATGAAAATGTCAGTTAACTTTTTCAAATAAATCACGTCAGAAAATTTTCGTAAAATTTCCGTAGGTACAAGTTAAATCTAAGAAAAATCATGTTATATTTATATCAACAAAATCGATGCAAATCAAATATATATATATACAATTTTTTTGACTGTATGGGTATGTGTATTCTCCGGCCCCAATCAAAAATATGCCACAATTCCCGGCCCTAACGGCCCCCTTGCTAAATATTTTATTGGAGGGTTCATTTTAATAAAATTAGCACCAAATTAAAGCTTAGGTAATAACCTTTCCAATGGTATATAGAAACTTGATTTTTCATGCAAATGTAGTTATGATAAAAGTTATGACCCATTTTGACAGGTAGGGCCGGGGAATACACTTTGCCCATTCACTCCGATAACCGGAAGTTGGTCTACAATGGTGGATTCGCCGAGGCTGATTTTTGCTAAATATCGCCCTAGGAAAATCGGATGAATGACGCGAAAAGAGTGACTTGGGGCAGATAGGGACTTACTAAATCTGCAGATTAGATATTTAAGAGCACGGTAGGTGTGTGTTTATGTCGGCTTATATTGAACTGACCCAATTTTCAGCGATGATTTTGGGTGACAGTCGTGTCAAATTCTGATGGGAAACCGTTGCACTCCTTGTATATTTTATATTAGAGAGTGACCACTTCGGCTGACATTTAGCTATTTTCACCAACTAAACGTCCGATTCCTGTGAATCATGCAGGCAGGTAAAAAAAGAACATTTAAAACACCTACCCACACAAGCATAGTTTGATGTTGGCTGCGAAATACGGCATTCCATTCCCTCCTCCGCCTGTGCTTTGATCAGACTCAGAGTTTGGTAACTTGCCTAACATCCGAGGCTTCAAATTTCGTGTCATCGCTGTTCGCAAGCTTTCCAACCCGATTGTGGTAATTAGAGCTGAATTTCTTAAATTTGCAAATAGAACCTTGCTGCCCTTTCAATTCCAGGTCTAATCGAATTCTGCTGTCGCATTTTTATCCAAGTTTAGCGTCGTAACACCCTGTAACACTGCTTTGAAGCGTTCTCGATGATTTCTCGACGCCATTTTGGTTATTATTGGTAACCTCGTTTTCAACAGTACACTAAATAGAAGCAGGGAAGCAGCGTCTATCTGCCGGTTCCGGGACGTTTCGCCCCAAAACCATTTCCTCCCCTAGTCGTTTCGCCCCCAAGACGTTTCCCCCCAGGTCGTTTCCCCCCGGTCGTTTCGCCCCCACTGGTCGTTTCGCGCCCCTGGTTGTTTCCCCCCTAGTCGTTTCGCCCCCTGTTCAAGAAAAGCTGAATTGCACTTTAGAACTTTTATAAATTTTAATAGCAGGACAATATTAATAAACACAATATGCATTTTTTTGTTTGGCATTTGCATAATTTGGACAACGAGACCCTTATCAAAAATTTAATTCTTATTCGTATGGTAAAAATTGTTACATTAGAAAGAAAACAAAAAAGCTTTTTTTAATGAAAGAATCATCACCCTAGCTTTACAACGGCCAATTTTTCGGTTACTGACAGAAAAGAAAGGAAGTATCAAGAGTTGCTCAAATTATGATGTTATTGTCTGAATAGTCTAATTCAATGAAATGATCCGTAGTGCAAGAGAGTGAGTGTCTGTATGTACGCTCGATGGTTTCATCTGCGTCTGTCCAGCTATTAAATGTCTTCGGAAATCCTTGCCACTCGACAAAGTATTGAATCTTCTTGTTTCGCTTCCTCTTTCGTTTGATCCGCTGAATAAACCACAAACTGTTCTCGTTTTTATCACTATCTCCCGCTAGATGGCATTCTATAAATACTCATCTGTCTGATATGGGCATCCTGGGTACAGAACCGAACCACTTACCTACGCGACAACCGTTACTTTGAATTTAAAACAAAAAAAAGGTTTACCCAATAAAACGCTACATGTGTACCTCGTGCAATTCACTCAACTATGATCACCAGTTTAGAGAAATCTGTTGCTAAAGAAGGTCTCATTTCTCCTCAAACGTATTGATACGTAAAAGCTATTTTCAACATTGTTACTTTATAGAGCGTATATATAATATTACAGTCAGCTCGCTTTCGGGGCTAGTAGTGATGCGTCATATAAGACAGTCGAATCTTCGAAGAATATGACATGCGCAGGCAACGCGTTTTTATTGACCTTTTGTAACTCAGCCGCGTAAAACAACAACAAAAAAAATGTCATTTTTGAAAATCCTGTAGTATGTACATGTAGGGTACTCCCTGCTTCAATAATTTTGCAGACACCCAAAGAACCTCTGTAATGAACTTTTTGTGATATGCGCGACGGAACGGTTGTTTAGTAAAACTTATGCGCACCAAATCACCAACTTTATAAGTAAAAAAGGTTCAGTTTTCATCTTTGGCTTCTTTTTCAAACAGATGTAAGCCAACACATCAGCTTCGTTTGTATTTTAAAGACCTACATAGGTGTTAAACCATTCAAACCACGATGCGGTGTGTTATCATAATTACTGACGGCGTTCTGTAGAGAATCTATGTAACGATACGAGTGATTGTGTCTCGTTATTCTGTAGAGTGAACCTTTGATTGTGCGCTGAACTGAACACGTTCGACATAGTTAGCATTTGCTGGATTTTGAGTCGTAAAAAATAAATAGCATTTTCTTCTTTTCCCACAATGTTCTATACTCAATCATGGACAATTTCTACCATTTCAGTCACCTCTAATTTGTCGTCTGCAAATGCTTTCAATTTGTACCAGTCTAAAATTTTGTCGTTTGGTAAAGAGTTAATTAACACAGCTTGTAGTGGATTGTGCAGCCGAAAAGATAAAACAGATTATCGCATCAAGACGTACATCTTCGCGAGCCAAGGTTACGATCACTGCGTGGATCTTACATTGGCTGATTGAGCCCGATTTCGAAATTCCTGCGATGCGCTCTCTATTGGATGCTGGTTATTACTCCCCCCCTTACATCATATTTCTAAAAGCCAATGAAATATCGTTTTACAAACCACTTACGAATACACATGAAGCGATAAGCAGACATCCACGTAGGTTTCCATGTTTACCTTCTATTCGAAAGGTAGAAACCTTATTCTATTTTTTATCAAAGATGAAATGCTACGAGCGATTTCATTCGTTGCAGTTAATGCTGGCTGCATCCAATGAAAAAGTGTATCGGGGGAATGTAAAAATCAAGCTCGATCTGCCAAGGGTAGAGTAGCGTAGTGAATCGTCAGCTTTGGCTTGCGAAGATGTAAGACGTAGGGACATCGAAAAAAAAAAGAAAAAAAAATCACAAGGTCTTTGTGTTACGTACGGCATATTAAGAGATCACGTTCTGTGCAGTCTGATCTTGATCCACACCGTCAGCAAAAAGTTCAGTGAGTCAGCAGCCTCTGGGTTGATATTTCATCGAACTGTATCGGACTCAGATGAGACAGAAAGTTCGGCGCGTCTGATCTTGACCTCCATCCGCAAATTTATCAGTATCTTTGTCAATTAAGTGTTAGGAAGATTAAGTCGAGTTCAAGTGTGGTAGGTTTCTCAACAACCCTTTGACCGCTAAAGCGTTACTCACTGATCTTTATCAGACAGTGTACATCAAAGATCAGACTGCACAGATTGTTCAGTCTGATCTTTGATGTACACTGTCTGATAAGGACCTGCTTTCAATTAAAAAAAAAATGTTTTTGAAATAGCGAAATTCAGGTTTTAACTCTCTGGGTCTTTTAACTATCTGGGTCTTTCATTTCACTCATTCAATGCTGGTCAAATGGTGTAATTGTTCTTTGAAAATATTGTGGGAAAAGGAGAAAATGCTGGTTACCAGCATTTTCTCCTTTTCCCACAATGTTTTCAGAAAAGGCTTCTTTCTCATTGGGTGTTAAAATTCGTCATTGTTTGGTTGAAGGCAACATTGTAGAAAAGAGTTTGAAATATGTCTTAATGTTTTAACATTCACTAAATAAAGATATTAATAAAGTGTTTTAAGTAGAATAAGAGTCAAATACGGGAAATTAATAACCCATATCTAAACTGGGGTTTCCCGTAAATATAGTTACAGTTTTTTTTTTAAGTGGGCTAGAATACAAGTGGATCCTTGACTGTTGATGATGGTGATTTCGACATGATTCAATCCTTTCTAACCGCTGATCATTGTCACGTCAATTATGCGGGAAAGCAGCTCTTGGCTTGAGAAAAAAATTGTGCGAAGCACTGGTAAACGAAACCACAGGAAAGGAAATCCACACCGAGGTATAATTAACATAATGTTGAAAACGGCTTGAAACACCATACACTCAATCAATTAACCCATTACCACACAGCCCCTTCTTTTGACGACCCTGAGAAAGAAGCCTTCAGAAAAAAAAACATTGTGGGAAAAGGAGAAAATGCTGGTAACCAGCATTTTCTCCTTTTCCCACAATGTTTTCTTCCCATCCCAAAACAAATTTCAATTTTTAAGTCACATTTATTTTGTCGTCTGCAAATGCTTCCAATTTGAACTGTCAAGATCAAGATCAGACTGCACAACACATACAGTCTGATCTTGATTGTACACGGTCAGTTACTTTGTTCTACAGATCTATTCTGTCTAAAATAAGCTTGAAAGAGCATTATCTCCCGCTAGATGGCATTCTATAAATACTCATCTATCTAATTTGGTCATCCTGGGCACAGAACCGAACCACTTTCCTACGCGACAACCGTTACTTTGAATTTCAAACTAAAATAAACGTATACTCAATGAAACGCTACCTCGTGCAATTCATTCAGCTATGATCAGCAGTTTAGAGAAATCTGGAGCTAAAACAGGCCTGTTTTTTCCTCAAACGTATTGATAAAAACCATTTTCTCCATTGCTACTTTATAGCGCGTATTACTAGTCTCCCCGATATCGGGGAGAGTGATGCGTCATAAGAGACTGGTCGAATGTTCGAAGAATATGACATGTGCAGACAACGCTTGAAAGAGTTATTTTCATGAAATACAAAGCTTACACTTTTACCTCACAATTCCACGACAATGTGAAAGAAGGCTTTTAAAAAAACATTGTGGGAAAGGATAAAAGTGGTGGTAACCAGGACTTTCTGCTTTTCCTACAATGTTTTCTTTCCTACCAAATATAAATCTGGTCGTTTATAAGCTTTAGTCAAGATGTCGTATACATCGTATCAGGACAATTGCCCCCCGGACAATTGCCCCCCCCCCCCCCCACCCGAGGAAATTCCCCCCGGACCATTGCCCTCGAGGACAATCCCCCTCCCCGGACTATTGTTCCCCCCCTGACACCACCCCCCCGACTATTGCCCCCGAGGACATCCCCCCGACTATTGCCCCCGAGGACCCCCCCCCCCCCAACACTTGGAATAGGCAACGTGAGAGGCAACATGATTCATTTAATTTCGAGCATTATGAATTGTCCTCGGAGGCAATTGTCCGGGGGAAAGAATTGTCGGGGGGGGGGGCAATAGTCCGGGAGGGAATTGTGCGGGGGGGGGGGAGGAGGGGGAGAGAATGCGTCTACATATATGCTTTCATCATGGACAAAAATTAAAGTTTTGTCAAATACAATGTATACACGACTTAACCTTTTACCGCACAATCCCGACTATCATCCAACTCTAAAAAAATTGCTTATGAAAACATTGTTGGTAAAGGAGAAAATGCTGGTTACTAGCAGTTTCTCCTTTCCTCACGATGTTTTCTACCATAAAAAAACCCAGAATTATCACTGAATTTAGCAACATTTTCAATTGCTTTCAATCTAGTCACACTCCAAAATTTGGTTGGTTGGTGAGGAATTAAAGAGTGTACGTAGATCTATAGATACTACTCAAAATTTGCCAGGGATCACCATATTAGATTCACTCTAGTTCTATATTGGCATGTATCATGCATGGTTTTACAATATGTTACATTGCCACACTGATTTGTAAAATTACCAGTGGAAATGGATCTTTAACCCTTTACCTCATAATGCCGACTGTCACAGACACAGAGAAAGAAGCCTCTGGAAAACATTGTTGGAAAAGGAGAAAATGCTGGATACCAGCATTTTCTCCTTTTCCAACAATGTTTTCTACCATATGACAGACAGCGCTTTGTATGTTGCATTTGGTTTTTAGTCAGCAAATGCTTTCAACTTAGTCAATATTAGAATTTTATATTGTGGTAAACAGTTTCTGCAAAACTGCTGCAACATATAGGCTACACCCCCACACTGAAATATGTAAATGATCCCTTTCAAACTGTGAGTAGTATATATGACACATAGATTCACCACTGATCTCTAGTTTCACTTTTGAAAGACCAATCAATTTACGAAATCTACGTCATATCGTATAATGTCAGGAGTTAAAGTGATGTCCTTGAACGAATCTTGATGTAGATCTAGATCTACAGATCTGTGTTTTTGTGATTAATATTAATATTACGTGGTATTAATTTTAGTCAGATTTATATATATACAAAATGGCGTGAAAGCAAATTGGATGAAAGTTTAGATGTGTATTGCAGTAAATCTTAAACACGTAAGTTGTGTATTTCTGTGTATATTTGATCTGGATATGTTTTTTTTTTTCCAAAAAGAGAAGATCTGTGCTATTAGAAATTTTACAACAAAACAAGTGACCCGAATCGGTGTCCATCTCGAGCTGGCAGGATCCTGCGTAGCCCAGTTGTAAAGTGTAGGACTCGCAACCTGGGGGATTCGGGTTCGAGCATCACTGAAATTATTGTTTTATTCACGGGTGTTTCCTTTGGCAAGACATTTAAGAGCGCCAGCTTAATGGAAACTAGGACATATATAAAGATTACGCTATGACCGTGACATGACTGGAATAATGTTGAATGGGGTGTAAAACACAATTACCACACAATCCCGAATTTTGACGACCCTGAGAAAGAAGCCTTTAGAAAACATTGCTGGAAAAGGAGAAAATGCTGGTAACCAGCATTTTCTCCTTTTCCCACAATGTTTTCTACCTTGCGGGAATCAAATTTCGATTTTTGAGTTTCGTTTAATATGTTGTCGTCTGCAAGTGCTTCCCATTTGGACCAGTCTAAAAACTTGTCGTTTGGTAACGAATTAAATCAATCAGTCAATCTTCATCTGATAAAGAATTTAACTACGGTTTACAAAAAAAAAAATGTGCTAGAAGTTCAATTTCTACTACAGTTTACAAAAAAAAAAAGAAATGTGCTAGAAGTTCAATTTCTACTACAGTTTACAAAAAAACAATGTGCTAGAAGTTCAATTTCTACTACAGTATACAAAAAAAAAAAGAAATGTGCTAGAAGTTCTGTTTCTACTACAGTTTATAAAAAAAAAAAAAATGTGCTAGAAGTTCAATTTCTACTACAGTTTACAAAAACAAGCAATGTGCTAGAAGTTCAATTTCTACTACAGTTTACAAAAAAAAGAAAGAAATGTGCTAGAAGTTCAATTTCTACTACAGTTTACAAAAAAAGAAAGAAATGTGCTTGAAGTTCAATTTCTACTACAGTTTACAAAAAAAAAAAAACCAATGTGCTAGAAGTTCAATTTCTACTAAATTTTACAAAAAAAAAACCAATGTGCTAGAAGTTCAATTTCTACTACAGTTTACAAAAAAAGAAAGAAATGTGCTTGAAGTTCAATTTCTACTACAGTTTACAAAAAAAAAAAAAAAAAAAACAATGTGCTAGAAGTTCAATTTCTACTAAATTTTACAAAAAAAACCCCAATGTGCTAGAAGTTCAATTTCTACTAAATTTTACAAAAAAAAAAAAACAATGTGCTAGAAGTTCAATTTCTACTACAGTTTACAAAAAATAATGTGCTAGAAGTTCAATTTCTACTACAGTTTACAAAACAACAATGTGCTAGAAGTTCAATTTCTGGAAAATGAGTCAGAGCTTAACCCTTTACGAAACAATCCCTAGTTTTGACAACCCTGAGAAAGAAGCCTTTTCCCACAATGTTTTCTACCCTTCTCAAAACAAATTTCAAATTTACAGTCATACTCATTTTGTCGTCTGCAAATGCTTTCGATTTGGACAAGCCTAAATATTGTCGTTTGGTAATGAGTTAACCAATAGTTGATAGATCCAAAGCAGTCTTTGATTTTTTTTTTCAAAACATTAGAATTTTGTCAACACCAAACGATCTTTGGTTTTATGATACTCAATTTTGGGGAAAAATTTGCCTTTCACAAACGCTGTGGAAAAAAAGTGGAAAATGTTGATAACCAACGGTTTTACTTCTTCACCACAATACTATAAACTACATGTAAAGAGTTTCGCTTAGCAGCCTATGGGTTAATGTATCAGACCTCTCCAACAGTGGTGAGTTTAAAAGGCAGACTGACATAGAATTTGCTGTCTAAATCCATTTTTCTTGCGAAATTGTACTGATACACAGTCTGTTTCATCATGGTTTTGTAAATAAAGCGAAACAAAAAGAAAAAAGATACATGAAATAAGTGTGGTTTATGTTATATGACGAATATCATAAAAAAAAATTAAATCAATTTGCCATGTCTGCAAATGAACCCTCGAATAATTATAATTTTTCATTAAGCAAATAAATCTCAGCAGCAGAAAAAAAAGAAGAATTCAGTTAAAAAAGAGAAAGAAGACTGCTGGACAAGATCATGCGACTTGAAAAAGTGACAAGTAGGCCAAATGACCTCTCCTGGCTTCTCTTTTAAAGAAGCCAACTTGATTAGTTTATCACTAGTATCAATAATGAGAAGCTACGGTGATTTTTTTTTTCATATTTGGACATTTATTGTGCGCCGTACCAGAGGCGACCAGTCAATAAGTAACATCGCGTTTGGGGACAGTTATCTGTACTAGTTCATCACCAGAAGGTCAAAGGACCGATGTGACTCAACTATTACAGAAAACAATACATGGCGACATGCCATTGTTTATAAACCAGAGATATGCCAATATCTATAAGATAATAATAATAATAACAATAGAAAAATGCACTAAATACATCGTGCACCCGTACAAACATTGTTACATAGCAGAACTTTTGTGCCGAAAGCCAAATGCAAGACAAACTTGATGTTTTGTTCCATTTGCCAAAATTAATAATGGAAGTTAAAGATGATACAGCAGAATGATGAAAAAGAAAACGGAAACACCATAATGACATTTTCAAAAACAGTTTGATTGTCAAAAGCGAAATGAACGAATGAATAAATGAATGTATAATTGATTGATTGATTGGTCAATCGATCGACTGTTTGATTGATATATTGATTGTCGCATCGAGCGTATAAAAATCTGCGTCCAAAGCTGTAAATCACAATATAATATAATTATATGTATTTTTTTTCTCTGATTATTGCAAGATGACATGGGGATTAATAAATACAATACAATACAAATAACTTTATTATTATACTTCTCTTGTACAACAATGTACAGAAAGAGGAAATGATAATATTCAAACAACAAATATCATAACTTTTCACATGGTCAATTAATGCATGCATGAATGTAAAGTCCGATCGGGAAAGCCTGCATGGCAGTATAGGCAAATATTTAACTCTTTACCAAACGACAATTTTTTGGACGAGTCCAAATGTGAATAAAAAAATTGAAATTTAATTTGGGAACAGTAAAAAAAAAAATACCATCCTCCCGCTCCCTCCCCCCATCACCACGTCGAACCTCAATGTGCCTATAAGTATTTTAATCCTACCTACGCCTATGTAATCCATGTATAATAGGGATTATTTTTATTCTTTGTTTCAAGAGGTAATTCGCCGATCCGGTTTGATAACTTGGGATTGCGTTTGGCCAGGAAAAATAAATAAGCGATTAGGGGAAAAGTATAGAATCTCTTGAAGCTCTTCATGTTTTAAAAGAAGAGAAACTTCACCCTTTTCCAAATAGATAGTCTAGATAGAGGATATTTGTTTTTGTCGGTGAAAGATCGAATAAATTTCGATCTTTCACCGAAAAAAACAAATATTCTATTTATTTCATGATTTTAACCTTTTCTGGGAGGAGCTTTATCAAAATTCAGTACAGTTCTTTTCAGTTATTCCCCGTGGTGTACCCCTCCCGCATAGCAACGCATTACAATATTACATTAAACGCGAGAAATGTAAGGTAAATGATGTCATATTTCCATCTGGTTGTGAGGCACGCGCAATTAACCTAGGCAACAAGAACATGAAAATCGGTATTTTCACTGGTGGTACCAGTGTAAGATCGAAAAATATTTTCATTGCTATTTATCGATATCCTACCGGAAACCATGAAATAATGCCCAGTTTTTAAGCCCTTGAAGAAAAAAGATTTTGTAGAAAACTGGTTAAAATGACAAGATGCTGGAAACAAGCGCTTTCTCCTTTTCCTATAACGTCTTCTAACATTTAAGACAAATCCTATGTCACGAACCAAATTCGATTCGTTGTCTTCAAAAGCTTTCGTTTGGACTCATCTTTAATATTATCGTCTTATTTGGAGCTAAGTTTGTGTTTTTCATATTTCACAGAAATGGCCATACGAGGACATTCGTAACAATAAACAGTTAACTTTGCTTTGAGCGGAAATATCATTGAAAATGATCGACTATAATTCTACAACTCCAAATACAACCACTGTAACCACCATTGCGCCTGCAGTCGTGACACACTCGTCATATCCGGTTCCGGTTATCATGACGTCAGCCATCAGTTGCAGTCTCTCTGTCCTCAGTTCTTTTGTTATTTATGGGACTTACATCGGTATACCGGACATCAGAAATTTTACCAGGCGCTTGGTACTGTGTCTTACAGCGGCTGACTTCTTAACATGTACAGGTAACCCGGTTGTTTTTACGAAATTAACCAATTACCACACAAATCCCTACTTTTGACGACATTTAGAAAGAAGCCTTGAGAAAACATTGTGGGAAAAGGAGAAAATGCTGGTAACCAGCATTTTCTCCTTTTCCCCACAATGTTTTCTACCCGTGACAAAACAAATTTCAAAGTTTCAGCCACTTTAATTTTGTCGTCTGCAAATGCTTTAGATTTGGACAAACCTAAAATATTGTCGTTTGGTAGTAAGTGAACCCTTTACCCAATAAGGCATTTTTATGGTATCTCTAATTGACCCTATATAACAGCAAGGATGAAGCCGTTTCTTATGTGTATATGACGCCTTTTGATAGTGTAGAAAACATTGTGGCAAAAGGTGAAATTGCTCGTCACGAGCAATTTCACCTTTTGCCTAAATGTTTTCCAAAGGCTCCTATAAGCAATGCGTGGAAATGAGTATCTATGGAGTAAAGGGTTAATATACTTCTAGACAAACCTCACTCTGTCTCTCTGTTTCTCTGTCTCTGTTTCTCTGTCTCAGTCTCTCTCTCTCTCTCTCTCTCTCTCTCTCTCCTGTTTTTCTTTCTTTTTCGCCAAGTCTTTTCCTTTTTTTTTTTACTGTAAGGTAACCTAATATGATAATCTATGATAAGATAAAATATCACGTTATCAAGAATAAGGAAATGGTGTCCGTGACAATATTATTGTTTGTTATCACATTTCGTATCTTGTTTTCAATCAAAGGTTATCTATGGTCCGTAATGCTATAAGGTATAAGGAAGTGTTACCATGACAGTATCTTTCCACGTGTCTTTATTTTACACTTTCATATGCCAAAGTGACCTGATATCCATGATATCATATCGAATGAGGACATTGTAATCTCTAAACTAAATCATGCTTTGTAAGAAGAAAGGCTTAATTAATGTATCTACAAAGGGTTTCGGCATAGATCAACCTGCGCAAATTAGGCAATGCTGCCTAATGTCAAATAAAAAATGACATGTAAATGTCATCTTCGCGAGCCAAGGTTACGATCACTACGTGGATCTTCTTACCTTGGCTGATTTAGCCCGATTTCGAGATTCCTGTGATGCACCCTGTATTGGATGCTGGTTATTAAACCCCCCCCCCCCCCCCCCCACACACACACACTTTTACATCATATTTGTAAAAGCCAATGAAATATCGTTTAACAGACCGCTTACGAATACACATGAAGGGATAAGCAGACCTCCACGTGGGTTTCCATGTTTACCTTCTATTCGAAAGGTAGCGACTTTATTCTATTTTTATGAAAGATGAAATGCTACGAGCGATTTCATTCGTTGCAGTTAGAGCTGGCTGCATCCAATGAAAAAGCGTAACGGGGGAATGTAAAAATCAAGCTCGATCCGCCAAGGGTAGAGTAGCGTAGTGAATCGTCAGCCTTGGCAGGTGAAGATGGTAAGTGTGGGTTCACCGTTTTTTTTCCCTTTTTTCCTAGGTTACCTAATATCAGTAATTCGATATACCATCACAAATGAGGATGTTGACTCGGTGACCTGTTTGTTTCAAAGTGTCATCACCACGTACTCCAGCCTAGTGTCTTTCTTCTTGACTGTGATCATCGCCTTCCACCTGTTTGCTGTGGTCGTCTACCACTATGATCAAACAAACTCCACCAAAACACTGGCTATTTATAACGTGATCAGTTGGACCATTCCAGGTAAGTTACAAGTTATTGCATGTCTCGATGGTGAAGACCAAATAGTCTCGGCAATCAGAAGTTGGGTAACTTTCTATATATACAATAATATATAGAGTTTATTTTACAAGCTTGTGGTTAATATGGGGGGAGGGGGGGAATATATGCCGAAAAAGGGAAAGGTATGCGAAAATAACCAGTGCCGTAAGGCAGGAGTTATTTTCGCAGACCTTTCCCTTTTGAGGTAAATATTTCCCCATGTTAACCACAAGCTGGTGAAATGAATTATATGTCATACATGTATTTCATCTGATTATTTTGTCAATGAATGCCGCTTTTAAAACTAGTGATCTCAAGTCAATAAACCAGATTTTCATTATCTCCCGCTAGATGGCATTCTATAAATACTCATCTATCTGATATGGGCATCCTGGGTACAGAACCGAACCACTTTCCAACGCGACAACCGTTACTTTGAATTTAAAACAAAAAAAAAAGGTTTACCCAATAAAACGCTACCTCGTGCAATTCACTCAACTATGATCACCAGTTTAGAGAAATCTGTTGCTAAAGCAGGTCTCATTTCTCCTCAAACGTATTGATACGTAAAAGCTATTTTCAACATTGCTACTTTATAGGGCGTATATAATATTACAGTCAGCCCGCTTTCGGGGCTAGTAGTGATGCGTCATAATTATAAGACAGTCGAATCTTCGAAGAATATGACATGCGCAGACAACGCCAGATTTTCGGTAGGAGGAAATTATTTACTGTGACGGGGAAATAATTCCCCCATCTTAAATGACGTCATTTCTTTGATCATAACATTTCTAAAAATAGACACATGAAATATAATATACAGAATGAAAATAACTCTATACTACACAATCCCGGCTTTTCACTACCCCAAGAAAGAAGCGTTTTTAAATACATTGTGGGAAAAAGGAGAAAATGCTGGTAACCAGCATTTTCTCCTTTTATACCACAATGTTTTCTACTTTTCCCAAACCAAATTCGAGGTAATTATTATCTCCCTTTGTAATGAGCATATAGTGATGTTAGATTTATAAATGATAATTCTCAGAAGGAAAAGAGGGGAAAACGTGGCTCGGTTAAAGTAGTAACGATACATTAATAACTCATTTTTAATCATAGCAAATTTGTTAGGGTCGTGATACAGTGTAAAATAGCTGTTTTCTATTACGGGTCCACTACCTTAACTCATTACCAAACGACAATATTTTAGGCTTGTCCAAATCGAAGGCATTTGCAAACGACAAAATAAAAGTGACTAAAGAATTGAAATTTGTTTTAGGAAGTGAAGAAAACATTGTGGGAAAAGGAGAAAATGCTGGTTACCAGCATTTTCTCCTTTTTACTACAATGTTTTCTAAAGGATTCTTTCTCAGGGTCGTCAAAAGTAGGGATTGTGTAGTAATGGGTTAAACACTATATATTCAACAAACTAGCCTGGCATTCAGGCCCTGCATTTAAGTCATTCTAATAAACAAGGTACATAATTACAGCAAAGTCACAGAAATATTTGTTGTTATTGCGTTAAATAAGACATTCAGAACATTGAGAACAAAGAGCTTTCGTTTTGCAGTTTTACTTGATGATTTTGTTTTAAAGGTGGCCCTTCAGATTTTGGGACGAAAATTTTACAAAAGTGCAAAAAAATCATCCTTATACTCCCAAAGCCTTTAGATTTTCATTCATAAAACCCCAGTAGTCGAAAACCGTCCGACAACACGAGAAATTAGAGATTTACTACGTCCCAGGTTGACACCAACGGCAGACACATTCTGTTTTTAGATGATCAATTCGCTCATTTACTTACAGGAATACACAGAAGAAGCTTCAAACATAGTATCCGAAGAAGACATTCTGGAAAATAATTATAACATGTTTGTAATGATAGGGAATTTAAGCGTTATGAGTCATGTGCCAGTCACTTGACATTCCCACAATGCTTTATTGATTTTTGGCGCGAAATCTAAAAATAGCTTAAGAGGCTACGTAGCCTTTTAAGGGAATACCATCAAATTTTTTTTTTTTGTAATTTTATGGATCTTTATTATTGATGATTTGTATTATTTTTCATATGAATTTCAGTGATATATATATTTTTAATTTGGTGAGATGTAAAAATTCTAAATACCCACCTTTAATGAAAAGGCTCTATTTAACTGACTGACACTTGCCTATCAACCAACAAGCAATCACTTTTCAAATTACAGCAATAATAATCTGTATAGCCGTTAGTAAAGGCGTGCTGGGTGCAGATAGAACCCGGACGGCGGGTACGGGGCCATGGTGCTGGGTAGACTCGAACGTGCCCGGAAGTCGGATCTGGATGCTGGTGACAGGTAAAGGCTGGGAGATCTTGTGTTACCTTCTGACCAGCTCTCTTTACGTGCTGCTGAAATTTTATCTGGTATTATATATATTTAATTATTACATTTTTATTATATATATATCTAGCAGTGAAACCCTTGAATTTCCCAGTGTAATAAATTTTGATATCACCACAAGCGACGATATCAACTTTCACTTTCACTTCCTGCCGTAATTTAGGAACTACTTTTTTTCATTAAGCACTTATAGATAGTGTTAATTGTAAGTTCTATATTTTCAACCAGTAGTCTAGTTTTGTTCTTTTAAATTATGTATTCATCCGCACTATGTCCCTGATTTCTTCTCTCTATCCAAAGTATTGATTTCGACTTTCAAACGAAAAATTAAAAATAATAATGTTAATACGGTATATAATTGATAGAATAATCAACTGGTTATTTTTGATATGAAAAATATCTCACTCGGACGCGTTGTTAGGCGTTAAAAAAAAAACTCGTCGTGCGCACTCGTTTTTTCAACGCCTATCAACGCGTCCTCGTGAGATATATTTCATATCAAAAATAACCAGTTGATTATCCTCTAGATCTACATCATACAATCTTGTGGTTTAACGATCTTGAAAGAACAGGCTTTTAACCTTTTTTCCTTCTAAATAACTATAATGAAATTTTCGATTCAATGATAAAAATCCATATATGGTCTGTAACATGCTAAAAGGGCCTTCCAGACATTAGCGTAAAGTGTCGTCTCGGATCAGCCTGCGCAGTCCGCGCAGGCTAATCCGAGACGGCACTTTACGTCTACATTAGATTTTTTGCTACAGTAGACATGCACGAATCAGAAAATTATATAAAAAAACCGGAAAGTGTCGTTTCGGATTAGCCTGCACGGACTGCGCAGGCTGATCCGAGACGACACTTTACGCAAATGTCCGAATGTCCCTTTTTGCGTGTTGCAAGCCAATTACATGTATATCCTTTGCGCTCGACTTAGTCGTCAAGTGCACATGCTTAATACTAGAGGCTATGTGTTCGAGTTCCGTTGAGTTAGGATGGTAGATGGATTTTAAACGTGTGGCTTAGTCGGTGGTTAGGTAAGTGGGTGGTTGGAAGGGTAAAGAGATGGGTGTGATTGGGTTTGTATTTTTGTAGCTAGCTGGATTGTCTAAGTTGGAGAGTCTATGTTGAATGGGTAGATGGTTCTAGATAGGTGGATGGGTATGCGTTTGGGTTTCTTTTTTGTTAGGTAGGTAGGTAATAGGGGGACAGGCTTGTAGTTTTGAATGACAATTGAACCAAACACTACACAATTTTGAGTTTAAACAACACTGATAAAGAAAGAGTTTGAAAACATTGTGGAAAAAAAGAGGAAAATGGTGGTTACAAGCATTATGTCTATTTCCCCTTATGTTCTTTACCTTTGATGGAAAATCTACAATAGATCTGTTTTAACTATGTTTAACCCATTACCACACAATTCCTACTTTTGACAACCTTGAAAAAGAAGCCTAAAGAAAACATGGTTGGAAAAGGAGAAAATGCTGGTCACAAAAGAAATTTCAAATTTTCAGTCACTTTTATTTTGTCGTCTGCAAATGCTTTCAATTTGGACAATCCTAAAATTTTGTCGTTTGGTTAATTAGTTAACCTGTCGATTACAAATGCTTCCAATTTTGACAGCTCTAAGCGGTTTAGTCGCTTGGTTCAGCTTAAATGAACAGAAAATGATTGTATTTCAGTGTCGTCAAAATCGAGGTGGACTCAGCGAGATTCATCACACATTGCGAGACGAGGACAAAAACTTCCTGTATGTCTGGCTTATGCTCTATATTGTACGTATATGGGGCACTATACGCTTTTTTATGTACTCATTTGGTTGTGAGGCGTATCACTTACAATCATTGATGAAAGTTTTACTGTATCTGCAAGCGGCTGGTGACCCATCACAAGCCTTTGTAAATGCTGTTCTATTCTGTCTGTTGGATAAATCAGTGAGGAGAAAAATCTGCTGTCGACCACAACGAAGTAATGTCAAGGACACTAAAGTGGAGGAAACAGAGAGAACCAGCCTTATACCAGCTGGCTCTCACCACAGTTCATACAACAGTGATTATGGGACGGGAAACACAGCGTCTACGTCATCATACAGATCGTCACGGTCTACGTCATCTGAGCTAGAACATATGGCGGACAGAAACCAGCGTATTTAACTTTTCAATAGATTTACTGAATAAATAGATAGCAATCACTCAATGGTTACATATACAATTCTGCTACAAGATATATAAGATCTGACATGAGTTGGTGTTTGAGATAAAATTTATTAAACGAGTCTACAAAAAGTGTTAATAAGCGAGCCTTTGGCGAGCTTAATAACATTTTTTGTGGACGAGTTCTATAAAATTTTACCTCAAAAGCCAACGAGTGTCAGATTCTTTTTCTCACATCACTTTATTTATTTTTTTTTTTAAATTCTTTATTTCCTCCATAATTGAAGATTACAAAACTCAAAAAAAAAAAAAGTTACATATACGTTAAAGATGCATACATAACATTAAACTTACATATACGCACAGAAGCAAGGAACCCTCACATTCAAAATAACATGTATATATTATATATCATGTGTAGTGAAATTTACATGAAGCCTGTGCGCTTACTTTGTCAGGTACATTACGAACAAAAAATAATTCTAAAGAAACTTGCATATATTGATTTTGTTTCGAGTCTAAAAGTGATTAGATTAACAACTTAATCATGATTAAGGGTTTTGACCGCTAATTTCCTTCAGGCGTCTATATCAGCAATGTTTTAGAAATCAAGCGTATAATTACAGAGTGTTGACCAAATACAGCACTATTTTCTTATCTCACACGTGTGTGAAACTTCGTAATGGCTGTATTACATTGGAAACTAGGAGAGTTATGTGATAAAAAGGGATGATTCATTCACAGCCTAGAACAAAGTAGGCCTAATGGACAGTGTAGATCGGAGATCAGACAGCATGTTCTGTGCAGACTGATTTTGATTTACATTGTCCACAAAAACATTTGGTATTGTAGTAATCCTTGTAGATTACTTACCTGTGGTCCTGCTGGACAGCCTCCGACGACAGGATGGTAAGTTCTGGGGAATATTACAACAAGGATTTTCTAAACTTGTATGTCTATTCACTATACTGTATCTCAAACCGGAAGCCTCGATAATAGGTTGGTTCCCGTCTCATATACAACGATTCGTACCAGTCCGGGTACTCGGTTCAACTGATCTATATCTACCGCAGTATTGTCTATTCCTTTACCACAGACTCCCGACTTTTGACGAACTTGAGAAAGAAGCCTTTAGAAAACATTGTGGGAAAAGGAGAAAATGTTGCTACAATGAGATTTTTCTACCATGAAATTATTTTTCTAGATAACATAACCATGAGACCAGTTTAAGAAAAGCATTTACTTCTTTTGTATTAGGTTTATCGAAGTTATGAAATGTGAAAATTGAAATAGAAGCTGCTTTATCTAGAAGT
Source organism: Tridacna crocea (assembly GCA_943736015.1). Taxonomy (NCBI): domain Eukaryota; kingdom Metazoa; phylum Mollusca; class Bivalvia; order Cardiida; family Cardiidae; genus Tridacna; species Tridacna crocea. The sequence goes on along the minus strand of OX031072.1, from coordinate 36,850,556 downwards.
AAGTTGTAAAACGCAAACATGAGCATACTTTTGTGCATCCGCCTCTATAAACTATTCTGTGAGAGTAATAGAAAAAGATGTAGGCTAAAATTGACTTACACATTGAACATGTATAATCCAAAATCCAATCACTTATAATCAAAGACAGTCACGAGAGTCAGACTATTTATATGACACATTCTTGTCAATTTACAAGTAGGACAATACCGGAAACCTGTGGCGTGGCATACCGTTATCAAAGAAATACCGCGTAAACCCTTGATCCACTTTTTGCGTTAAAGTTGGCAACATGTGCAACAGATCTTGTCCTAAAAGGAAGACAGTTTGATTGGTTTCTCTTTTACTTTCGATAAATAATTAAAGTTTAAAGGAGATTAAATAAAAGATTGTAAACATAGGGGTAGAGATGGTGTTAGTCAGGGTGGCATACCGTCTTATGCGGGCTTTAAGTTTACATAGATAGAAAGGTTAAAACAGAGAGACCATTGATCAGTTTGGATTTTTCAAAGTTTCAATGTGCAGCATTTAATGTGGCCTGAGTTATAAAAGCAAATCCAATTAAAGGGTAAAAGGGGGCATCAGGGGTTTAAGGGAAGGGAAGTAACTCTTGCAAGGGACTTCTGCCACCGTATTTTCTTAAATGTTTGCCCAAATCAGACAAAAAGCAAGAGTAAGGTTTCCCCATTTTAGAAATTTAAGATAGACATTGGGTAATTTCACACATTTAGATCTAGTCTAGAAAATACTGTATATGACCAGGGGGCTTTTAAAGGTTCCTTCAGATTTTGGGGCGAAAATTTTACAAAAATGCAAAGAAAATCATCCTTATACTCCCAAAGACTTTTAATTTGCGTTCATAAAACCCCAGTAGTCGAAAACCATCCAATAACACGAGAAATTAGAGATTTATTACGGACCAGGTTGACACCAACGGGAGACACGTTCTATTTCTAGATTATCAATTCTCTTATTTAAATACCGTTGTCTGCGCATGTCATATTCTTCGAAGATTCGACTGTCTTATATGACGCATCACTACTAGCCCCGCTGACTGTAATATTACGCTCTATAAAGTAGCAATGTTGAAAATAGCTTTTACGTATCAATATGTTTGAGGAGAAATGAGACCTTCTTTAGCAATAGATTTCTCTAAACTGGTGATCATAGTTGAGTGAATTGCACGAGGTAGCGTTTTATTGGGTAAACTTTTTTTTTTTGTTTTAAATTCAAAGTAACGGTTGTCGCGTAGGAAAGTGGTTCGGTTCTGTACCCAGGATGCCCATATCAGATAGATGAGTATTTATAGAATGCAATCTAGCGGGAGATAATGTTTAAATACAGGAAAACACAGACGAAGTTTCAAACATCCGTCCAAAGAAGACATTATGGAAAATAATTATTACATGTTTGTTATGTAATCGAATTTAAGCGATATTAGTCACGTGCCAGTCACTTGACATTCCCACAATGCTTTATTGATTTTTGGCGCGAAATCTAAAAAAAGCTTAAGAGGCTACGTAGCCTTTTAACCCATTACCACACAATCCCTACTTTTGACACCCCTGAGAAAGGAGCCTTTTGAAAACACTGTAGAAAAAGGAGAAAATGCTGGAAACCAGCATTTTCTCCTTTTCCCACTGTGTTTTCTACTCTTCTCAGAACAAATTTCAATTTTTCAGTCACCTTTATTTTGTCGTCTGCAAATGCTTTCAATCTGAATCAGTCTAAAATGTTGTCGTTTGGTAATGAGTTAAAGGAATACCATCAAAACATTTTTTTTCTAAATTTTATGGTTCTTAATTATTGATGATTTGTATTGTTTTTTTCATATAAATTTCAATGATATATATATTTTTTAATTTGGTGTGATGTGAAAATTCTAAATACCCACCTTTAACTCTTTACCGCACAATCCCAACTTTTAACAGCTCTTGACGAGGAAGGCTTTTGAAAACATTTTGGAAAAACGAGAAAATGCTGGAAACCAGCATTTTCTCTTTTTCCCAAAACGTTTTCTATGCTATCAAAGACAACCATGATTATTTGAGCCACAGCTCAAGGGTAATGAAAGTTTTATCTCTGAATTCATATGACATATTCACCAGTACATTATCTATATCAGAGTGACAGCTCTCGAGTATTTTTAGGGCATTAACTGGAATGCAAACAAGGCCAGTGTAGATCCACAAAGAGACCGCTTGTTCTTACAGATGTACCTTGATCAGATCCACCCATAACGAATGTAGGTAGAAATGTCAGAGATAAAAATACCATAGGAAAAAATGTCATAGGTAAAATTGTCAGAGTCAAACTGGTAAATATGCCAAAGGTAATAATGTCATAGGTAAAAATGTCAGAAATATTTATCATAGTACAAATATATGGCAGTTAGCTCAGTTGGTCAAGGCTTAGCAAGTTCGAAATCTTGTTGGGGTTCACTTATTTCTGCCCTCTGAATCATCTATATCATGAGATAGCAGTCAGTCAAAATCAAGATTGATATATGGACTAACAGAAGAACTAAAATCATATACTATTGTCAAAGATACTTTTTCACAAATGTTTTTAACAAAGGTTTGCAACTGACTCAGAAATTGAAATTTGTTTCCAGCAGGGCAGAAACAGTGCGGGAAAAGGAGACAATGCTGGTTACCAGCATTTCTTCATTTTCCCACAATTTTTTTTATAGACCCTTATCTCAGGGTCGTTAAAACCAGGAGTTAAATCGGCAACATGTAATGTTATCATTGCTGAATGACCAGGAGTTAAATCGGCAACATGTAATGTTATCATTGCTGAATGAAACAGAAAATTATTTCACAGTATATTATGGATACAATGAAGGTAAATAAATAAATAATAAATAAATGTATAGGACAACTGTAATATTATCAATTCTACAAAGAATGGCTTTACTTCAGTGGATCTGGTGAGAGAGCAGAGCCACATGTTTTTTCATATCATATACTTATATATCTAGTATCTCTGACATTTTTACCTATGACATCATTCCCTATGGCATATTTACCAGAGCAGAACTGTTCATATGTTCTGTTCATATTTACCTCTTTGACTCTTGACATTTTTACCTATGACATTTTTTCCTATGGTATTTTTACCTCTGACATATTTACCCCACACCCCCATAGCAGCTACATCTAAGTGATCATAACAGCTACATGTCAGTGATCATAACAGCTACATGTCGGTAATCATAACAGCTACATGTCACATTGAACATAAAAGCTATAATTATGTCAGTGATCATAGCAGCTACATGTCACAGTGATCATAACAGCTACATGTCAGTGATCAGGCTATGGAAGAAGATAAGCATAACAGCTACAGGTCACAGTGACCAAATTATGAGGTACATGTCACTGTGATCATAAACAGCTACAAGTCAAAATGATCAAAATGGCTACAAGTCACAGAGATCACAACAGCTACAGGTCAATGATCAAGCTACATCAGATGATAACCATAACAGCTATATGCCACAGTGACCATCTGAGAGACATGTCAGCAACATGTCAGAGTGATCATTAACAGCAATATGTCAGAGTGATCATTAACAGTTACATGTCAGTGATTAGGCCATGCGAGATGATAAGCATAACAGCTACATGTCACAGTGACCATATGAGAAACATGTCACTGTGATCAACACAGCTACGTGTTAAAGTGATCATTAACAGCTACATGCCACAGTGACCATATGAGATACATGTCACTGTGATCAACACAGCTACGTGTCAAAGTGATCATTAACAGCTACATGCCACAGTGACCATATGAGATACATGCCACTGTGATCAACACAGCTATGTGTCAAAGTGATCATTAACAGCTACATGTCACAGTGACCATATCAACTACATGTCAGTGATAATAAACAGGTCCATGTCACAGTGACCATATCAGCTACATGTCACAGTGATAATAAACATCTACATGTCAAAGTGATCAAAATAGCTACAGATCAGTGATCAAGCTTCATCAGATGATAAGCACAACAGCTTTATGTCACAGTGACCATATGAGATACTTGTCATAGTGATCATTAACAGCTGCAAGTCACAGTGATCAAAATAGCTACATGTCAGTAATCAGCCTCCATGAGATGGTAAGCTTAACAGCTACATATGAGATACATGTCACATTGATCATAAACGGCCACAAGTCAGTTACATATCAGTGTCCAGGCTACAATGAATGAATGAATAGTGTTTTATGGCCCGTCGACAACTTAGGTCACATTGGGCGCACTTACTTAGTAAACAATAATGCGAGGTGAAAATAACACACATGTGCAACAACATAAGACAAACATGATAAATGAGGAATGGATGAAACATAAAATGATGCCCCTTTTGTCGCCTTTTACGACATGCATGCTGTCACTTTTGTTCCACCAGATGAAATGGCAGATGTGACGATCGCGGGACTGCAGTGGTTTATTCTTATACCCCCGATTAAACCACACGGGGTCCCACAGGCCAACTGATTCCCATTCCAAACCCTATTTACATCAAGAAAAAAAATATAGGATTTGGAATAAGAACTACCCAGCCTGCTGCAATCCTACGAATTACGAGGAAAGCAGCCGTTTGTCTCTAATTTTAGTCGCCTTCTACGACATGCCATAGAGAAAGGCAGAGGTCCTATTCTATAAAGTAAAAAACCCCCGGGACCCCACGGGGATGTCCAGGCTACAATGAGATATTAAGCATAATAGCTACATGCCATAGTGATCATAATGGCTTTTATGTCAGTGATCAATTACAGCTCCATGTCAAAGTAATCAGAGTGATCAAACAGTTAGATAAGAGTTTTGCAGAGCAGAGCTTATGCACCCGAAGAGGATTTGTTAACCCTTTACCCCATAAGACATTTCTATGGTATCTCTAATATAATAGCAAAGGATGAAGCTGTTTCTTATGTGTATATGACACCTTTTGATAAGTGTAGAAAACATTGTGGCAAAAGGTGAAATTGCTCGTCACGAGCAATTTCACCTTTTGCCACAATGTTTTCCAAAGGCTCCTCCAAGCAATGCATAGAAATGAATTGCCATAATGTTTTCCAAAGGCTCCTATAAGCAATGCATAGAAATGAGTATCTATGGAGTATATGCTTGAAATCTAGAACACCTACAGAGATCAGACTTTGAACTGTCACATGCAATACTATACATCACAGAGATTTATCATGGTAAGTTTCAACTTATTCCAATGGAAACTGTCTACACAGGATGAGTTGCGCTCACAAGATATTGCTGACAGAAGAAACAATTAGACGAACAGACAGACAAACTGGGTCATAACATAATACGACACTTTGGGCATACAATAAAAGGAGAGAGAGAGAAAAAAGTCAACCATGAACCATGTTTTATTCCATTTTATTGATTTTTTTTTCTTGAAACAGTGTGGAGTCAGACATCAACAATCTGATATTTTAAGATTTTTTTTGTATTTTAATGCACTTATGTAACACTTCTTCAACTGAGAATGAACTTTACCACAGTTCCTTCGGATGAAAATAAGTTATTAGTACCATGTAGTCTCAATAATGAGACGCCCCAGTGATCTTTTTCATATTTGGACATTTACTGTACACTGTACTGTCTCAAGTCCATTGTAAATTTTCTGGTCACAAGTATAGAGCGCTAAACTGACTTTCTGTTTCGTCGGTTTTATCTCTATTGCAGCGAAATGCAATTGCCATTTAGTAATAAACATGACCAAAAACAAATTGTTAAACCATTCTTTACATAAAGGGCTTGTAGAAGTCGTTTACAACATATTTATCTCAGAAAAATCACGGCCGAAATCTATCGTGCGTGGTGGCCATTTTGTTACATGTTTTTGGGAACATAAACAACTCCAGTAACTGATAAAATGCATGGTTTTTTTCTCACGATTAGCATTTAAATTGGAAATATTTGTATTTCAAACAAATGCATATTGAATACGCAAGCCACAGGTATTTCTAAATCCTAGTTTTGTGCTCTATTTGGGAAATTATAAGAATTCAAACTTGTGCACAAAATCTGTGTGGAGCTTTCAACTGATTTTGTCTCGATTGTCTCTGTACCCAGAGGCGACCAGTCAAAAAGTAACATCGCCTTTAGGGACAATTATCTGTACTATAGTACCATGGTACTAGGTTACCCAATAAGTAGAGCAGTTTCTCATAAAAGGTTTTTTTTTTCAAACACATTGATAAAGCACACCCAATTTGGTTGAAAAATATATTTTTATCCCAAGGAACCAGATTACTTTCATCTCAATACCTGTGTGTCATACAAATGCAAGTTTTAAGTTTTTTTTTAATGCTATTGTATTTACAACTCCTTTAGTTTTAAATATTTTCAACCATTTCAAAAACAATGTCATATTTACAAGTACAAAACACTAGTAGGACACAATGACTGATGTCATATTTTAAAGCAAGGGTGACAACCTACGTCATAGCAGAGGTGTCGGAATGGCTGCCATTTTGTGCGCAAAGTGCAGACTAATTACTTTAAAAAGATACATGTATATGTATCTAAAATTTACTTAGAATACCTACTTCATCTGGTGATGGTAAATATATTTGTCCTATTCGTGAAATCAAAATGTCATGAAACGATGTTGTAGCTATAAACACTTCAACACAATTATTCTTAACGGCATTGTAAACAAAATCTATTTTTAAATCGCACATGTGTCTCTTGCTTCAAAAATTGTGCGGGGGTAATTGCAAAGTGAACGAAAGTAATGAACAAAATATGAATGTATACTAATAAAGAAAGTTGTGGGGTATCATATACACTGCTTTGTTTGGACATATCTTCAATAACAATAATGTACAAGCTGAAAAACTTCCCTTTTTAAAACGAAAATGGCGGATTTAAAATGTGTCCGATGATGTATACTATGATGTAAGTTGTTACTCCTGTAAAGTGTGCCCAGGATAACTTTTTGTAAACAAACAGAGAGAGGGAGAATTTATAATCAATAATTTTAATGTAAGTATATATATGTGAACTGCAATACAGCACCTGCTTGTATTTAACCCTTTACCCCATAAGGCATTTCTATGGTATCTCTAATTGACCCTAAATAACAGCAAGGATGAAGCTGTTTTTATGTGTGTATGACACCTTTTGATAGCATAGAAAACGTTGTGACAAAAGGTGAAATTGCTCGTGATGAGCAATTTCACCTTTTGCCACAATGTTTTCCAAAGGCTCCACCAAGCAATGCGTAGAAATGAGTATCTATGGAGTAAAGGGTTGACCCTTTACCAGATGACAAAAATTTAGCCTAGTCAAAATTTAAGGCATTAGTAGATGACAATTTCATTGTTCTTCAAATGGTGTATGTTTTCTTTCATAGGGTAGAAAACATTGTGGAAAAAGAGAAAATGCTGGTTTCCTGTTTTCAAAAGGCTTCTTACCCACAGTTGTTAAAAGTTGGCAATGTTTGGTAAAAGGTTAAAAAAAGCTCCAATATAAAACACAAAATGGGTGTTACAGAATTAAGAATATTTGTAAATGTATATTTTTAGATGAAATAATAGTTAATACAACTAATTTAGTCAGCATTTTATACTCGTTGCAGTTTCTCTATCTAATATTTATGGACTCTTTATACCAAGGTTCAATGTACAAGGACATACAAAACCAAATGGCAGAAAAGAAAGAGGTGAACTGATAATTTCTACAGAGATAATTTCAGTAGATTTTGCTGTCCACCTTACTGTAGATCCCCATTTCATGCTTTCCCTTGCTCACAGTTATCCTGGGACAATTATATGTATACAATATACGCAACAGTGATAATGTTCAGTTAGTATAATAAAGATTCAACTTTCAACCAAACAACACAAATGTTAGATTTGTCCAAGTTTTAATCCTTTACCAAACGACAAAAATTTAGACTCATCCAATTTGAAAGCACTTGCAGACAACCATATAAATGTAACTCAAAAACTAAAACTTGTTTCTGGTAGGGTAGAAAACATTGTGGGAAAAGGAGAAAATGCTGGTTCCCAGCATTTTCTCATTTTCCCACAATGTTTTCAAAAGGCTTTTATCTGAGGGTCATAAAAACCAGGGCTTGTTTGGTAAAGGGTTAAACATTTTCAGACAACAAATAAAATGCAGACGACAAATTGAAAATTAACACATGTAAATGAGATGATATCCTATAATGGTGTATTTAACATTGTAATAAAAGAAGAATTTTGTTTGTCAATAGAGCATAAGATTTTTACATTTATATACTAGTAATACTGGGTTAACAAAGAACACAGTAGCGAGTTGTCATCATCCTTATATACATATATACACCAGTTATCTCTTTACCCAAACAACGTAATTTTAGACTAGTCCAAACTGGAAACATTTGCCGATGACAAAATTAATGTGACTAAAAAATTGAATGAGTGTATAACAGACAAAAACAGAAAGCTGAGCAGTTACAAATACTGTCCAGTAAAACCTCCCTTTTTCAAGTTTTTCTTTTTTTTAACTATGGCCAAAGCAATATTTGCTTCATAAAACTAAATCAAGCCCCATCTTTGAGATGGTCAATAATTATAATACGTTGCATCTTTTTGATTGTCTACTTACAAACTCTTAACTAGAGTGCGCCATTTCAGATTCTTCAATAATAAAAGCATTTTCACATGACTAATGCTGCTTGAATCATAGGCTTGTCTATGTTAAGAGTGAAAACACTGTAGAAAAAGGAGAAAATGGTAGTAACCAGTATTTTTCTTCTTTTCAAGCAATGTTTTCAAAGCTTTCTCTTTTTTTTTTCAGGAAATAGTTTGGTATCCGGTGGTCTCTGATATTTTTTATGGTTTTGTTTTGCAGCAAGCCATTTTTTAAAACAATACAGCTCATTTGGAAATTGGTCATTAGGAGCAATTTTTCCAATTCTGCATTTTTTTATACTTGCATGCATGTATTACACCAATGACTTTTAGTCATCTACTACTGTCACTTCAGCAGGTCTTCAATAAAAGATGTTTCAATAAGAGCACTTTCAAAAGACAAACAGAATTTTATTTATAACACAGACTCTTGTTCAGAACAAGTCACACCACCTCTTTTCTTTTACGATACATGAGTTAACCCTTTATCAAACAATCCCTGGTTTTTACCACCCCGAGATAGAAGCCTTTTTAAAACATTGTAGGAAATAGGAGAAAATGCTGGTTACCAGCATTTTCTCCATTTCCCACAATGTTTTCCGCCCTGCAGGAAACAAGTTTCAACTTTTGAGTTAACCCTTTACTCCATAGATACTCATTTCTACGCATTGCTTGTAGGAGCCTTTGGAAAACATTGTGGCAAAAGGTGAAATTGCTCGTGACGAGCAATTTCACCTTTTGTCACAATGTTATCTATGCTATCAAAAGGTGTCATGTACACATAAGAAATGGCTTCATCCTTGCTGTTATCTAGTATCAATTAGAGATACCATAGAAATGCCTTATGGGGTGACGGGTTAAGTTTATTTGGTTGTCTGCAATTGCTTTGAATTTGGTTAAGTCTAAATCTTGTCGTTTGGTTTAGCCTTACCCAAATCCAAAGCATTTGTAGACAACAAAATGAAAGTGACTGAAAATTTAAAATTAGTTTTGTGAAGGGTAGAAAACATTGTGGGAAAAGGAGAAAATGCTGGTTACAAGCATTTTCTCCTTTTCCCACAATGTTTTCAAAAGGCTTCTTTTCCAGGGGTGTCAAAAGTAGGCATTGTGTGGTAAAGGATTAATACAATAGTGTCTTTGATAATATCCTCCTTTTCGCGACTTAATGATTCATAGCAGAGAGCTTGGGAAAGGAGAATAAAAAGACATGGCAAATCTGCCAAAAAACCGATCTCCTACTCATCGAAAGTTGACCCTTCATTTCTGGGATAATCAAACTCCTGTCCATTTACTCCTATGAACTGTTTGCATCAGAAATGCACTGTAGAGTTGCAGCTCTGATCTGTAAGTTACTCTCGTCTACCATATACATGTAATTATGGTTCTCTCCAGTCGTGAAGTGAAAAGCGCATAATTCCTGAAGTCAAACTTCCTCTAAACTCATTACCAAACAACAAAATTTTGGACTAGTCTAAAGGAAAATCATATGCAGACGACAGAATAAATGTGAATCAAAAATTGAAATTTGATTTGGAAATGGTAGAAAGCATTGTGGGAAAAGGAGAAAATGCTGGTTACCAGCATTTTCTCCTTTTCCCACAATGTTTTCGAAGACTTTCTTTCTCAGGGTCGTTAAAATTCTGGATTGTGTGGTAAAGAGTTAAACCTTTACCAAACAATCCCTGGTCTTAACAACCCTGAGGAAGAAGCCTTCTGAAAACATTGTGGGGAAAGGAGAAAATGCTGGTAACCAGAAGTCAAGTTTCAATATCTGAGTCATGTTTATTTCGTTGTCTGCAAATACTTTGATTTTTGAAAAGACTAAAATTGTGTTGTTTGGTAAAGAGTTAAGAATTTTCACCACGATGTGAAGCACAGCTTTTGAACACATCATGGAGAAGAGAAATATGCTAGTTATCAGCAGATTCTCCTTTTTCCACAACAATTCCTGCCCTTTTCAAAGAGAAATAAATTCCCTGAAAACAGATTTTATTTGTTTGCAAATGCTTTCACCATGATTAGTCTAAAATTTTCCTCTAGTACATTAGAAAGTTGAGCGACTGCAAAATACTTTCTTTATCAACAGCTTAACCCTTTCCCAAACAAGCCCTGGTTTTTAAGTGTCTGCAGTACAAGTCTTTAGAAAACACTGTGGGAAAAGGAGAAATTGCTCGTAACGAGCAATTTCTCCTTTTCCCACAGTGTTTTCTGGCCCATCGGAAAACTTTCATCAGAAAAATTGTCATCAGCAAACACTTTGAGTTTGGGACAGTCTAAAATTTGTCACTTAGGAAAGGGTTAAGTGCTAACTCGACCTTGGTTAATAGTTTTTGCAACAGCTGTAATTCATGACAAGACTTTGTAACTTTCACAGACTAATCTAGAGTCAGAACTGTCCACTTCTACAAAGTACATTTTGACCAAATCAACTTAATTAATCCTTTCCCAAACAATCCCTGGTTTTTACGACAAGCCTTTTGAAAACATTGTGGGAAAAGGAGAAAATGCTGGTAACCAGCATTTTCTCCATTTCCCACAATGTTTTCTACCCTTTCCAATTCAAAATTCAATTTCTGATTCACATGTATTTTGTCGTTGGCAAATGTTTCATTTTGGATAAGTCCTCCTTTTCCTACAATGTTTTCTACCCTTTCCAATTTAAAATTCAATTTCTGATTCACATGTATTTTGTCATCTGCAAATGCTTTCATTTTGGATAAGTCCAAAATTTTGTCGTTTGGTAAAGAGTTAATAAAAACATCCAGGGCATGAAGGGTCAATGTGACATCTCGTTTAGGCACAATGGTCTTGCATACTTATTGTCTGTTCCTAGAAAATTCACTTGTAATTCATACAAGATCATATCAGAAGGAACAGTGTAGGAGAATATATACCCAACGAAAAGTTTGTTTGTGCTCCCTCAATTCTGCCCCTTAAAGGTGGCCCTTCAGATTTTGGGACGAAAATTTTACAAAAAGGCAAAAAAATCATCCTTATATTCCAAAGCCTTTTGTGTTCATAAAACCCCTGTAGTCGAAAACCATCTGATAACACGAGAAATTAAAGATTTATTAAGGACCAGGTTGACACCAACGGGGGACAGGTTCTATTTTTAGATTATCAATTCCCTCATTTAAATACAGGGAATCACAGCAGATGTTTCAAACATCCATCCAAAGAAGACATTATGGGAAATAATTATTACATGTTAGTTATGTAATGGAATTTAAGCGTTATTAGTCACGTGCCAGTCACTTGACATTCCCACAATGCTTTATTGATTTTTGCCGTGAAATTTAAAAATAGCTTAAGAGGCTTCGTAGCCTTTTAAGGGAATACCATCAAAAAAATTTTTTTTGTAATTTTATGATTCTTAATTATTAATGATTTGTATTGTTTTTTCATACAAATTTCAATGATATATATATTTTTTATGTGATGTGAAAATTCTAAATACCCACCTTTAATACATATATAATTTTGATTTATCTGCTTAGGAAGACTTTTGACCCTTTGAAAAATAATAAAATCATATGAAGCTCTCCTGTTCTACGACACTGAGAAGCCCATGTTGTTGGCACTCCATTTTCAAATCTAAAGAGACCAGAACAAAGGTATGTGGTGATTAACCCTTTACCACACAATCCCAACTTTTGACGACCCTGAGAAAGAAGCCTTGAGAAAACATTGTGGGAAAAGGAGAAAATGCTGGTAACCAGCATTTTCTCCTTTTCCCACAATGTTTTCTACCCTTCACAAAACAAATTTCAAATTTTCAATCACTTTTATTTTGGTTGTCTGCAAATGCTTTCGATTTGGACTAACCAAAAATTTTGTCGTTTGGTGAAGAGTTAAATGAGAAATAATGAAAGACAAAATGAGTAAAGTTCTTCCTAAAACTATGCTGTGGATACTCAAATAATGTCAAAATAGAAAAAAAAATGTGAATAATGTTTGTACATTTGCCTTTTAACCCTTAAAGGGCTGGAAACAACTTAACTTGTTTTTGTGGACAGTGTAGATCAAGATCAGTCTGCACAGAACGTGCAGTCTGATCTTGGATCTACACTGTCCACTATTCCATTACATATTCTGGCCCAAAAAAAACTTTGGTGCAGCAATATTTCAGCTGTTTTTCCTATTCAAAAATGTCCCTTGTATTAAGTCAGCACTTTAACCCTTTCCCAAATGGCAAATTTTGGACCAGACCAAATTGAAAGCAATTTGAAGATGACAAATTAACAGTTGTTAAAAAGATGATTTTTCTATATGATAGGGCAGAAAACTTTGTGGGAAAAGGAGAAAATGCTGGTTACCAGCATTTTCTCCTTTTTCCACAATGTTTTCAAAAGGCTTCTATTCCTGACCCGTAAAAACCAGGGATTGTTTGGGAAAGGGTTAAGGGTTAAATCCTGTACGATGCCATTCAGCCTTGTAATACTATAAGACATAGCAATTAGCAAAAAAACAGGTGAACATGAAGAACTCCAGAAGTCTTTTACCTTGCCAGACACGCTAGCATGCCAGAACAGTTAAATGCACCCAAATTTTCAACAATGTGCAGTAATATTTCAGTATAACCACAGGCCTTTGAATTTCAATTAATCTATCCAGAATAATAAAATTTACCATGGTCGATCTTTGTAAACTTATGAAAGCATATACTGGTGCATTGCCTCCATGTATTACGGAATAGTGAAATTTTCAACACCGTTACTATATATAGCACAGTGGCAACTGCTTCTTTGCTGTATATAATAAAGACAGAATAAAGAGGGAATCACCAATGTGCTATTTATAGTAATGGTGTCAGATAAAAAAGATTCTTCTTTAATCCCTTGGTAGAACAATGAAAAATTCTTTATCCCATAATAGACCAATGGAATTTCAGAGGCCTGAGGTATAACTCAGAAAAATGTTTCTATGGTAAGTGAATTTGGCAACCTACAATGACAAATATCCTGGTTCTTACTATAAAAGATGCACATATATATAAAAAATGCCATTAACTTTTAGTAATCTTTCCTCTCTTTACTACAAAATCCCATGTTTTAACTTCTTTGAAAGAGAAGCCTTTGGAAAATATCAGAAAATATGCTAACAGCATTTTCTCCTTTTCTCACAATGTTTTCAACACATATTTCATCACTCGAGCTATATTAAATTTCTCGTAGACCTACAATTGCTTTTAGCCTTTCCCAAATAAGCCCTTGTTTTTACGTGTCTGCAATACAAGTCTTTTGAAAACACTGTGGGAAAAGGAGAAATTGCTCGTAACGAGCAATTTCTCCTTTTCCCACAGTGTTTTCTGCCCGTTTGGATAATTTTCTGCCATTGTTATGAAAGTTAAAATTGTTGTCTGCAAACTCTTTCAGTTTGGAAGAGTCTAAAATTTGTCGTTTGGGAGAGGGTTAAGCTTGGACTGGCAAAATATTGTCATTTGTTAAAGAGTCAAGTGCTGGTAAAACTTCCGTTATTTATACAGATGGCACAAATCAAGATCAGTGAACATTCTGCCGAGTATGATTTTAATCTCAGGTCTGCAAAAATGTAATTAAAAACGCCTTTGGCACTCTATTGAGTAATGCTATCCACCTAAGGGTAGAATCTGAACAGCTGTATTGAGGTAGTGAAGGTTAGCTACTAGCATTTGACAGAAATGCCCTATCTATCAATCTCTGTACCAAATAATCCCATATTTTCACTTGCCCGAGACAGAAGTTGTCGCAAAACACTGTTGGAAAAGGAGAAAATTCTTTTACCAGCATTTCTCCTTTTCCTGCAATGTTTCCTTTCCTTTCCAAGATGAATTCAATCATTTTAGCTATTTTTGTCATATGCACATGCTTTCAATAAGGGAAAAGTCCACAATTTTGGAGTTTGGTAAAAAGTTAAACAAATGCCATTGCAACAGTCTTCCATCATTCAGCTCATTAGTAAAACCTTATTTAAATCCAAGACGACAGCTTCAAAACACAAGGATTGGAAAAAGGAGCAAACGATAGAAACCAGCTAATGTTCCTTTTCTCCCTGCTTTTTTCTAAACATGAAAGGTTCATCATCACCTCTTCTTAGAATTATCTCCTACATATAAACACTTCCTGATGTACATTGTATGTCACTTGCTCAAATTTTTTAATGATCTTATATAATTCTGTTTGGCAATGGGTTTTTTTCATTATTGTCACATAACTTTGTCAATCTGTGATAGATGTATTTCTAATAAAATTGTGTGATCATGTGAAAGAATTAAAATTGCACACTTCGAACAATTTCTCAATATATTACAGGACATATTCTAATACATGTACTCATGTATCTATTTTTTCAAAAATACAAAAATTTCAAACTGAACCAACTTGATAGCATTCCCAGACAGCAACTTAAATCCAACTCAGAAGGTGATTTCGGTCTTCGAAATTGTAGGAAACATTGTGGGAAAAGGAGAAAATGCTGGCAAACCAGCATTTTCTCCTTTTCCCACAGTGTTTTCTAGAGCTTTCATCTTCAATGTGTTTATAATATTGGATTGTTAATGACTTCAGTGCAATAAAGAGGCAAATATGGTTGTAAGCACCATGGGTAAAAAGGCTGTAAATCTACACCATATTGATAGGTGAGAGCAATACTGTTGTAAGTGCCTATACGCTGTATAGGCACTTACAACAGTATTGCTTTCACCCATGGATACCAATTTTCACATCATACAGCTTTTCATTCCATATGAAACGGTCAAATTCAACCAATCTATCTATCTCACTCTTCGAATGACAAAATCTCCACATGAAAATTCAGAAGACAAGACTTTCATTTCAGCTCTCAGCTTGGTTTTGTCCTTCAGCACAAGCACTGTAGAGCCCCATTTGAGCACCATTTTTAAAATTTTCCCGAAGTCTTTGAACTCAGGTGTTGTCTTTTTTCCAGTGCTCGTACATGTACACGACAAGTTCATAAGTGGCCATCATGGTTGCAGTATTCGGAATCTGTCGTACAAGCTGGGTAGCAAGTCCACGATAAAGTCCTCGCTTTCCCTCCTCCTTGTAGACTAGCAACAGGGTTTGAAAGAAGGAATGGTATTTTGTCCCCTCTTCACGGAGCCTTGTTCTTACAACCTCTGTAAAACAGGGGTGGGTTGAAATATTAACGTAGTGGACCCGTAATAGAAAACAGCTATTTCAATTATATTATTATCCTACAAAATTTGCTTAGATTAAAAATGAGTATTATTGTACTACTTTCACCGAGCCACTTTTTCCTTTTTGTCCTTCCTGGAATTATCATTTATTAATCTAAAAAATTTTTGGTTGGTTAAAAAAGTGCAAAAGTATTTTATCTGTATAAATCTGTCTTTATCAACTGTCAAGAAATTTTGTGCCATGCTGCACTAGAAGAATAACAGGTCTACTACCTTAACTCTTTACCACATGACAAAATTTTAGACTGGTTCAAATTGAAAGCATTTGCAGACGACAAAATAACGGTAATTGAAAAATTGAAATTTGTTCTGGGAAGGGTAGAAAACACTGTGGGAAAAGGAGAAAATGCTGGTTACCAGCATTTTCTCCTTTTCCCACAGTGTTTTCAAAAGGCTTCTTTCTCAGGGGCGTCAAAAGTAGGGATTGTGTGGTAATGGGTTAATGTTGAATATATTGCATGTCAATGAATGAACTAAGATCTACAATGTGCTACAATGGTAACCAGCATTTTCTCTTTTTCCCACAATGTTTTCTTCCCTCCTGAAACAAATTTCAAATCTTCGGTCGCATTTATTTTGTCACCTGCAAATACTTTCAATTTGGACCAGTCTACAATTTTGTTTTGTGGATACTCATTAGAAACGTCTCAATGAGACGATTTTAACCCATTACCACACAATCCCTACTTTTGACGCCCCTGAGAAAAAAGTCTTTTGAAAACACTGTAGGAAAAGGAGAAAATGCTAATTACCAGCATTTTCTCCTTTTCCCACGGTGTTTTCTACCCTTTCCAGAACAAATTTCAACTTTTCAGTCACCTTTATTTTGTCCTCTGCAAATGCTTTCAATTTGAACCAGTCTAAAATTTTGTCATGTGGTAAAGAGTACCCATATCATAGGATTTAGTGGAGAATAGTCAACATTTTCAATTTTGAAATCAAAACCACTCCCTCTATCTGGAGCTTTGTTGTTGTATGGTAAAGGGGAAAAGATTTTATTATATACCTAGCAGTGAAATCCTCGAGTTTCCCAGTGTAACAAATTTTGATATCATCACTAGTGACGATATCAACTTTCACTTTCACTTCCTGCCGTAATTTAGGAGCTACATTTTTTTTCGACTACATTTTTTTTTTTTGGACTTTCAAACAAAAGCTTAAAAATAATAATGTTAATAAGGTATATAATAAATAGAATAATCAACTGGTGATTTTTGATATGAAAAATATCTCACTCGGATGCGTTTTAAGGCGTTAAAAAAACTCGTGCTGCGCACTCGTTTTTTCAACGCCTAAAAACGCATCCTCGTGAGATATTTTTCATATCAAAAATCACCAGTTGATTATCCTCTATATATTGCCCCGATTATGCCCTCAAAACGTGATGTACACCACATACCATGAGGGTAAGCTACACAGGTTGCTGTAGTTTTTGAGATTGCTCCCGCCAACATGAACTTCAAGAAGTCCACCCCAGATCTCTCCCCCTCTTGTCGTGGCTGACCGGCGGCCAGTAGCTTAGCTTTTAAAGCTTCATATATCACAAAATGGATGACTGTTTCCGATACACCTACATAGGAAGCAGTGAGGCCTTTGTAGAATCCCTTGATACCATGTAAACTGTATATGTCCTTGACACATTGCCTTGTTGTTAAACTGTTGTTTTTTCTGGAATAAAAAAAAATTGAACCCATTGAGCTTTATCTTAACTCTTTCCCAAACAACAAATTTTGGACTCTTCCAAACCAAAAGAGTTTGCAGGCGACAATTTCAGATTTGGAGAAAATGCCAGAAAGTTCTCAAAAAGGGTAGAAAACACTGTGGGGAAAGGAGAAATTGCTTGTTACAAGCAATTTCTCCTTTTCCCACAGTGTTTTCAAAAGATTTTTACCGCAGACAAGTAAAAACCAGGGCTTGTATGGGAAAGGGTTAATGATAACTATTTACCAAACAACGAAATTATAGACCAGTCCAAGTTGAAAGCATAATGCAGGACAAAGAAAATATGCTGGAAACCAGCATTTTCTCCCTTTCCCAAAATGTTTTCTACTCTACCATATACAAATTTCAATTTTTGAGTCATAATTCTTTTGTTGTCTGCAAATGCTTTCAAGTAGTGTCCAATATTGGTATTTGATAACGAGTTAAATTTTGTTGTTTGGTAAAGTGTTAAACAAATAAGTCATTCACCATGGAGGGTCTGATAATTTTGCTGTCTGGTGCAGGTATATATACTGTACAATTATGCCAAAAGACAGCAGGTGTGCAAAGGTAAACATATCTGGAACACTTACAGTGACATGGTCACGTTTTTGTACTATTTAGAGCCCAGTTTTACTCTTCAACAACTTAACTCTGTAACAAACAATAAAATGTTAATACTTGCCCAACTTGAAAGTATTAATTTTGCAGACAACAAATTCAGTGTGGCTCTACTGAAAGATTTATCTTGGAGAAAATTAGAGCCGTCACTGAATGTGACTTAATACCCCCCGCCAGCGCTTTGACATTATTTTGTACACAGAGGGACACTTGGACAGACAGGCTGATTCCAGTATACCCCCGAAAACATTTTGTTTTGCGGGGGTATAAAAAGCATTATAAGAAGTGGGGAAAATACTAGTTACCCAATACCCATGTTTCTCCTTTATCCACAAAAGCCCCCCTTAGATCAGCTGATTTTCAGTTCATTTATTGCCACTTAGAGTTACCCATATATGGCTTGCAACACGCGAAAAGGGACATTCCGACATCTGCATAAAGTGTCGTCTCAGATCAGCCTGCGCAGTCCGCGCAGGCTGATCCGAGACGGCACTTTCCGTTTTTATGATTTTTTATGTTTTGCAGAAGTCTACTGAGGAACAAAATCTAATATAGACATAAAGTGCCGTCTCAGATTTGCCTGCGCGGACTGCACAGGCTGATCCAAGACGACACTTTACGCAAATATCCGAACGCCCCTTTTCGTGTGTTACAAGCCATATGCAATGCCCCCCTGAACACTGTTAGTTATGTTGTGGGGAATAGTGCAAGATACACAATGATACCCATCTTGATAGGTGAGTGCAACACTATTCTAAGTGCCTGTACAATGTACAGGCACTTAGAACAGTGTTGCACTCACCTATCGATCTGTAGTTAGCCATGTTTCTCTATTGTGCTTGCCGCACAGCACATGAAACCTTGATTAACCATTTACCAAATGGAAAATTTTGGACCAGACCAAATTGAAAGCATTTTGCAGATGACAAATTAACAGTTGCTAAAAATATGATTTTTCTATATGATAGGGTAGAAAACATTGTAAGAAAAGGAGAAAATGCTGGTTACCAGCATTTTCTCGTTTTCCCACAATGTTTTCAAAAGGCTTCTATTCCTGGCCTGTAAAAACCAGGGATTGTTTAGGAAAGAGTTAAATGTCTCATCAGAAAGACTATTGGTAATTTTAGATGGCAAGCCATGGAGCTCAAACCCTCAAATGACCTGACACTTGACCTTCAAGTGTCCCATGCTCTACCACTTGAGCCATATGGTTCGGTCTAAAAGCCTCCTTCCTCAAACTTCTGGGCATAAAAATATTAATCCTACAACTTAACCCTTTCCCAAACAATCTCTGGTTTTTTACGGCCCTGAGAGAGAAGCTTTTTGAAAACATTGTGGGAAAAGGAGAAAATGCTGGTAACCAGCATTTTCTCCTTTTCCCACAATGTTTTCTTCCCTGCTGAAAACAAATTTTGCTTTTTGGGTAACATTAATTTTGTCGTCTGCAAGTGCTTTCAATTTGGACCAGTCTAAAATTTTGTTGTTTGGGAAAGGGTTAATTAACCCATTACCACACAATGCCTACTTTTGACGCCCCTGAGGAAGAAGCCTTTTGAAAACACTGTAGGACAAGGATAAAATGCTGGTAACCAGCATTTTCTCCTTTTCCCACAGTGTTTTTCTACCCTTTCCAGTACAAATTTCAATTTTTCAGTCACCTTTATTTTGTCGTCTGCAAATGCTTTCAATTTGAACCAGTCTAAAATTTTGTCGTTTGGGCAAGGGTTAACCACTATCTATGCAGGACACACCCCACCCTCTCCAGCAACATCACCTGGAACTGAACTGAATAGCTCAATGTCAGAAAAGGAAAGATTACTCAAGTATCTTGGAAAAAAAAAAATAATAATAATATAAAGTAAACACCCAATAAACTACTTAACCCATTACCACACAATCCCTACTTTTGACGCCCCTGAGAAAGAAGCCTTTAGAAAACATTGTGGGAAACGGAGAAAATGCTGGTAACCAGCATTTTCTCCTTTTCCCACAATGTTTTCTACCCTTCACAAAACAAATTTCAAATTTTCAGTCAGTTTTATTTTGTTGTCTGTAAATGCTTTCAATTTTGGCAAGCCTAAAATATTGTCGTTTGGTAATGAGTTAACTCTTTACCAAACGGCAAATTTTTGGACTGGACCAAATTCAAAGCATCTACAGACAACAAATAAAATCTTGTTAATATTATGGTTTCCGACTTTGATAGGAAAGAAAATATTGTGGGAAAAGGAGAAAATGCTGGTTACCAGCATTTTCTCCTTTTTCCACAATGTTTTCAAAAGGAGTCTTTCTATTGGTAGTTTAAAGTCGGGATTGTGTGGTATAGAGTTAACCCTTTACCACATAATCCCAACTTTAAATGATAAAGAAGGGAAAGGCCTTTGAAAACACTGTTGGAAAAACAATGCTAGTACCCAGCATTTTCTTTTTTTTCCAGAATGTTTTCCTACCCTATCAAAGAGAGAAACCATCATTTGGCCTACATTCAATTTATTGACTGCTTTCAACTTGGTCCAGTCCAAAAATCTGTCCCTTGGTTAAAGGTGGCCCTTCAGAATTTGGGACACAAATTTTACAAAAATATAGAAAAATCAAAGTACTGATAGTACTGAAGGCCAGGAAATTGAGGATACGAAACAACACAAGAGGTCAATTTTAATCAATACAAACAGGTAGACGGACAGGGATACAAATGGATTCCCCTAAGCCCCTGGAATTCTTGGTTTTATCAGGAAATTTTGAACTGATACTAGAAAGCACCAGCCAGAAACAAATTAAGCCAGAGCTAGGCATGTGCTCACAGTTATGGGGTGCTTGGTAATGGCTTAGTTGGTTGGTTGGTTGTATCGTGGTTTAACGCCACTTTAACAGCTAAGGTCATATCATGGCGGTCGGTGACGCACATGTGTTTCCTGGCTTTCTCACACCGGTACTTACACTACTTTCTTTCCAAAGCCACCGACTACTTTTCTCACATGCTTCAACAGAGGTGAGAGGCGAAAATACGCCGGAAAGAAAGTTCGCCTCAACCGGGTATCGAACTCACAACCACCAGGTCATGAGTCCGACACGCTCACCACTGAGCCACCCGGGCGGGCTGGTAATGGCTTAGAATACTTATTAATTTGTCGTGCTTGTAAACAATCCCAAGTCAAAATTGAACCGTATTCAATCGGTGCAATACCAACTTTGGTAATCTAAATTTTCTGAGACATGTGATGTCTTGTAGTCCTGAATGACGTTGTTTTTTACATTTATGACGCAAGAACATATTTATTTTTAATTTTTCATCGATTTCAATGAAAATACATGTAAGATAGATATCAAGGTAAAATGTAATGAATGATAAAGACTGGAGTGATATGGCAGTTGGTCATGTTGTCTCTACCTTCCACAAGTCGACGAAATTTTGAACTGGTCATATTTGAAGGAAGTTGTAGATGAAAATCCAAAGTAGTTCTTCGTGTATATTGAAAAGTAAGATTTTGGAGAAATTGGGAGGAATTGCTTGTTACAAGCAAATTCTCTTTTAGCCAAAATATTTTCTCAATAAAATACTGTGAAAAGGTTGGATTGTTTTGGGAAAACGATTAGGCTCGATTTTCCTATTTTACTTGCCCATGTTACGGACAAGTCACAGTGACTTGAGCTTCGATACTTATATCTACATAATATAAAAAGACGTTAATCCTAACTGATAATTATTGTTCAAGGACAACTTGTGTCTAGCCCACGAACACTTGACTCTCAAGCTTGACCTAGACCCTGGACCTGAATAAATGTTTCAAAGGGAACTTCTACTCATGATGGAGAACAATGCATTATGCTAATTTATATTGGAATCTATCTTAAAATGTAGAAGTTATGGTTCGGACGAAAAATTGGCCTTCAATGTGGCCTTGATCTTGAACCTACTTGAACAGATGTTTCAAATGGCACATCTAACTGTGATGGAGGTCAATTGTGCCAAATTATTTTGAAATCAATCTACAATTGTAGAAGTTATGGACCGGCAATATTTGGATGCACACAAGCCCTAGTGAACACTAGAAATATGTGTGTCAGAGACACTGATGCCCCTGCTAAATGGTATTGGTCACAGGTATGTCATATGACACTAGTAGAGAGAGAGAGAGATAAAAGTAAAAGGTGTGAAATACATCCTATCAGTGTGAAATAGGCAGTATAAACAATGACAAAACTACCAAATAACTCTTGGATAAAGGTAACTTATTCACATAATGTACATACTAAAGACAACGAAATTTCAAAAATATTTTTATAGACAACTTGATTAACGATATGGATGAAATTGGATGTTGGGGTCGATTTTTCTAAAATTTTATTTGGGGACGATTTCACCAAAGAAATCGTCTCCAGGGGACGATTTCTCCGGAGTGATAAACATAACACGGGCCAAGCAGTTTGGGGACGATTTCTCCAGGGGGCGATTTCTCCAGCATTCCGCTGAAGTACCCTAGATTTAGTCGATATACATAAGAAAAAGTGATAAACATAACACGGGCCAATATTCTATATGTAGTTTGCTTTATTTACAATCGCATTTTAGCGGAGACGTGTTTTGTGACACACATGTTCAAATGTCAACACAACGTTATAGACAAACTCCGAGCAGTATCATCGTTCGTTAATCTCACAATACCTGAATGTGAATAATCCGGAGTGCAAGAGAGAGCGTTATAGATATTGACCGTATATAGTGCGTAAGAATACACAACTGCCGGATAAAGCTAAGTTCATTTGGTTACGCCTTTATTAGGTCATTGTTAATGACAAAAACGGGATAAAAAACACACACTCGTCAGTTATTAAAGGATTGTAATACACTTGCAATTCCATGGCATTTCGCAGATGAAAGCTTTGAGGAAAGGAAAGCATTCACACCGTGTGATAAACAATCTCTGTATATACTTGGGAAACTAGTTGTTTTGGAGGACTCAGCGATAAAGAGTGGACACACCGTCCAACATTTTTGTCTGAATAGACAGCTTACGATCCTATAGGCAAGGGAATCCCTTGAGAGGGATTCCCTGGCCTAATCATCCTAATACTCCCAAAGCCTTAAAATTTCCATTCATTAAACCCCAGCAGTCTAAAACTATCCGACAACAAGAGAAATTAGAGATTTACCACAGCCAAGGTCGACACTGAAGGGAAACACCGTCTATTTTTACATCAGCAACTCGCTCATTTACATACCGGAAATATACAGACACAGCTTCAAACATAGCATCCGAAGCTCTAGACATAATGTAAAATAATTACATGTTTGTTATTTAATGGAATTTAAGAGTCATTAGTCACGTGTCAGCCACTTAACATTCCCACCATGCTTTTTTTTATTTTTGGCGGGAAATCTAAAAATAGCTTAAGAGGCTACGTAGCCTTTTAAGGGAATACCACCAAAAAATTTTTTTTTTTGTAATTTCATCATTCTTAATTATTGGTGATTTGTATTATTTTTTCATATCAATTTCAGTGATATATACATTTTTTAATTTGGTGTGATGTGAGAAATCTAAATACCCACCTTTAAGGGTTAATAGGTAAAAGGTTGAAGTGAAAAGAATATTATGCACAATATTCTACACATGACATGTAAGGCACATGTTCATAAAACATTTCTGAAGTCTTTTTATATCGGGGATTTAATGATGTCAGTGTTAACCTGACATGATTACTCTCATAACATTCTCCTAGCCTTGAACCTAGATTCAAGTGCTGATACAAAATTTTAGACTGGTCCCAATTGAAAGCATTTGCAGATGACAAAATAAAAGTAACTGAAAATTTGAAATTTGTTTTGTGAAGGGTAGAAAACATTGTGGGAAAAGGAGAAAATGCTGGTTACCAGCATTTTCTCCTTTTCCCACAATGTTTTCAAAAGGCTTCTTTCTAAGGGGTGTTAAAATTCAGGATTGTGTGGTAAAGGGTTAATAGGTTTACAGTGAGCTGAATTGTAAAAAAAAAAACTTAAGTACAAAAGCTACACATGACATGAAAGCCACATGTTTATCAAACATTTCTTTCTGACGTCTTTTGAAATCAGGGATTTAATGACGTCAGTGTCAACCCGATATGATTATTCTACAGTTTTCTTAGCTATTTAACCCTCCTGGCCTTGAACTCAGATTTAAGTGCTCATACAAGCAGTGCAGATCAAAATCAGACTACTAGAATTGATTGTATGGTGCTTAACCCTTTCCCAAACAAGCCCTGGTTTTTACGTGTCTGCAGTAAAAGTCTTTTGAAAACACTATGGGAAAAGGAGAAATTGCTCGTAACGAGCAATTTCTCCTTTTCCCCCAGTGTTTTCTACCCTTTTAACCCATTACCACACAATCCCTACTTTTGACGACCCTGAGAAAGAAGCCTTCTGAAAACATTGTGAGAAAAGGAGAAAATGCTGGTAACCAGCATTTTCTCCTTTTCCCACAATGTTTTCTTCCCTTCAAAAAACAATTTTCAGTTTTCCTGTCACTTTTATTTTGTCGTCTGCAAACGCTTTCAGTTTGGACCAGTCTAAAATTTTGTCGTTTGGTAGAGTTAAAGAACTTTCTGCCATTTTCTCAAAATCTAAAATTGTCGTCTGCAAACTCTTTCTGTTTGGAAGAGTCCAAAATTTGTCGTTTAGGAAAGGGTTAACACCATCTACAACACTATTTCAGTTGTATTGCGTCCCCCAGTGCACCTATCTATCAGTTCCTGGAGTTTCTTTTACCAGTACTTCACACATTTTTTTTTTCTCAAGCCACTGGCCGTTTTCTAACATGATCACCATCGAAACAATGATCAGTGGTGTGAAAGGAATAAATCCTGTTGCATTGAGCCAGTGACTATCATCAATCCTCGGAAAGAAATCAGCCGAGCCAGGCGTCGCAGCCAGGGATTGAACCCTGGACCCACTGTCCTCAAGTCCGGAGTGCTACTGACTTAACTCGGCCAGACAATTAGAAACATGTAGCCTGATCATCTGATCATGAAGCTACAATGTATGCTTATTTGCAAGATTCTCTGATATCTGAATGATCTTTTGTCCTCAGATCACCTGACTGTTTTGACAACGTAATAACCAGGTCACCACGCAGCATCCTTCAACTTCAGAAAGATAATAATAGTCAAATGACAAATGTATCATTATTAGAAAAGTGCACTCTTATACCAACACTCAGTGATTAGCTTCATGCCAATGACAGAGTGCTGTTTTACCCCACATGTAAGATTATTTCACTTATATCCAGAGCTCCAGATAAGAGAGAATGATGACATTCTACATCCTTTATTTCTCCCCCAAACCCTGTGTTGTGGGCACTCATCAGAATCGTCTCGATGAGACGATTCTAATGAGTACCCACAACTTAGGGTTTAGTGGAGAATAATTAATATTTTCAATTATGAAATTAAAATCACTCCCTTTATCTGGAGCTCTGTATATCAAAGCAGCAGCAATCACATTAACGTATGGCCTAGGTTTCGCCAATAATAGGCCAAGACTCTGAAGTGTCTTGCCCAAGGACACTCCCACAAAAATATGGTGGTTCCAGTGAGCTTCTGGGGCTAAAACCTGTGGGCTCCAAATCCTACACTAAACCACTTCGCCACGCAGGACCCAAGCTTCATACAAGTTTCGTCACAGATAAATCTTTCTGGGACGAGATTTCAAATTTGTCTAGTTTCGAAGTACATGTATTTGCAAAAGACAAAATAAATACCAATCAAAATGATGAAATTTATCTTTGAAAGGATTAGAAACAATGTGGGAAGAGGAGAAAATGCTGGTAACCAGCATTTTCTCCTTTTCCCGCAATGTTTTCAAAAGTGCTTTAATATGTTCGTGGTTGTTACAATAGGGAAATTGTGGTTAAGTGATAAATGTTTTTGTCCCTGTCCCATATTTGTTTCACCTTGAATCTATCAATCATACATTCTTGGTCTTCTCACATATGTTACACACATTTCAAGTTGGCAGGAAAATTACTCGCCTTGAAAAATATTGCAATCCTTAAATCTTGCCCACTGCCAACAGTTTTTACACCAATATCAATACATTTTGTAAGGATTTATTTTCTTTGTTGTTAAAAGCCATTTTCAACATTATTTCAGCAAGCTAGTGCAACTAACTATAATTTCCTTGGCTTTTATTCACTAGCCATACTAAACTTCCATCTTAGGCTTAGTCTAGATTTTATAACTATTCTCAAGGATCCGATTGGCTAATCTATTTGGTTGCTCCAGTCAGGATCTGTATTTACCAACCATTCTTAAAAACATTCTTTGTCTCATTTTCAAACATTTTCAACGTTTGAAAGTAACACATCGTCTGATTGGCTAAACCATTTGGTCTAGCCAATCAGACTACACTGTATGTGTTACTTTCAAACATTAAAAATGAGTCAAAGAATGTTTTTAAGAATGGTTGGTAAATATTGACCATGAAGTTCTGTTACTGTACTTTTCGTTTCAGAAAATTCTGTAGACTAAGAATTTCTGATAATGGTTGGTGTATACCGGCCCTAAAGCTTCATCACCCTAGATACGATATGCACAGTGATCTAAGCTGCTTTCCCATAATGGAAGTAAACATACTATAACATGGTGAATAAGAAATAAAATTCCATTGCAATAATCTTAAGACAAAAATTTTGTAAAGCTGAAAATATGAAATGAATACCGGTAATAGAAAGACCTTTTCTGTGATCTTTGTACACTTACCCTTCTGGTTCTGTATTCATCAGCTCTTTTGTGAACAGTTTTACAGTCTTATTCTCAAATATTTGCTATATTTGAAAGTCACACAACATCTGATTGGCTAAACCATTTGGTTTAGCCAATCAGATGTTGTGTTACTTTCTGAACCTAAAATAAGATAGGGAGTGAAACTAAGAATGGCTGGTGACTATGAACCCTGAACTTTATATAGTCTGTGTCGGTTTATCTTGTGGGTGTATTTTATTAATTTTTGGTCAGGGTGGGAGATTTCTGATCTACTCACTTTTGATCCAGCTGCAGCCTTGTTTTGACAAACCAGATTGGATTGGTGGCTGTGCATGCTGTCACACCTGGGAATGGACAAAAAAGCCTTTGAGGTTACCACTGGTTCTCCTACAATTTGAAGTTTTCTATTAGGCTCTTTACCAAATCATTCTTATTTCTGAGTTTTACAAACCTGAGAAAAAACGTTCACAAAAATATTTTGGTAACAGGAGAAAATGCTGGTAATTATCATTTTCTTCTTTGCCCACAATTTTTTCCAGCCTTTCAATGACAAGTGCCATTATTTCAACTGTATCTGATAAGCCATCTACAAATGCTTTCAATCTAGACAAATCTATAACTTTGTGTGGTAAACAGTTGGTTCGGTAGTAAGTTACATGCAGGTTGGGGAAGATGAAGGAACAAGAGGGTCATAGTGGCCCTAACTCACTCTACTGTTCCATTAACTCATTACCAAACGACAAAATTTTAGGTTTGCCCAAATCGAAAGCATTTGCAGACAACAAAATAAAAGTGAATTAAAATTTGAAATTTGGATTTGTGAAGGGTAGAAAACATTGTGGGAAAAGGAGAAAATGCTGGTAACCAGCATTTTCTCCTTTTCCCACAATGTTTTCTAAAGGCGTCTTTCTCAAGGGTGTCAAAAGTAGGGATTGTGTGGTAATGGGTTAAGTAAATGAATTTTGCTAAGCATAAACTATGACATTTATTTATTGTGACATTTATTTATTACAGGTTTAACTTGCGTAACACTTTTTTGGGGTAAAAGTAAATAATTTCTTCATTAAAACAACCAGAAACTATTACTAAAGTTGGGAAATAATGAAATTCAAGTTATCACCCTTGAAGACAGCCGAGCTAAAAGTATTTCTGAAGTAAAAGTTCAAGAGTGAAAATGTATATGCAGGGTTTGACACACATTGGAGACAGAGCCATAACATGAACTTACTGGCCTTTGGCCAGTAGAGCGAAAATCTGGTTAATCATGTATGTGAATTCTTAAGAAACAAACTAGTTATTTCTAGCTTGCAGGGGCAAAGTATTTTACAAGAAATACAAAGCAGTGACAATCCAGGAAAAAAAGCAGATTCTGTGCAGTTTGATTATTGTCTTAATTTGCCAAAACAGCACTTTATGTTTCCTCCAGGATGATAATTGTTAATAGTACATTATTATCTATAAATATTGTTGCTTACTAGACGTAGATCTTGTTTTTTTCCTTCAAGAAAACCCTTCTATATCCATCGTCATGTTTTTTTTTTATTCTCTATTTCATCTTAATGTTTCTTATTGATTGTTTATTTTAACTCTTTACCACACAATCCCGACTTTTAACGACCCTGAGAAAGAAGCCTTTTGAAAACACTGTGAGAAAAGGAGAAAATGCTGGTAACCAGCATTTTCTCCTGTTCCCACAGTGTTTTCTACCCTTTCCAAACCAAATCTGAATTTTTCAGTCACGATTATTTTGTTGTCTGCAAATGCTTTCAATTTAGACCAGTCTAAAATTTGCTTGTGTGGTAAAGAGTTAATGACATGTCATGCGAATACATGCTAATTATCTCTGACTTTTCTTTTACACTGAATCTTTAGATACATATTATCATACGGTGATTACTTTCCTTCTCCATACCTAAATGTATTATTTTGTATATGCAAGAATACTGACAGTCAGATCAATAATATCAGCAAACAGACCCATAGATAACATGTCAGGGTGGGATATGAACTTACAACCTCCATCCATAAGCAAACAGCCTACCATATTAGTAGTAACCATGCCTTTTCAATATCTACAGCTCTGTAGCAAGGTAAGGGCCAACTTATACCACATTATTGCTACAGTGCCAACAGAAGAAAGTGTATTCTTTTGTTTGTTTCAATTTAGCATTTCACAGAAATGAGGAAACCATCTAAGACCAAAACATTCATTACTTCACAAGCCTACCAGAGCCTCATTTCCCCTTTAAAGGGATATTATTTTTACCACTTGTCAAAGTACTTTATGAGGAGGAAAAAATAGAAACCTTACACTAACTTTGATTGACAGTTTGTGGTGACAGTTTCCTCATCAATTTGATGATGTTCACAACCTAACCCAATTGTAAGTGTTTTTATGAAAAGAATTTATGTGGACATAAAGAATCTTGACATTATGTTAACAGGTCCACTGAAGCCAAAGAGAAACTTTTATTTGAAACCTTTACTCGCAACCCCATCATTTTAGAACTCTTACAGAGAACTACTTTGAAACCATTGTAGTAAAAAACAGCATTCTGTACTTTTCCCACGATGTTGCCTACCCTTTCACAAAGTGCATCAATCATGAGTTTTGTCTGTTGAGCCATACCTTAAGGTTGTGTGCAAATGCTTTCAATATAGGCAAGTCTAAAACAATTTCAACGAGTAATGTGTCAATTAGACTATGAATACAGCAATTGTTTCATTTTATTGAACATGTTGAAAGAAACGTTTCATTTTATTGAACTTGTTGAAAGAAATAGAGTAAAAGTCTTAAAGAGAGTGGCAAGAGTAGAAAATGTTCAACAATCTATTGATTTTGTGGCTAAAGGTTGTTTTTTTTATACATGTGTTTATTGCTTTTATCTATTCTCTACTAATTTTGTATTGATCATTAATATGATTTTAATACTACTATTTTCAATAATTATTGCGTTATGAAAACAATTACCAACATCAAGTTAGTTTTTTTTTCCCAATTCAACAGTCGTGTTATTTTTTTTGTACCCATCTTGTTAAATTTTCCATCGTCTTAACCAATGTGAAGCGTTTTAGTCGTCATAGTTAACTTTTCTCTAACAGGTACAATTGCCTTTGTATGATAAATATATTTCTCAACAAGCTTTTCATAATGGATATTTTTTTGTCGTTTTAAAAATCAATCAAATGTTCCTGGTATTACTGTCTTTGTCGTTATTTTAGTTGTCCTCAGCCATTGCTATGGAAATCAAAATTATCTTGACCTAATTTTCCATTAACCCATTACCAAACGACAATATTTGCAGACAACCAAGATAAAAGTGACTGAAAATTTGAAATTTGTTTTGTGAAGGGTAGAAAACTTTGTGGGAAATGGAGAAAATGCTGGTTACCAGCATTTTCTCCTTTTCCCACAAAGTTTTCTAAAGGCTTCTTTCTCAGGGTCATCAAAAGTAGGAGTTGTGTGGTACTGGGTTAACACATGTGACATGTCAGTTTAAGTCCTAATTCTTGAGTTTTTACAAGTATTCAGGACAGATTATTACAGCAAAATGATGTATGTATTCAAATTTCTACAACAATTACTTCTCTTCATAAGAGTATCAATCTCTTCCCAAAGTACAATTTCTTTAAAAATGTGTGCTGAAAGTACTTCTCTTTCTAGACCAATCCAGTATTCTTAAAATTTTGACAGATGACTTCATTTTGACCAATCCTGTATTCTTACAATTTTGACAGACGACTTCCTTTTCAAACAAGGACTTCCCTATCCCACATTATTTTTTCTATCTTTACACATCAACAAGGGCACAATCACTTGTTTTATTATACTGCAAAGAAATTTCTCCTGATCTGATTGGTTAACATTTAGGGGAACATATAATGTATATCATGTTCCCTGGCAAAAACAATGTAAAGCCAGTTTCTCTTTTGAGTGCCCATTAAACATCACTACACATGCAACACAACATCCAAAATGGCGGCAGTGATCGATCACCAGACTGCATATCTATGCAACAAACTGCACGTTTTAGTTTCAGTTTCCAGTGACATCAGTACTCATTTAATTGGGGCACTAAGAGGGGAATTTTCATTTCGTTAGCATACTCGATTCGTGAGATTATAATACAGGAAAATTTTGCTTAACCCACTTTGAAAGGGTAAAACTTTGCAGTATAATAAATTTGTTGTACGGTCAGGTGGCCAGGGATTTGGAAACTTGTTCACGGCTGTGCTGAATCATGTCACCACCTTGCCTCCGGCTCGGGGCGACATGGTTCAACACAGCCGTGAACAAGTTTCAAAGTCCCCTGCCACCTGACCGTACAACTAATAATGTCTCTCTATACAATCTTTCAATACAGAAAAGTCTAAATTTTTGGTGAAAAGGGAAAACATTGTTGAATGGACTGAAAAGTAAATTAAGAATTCTAGCTTTACTACCAAATTGAGAAATTGCTCATTTCTCCATTTCTATACTGGTTTAAATTTAGATCTAAGCCATGTAACAATGGGAAAAATCCTAAGTGTGCCTATTTATTGTAGAATGAGACCTGAGGCTAAGTCTAAGATCTTGATCCACACGGCTTACTACTTTGAGACTTTTTTTGTAAGCAAGGACATGGTAATGATCAGCTGAGATCCCTTTTTTCCGATGGGTTTATCTTAAATCATGTGTGAGCTTTATCTTTGGGATTTAGATATGTCAAGTTCCAAGTACTTATTGGCCACATGCTAAATTTCAATGATCGAAAAAACTGATTATTTATCAGTATGCTTTAAAAGTGGATGCACTATTAACCCTTTACTCCATAGATACTCATCTCTACGCATTGCTTGCAGGAGCTGTTGGAAAACATTGTGCCAAAAGGTGAAATTGCTCGTGACGAGCAATTTCACCATTTGTCACAATGTTTTCTATCCTATCAAAAGGTGTTGTATACACATAAGAAACGGCATCATCCTTGCTGTTATTTAGGGTCAATTAGAGATACCATAGAAATGCCTTATGGGGTACAGGGTTAAATACTGTTAAATGAGATCTGGTCGCACTACATGAACCATGCTCTGTGAAAAAGGGGCAAAATTTATCTCCATAAGGTATCAATCTCAGTCAGCCTATGCAGTCTTTTAGGTTTTGATAAATTTTCAGCATATCAAAGGACCAGTTT
This sequence comes from Tridacna crocea, assembly GCA_943736015.1. Taxonomy (NCBI): domain Eukaryota; kingdom Metazoa; phylum Mollusca; class Bivalvia; order Cardiida; family Cardiidae; genus Tridacna; species Tridacna crocea. The sequence goes on along the minus strand of OX031072.1, from coordinate 36,818,480 downwards.
ACTTAATGATTCGGTAGGTTGTTAATTGCAAGGTGAATTTTACGGATTTATCATACAGTGGTGACTTGCTTAGTATAAAGCATTAAATAATAAGAGATGCATTCAGTCCCCTTTCTACAGAGCATGGGTCATATCAGCAGTGCTCTGTCAAAAGGCCGTATAATGCATCTGAGAAAAGTATCAACTCAAGTCTGCCTGCGCAGTCCGCACAGGCAGGACTGGGCTGAAACTTTTTGCTATTGGTCAATTTCTACATGTCCAAGTATCAGACTACCTTTTGATCAAGCCAGTTGTTAAAAAAAAAAAACATGGCTGAGATGGATCCTTAACCCATTACCACACAATCCCTACTTTTGACGCCCCTGAGAAAGAAGCCTTTAGAAAACATTGTGGGAAAAGGAGAAAATGCTGGTAACCAGCATTTTCTCCTTTTCCCACAGTGTTTTCTACCTTTCACAAAACAAATTTCAAATTTTCAGTCACTTTTATTCTGTCGTCTGCAAATGCTTTCAATTTGGGCAAGCCTAAAATATTTTCATTTGGTAATGGGTTAAGTATGTGATGGTGTACATGGTATGATGGATTATAGATATGTATTAAGCCCCTTTTTGCCAGAGCATGGCTTGGATAACATTGTGTTTTCATCATTGTTCATGTTAAAGTGAGTTTGAAGAAAAAAAGTATCTTGTCATAAAATCTTGACCAAATGAAGAAAAAAGTTATTGCCAAGGCAAAGTTTGATCAACTATACCTTAACCTGACCGCGGACTACACTGTTGACAAATTGTTAAAAGAAAACAATTTCTTGCTAAAAGCTAGCAGGTAAACGCCGGTCATGTGACGATGATCAGCCAATCGAAATCTGAAAAGAAGTTCTTTTGAGCAAAACATTTCCACACATAGCCATTCAGACAGTTCAAATAATATAGCATATTAATGTCAATGAAGGTCTTTTGAAAAAAAAAATTCTAAAGGTCTTCAAGAAGGTTAGAAAATGCAAGCATTATATTCAATTATGTAACAACTATGTAAATGTTTCATTATAAAGATTCTTGCACACTGTACTTATTATAAGGCAAATATTTACCACTTATATAAATAAAATTAATGTATTATAAATCATCTACTTTTCAAGAATGTTCTAAATTTCAAAGTAACACACCATCTCGTTGGCTCAGCCAGAGAGTTTATCCAACCAGAAACTGTGTAACTTTCCGAATTCCGAACACAAGTCCGTTAATTAAGACACCTGGTGAAAAAGCTTGGACGGAGTTATCTACATTGTATGTTCACCAATTACCTCATGTACGTGTATATTCAAATTTTAAAGCTTTAAACATTTAGAGCTAATAAAAAAGAAACCTGAATACAAGCCATTAACCCTTAATAAAACAAAACAATCTTACGCCACTCCATATTAAAAACATTTGCAGATAACTATTTCAATGTGGCACTAATTATGCAATTTTTCTCTGATAGGGTACAAAACATTGTAGGAAAAGGCTTCTTCTGGGTCGTTTAAAGTTGAAATTATGGGGTACAGGCTTAAGAGCCATAATAGTACACTAAACATTCTGATAGGCCAAAGTATGACATTGTACTTCAAGGCTGCTTCCGTCTCAATATCTAATACAAAGCTGGCATGATTCTGTGCCAAACAGCCTTTATCTAAACTTGATATTTAGACGCTTTTCATCTCAGTGCTAAATTATCTGCAGTAAAATTTTGTCATAATCTTTACCAAAGCTTTTCACAGACACAGTATAACTTGTTCGCATGAAGAAAAAGATAAACAACAAAAATTCTATTGCTACAGATGTGTAAAAATGGGTCTGAGAAAAGGCCAACAGTAACTATAAAATTTAACTATTTACCAAACAATCCTAAGTTTTCATGACTCTGTCAAAGAAAACTTTCAAAAAACATTGTGGGAAAAGGAGAAAAATGCTGGTCACCAGCATTTTCTCCTTTTCCCAAAATGCTGTCTACCTTTCCAAAAACAAATTTCTATTTTTAAGTCACTTTAAATTTGTCATCTGCTAATACTTTCAATTTGGAACAGTCTAAAAATTCTGTCGTCCCGTAAACAGCTGCAGCATGTTGACGTCAACTGCTCCTGTTGTATGGAATCCCCTTTTGATAGTTCAGAACTGATCGGAGTTCGAAGTAAATAGCTGGTGTGATTACAGCGAAAATTGTCAGTTTACTTCAAAAATCTTGTAACTACAGTTTGAAACAAGTTGTAGTTACAAGGTTTTTGAAGTAAACAGACAATATAATGTAACATCAAAGCTTTTTCACCATGCTACAGACCACAATGCAGAAAACAACAGGGCTTAGGACAATAGCTACATTTTTTCTTTCAAATAGCTGAGCTAAAAGGCTGAGTTAAAAGGTCACTATAATTGAGGACTGGGAAAAGTATCAAGTCTTTATCTCATGCTCTCCGGTAGGATATCGAGAAATAGCAGTGAAATTTTTTTTTTGATCTTACACTGGTACCAACAGTGAAAATACTGATTTTCACGTTCTTGTTGCCTATGTAAATTGCGCATGCCTCACAACCATATGGGATGATGTCATATACCTTACATTTCTCGTGCTTGACGTCATATTGTAATGTGTTGCTATGCAGGAGGGGTACGTCACAGGGATGTTTTTTTCGGTGAAAGATAGAAATTTATTTAATCTCGTGAACACCATCAGTAATATTTTCACTCATGGCTGGGCCAGTCATGAAAATATTAACCATGGTGTCCACTCAATGAAATAAATTTCGATCTTTCACCGAAAAAAACAAATATCCTTTATGTATTACATGTCATCTTTATAGGTATGCACTGTAACCCAATAAATCATTTGGCATTCACCATAGTCAAAAATCCCAGTTCAATATTTTTCAGATAAAATTCCCCAACATACAATACATGTACTATCAGTTTTTTCCATAGTGCAATGCTCATCAAGCCTATTTTTAGCGTCATGACCCCTGAGTAAACTTTTTTTTAAAGCTTTTCCACATTTAAAAACTGGGTCAGAATTTCAAAATTTTACAAATTTTACATGTTTCAGATTAACCTTTCTAGATTAACACCAGTGTAGATTTATAATCTTTCTGAGCAGTCATTTCTGGATATAAACAGTCAACCTATGATGCAAAAACTTCTAAAAGGAAAGAAAACCATAAACCCAAAACCTATAAAATAAATTCCATATAAAAATTTTCAGCCCATAACAATAACCTCATGCCCCCTCCCCCTCTCCAATTTTTCTGATTTACAAGTCCTCTTCACCATGACAATCTCTGAGTCACCCACCACATTGGGCAGGGTAGATCCGAGATCATAATCGCACATTTAACTCTTTAACACACAATCCCGACTTTTAACGACCCTGAGAAAAAAGCCTTTAAAAAACATTGTGGAAAAAGGAGAAAATGCTGGTAACCAGCATTTTCTCCTTTTCCCACAATGTTTTCTACCCTTTCCAAATCAAATTTATATTTTTGACTCAAATTGATTTTATTGTCTGCAAATGCTTTCAATTTGGACAAGTCTAAAATTTTTTTGTTGTAACCAGCATTTTCTCCTTTTCCAACAATGTTTTCTACCCTTTCCAAATCAAATTTATATTTTTGACTCAGATTAATTTTTTCGTCTGCAAATGCTTTCAATTTGGACAAGTCTAAAATTTTTTCGTTTGGTAAAGCGTTCATACTGCCTGATCTTGATCTAATCTGTTGCCTTTGCCTGCATAAGTGTATGTTTGCTAATCAAACATCTAGTGGTTTTTCCTCGAGATAAGGCTATACACTTATACTGTCTGGTTTGAAAAGGTAAATCCCCTGATCGTGGTTGACCTTATTTATATATCCTGTTTTGTCTTTTGTCATATATTGACCTCCACTGGGCCTTTTTTTGTTCTTTAGCAGATAAATAGTTAGGGCATGTCGACAACAGGCAAATTCTCCTAAATTCTCCTAACAAACGACTAAACCCATTACCACACAATCCCGACTTTTAACGACCCTGAGAAAGAAGCCTATTGAAAACAATGTGGAAAAAGGAGAAAAATGCTTGTGACCAGCATTTTCTCCTTTTCCCACAATGTTTTCTACCCAGCTGGGAACAAATTTCAATTTTTGAGTTACATTTATTTTGTCCTCTGCAAGTGCTTTGAATCTGGATCAGTCAAACATTTTGTTGTTTGGTAAAGGGTTAAGGAAGTGAAAGGTTGTAACCCATAACCCATAACCATACAATCCTGTCTTTTAACAAGTTCTCTAAATAAAAAGCCATTTGAAATTACTGCAGGGGGAGGGGGAGGGGGGGAGTTAGTTATTACAATTTTTTCGTTTGGTAATGAGTTAATCAACACTGTTGACCAAATTAAATCTTAGAGTTCTACTTAACCCATTTCCACACAATCCTTGCTTTTGACGACCCTGAGAAAGAAGCTTTTAGAAAACATTGTGGAAAAAGGAGAAAATGCTGGTAACCAGCATTTTCTCCTTTTCCCACAATGTTTTCTATCCGTCACAAAACAAACATCAAAGTTTCAGTCACTTTTATTTTGTCATCTACAAATGCCTTCCATTTGGACAAGCCTGAAATATTGTCATTTGGTAATGAGTTAAACAGAAATTAAGACAATTCATTCAGAAACAATATCTGGTTTGGACGTCTTTCAAACAGTTTTATAATAGTACTATAATCTATTTTTAGACATAACTCAGAGGCAAACTTTTTGAATTCTAATACATGTAATTAACTACCAAATAAAGCCTGTGGCCCTTTAGAGTGACTCAGTGACTTATTACAGACAGCGTATATATCAAAGATCAGATTGTACAGAACGTGCCGTCTGATCTATGATACACGCTGTCCAATATGATGATAAATACTCCTCTGAAAAATATTTTGCTGGTATCCAGGGCTTTCTGCTTTTCTAAAGATGTCCTCAAGAAAACTTCTTCCTAAGGACTGAAACACTAAGATTAGAATGGTAACGGGTAAGTGAAACATAAAGGTCTCCTTTGGCTAGTGGACTGTTGACACAAATATCAGACTCAAAATTCTTTGCAATCTGATCTTCATCTATCAAACAACTAACCTAAACCTAGTTGTAAGTAGTTCATCCCCTGACAGACTTCAGGACCGCAGGAACGAGGGGGAACGGGTGGGGGAGGGGGATGGGCCCACCTCAAATAAATTGATCACCAATAAAATGACTGTGTCAGCTTGTCAGCTTTTAATATTACTAGAAAATCGTCGTATATAAAGAGGATGAAATAATATTTCAGAGTACCTTACCCATAGAAAATTTCAAACAAATTAAAAGAGTTCTAGACAAATGGCCGCGAGCCATGGAATTTCAGTGGTCACATTTCATTCAGTGTGATTTTCTGCTTCATTTTTTCTCCCAATCTCATAATTCACCACATTGTTGAACAAATTTTCTTCTATTTTGGTCCCTAGTATTAGTAGATGGATTTTTTCTCGCTGCATTGCCAAACGCAATACATGTATATGTCAAATCGGGACGACAAGCCGATTCTGAAAATTTCTTGGATGCCGCAATAAAACTAAGAATGTTGAAAACAGTGTTGTTCACCTTACAAATAAAGTCAAAGCAGAAAGCAGTGGCATAAGTGTTACAGAAGTAAATAGATAGGGTGAACGAGCTGTTCGCTAGTGAACGAGCTGTTAGCTAGTTATAAACTCCATATTTACATAACACAGTGGCCAAAGAATAGCACAGGACTGACCACAACAAATATGACCTCTCCTGACCTAGACTGACCGCATTTGGTCACGATAGCGGCACGTGATCAGAGTAACACATAGTAATCAGTAAAATTCCAATACAATGTATATAGTTACTAGGATTACACTAAATCCCACAAAAATTTCATTGTTCTTTTAAACAGATTAAAAATGGGTACATATTTTGTAATAATTCTATGACTAAAGTCTAAATGTATATATTTTCTATGTGTATTTGGTAATTAGGAATTCCTTCTATTGAATTATATGTAATGAACCCTCCAATGATTATTAAGAGTCAAATTTGTTTGTCAATTGCGAAAGGGAATAAGACAAATTATCTGCATTTGAAAATGTGCGGCTATAGATCAGAAAGCAAAGAACAGGCAGTCTTTCATCTATATGGGTGGACAGATTTTTCCAGACAATCCAATCCAAACAGCCTTTGAAGTGCAACATTAGTTGTAGATTTTTGTTAAGAATTACTCATTTATGTTATTAATTAGTTTTTGATTCTGATTATTACACAGATTTTGGTTATAAGCATTTTCTGCTTTCCCCAATACTTTTAAAACACTTCCAAAGAAAATGGTTCTTTGAACCTTGGAATTGTTTGCTAAAGGGAAAAGGGTTATATTAAATCACATTGCTAAAGCCAGTAGACATACAGGTAACGTATTAACCCATTACCACACAATTCCTACTTTTGACGCCCCTGAGAAAGAAGCCTTTTGAAAACACTGTGAGAAAAGGAGAAAATGCTGGTAACCAGCATTTTCTCCTTTTCCCATAGTTTTTTCTACCCTTCCCAGAACAAATTGCGATTTTTCAGTCACCTTTATTTTGTCGTCTGCAAATGCTTTCAATTTGGACCAGTCTAAAATTTTCTCGTGTGGTAAAGAGTTAATTCTTTAAGACCTCCCACTCCAATATGGCCAATAAATGATTTTCACCCTTTACCAAACTATCCAAAGTTTTAATAAGCCTAAGGCAACTGGGCTTTTGCCGACATACTGGAAAAAGGACAAACTGCCAATAACAAGTATTTTCTCCTTCTCTCACAATGTTTTTACTCTTTCAAAAATAATTTCAACCCCTATAGCCATTTTATTTCTAGTCTGCATCTGCTTTCAATTTGGACATGTATATATTATCTTGCAGCCTTGAAAAGAGTTGGAGAGAATTCTATTTCGTCCATGGAAATTTACAATTAGAAGGCTTCAAAATCAATATGGGAAAAAGGAAAAAATGAAGGAAACAAGCATTTTATTCTTTTTCCAGCATATTTTCAACCCTGATCTTATTTGTATTTATATTGCCATTTGAAAGTGCTTTCAGTTTAATCAAGTCTTAAACCTTTTCTAGTACATCATAGAACTGAAAATAAAAGTCCATGTTTTTCAAAGGTTTTTAAAAACAGGCTGCAACTTTCTCGTGCTTTGTCAGCTTATTTTGAGCAGAAGATGTCAAAAACGTTGCTACAAAATCTTCGCAAGCCAAGGGTGACGATCCACTACGCTACTCTACCCTTGACGGATCACGCTTGATTTTGACATTCCCGTGGTACGCATTTTCATTGGATGCAGCTAGCTCTTACTGCATGAATCAAATCACTCGTAGCATTTCATCTTTGATAAAAATAGAACAATGTCGCGACCTTTGGAATAAAAATAGAAGGTAAACATGGATACCTCCGTTGATGTTTGCAGGATGTGTAATGATTTAGTACAAAAAAAAAACCACAGACAAACAATATTTACAGAAAGTTTCAGTGTAACCAAATGTATGGGAGGTTTTAGGCACCTGACGTTGGAATATTGAAGTATGTTTGTTGTTATCACTTCATGTTGAATTATTGTATTCGTAAGCGGTTTGTAAAATGATATTTCATTGGCTATCAGAAATATGATGTAAAAGGGGATAATAACTAGCATCCAATAGGGGGCGTATCACGGTCATCTGAAATCGGCCTCAATCTGCCAAGGTAAGATCAACGAAGTGATTGTAACTTTGGCTCGTGAAGATGTGACACAAATGGCCGACTTGGTCACCATATTGTCAGTTTATTTCAAAAACCTCGTAACTACAGCTTGCAACAAGCTGTAGTTAAGAGGTTTTTGAAGAAAACCTATGATTATGTGAAAACTCTCCGGAATTTCTCTCAAATTATGTCATACTTTGTCCTTCTTTCAAAGCGCTGAATTCACCTTACAGACATGAATTAGTCCGACTAGAAGTAAGACCAAAATAACAGAATTTCAATATTTTAAATATGTCAAAAATGTCTCTGCAAAACAGTGTTGCTTTAACCCATTACCGCACAATGCTGACTTTTAACGACCCTGAGGATCAAGCCTTTTGAAAACATTGTGGGAAAAGGAGAAAATGCTGATAATCAGCATTTTCTCCTATTCCCACTAAGTTTTCTACCCTATCCAACAAAAATCACATCATTCAACTCTTTACCAAACAATCCCGAATTTAAACGACCCTGAAGAAGAAGACTTTTGAAAACATTGTGGGAAAAGGAGAAAATGCTGGTAATGTGCAATTTCTCCTCTTCCCACGATGTTTTCTACCCTTCCCAAGACAAATTTCACTTTTTAAGCCATATTCATTTTGTAGTCTGCAAATACTTTCAATTTGGGCGAGTCTAAAATTTTAACATTTGGCAAAGAGTTAAGCAACACTGATATTGTCGCCTGCAAATACTTTCAATTTTGACAGGTCTAAAATTTCATCGTTTGGTAGAGCGTTATAGAGCAGACTTCACATTTTTTGCAGTCTGATCTTGATCTCCACTGGCTGCAAAGGTCATCATATTCATGAGCGGTATTTCAAGCGATTACAAACATGAGGTAATTGGTTAACTTTAAAGAAAAAAAAAAGCCTAAGTTAGTTATAGTCGATATCTGTTTAAGTACTTTACGATTATATATACATTGTTTGACAGAAGGAAGAAGAATAAAATGAAATATAAGATAAAAAGGTAAGTTTTGCAGTACCTGCAGTAATTGCTGCTGCTATGTGGACTATCGGAGTATCTGGCGTAATCTTTCCATTGAGGTAGCGCTTCGAGTTCGCATAACAAAAGAAGTAAATCGCTCTGAAAAATAAAAAGATACATGTAGTAAACTGTAAAATGCATGTATGTGTACTGCACTTAACCCTTTCCCAAATGACAAATTTTGGACTCTTCCAAACCAAAAGAGTTTGCAGATGACAATTTTAAATTTGGAGAAAATGGCAGAAAGTTCTCAAAAAGGGTAGAAAACACTGTGGGAAAAAGAGAAATTGCTCTTTACGAGCAATTTCTCCGTTTCCCACAATGTTTTCAAAAGACTTTTACTACAGACACGTAAAAACGAGGATTTGTATGGGAAAGGGTTTATTAAACCTTTAACCCTATTACCACACAATCCTGACTTTTCATAGGAGACAAAGTTAATTTGTCCTCTGCAACTGCTTCGGATTTGGGCAAGTCCAAATTTTGGTTGATTTATGAGAAAATAGAGATAAAGATGGCGTGTGTTGGCCAGAAAAATGAAAAAAATCCTAAGTTTTGAAAACCCTAGAGTATTCAGTTTTTGGAAAAAGTTTTTTCTCCATTAACTCTTTACCAAACGACAAAATTTTAGACTGGTCCAAATTGAAAGCACTTGCAGACGACAAAATATACGCACCTCAAAAACTGAAATGTGTTCCCAGCAGGACAGAAAACATTGTGGGAAAAGGAGAAAATGCTGGTTACCAGCATTTTCTCCTTTTCCTACAATGTTTTCAAAAGGCTTCCATCTTGGATCGTAAAAACCAGGGATTGTTAGGTAAAGGGTTTAGGAAGGTTGGAAAACATTGTGGGAAAAGGAGAAAAGGCTGGTTAACAGCATTTTTTCCTTTTCCTACAATATTTTCAAAAGCTTTCTTTCTCAGGGTCATTAACCCTTTCCCAAACAATCCCTGGTTTTTACAGGTCAGGAATAGAAGCCTTTTGAAAACATTGTGGGAAAAGGAGAAAATGCTGGTAACCAGCATTTTCTCCTTTTCCCACAATGTCTTCTACCATGTCATATAGAAAAATAATCTTTTTAGCAACTGCCAATTTGTAACCTGCAAAATATTTTCAATTTGGTCTGGGCGAAAATTTGCCGTTTGGGAAAGGGTTAAAAGTCGGGATTGTGTGGAAAAGAGTTAAAGGAGTAAGTGCTGGTAAAATAACTGCATTTGTCTGAAAATACTACTGTGAATCAATTTGGAAGTTAAAAATATTGTCTGGTAAGAGAGTTCAGTAGTTTGCACACCTGTACAGATAGTACTCTCACTCAGATACAAAAGTACATCAGAGGATGGGAAACTCTCAGGTGTACTATAATTAGAAATGTCAATCATTTCCCTATTGACCTTGAACCCAGTGCTTATTGACTTAAACCTTTCCCATACAACAAATTAACCCATAACTACACAAACCCTACTTTTAACAACCCGAAGAAAGAAGCCTTTTCTCCTTTTTCCACAATTTTTTTCTACCCTTCACAAAACAAATTACATTTTCAGTCACTTTTATTTTGTCATCTGGTAAAGAGTTAAAGGTGGGTACTTAGAATGTTCACATCACACCAAATCAAAAAATATATATATCACTGAAATTTATATGAAAAAACAATACAAATCATCAATAACTAAGAATCATAAAATTAGCAAAAAAATTTTTTTTGATGGTATTCCCTTAGAAGGCTACGTAGCCTCTTAAGATATTTTTAGATTTCGCGCCAAAAATAATACGGTGCATTGTGGGAATGTTACGTGACTGGCACGTGACTAATGACGCTCAAATTCCATTACATAATAAACATGTAATTATTTTTCATATCTTCTTCGGTTGCTATGTTTGAAGCTTCGTCTGTGTATTTCCAGTATGTAAGTGAGTGAGTTGTTCATGTAAAAATAGAACATGTTTCCCATCGATGTCGACCTTGGCCATGGTAAATCTCTGATTTCTCGTCTTGTCGGATGGTTTTCGACTACTGGGGTTTTATGAATGACGACTATATGGCTTTGGGAGTATAAGGATGATATTTTTGTATTTTTGTAAAATTTTCGTTCAAAATTCTGAAGGGCCACCTTTAAGGTGTTTTCAAATGCAAAACACCTACTGAAATCAGTGCACATGAGCTGAATCTTCCCGAAAGCATAGAAAACGTTGTGGGAAAAAGAAGAAAATGCTGGTAACCAGCATTTTCTCCTTTTCCCACACTGTTTTCAATGCCTTCTTTGCCACTGTCATGAAAACCTTAGATTGTATGGTAAAGGGTTAAGCCTTATTGTCATAGCTTAAAGTAAAAATACAATGTTGTATCATTCTATTTATGCACAACAATAGAAGAGGATTATGAACTCATCACCAAACGAGAATATTTCAGGCTTGTCCAAATCGAAAGCGTATACAGACAACAAATTAAAAGAGACTGAAAATTTGAAATTTGTTGTGTTAAGGGTAGAAAACATTGTGGGGAAAAAAGAGAAAATGCTGGTACATGTAACTGGCATTTTCTCCTTTTCCCACAACACTTTCTAAAGGCTTCTTTCTCAGGGAAATCAAAAGGAGGGATTGTGTGGTAAGGGGTTAAGCCTTATTGTTATAGCTTAACTCTTTACCACACAATCCCGAAGCTCTACTGGACACCAGCATTTTCTCCTTTTCCCACAATGTTTTCTACCCTAGACAAAACAAATTTCAAATTTTCAGTCACTTTCATTATGTCGTCTGCAAATGCTTTCCATTTGGACAAACCTAAAATGTTGTCATTTGGTAATGAGCCAGACTGTTTGAATTTTTAAGTCACATCTATCTTGTAGTGGAACTATATTTATAGTCAATTACAAAGTGTATATTGTATTGCCAGTTTACTTCAACAAGAGGGCCATGATGGCCCTGTATCGCTCCACTGGCTTTTAAACTCTTTACCACACAAATTGAAGTGTTCATGACCATGAAAAAGAGGGCCTTCAAAAACAATGAACGCTGTCAGGCAGTACAAGCAGGTTAATTCATTAGCATGAAAGGTAAAATCCTTGGAAAAATAAGCTGAATGATAGAAACCTTACTCTGAATTTATTATTCACCTCATGTGAGCATAACTATTAGCATCAAAAAAATGAATAACACTTGAAAACAGAATATTTTCTATCAAAAAACTTAATGTCTAGCACCAATCATGTATCAATGCAGTTTGATAATCAAGGGAGGTAAATAGTACCAAACTTCATCTTTCATAAAAAGAGTTATTTCCCTTGATTAATGTATAAATTAAAGTGACTATATCTTGAGGCCCATGTTAAACTTGTGATCCCTGGATGGAGCCAAATTTGACCTCAGACCTACAATATGAAACTAGAATGTGTGGTTATAAACACGAAGATTTTTTAATCTTGCCCAATAAAAAGCCCTGTACAACAAGTTTGCTCAATAAAAGGCCCTGTAAAATATGTGACCCATGAGACAGGTTTATAAAGCCATTATTGAATGTAAAACTTGTGACCCCTGGGATGGGGATCAAACTTGACCCCCCAAAGTTAAAATTTTGGCCCTCTTGGTAGAAGCCTATCAGATAAAGCTACATGCAAAATTTGGTAGCCCTAGGTCTTATGGCTATGTACAAGTAGATTATTAAAGTTTCCCTATATAAGCCAATGCAAAACTTGTGATCCCCTGTGACTGGGCTAAATTTGACCCCAGGGCTATACTTTTGGGCACCCTTGGTAGAGACCCCCTAGATAAAGCTACATGCAAAATTTGATAGTCCTAGTCCTTATAGCTAGGTGCAACAAGATTTTGAAAGTTTTCCCTATATAAGCCCATGTAAAATTTGTTTGGGGCGGGGCCAAATTTGACCCCTGGGCTATAAGTTGGAAACACTTGGTAGAGGTCCACTAGATAAAGCTACATGCCAAATTTGGTAGCCCTAGGCCCTATGGCTAGGTGGAAGAAGAATTTTGAAGTTCTCCCTATATAAGCCCATGTTAAACTTGTTACCCCCGGGGCGGGGCCAATTTTGACCCCAGGGCTATAATTTAGACACTCTTGGTAGAGGTCCACTAAATAAAACAACATCCCAAATTTGGTAGCCCTAGGCCCTATGCCTAGGTAGAAGAGGAGTTTTAAAGTTCTCCCTAAATAAGCCCATGTAAAACTTCTTTCAAGAAATTCTGAAGAGGACCATGGCAGGATCATTTCTGTGAAGTTTCATCAAAATTGGATGGGTAGTTTCAGAGAAGAAGATGTTTAAAGAAAAAGTTAACGCACGGACGGACGGACTCACGACGGACAACGGGCCATGACATAAGCCCGCTGGCCTTTGGCCAGTGGAGCTAAAAACCTTGTAACTAAAGCTTGGTACAATCTATAGTTAAGACGTTTTTGAAGTAATACGATATCATTTACTTCATACTTACCGAATTAAAACTACCGTAATACAAAACAAATTCAAAGAGGCCAGGACAGATCTGCTCTTACAGAGCAATTTCTTTAACCCCTTACCATTGTCTCCTTTTCCCAAAATGTTTTTCTATCCTGCTGGAAACAAATTTCAATTTTTGAGTCATATTTATTTTGTCGTCTGCAAGTGCTTTCAATTTGGACCAATCTAAAATTTTGTCGTTTGGTAAAGAGATAACCGCCAAAATACTTTAACTCTTTACCACACAATCCTGACTTTTAATGACCTTGAGACGGAAAGCTTTTGAAAACATTGTGGGAAAAGGAGAAAATGCTGGTAACCAGCATTTTCTCCTTTTCCCACAATGTTTTCTACCTTTTCCAAAACCAAACTACAATCTTTCAGTCACATTTATTTTGTCGTCTGCAAATGCTTTCAACTTGGACAAGTCCAAAATTTTGTCGTTTGGTAAAGAGTTAAAGCAATGTATAAAGGCAGTGGTTCACATTATGAGTGGTTCACATTATGAATTGTAACAGAAAGGGAAACAGCAGCATGATTTTATAGTCCATGACATTTACTGGAATATTTCCATGCGATTCTGTTTCATGGATCCACCATTTACAGACAGATGGAATGTTATTGCATTCACCCTTTACTAGCACCTAACAAAATGTCAGACTGGTCCAAAATGTAAGCATTTGTGTGCAACAAAATAAATCTAAATTACATGAAAAGGAGAAAATGCTTGTAACAAGTATTGTAATTAAGCCACAATGTTTCGTAATGTTTTCAAGATTCCAAGATTTTAACTTTTCCCACACACTCCCGACTTTTAACGACCCTGAGAAAGAAGCCTTTTGAAAACATTGTGGGAAAAGGAGAAAATGCTGGTAAACAGCATTTTCTCCTTTTCCCACAATGTTTTCTACCCTGTCACAGATAAATTTTATCATTTAAGTCTTTCCAAACGACAAAATTTTAGACCAGTCCAAATTAAAAGCATTAAAATTAAATGAAACCCCAAAAATTGAAATTTGTTTCCAGCAGGGTAGAAAACCCTGTGTGAAAAGGAGAAAATGCTGGTTACCAGCATTTTCTCCTTTACCCACAATGTTGTCAAAAGGCTTCTATCTCATGGTTGTAAAAACCAAGGATTGTTTGGTAAAGGGTTAAGCTACATAGAATTTGCTGCCTACAGGTGCTTTTAATCTAGATATTGGTCTCAATTTTTGTATTCAGGTAAAATATGTGATCGGATAATTATAGAGACTACCAACCTCCATAATATAAGTTCAAGGTACTTAATATGTTGCTGCACTTTTACCCAAAAACATTTTCCTTTCACCCTTCACCAAACAACAACCTTATATACATCATCTTCTCCTTTTCCCACAATGTTTTTGAAAGTCTCAGCATCAGAACAATTCAAACCTAGGATTGTTAGGTCAACATTTATTTCTTATCTCATGATCAATAATAGGTCGCACAAACAAAATGAATATAGACAACACAACCTATAAATATTTACTCCGGGTCAATGGCCCTAGGCAAGTCAATAATTCCTTTATCGTCATGCGCTAAAAATAGAATTTTGTTGACTACTGTGAACGAATGCTCCTTTCCTACAGGCTATGACTAAATACGGTCGCTTTTTTTCCATTGATCTAATGAAATATGGTTCTAGAAACCACTGTGAGCATGAATCACTCAAATTAACATAAGTGAATTAAACCTTTACCATACTATCCCGACTTTTAATGACCCTGAGAAAAATGCCCTTTGAAAACATTCTGAAAATGTCCTTTGAAAACATTGTGGAAAAAGGAATCAGCATTTTCTCCTTTTCCCACAATGTTTTCTACTCTGCTGAAAACAAATTTCTTTTTTTTGAGTTATGTTTAATTTGTCGTCTGCAAATGCTTTCAATTTGGACTTGTCTAAAATTTTGTCTTCTGGTAAAGGCTTAAGAATTTTGGACTGTTCTTCTTTCTCCACAATGCTTTCAAAAAGCTTCTTTCCCAGGAGTGTCAAGAGTCGGCATTGTGTGGTAAAGAGTTAAACATCACTAGCAACGGGAGAAGATTCTCATTAGCTGCATTTTCTCCTTTTCTCAAAATGTTTAAACACACCCCATTTGTCTTCTTAGTGTTAAATTATCAATAGGACCGTGTTAAAAATGTTTACTATCTCAAACATACATGTAAATCATACATGTGTATTTTTCACAAAGCAGTAAATTAAACTTCAGGTTACATCAGGTATGACTTTTATAATGTAATATACACTTGACTTTCATAAGACTGACGTCATTTCCAAGTTTATTTCATGATGACCTTTCTAAGTCTGCCGACTTTGAGATATGCACGAACCAAGCCTTTCCCACATGCTTGATATAATCCTTTCAAGCGTGCTTTTGAAGGTTTTGACAACCTTGTAACAAAGTCATTGCTCATTGCAAGCAATTTTTCCTTTTTTTCAATATAAATTTTCTTAACTCATTTCCAAACGACAAAAATTTAGGTTTGTCCAAATCCAAAGCATTTGCTGATGGCAAAATAAAAGTGACTGAATATTTGAAATTTTTGGGGGTAAGGGACGAAAACATTATGGGAAAAGAAGAAAATGCTGGTTGCCAGCATTTTCTTCTTTTTCCATAATGTTTTCAGACAGCTTCTTTCTCAGGGTCGTTTAAAGTCGGGATATTGTGGTAAGGGGTTAATACTTTACCAAACAATCCCTGGTTTTTACAATCCAGGGGAAGATATCCTCTGAAATTGTCGTGTGAAAAGGAGAAAAATGCTGGTTATCCGTATTTTCTCCTTTTGCCACAATGTTTTCAATTCTTCATAACCCTTTACCACACAATGACAACTTTTGACGCCCCTGAGGAAAAACCCTTTTGAAAACATTGTGGAAAAAGAAGAAAATGCTGGTATCCTACCCTATCATAGGCTTCATAGCAAAATTGCACCATTTGCGCTTCTTTGAAATTTGCGTCTGCAAATGTTTTCAATTTGGATAGGTCTAAAATTTTGCCGAGTAGTAATGGGTAAAGTCAAGTTTGAATTTTTGAGTCATGTCTTTTTTATCGTCTGTGTAAATGCTTTCAAGTCAAAATTTTGTCATTTGGTACCAGCATTTTCTCCTTTTCTCACAATGTTTTGAAAAGACTTCTTTTCCAGGGTGGTTAAAAGTCAGCATTGAGTGGTAGAGGGTCAAGTGCCTTTCACAGTTATAGTTGCCTTAGCACCGTTTGTAGATCAAGATCAGGCTACATGTTTTGTGCAATCTGATCTTTGATCTGCACTATCTACTTGTTCTGTGTATGATAACACTCCATCTCACGATGAAGTATAGACTTGGCCCATTTTAACCCGTTACCACACAATCCAGACATTTGACGACCCTGGGAAAGAAGCCTTTCGAAAACATTGTGGGAAAAGGAGAAAATGCTGGTAACCATCATTTTCTCCTTTTCCCACAACATTTTCGATCCTTCGCAAAACAAATTCAAATTTTCAGTCACTTTTATTTTGTTGTCTGCAAATGCTTTCCATTTGGACAAGCCTAAAATAGTGTTGTTTGGTAATGAGATAAAGTATTTCTGCATGAAAAAAATAATAACTAATAAACAAGATTTTTTTTTTGGCGGGGGGGAGGGTAGAAAAACTGTGGGAAAAGGAGAAGGAAAGGTTTCCCCTTGTCCATATTACTGATATTCAGGATCATCTAAATTCTTCTTCAAGGTTAAACATCAAAGAGAAGAGAGCTTTGGAAACACTGCATTTACTTTGGTCATCAGTCTGTCTTTCTTAACTTTTTACCAAACGACAAAGTTTTACTGTTCAATATTGAAAGCACTTGTAGATGACAAAATAAATGCAGCTCAAAAACTGAAATTTGTTTCCAGCAGGGTAGAAAACATTGTTGGAAAAGGAGAAAATGCTGGTTACCAGCATTTTCTCCTTTTCCAACAATGCTTTCAATAGCCTTCTATCTTGGGATCTTAAAACCCAGAAATTGTTTGGTTTAAGGTAAAATAACTTTTGGGTTTGAGTTTTCCACTTTACAGGTTAACATGTTCTGAATCTCTTTCAAAGAGAGCTCATTTATTCGATGTAAGGAAAAAAAAATTCTTACCTTGATGGAGCAACTCCGACTAGATTTGGTCCAAGACCTTTGAACAACCCTGCAACACCTTCATACTTCAATATGTGTCTGAAATAAGTAACATAAGGGCTAAATATTCAAAAATAATTTGTAGATTATTATGATTATTAAAGATGCCCATCTACACCCGGTGAGCAGAATCGCTGTTAAATTTAATAAAATTTAGAATGAAACAGGAATCTTTCATAATCATTTGACACAAGGATAAACTACTGACAAATATGGTGTAAATGGGAAAAAGGAGCACGGAGGTTGTGTTAGAAATCGAATATTGGTCAGAAGAAAACTGGCTGACGATCGAAACTGTACACAATGGTGGTGCGTCATGAAAATTTATCTTCTGTTTCCACCTAGAGCCGGATACGGTGTAAGTTGTACATAGCCCTTGACCAACGTTTAAAAATCCAGATAGAGGGAGCAATTTTGATTTGATAATTGAGCATGTTAGTTATTCTCCACTAAAACCTCATTACCAAATGACAAAATTTTGAACTGGTTCAAATTGAAAGCATTAGCAGGCGACAAAATAGATGAGACTCAAAAATTGAAATTCGATTTGGAAAGGGTAGAAAACATTGGGGGAAAAGGAGAAAATGCTGGTTACCAGCATTTTCTCCTTTTCCCAAAATGTTTTCAAAAGGCTTCTTTAACAGGGTCCTCAAAGGTAGGGATTGTGTGACAAAGAGTAAAAGAAAAAAGAAACTCCAAATTACCTGAGACAGTAATATAATCCTAAAGATCGATTCCTTGCTGCTTCAATGGCATTTTCAGCCACAACTGTCCCATGAGCTCTAGCATGTAAATCCGCATGGGGATTAAAGTTTATATGGTGGCAATTTGAAGTCACTAAATTAATACTGGTCACAGGCGAGGAACGAATAAATATAGGCTGGAATGTTGCGACAGATGACTGTAGACGAGTTTTAACTACTTCGAGAGGACATGTCAGAATTGCACCAACAGTACCACCGACCCTGAAATACAACAAATTACGAAGTAAAATACAAGTAAAATTAACACTTAAAGGTGGGTATTTAGAATTTTTACATCTCACCAAATTAAAAAAATATATATATCACTGAAATTTATATGAAAAAAAAATTAAAATAATACAAAATCATCAATAATTAAGACTCATAATAAAATTACAAAAAAGTGTTTTTGATGGTGTTAAAAGGCTGGGCCGCAGTAAATCTCTAATTTCTCATGTTGTTGAATGGTTTTCAACTACTGGGGTTTAATGAACGCAAATTAAAAGGCTTTGAGAGTATAAGGCTGATTTTTTTCATTTTTGAAAAAATTTTGTCCCAATATCTGAAAGGCCACCTTTAACAAGGTGGAAAATTCTAGGACCAGGCAGTACATATTTTAATCTTTACCAAATGACAAAAGTTCACCTTTCTGTAAATGCAAGTTTGCCATGCCCCCCCTTAGTAACACGGTATATCGGTTGTCAAGCCTGACAAGCTAACCAGAAAATGGCGTCAAATACAAAGAGAAAGTGGGTTTATTGTAGTTTAATTCTAACTGATATTCACTCTAGGTTAATTACAACAATTTTTTCCTGAACTTTCTTATTAATTCAAATAGCGTTGGCTGTTTTGATAATAAATAGCCACGATCAAATTATGTGTCAGACATTTTTGTTTACATGATGCCCAATTCTGCTTTTTCATAAGCCGATAAGCCATTGGAACACCTATCAATATAAATCGGCATCTTTGCAAGCCAAGGTTACGATCACTACGTGGATCTTACCTTGGCAGATTGAGCCGGATTTCCAGATTCCTGCGATGCACACTCTATTGGATGCTGGTTATTACCCCCCTTTACATCATATTTCTGAAAGCCGATCGTTTTACAAACTGCTTATAAATACAATTATTCAACATGAAGCGATAAGCAGACATCCACATGGGTTTCCATGTTTACCTTCTATTCGAAAGATTGCCACCAAATTCTATTTATATCAAAGATGAAATGCTAAGAGCCATTTCTTTCATTGCAGTTAGAGGTGGCTGTATCCAACGAAAAAGGGCATCGGTGGGACTTTAAAAATCAAGCTTGATCCGCCAAGGGTCGAGTAGCATAGTGAATCGTCGGCCTTGGCTTGCGAAGATGTATAAATCAGCAGACAGGTCAATTTAAAGCAAACATTTGTTTTGTGAAGAGTCTAAGCAAAATCAAAGTACTGATAGTACTGAAGGCCAGGAAATTGAGGATACGAAACAACACATGAGGTCAATTTTAATAAATACAAACAGGTAGACGGACAGGGATACATGCGGATTCCACTAAGCCCCTGGAATTCTTGGTTTTATCAGGAAATTTTGAACTTATACTAGAAAGCACCAGCCAGAAACTAATTAATAAGCCAGAGCTAGGCGTGTGCTCACAGTTATGGGGTGCTTGATAATGGCTTAGAATACTTAGTAATTTGTCATGCTTGTAAACAATCCCAAGTCAAAATTGAACCGTATTCAATCGGCGCAATACCAACTTTGGTTATCTAAATTTTCTGAGACATGTGATGTCTTGCAGTCCTGAATGACGTTATTTTTTACATTTATGGCGCAAGAACATACTTATTTTTATTGATTTCAATGAAAATACATATAAGATAGATATCAAGGTAAAATGTAATGAATAATAAAGATTGGAGTGATATGGCAGTTGGTCATGTTGTCTCTACCTTCCACAAGTCGACGAAATTTTGAACTGGTCATATTTGAAGAAAGTTGTAGATGAAAATCCAAAGTAGTTCTTCGTGTATATTGAAAAGTAAGATTATGGGGAAACTGGGAGGAATTGCTTGTTACAGGCAAATTCTCTTTTAGCCAAAATATTTTCTCAATAAAATACTGTGAAAAGTTTGGATTGTTTTGGGAAAACGATTAGGCTTGGTTTTCCTATTTTACTTGCCTATTTTACGGACAAGTCACAGTGACTTGAGCTCCGACAAGCCCGCGAACACTTGACTCTCAAGCTTGACCTAGACCCTGGACCTGAATAAATGTTTCAAAGGGAACTTCTGCTCATGATGGAGAACAATGCATTATGCTAATTTATATAGGAATCTATCCAGAAATGTAGGAGTTATGGTTCGGACGAAAAATTGGCCTTCAATGTGGCCTTAATCTTGAACCTACTTGAACAGATGTTTCAAATGGCACATCTAACTGTGATGGAGGTCAATTGTGCCAAATTACTTTGAAATCCATCCACAATTGTAGAAGTTATGAACCGGAAATATTCGGATGCACACAAGCCCTAGTGAACACGAGAAATATGTGTGTCAGAGACACTGATGCCCCTGCTGAATGGTATTGGTCACAGGTATGTCATATGACACTAGTAGAGAGAGAGAGCGATAAAGAAAATACATTAAATGACAAGCGAACGACTACAGAAAAAAATTATAAGCATTTATTTGGTTTCAAATCAAAGTCAATTAAAGACATTTTTAAGAATCACACAGGTGTAATCTATTTGTGACAGGTGTAAAAGGTGTGAAATACATCCTATCAGTGTGAAATAGGCAGTATAAACAATGACAAAACTACCAAATAACTCTTGGATAAAGGTAACTAATACACATAATGTACATACTAAAGACAACGAAATTTCAAAAATATTTTTATAGACAACTTGATTAAAGATATGAATGAAATTTGATGTTGGGGTCGATTTTTCTAAAATTTTATTTGGGGACGATTTCACCAAAGAAATCGTCTCCAGGGGACGATTTCTCCGGAGTGATAAACATAACACGGGCCAAGCAGTTTGGGGACAATTTCTCCAGGGACCGATTTCTCCAGCATTCTGCTAGATTTAGTTGATATACATAAAAAAAGTGATAAACATAACACAGGCCAATATTCTATATGTAGTTTGCTTTATTTACAATCGCATTTTACCAGAGACGTGTTTTGTGACACACATGTTCAAATATCAACACAACGTTATAGACAAACTCCGAGCAGAGTCGTCGTTCGTTAATCTCACCATACCTGAATGTGAATGATCCGGAGTGCAAGAGAGAGCATTATAGATATTAACCGTATATAGCGCGTAAGAATACACAACTGCCGGATAAAGCCAATATACTTGGGAAACTAGTTGTTTTGGTGGACTCAGCGATATAGAGTGGACACACCGTCCCACATTTTTGTCTGAATAGGCAGCCTACGATCCCTATAGGCAAGGGAATCCCTTGAGAGGGATTCCCTGGCCTAAAAATGAATTGACTCTTTACCATACGACAAATTTTTGGTTTGTCCAAACTGAAAGCATTTGCAGACGACAAAATGAAAGGGAATGAAAATTTGAAATTTGTTTTGTGAAGAGGCAAAAACATTGTGGGAAAAGGAGAAAATGCTGGTTACCACCATTTTCTCCTTTTCCCACAATGTTTTCTTTCTTAGGGTAGTCAAAAGTAGGGATGATGTGGTAGTGGGTTAAAGTGTTTTATTCTCGTGCTGTCACGTGGACTCCAGCCAAGTTCAGGCCTAGGCTGCAGACCTGTCGCCGAGAGAGTGTCGGCTGGAAATTGTAGACCTGTGATTACATTTCCACTCTCTTACTTGGTTGATCTTAAGAGTTCGTTCTTATATCCGACTTTCTGCGACTGAAATGAAAACAATTGTTGCATGTCATTCAAAGAAAAGACAATAAATTTTGCTGACTTGTGTTGTGAGATGGACAGAATTTAGACCCCATCAAACGACGAACGTTTTATGTAATGCCTTGTTTTTTCGCCATTTTTCTTCATTTCAAATGCCATGAGATAGTTGGTGCGATAGTATATATGAATGGATAACAAAAACAATTTTACCCGCCAGCAAATAAGTGTATTCCATAATGTTCCGAAGAAGCCATCAAACATGCGTTCACATCTATGAGAGTTCATTCAAAATGTAAATAAATATGGCACACCTCCAGAATAATTTCTACCAAGGTCGTTCACAGCCAATCAGAAAAGTCGGAAATAAGGTTACACATTCTGATTGGCTGATGATATCAATCATATCTAGGCCGCGTGCACAGACGACTACTGACCTGATTTCAGTTACCTTACTTATTGTATTGTAAATGTTTACCATAATAAACCACTAAATAATGGAAATTTTCATCTCTAAGAATTGAAGACTCCGTTTTTTCCATGATCACCAAATTATATTCTATTAAATTTGTTTTAACTGCTGTAATCTGACAAAGTTCTAAATCACAGTACCAACACAACCCTAAATTTGGCCTAATGATGTAAAATATGGTTATGATTGCGATACATGTGCGCCCATCTTCAATAACGATGTTTTTAAAATTCTTAAAACAACCCTGACTTTTACAAATGCTGATAACCAGTATTTTTCCCTTTGTCCACAATGTTTTCTAATACCTCAATGACCAAGTTACAGATGAATTAGCCTTCTGCAATTTTTATACTTCTTTGAATTTGGACAAGGCCAAAGTGTTGTCGACTGGTATTTAAAGGTGGGTATTTAGAATTTTCACATCACACCAAATTAAAAAAATATATATATATTACTGAAATTTATATGAAAAAACAATACAAATCATCAATGATTAAGTATCATAAAATTATAAAAAAAAAATAATTGATGGTATTCCCTTAAAAGGCTACGTAGCCTCTTAAGCTATTTTTAGATTTCGCGCCAAAAATTAATAAAGCATTGTGGGAATGTCAAGTGACTTGCACGTGACTAATAACGCTTAAATTCCATTACATAACAAACATGTAATAATTATTTTCCACAATGTCTTCTTCGGACGGATGTTTGAAGCTTTTTCTGTGTTTTCCTGTATTTAAATGGGAGAATTGATAATCTAAAAATAGAACGTGTCTCCCGTTGGTGTCAACCTGGTCGGTAATAAATCTCTAATTTCTCGTGTTATCGGATGGTTTTCGACTGCTGGGGTTTTATGAACGCAAAATAAAAGGCTATTGGAGTATAAGAATGATTTTCTTTTGCATTTTTGTAAAATTTTCGTCCTAAATTCTGAAGGGCCACCTTTAACCCTTTACCCCATAAGGCATTTCTTTGGTACCTGTAACTGACCCTAAATAACAGCAAGGATGAAGCCATTTTTTATGGGTATATGACATCTTTTGATAGCATAGAAAACATAGTGACAAAAGGTGAAATTGCTCGTCACGAGCAATTTCACCTTTTGCCACAATGTTTTCCAAAGGCTCCTACAAGCAATGCGCAGAAACGAGTATTTATGAAGTAAAGGGTTAAAGGGTCACCCGAATGGTATTAACGTGTACATGTATAGACTTGAAAGTCGGCAAAAGCCAACACAGTGTTCCATAGAAAAGACTGACCGATGCGAACAGAAACTTACCAGGTGTGTATCATTTGAGAGGTAACAGTTTTTCTACCAGCCTTTACAGTAGTTCTGGATTTTCTTGAACCATGGATGCAGTTTTTGCACAAGAAAGCCGCATCACCACTTTTTGCCGTTTACGGTTGCCGTGACGGCTTAGCGTTTGCTTCCTGTTCTTCATGGAAGATCTGTAACCATTTTCTGATTATGTACACATATAAAGAAACCATTCAACTTCATATTTACATATTCATAATTTTAAGTATTAATTAACTATTGGATATATAGAAGTTATACATGGAAACCGGTCCACGCGATACCAGTTACATTTCTGATTTCGTATAGTACATAGGTCGTGACCCCGGCTTAATACGACTTGACTTTCGACCAATACATTTGACCTCGTACCAATATTGATGACCCCCGACCAATACAGAAATCCTTGAGCGTGATTGGTCAAAAGTTCAGTTGCGTGAGCGTCTGCGCTTACTTTTAGCCAATCACGTTCAAGGAGGCGGCAAAGTAAACGTAACCCCAAAAATAGATAATTGTTTCCAGCAGGGTAGAAAACATTGTGGGAAAAAGGAGAAAATGCTGGTTACCAGCATTTTCTCCTTTTCTCACAATGTTTTCAGAAGGCTTCTTTTTCAGTGTCGTAAAAGCCAAAGATTGCTTGGTAAAGGGTTAATTAATAAAATTGTCATTAATCGGCCTCGGGCCAATACGGCTGACCTCGGACCTGTAACTGGGCCAATACGAAATCACTTGATTAATAACATTATAGTATTCAGCGCTATTCCAGTGTCAATACTTCACCTTTTCTTGAGGTATTATTAAAAGGTCCATACTGCACTTCAGAAGACAAGTTTCAGTTTTTGAATCACAATAATTTTGTGGTCTGCAAAATCAGATGATCAGTACACGTGCATAAATTAGCCTCAAGGTGATGCTTAAGGTAGCCTAGTAGGCCCTACGCTCCTAATGGAAAACAGCTATAAATTCCACTAAAATACTTTCCAACACAATTAGATATAATCCAAGCGCAGATCCAGATATCTTTCTCGAGGGGGGGGGGGGGGGTCCCACCGAAAACGCATGAGTTCGTCGTATTATTTGAAACTTTGATTTCCGGATTTCAGTGGATGTAAGCCGTTTACAAAAATAAAAGCCAATGTTTCTGAGTTCTAACCATGAGGAGGTCTCCACATTTAGAACTCTTTTTAAATCTATGACTGCATTTTACATAAATGCTGTGCAATATCAAACCAGTCCCATTCACGAATCCGATAACCATATTTTTGCCAAAATTCCAGAGGGGATCCGGATCCCCGGTCCCCGCCTCTGGATTCGCCCATGTAATCAAAAATGAGCATTATTGTACCACTTTCTCTGAGTCAATTTTTTCCTTTTTTTTTTCTTCCTGGAATTACTAATTATATAAGTCTAAAACAACTACAAAGGGAGATAACATTTTTAACAAATAATTCAAAGATAGACACCAAAGGAATTTCTGGTTGGTTAAAACTGTACAAACATATATCAGTATAGATCTGTATTCATCAACTTATAAGAAATTTTATTCAATGGTGCACAAGAAGCGTTAGGATGGTAATACCTTCATTGTTATTCCCGGGGTTCACGGGTGGTACAAGGCTAGCGGGGTCTCTGCCACTGGAGGTGTCTTGCTTATAAATAGACATTCCCCGTGAAAAATGACGAAGATAGAATTATAATGAAAGACAAAGCTACATATTAAAATATTTAGTCTATGGGTCAAATTACGGACCCCAAGGAACCAGCTTACGTCGAGCGCTATCCAAATAGATCTAATTCAGCATTCTCGTGCGAAGCTCACACGTTTATCTCTAGGCCAGTTCTATTTTTGTTCACTTACAAGATTTTTGCCGTCTTGGCGCCAAACTGTGACAACAACAACAAGATCTATGTGGCGTGCATGTTTTACCTACCAGACACCTTTAGACGGAACTCTGCCAAATTGCCATTAGGCCCTACTTTTATCCTGGTAAATGAATTAAATGTAACTTGCAAGCCGACAGAAAAAGTCCGAAAAATTGTTCAGTTTTTCTATTTTCTATTAGAAAAAAAAAAACCTCTCGATCGGACAGTGCAGATTCAAGATCAGACTGCACGATGAAACTGCACCGTCAGCAAAAAGGTCCTTGAATAATGCGTCAGCGGGTGCTCGGCCTAGGGGTTTGTGGATCGGACAAAGAAGTATGCGATAGTTTTTGCGCGCCCCGTTGTAAACTATGTAGACTCTAACTAGTCTACTCTTTACGTGCATGAAAATGTGTGATTTTAATAGATCTACAGCACATTACCATCTTACGCATGTTCCTAACCCAGAAGGTCAAACAAGCTTTAAAAGACAAAAAAAAAATCATCCGAGGGTCGTAATAGCATAGAATGTTGTGGTATGAACTCTTTTGGCGCCAAATATTAATTAAAGACTCGATCTCTTTCGACTGGCAACTTGACCCTTTCCAAAACAAGCCCTTGTTTTTACGTGTCTGCAGTACAAGTCTTTTGAAAACACCGAGGGAAAAGGAGAAATTGCTCGTAACGAGCAATTTCTCCTTTTCCCACAGTGTTTTCTGCCTGTACGGATAATTTTCTGCCATTGTTATGAAAAGTTAAAATTGTTGTCTGCAAACTCTTTCAGTTTGGAAGAGTCTAAAATTTGTCGTTTGGGAAAAGGTTAAAAGAAATAGCGGACGATCTACATCAAGATCAGGCTGCACGTTCTGTGCAATCTGATCATGATCTTACCCATCTGCAAATGCCCATGATAAATTCACCGAGGGTGAGTCAAGATTAAAAGGAGCCTTACAAATTCCGATTGAATCACGTGAAATTTTCCACAAACCCAATGTCGTTGACCTTGACAGTGAAAAGTTCATAAACTTGTTTATATTTACGATTGTCAAAGAGACATTTGGAAAGGTGAACCTGTCTTCTTATTCACGAGGCTGACGTTCGCGAATACGTGACCGTTGCATCGATTTGATCCACTTATTTTTCATTGTAGGCCTACATGTACTTAGCTTTGGCTGCTTTCTCCAGTTTACAGAAAGAGAGAGTAATCTCCAATTTAGAGAGAGAGAGAGAGAAGGTTAAGGAAGGCTGTACATCTATACGTCTTAGTACACACGGGTAGGAAACTTCATATTCAGAGCCAATGGCTCCGACTAGAAAATGTTGAGGTGGTCTTCCGTTTCTGAAGATGTCGGCTGAAAAACAACTCCAAAACAGGTAGGCATATCAGTATTTGTAATTATTTGTTCTTATGTCTTTGAAATTCAAAAACAGGAGAATGGCATTCGATCCTCTGGTCTTTCAACGTGTTCTCTGCACCACGGAAAGTTGGAATAGGTGTCCGATTTCAGTACAGATAACTGTACCCAAAGGCGATGTTACTCTTTGACTGGTCGCCTCTGGGTTCACAATAAATGTCCAATAAGGGATGATATAAATAACCTATTGTTGAAACTGCAGTAAACACAATACCACCAACACGGCGGGGAATCACATGACACAACAACAACAACAATGATCGTTATTTGAAAAAAATTCCCCAACTTCAGATAAGAAAATCTTCAATAATTCCGTTAATACGTGACCGATTGGAATTTGGTTTGAAGCAGAGAAGGCGGAACGACTCCGGGGATTTGATTGATGTGTTAGATTTTTTAAACAACACCTGATAAAAAAGTTATTGACGAGCAAACAAATTATCCAGGGTCAAAAATTTATTTGCTCGTCAATAACTTTTTTATCAGGTGTTGTTTAAAAAGTCTAACACATCAAGCAAATCCCCGGAGTCCTTCCGCCTTCTCTGCTTCAAACCAAATTCCAATCGGTCATGTATTAACGGATTTATTGAAGATTTTCTTACCTGAAGTCGGGGAATTTTTTCAAATAACGGTCATTGTTGTTGTTGTTGTGTCACGTGATTCCCCGCCGTGACCAAAGGTATTGATCCTCCGACGGGAGATACAACGACACCAGTCAGGGGTATAGCCAGGCAAACAAGCATATAATTACAAAGAATACGTATACGTAAAAGTTGGTAGAGCGTATGACTGGTGATCATGAGAATGTGGATTCGATTCCCATAATATTAAGATCCAAATTTTAAAAATCTCAGGCACAACTACACATCATTGGGATTCATTGTGGTAAGTTTGAAGTTATTCCGATGGAAACTATAGGAGAAGTTGCGCACGCAAGAAATAGCCAACGGACGGAGGGCAGATGAGCGGGCCCATAACATAGTACCGCTTTTCTGGTGTAAAAAATGCATGTAACTTGTGCCAGAGCTCAGCTGCATACTTTTTCAGTGAACATTCTAAATAAACAAGAGGGCAAACAAGGGGGCCCAAGATGGCCCTGGATCGCTCACCAAGTTTTTTAGAGGACCATTTCTTTTGAGGTATTGATTTTTGTGGTAGCGATTTTTAAAAGGTCAAGAGAAAAAGATGTTTAAAGAATTTCTCAGAAAATTCCATTTTGTTGCCATGGCAACCAGAATTTTTTATGGAATCAAATTCTGGAATCAAATTCTGTGAACAATTTCTTTTAAAGAAGACATCCCAAGGAACATTCCAGCCAAGTTTGGTTGAAATTGGCCCAGCAGTTAAGGAATAGATGGTGTTTAAAGAATAGATGATGTTTAAAGAATTGTTGATGATGCATGATGCACAACAGACACCAGGTGATCCTAAAAGCTCCCCTTGAGCACATTGTACTCAGATGAGCTAAAACAGGGTGCGTTACTGTCAAATATACTTTACAGAGTTGTGTGTCCTTCTTGTATGGGATCCCCTTTCAATACTTAACTCTTTTCCAAACAATCCCTTGTTTTCATGTCCCTGAAAAAGAAGAATTTTGAAAACGTTGTGGGAAAAAGAGAAAATGCTGGTAACCAGCACTTTCTCACTTTTTCTCACCATGTTTTCTACCCTCCAAGACTAAATCTAATTTTTTTAACCACATTAACTTTGTCGTCTGCAACCATTTCCAATTTGGACCTATCCAATTTTTTTTTTGTTTGGCAGTGAAACCAGCTACATTTAGTCCAAGTTTGAGGTACTAGTAAATATCCTCAGCAATAACAGAAATACAAAAGAATGAATGAATGATTAGTGTTTTAAGGCCCGTCGACAACTTAGGTCATATTGGGCGCGCTTACTTAGTAAGCAATAATGCGAGGTGAAAATAACATACATGTGCAACAACATAACACAAACATGATAAAAGAGGAATGGACAAAACACAAAATGATGCCCCTTTTGTCGCCTTTTACAACATGCATGCTGTCACATTTGTTCTGCCAGATGAAATGGCAGATGTGACGATGGTGGGACTGCAGTGGTTTATTCTTATACCCCCGATTAACTCTTTACCACACGAGAAAATTTTAGACTGGTCCAAATTGAAAAGGTGACTGAAAAATTGAAATTTGTTCTGGGAAGGGTAGAAAACACTGTGGGAAAAGGAGAAAATGCTGGTCATGGCTTAAACCACACAGGTCCCACAAGCCAATTGATTTCCATTCCAAACCCTATTTACCGGTACATCAAGAAAAAAATATAGGAACAAAAAAAATTTATACAAAATTTTGTATGACAAGGTACAGTAGATGACAATATGGTAATGACAATATGGAGTGCAACACGCGAAAAGGTGCATTCGGACATTTGCGTAAAGTGACGTCCCGGATTAGCCTGCGCAGTCCGCGCAGGCTAATCCGAGACGGCACTTAACGACTACATTAGATTTTGTGCTACAGTAGACTTGCGTAAAACAGAAAATCACATAAAATCGGAAAGTGTCGTTTCGGATTAGCCTGTGTGGAGTGCATACGCTGATCAGAGACGACACTTTACGCAAATGTCCGAATGACCCTTTTCGCGTGTTGCACTCCATATGGAAATCTCCTTGTATTTATCAATACGCCGAGCAAAACAATCGCTACTACACAATATTTAAATATCATATTTTATTGTATGCAATATGTTGATAATAAACACAATATCACATTCATGTTATATGCCATGGTGTTATACAACAGTAATGCAAATACTTTTTTCAGACATTCATTAAAATTAATTATCTTACAGTTGACAAAAAAACCTTGACCCTTGTAGTGTTAGAATAAAAATGGACTGTTTGAGGCATACACCAAAACATTTTATTTCCATATGATAATATGCTTTATTAACTCATTATCAAATGACAAAATTTTAGGTTTGTCCAAATCGAAAGCATTTGCGGACGACAAAATAAATGTGACAGAAAAATTGAAATCTGGTTTGGGAAGGGTAGAAAACATTGTGGGAAAAGGAGAAAATGCTGGTCACCAGCATTTTCTTCTTTTCCCACAATGTTTTCAAAGGGCTTCTCTCTCAGGGGCGTCAAAAGTAGGGATTGTGTAGTAATGGGTTAATTAACTATTGGATATATAGAAGTTATACATGGAAACCAGTCCACGCGATACTAGTCACATTTCTGACTTTGTATAGTATACAGGTCATGACCCTAGCTTAATACGACTTGACCTCTGATCAATACAGTTGACCTCCTATCAATATTGATGACCTGCGACCAATACAAAAATCATTGAACGTGATTGGTCAAAAGTTCAGTTGCGTGATTGTCTGCGCTAACTTTTAGCCAATCACATTCAATGAGGCGACAAAGTAAACGTAACCCAAAAATTGATATTTGTTTCCAGCAGGGTAGAAAACATTGTGGGAAAAAGGAGAAAATGCTGGTTACCAGCTTTTTTTCCTTTTCTCACAATGTTTTCAGAAGGCTTCTTTTTCAGTGTCGTAAAAACCAAGGATTGTTTGGTATAGGGTTAATTAATAAAATTGTCATTAATCAAGTGATTTTGTATTGGCCCAGTTACAGGTCCTTGGTCTTCGGCCTAAGGCCAATACGGCTGACTCGGACCTATAACTGGGCCAATAGGAAATCACTTGACTAATAATATTATAATATAAAGTTGAAAGCATTTGCAGACGACAAATTGCATATAATTATGCTTAAAATAATGGGTTACGTTTTTGTAAGCAATGGCAATAATATGATTACAAGGAGAAGTAACTAATTGCCAGCATTTTCTCCATTTTCACTATGTTGTAACCCATAACCACACAATCTCAAGTTTTAGCGTTCCTGAGGAGGACGAGGCCTTTTAACCCTTTACTCCATAGATACTCATTTCTACGCATTGCATGTAAGAGTCTTTGGAAAACATTGTGACAAAAGATGAAATTGCTCGTGACGAGCAATTTCACCTTTTTTCACAATGTTTTCTATGCTATCAAAGGGTGTCAAATAAACATAAGAAACGGCTTCATCCTTGCTGTTATTTAGGGTCAATTTAGAGAAACCATAGAAATGCGTTATGGGGTAAAAGGTTAAATTCGCGAATGGATAATTATATTTCCTTTTTGCTTAAATCAGTTTAGATTTAAAATCAGACTAAAAATTCTTTTTTGTCTATCTAAATCTAAACCCTTAACACTCACAAGTCAACAATGGCAGTCTTGGGATGATTAAGTGTGAAAAACAAATTGCAAATTACCAGCAATTTCTCCTTTTCCCACAATGTTTTCAAAAGGCTTCTATCTCAGGGATTGTTTGGTAAAGGGTTAATGACAGAGAGATCACAATCAGATTCATATTTTGTATAGTTTGATCTTCATCTACTCTGTCAATTAAAACTATTATAGCATGTCTCAGCACTTTTGCCCTGTACCACAACACTCGAGATTTAACAACCCTGAGGAAAAAGCCATCTGAAAACATTTTGGAAAAAGGAAAAAAATGCTGGTAACCTGCAGCATTTTCTCCTTCATCCACGACATTTTCTACCACATCAAAGATAGAAATCATCTTTTGAGCTACAATGAGTTTCTTGTCTTCAAATGTTTAACCCATTACCACACAATCCCTACTTTTGACGACCCCAAGGAAGAAGACTTTGGAAAACATAGCGGGAAAAGGAGAAAATGCTGGTAACCAGCATTTTCTCCTTTTCCCGCAATGTTTTCTATCCTTTACAAAACAATTTTCCAATTTTCAATCACTTTTATTTTGTGGTCTGCAAATGCTTTCGATTTACTTTAGTCGTTTGGTAATGAGTTAAATTTGGACAGCTTTATCATTTTAAGGTTTGGTAAAGAGTTTTGGGGTGTTTAACACCAAGATCAAACAGCACACTTTTTGAAAGCATTTACATGTATATATAAAAACAATGCAAATGCATCAATCCTAAGTCACACTATTCCTCAATACACATATCAGCAAAATAAAATGGTTTGGCATCAATTTAATTCAGTTTGATTCTAAAACAAGAGGGCCATTCAACCTGGAACGCTCACCTTAGACTATAGCTTATGTGTGAAATTCAATTCTTTGAACAAATTTGGTAGAACTCCACCAAAGGAACACCCCTGCCAAGTTTCATCAAGATTGGCCCAGTGGCTAAGGAGAAGAAGAGGTTTAAATAAATTGTTGATGGACAACGCACGATGGACCACAGACGCCGGACATAGGGCAATCACAATAGCTCACCTTTAGCACTCTGTGCTAATGTGAGCTAGAAAAACAAACACCTCTCAGTGCGAATACAGTTACAATGTAAAGCCTTAAAAAGTTACATTTTGCAGTTGACTTCAAAAACCCCGTAACTACAGCTTGAAACAAGCCATAGTGGCCGGGTTTTTGAAGTAAATTGACAAATTTACTCAATGCAAACTTAGTAAAAATAAACATTCACTGTTGTTTTAGGATACTTGAAAATGAATGAAGCTTAACCCATTACCACACAATCCCTACTTTTGATGCCCCTGAGAAAGAAGCCTTTTGAAAACACTGTGGGAAAAGGAGAAAATGTTGGTAACCAGCATTTTCTCCTTTTCCCCAGTGTTTTCGATCCTTCCCAAAATAAATTTCAATTTTTCAGTCACCTTTATTTTGTTGTCTGCAAATGCTTTCAATTTGGACCAGTCTAAAATTTTCTCGTGTGGTAAAGAGTTAACTCTTTACCCTACGATCAGGAGTTTTCATGACCCAAAAGAAAGAAGTATTTTGAAATTATAGTGGGAAATGGAGAAAATGCTGATCATCAGCAATTTTTTCCTTCTCTGACAATGTTTTCTAAAGCTGTCTTCCCCTGGGTACAGTCAAGATTGTTTGGGAGAGGGTTCATTATCAACAGTGTTTTATTATGGGCATAAAGTTGTTCACAGACATACTGTTTAACTGTTTTCCAAACAACTAAAATTTAGACTTTCGATTTTTCAAAAAATCTGTGGACATCAAATTCAAAATTGGTCTAGCTGACAGTGAAGTCTCTGACAGAGTAGAAAACATTGTCGGAAAAGGAGAAAATGCTGGTTATCAGCATTTTCTCCTTTTCCCACTATGTTTTCAAAAGCCTTCTTTCCCAGGGTTACGAAAACCAGGGATTGTTTGGTAAAGGGTTAACTCTTTACCACATGACAAAATTTTAGACTGGTTCAAATTGAAAGCATTTGCAGATAACAGAATTAATTTGACTGAAAAATTGAAATTTGTTCTGGGAAGGGTAGAAAACACTGTGGGAAAAGGAGAAAATGCTGGTTACCAGCATTTTCTCCTTTTCCTACAGTGTTTTCAAAAGGCTTCTTTCTCAGGGGCATCAAAAGTAGGGATTGTTTGGTAAAGGGTTAACTCTTTACCATACGATCATGAGTTTTAATGACCAAAAGAAAGAAGTATTTCAAAATTATTGAGGGAAATGAAGAAAATGGTGATCAGCAGCAATTTTTCCTTCTCTGACAATATTTTCAAAAGCTGTCTCCCCCTGGGTAAAAGTCAAGATTGTTTGGCAGAGGGTTCATTATCAACAGTGCATAGTTATGGGCATAAAGTTGTTTGCAGACATACTGCTTAACCCTTTCCCAAACAACAAAATTTAGAATTTCAACTTTTGAAAATCTGTGGACATCAAAATTGGTCCAGGTGACAGTGAAGTCTCTGAAAGAATAGAAAACATTGTAGGAAAAAGAGAAAATGCTAGTTACCAGCATTTTCTCCTTTTCCCACTATGTTTTCAAAAGCCTTCTTTCCCAGGGTTATGAAAACCAGGGATTGTTTGGTAAAGGGTTAAGGGAGTCCTGATACAACTAATCTTACCAGTAAAGACATGACTGCTCATAGCCATGCAAACAGTATAGACCAAGATCAGACTGCACAGAACATGCAGTATGATCTACGATCTTTACCATTCACTTCTTTGTCCTAATGAATGAATAAATAACGTTTTAAGGCCTGTCGACAACTTGGGTCATATTGGGCGCACTTACTTAGTAAACAATAATGCGAGGTGAAAATAACATACATGTGCAACAACATAAGACAAACTTCTTTGTCAGATATTCTTGTTAAATTGGCTCTGTTTTGTAATTTCTTCATCTTTAATATTGACTGAGAATGTCCATTTCATATATCTAGCACTATAAAGGTTACACAATATATTAGTTTACAATGAAAGCACAATGGATAAGAAATAATCACAGTCTTATTTGTAGTCGGAAGAAATCAAGAAAATAAACTCAAAGAAAAAGAATCTCTAAAACAATAAGTAATCAACAATCAAACAAAGTAATAATATAGCACATCAATCATATTTATTTAAAAGTTGCCATTTTCAATGTAATTAGAACTTTTACAGTTGGGAACCTAATCCTTCCAGTGACACAGGTGAAAAAAAAACAAACTTTTGCATGGAAAAAATCAAGACTTCACCCGTCATCAAACCTGCAGTCTGATCTTAGTCTAAGTCTACTATCCACTTGTATAATTAAAGCCGTAGGAAAAAAAATCTGAACAAGTTTCAGTAGATAGTTTTTTCCGTCATCAAATGAAATGAGTTTATATACATGTATTTCACTATGAAGTAGTTTGAACTCTTTACCACACAATCCTGACTTTTAACGACCTTGAGAAAGACATACTTCTGAAAACATTGTGAGAAAAGGAGAAAATGCTGGTAACCAGCATTTTCTCCTTTTCCCACAATGTTTTCTACCCTTTCCTAATCAAATTTCAATTTTTGATTTACATTTATTTTGTTGTCTGCAAATACCTTAAATTAGGACTTGTCCAAAATTTTGTCGATGGTGAAGAGTTAACCCTTTACCACACAATAACGACTTTTAACGCCCCTGAGGAAGAAGTCTTTTGAGAACATTGTGGGAAAAGGAGAAAATGATGGTAACAAGCATTTTCTCCTTTTCCCACAAAGATTTCTACCCTATCAAAGCATAATTGCACCATTTGGACCACTTTGAAATTTTCTTCTGCAAATGGCTTCAATAAGGACTAGTCCAAAATTTTGTCGCTGGTAAAGCATTAAAGAGGTAAATGACATTTCTCCTATCCCAACAATGTTTTCAAAAGTTTCTTCCTCAAAGTGTTTAGAAACAATGGGTCGGTGTTTAACTCTTTACCAAACGACAATATTTTCGACTGGTCCAAATCGAAAGCATTTGCAGACGATAAAATAAGAGTGACTGAAAACTTGAAATTTGTTTTGTGAAGGGTAGAAAACATTGTGAGAAAAGGAGAAAATGCTGGTTACCAGCATTTTCTCCTTTTCCCACAGTGTTTTCTAAAGGCTTCTTTCTCAACGGCATCAAAAGTAGGGATTGTGTGGTAATGGGTTAAACAGTGAAAAAAAGCAGACAGCCATCCGTCATTTGATTCTTTACCAAATCACAAAATTTTAAACTTGCTAGAGTTGGAAGCATGCGCAGGTGACCAGACGTCTCAGAATGGAATTTGCTTTTGGAAGGTTAGAAATCTCTGTAAGAAAAGGAGCAATGCCAATTAGCAGCAACCTGACGTATTCGAAAAAGAAGAAAAATATGACAAACTTAACAAGATACAAAAAGAGAATTTCAGAAACCTGAAAACTAGAAGCCCATAAGGGCCTGAGATGCTCTACTGGCTGTATTTCTGCTTGTTTTCAAGTATACATCATTCAGTAACAATGCAAAAAGGGAAGACAAACACACACGCAGAATGGAGAGAGGTGATTGGGCTTGAATCCACTAAGCCTGATAAATAGGCATGGTAAATTGAATCAACCGTAAAATAATCTTAGTACAATTTCAATCAGCAAAAGTCTGATCACAAAAGCAGACTCCAATTGTGAAGAAAAGGAATGCTAATGTTCAACTTTAACTCCTTACCAAACGACAAAATTCTGGACCAGTCCAAATTGAAAGCATTTGCAGACGACAAAATAAATGTTAATCAAACTTTGAAATCTGATTTGGAAAGGGTAGAAAACATTGTGGGGAAAGGAGAAAATGCTGGTAACCAGCATTTTCTCCTTTTCCTACAATGTTTTCAAAGGCTTTCTTTCTCAGGGTCGTTGAAAGTCGGGATTGTGTGGTAAAGAGTTAAAATGGCAACTTTTCCCCGATCAATCGTTGGGATTTTTTTTCAAAATCAATGAGCTTCAAGTTATTCATGATGATATAAATAATCTGTCCAATTTCATGAAAATCTGACCACAAATGCGAACTTAATCTTGTAAGCAACAACTGTAAATTTTCAACTTAAAAAGGTTACTTTTCCCTTACTAATTGACAGATTAGTTTCAAAAGGTAAATGTACTAGGGTTCGAGCTATTGATGATATAAAGGAACTGTGCAAGTTTTCAAGAAATTTTGAGAACAAATTAGGACTTGAATCTTGTAAACAAGAAAAGGGCCAGAAGACAGATGGGCAGACAGATGGACAGATGTCAGAAACCACGACATGACATAAGCTCTGCTGGCCTTTGGCCAGTAGAGCTAACAGAAGTAATCAAACTTCTACACATAAACAAAGAAATATCTAAAAAACAACAGATGTGTATTAAAAGCGTGCAAAAAATATGACAATATAGATATATGGGCTATCACATAATATCAAACCCCTCCCCATCAACTCTTTACCAAACAACAAATTTATAGACTGGTCCAAATTGAAAGCGTTTGCAGATGACAAAATAAATGTGACTGAAAAATCAAAGTTTAATTTGGGAAGGGTAGAAAACATTGTGGGAAAAGGAGAAAATGCTGGTTACCAGCATTTTCTCCTTTTCCCATAATGTTTTCAAAAGCTTTCTTACTCAGGGTCGTCAAAAGTCAGAACAAATTTGTAGACTTTAATGTTACACGAAAGACAGGCTCCGTATCATAAACATTAGAAAATATCATGGGAGAAGGAGAAAAAGCTGGGTATCAGCATTTTCTCTTTTTCTCCAAGATGATTTCAAAAGCCTTTTTCCTTGGGCTAAAAAAAAAAAACCCACAAGATTGTCTGGTACAGTGCCAGGGTTTCTTGCTTGTTTCTTTATCAAACAACAAAATTTAGGCTTTTCAGAAATGAAAGCATTTGCAGACGACAAAATAAACATGACTCAAAAATCAAAACTACACTTTGGAAGTATAGAGAACATTGTGGAATAGGAGAAAATGCTTGATATCAGCATTTTCTTCATTAACGAAAATGTTTTTAAAAAGGCTTCTTCCTCGTTAAAACCAAGGACCAATATGGTAAAGAGGAAATTGCATGTTACAAGCTATTTCTCCTTTTGCTATAATATTTTGTCATCTGCATGAGATAGAGTATAAAAAAAAAAACACACACAGCTACAGAAGAGATCACAATTATACATTCACCACCCTCTCACCACAGTGCCACTCATATATAGCCTGCAAAATGCAAAAAGGGGCATTCAAATACAATGTATAATTGTATATGCGTAAAGTGTCATTGTGAATCAGCCTGCACAGTCCCTCCAGATTAATCAGAGACGACACTTACGGCTACAATCAATTTTGTACTATAGACTTTCACAAATGTGGTGTCCGTGGTCGTGAGGTAGAGCGTCGGCCTCATAACCTAAAGGTCCTGAGTTCGATACCCGGAAGCGGGTGTCAACTTTAGGATTTTTCATTGGCCCACACATTCGGCGCGAGTACTGGTGTAGTTCCCAGGAAGCAGAATCACGAGAGATTAGTTGTAAGAACTTTCTCAATCGATGTAAAATGAATATGTTTAAACTAAACTAAATGAGAAAATTGCATCAGAATGGAAAGCGTCGTCTTGCATCAGTCTGCACCAGCTGATCCAGGATGATGTTTTATGCAAATGTTCGAATGCCCCTTTTTTCGCGTAATAACAGAGGGTAACATGAAATGCTAAGGCTTCGCTTAACCCTTTCCCAAACAATCCCTGGTTTTTACGGATGAGGAATAGAAGCCTTTTGAAAACATGTTGGGAAAAGAAGAAAATGCTGGTAACCAGCATTTTCTCCTTTTCCCACAATGTTTTCTACCCTGTCATATAGAAAAATCATCTTTTTAGCAACTGTTAATTTGTCACCTGTAAAATGCTTTCAATTTGGTCTGGTCCAAAATTTGTCGTTTGGGAAAGGGTTAAGATGCTCTGTACAACCTTTTCAGTAGGATTTGCATAATTTGACTTATTACAGCACAAATACAAATAGCAAAATCATACTAGAGGCAACTTTCCTGGGGTCCTTGATGTAATCATATGATATTAACCCTTTCCCAGACAATCCCTGGTTTTTACAGGTCTGGAATAATAGCCTTTTGAAAACATCGTGGGAAAATGGTAACCAGCATTTTCTCCTTTTCCCACAATGTTTTCTACCCTATCATGGGCAGAAATCATCTTTTCAGCAAGAGATGAATTGTCGTCAGCAAATGCT
This sequence comes from Tridacna crocea, assembly GCA_943736015.1. Lineage (NCBI taxonomy): Eukaryota > Metazoa > Mollusca > Bivalvia > Cardiida > Cardiidae > Tridacna > Tridacna crocea. The sequence continues at coordinate 36,779,949 of OX031072.1, read as the reverse complement.
TTCAATTTGGTCTAGTCCAAAAGTTTGTCGTTTAGGAAAGGGTTAAAAACAGTATTTGATACTGTCATTATACAGTTTTTTCCACATATTGTCTAAAATTGTCAGCTTGTGATGTATGTGTTTGAGCTTCAAAATTTATAAATCTATCATTAATTCTTTACGACCGACTTTTTACAACCCTGGAGAACAAAGCCTATAGAAAACATTGTGGGAAAAGGAGAAAATGCTGGTGAAACCAGCATTTTCTCCTTTTCCTACAATATTTTCTACCCTATCAAAGTTAGAAATCATCATATCAAGATTTCATTTGTTGTCTGCAGATGCTTTGATTCATTGTAAATTTTTAAGACGGATACTTTGTGTAAAAAAATCTACTAACTTAGATGGGCTATATGGAGAAACTGGCAGATATCCTCTATCAGTTCACCGCAAAATAATGGTATTTAAATACTGGATAAAAATTCTAAAACAACAAGAAAACTCTTTTATTAAGTTACTTTACAAATCAATGAAGAACGATTGCGATCTAAACATAACGTACAGCGGAAAAAATTGGGCTTATCAAATAAAAACTTTACTTAATGAATTAGGCTTAACTTATATATGGAACCATCAAGATGATTGGATTGTCAATATAAATACAATCAAACAGAGACTTATAGATACATATAAACAGATATGGTGTTCAAATATTAATAATTCAAGTAAACTTTCAACTTATAGCTTATTCAAAAACAATTTCGATATGGAAACGTATCTCCACAAAATCGTTATAGAAAAATATAAAGTATCATTAACTAAGTTTAGACTATCATCTCACGATTTAAGAATTGAAAAAGGAAGATATGATGGTACAGATAGAGAGAATAGAAAGTGTCTAAATTGTAACATGGGTGTCATCGAAAACGAATATCATTTCTTACTCATTTGCCCCAAATATTATAACATAAGACAGAAATTTATCAAAGATTATTATTACCGATGGCCAACTGTGCAAAAGTTTGAGAAACTCATGAGTTCGAATAACCCAGAAACTTTACTCAATTTATCCAAATATCTTTTCAATGCCTTTAGAGAACGTGAGCAAGCTGAAACAAATAATTAACAAATTCTGAATACATGTATGTATGATTATTATTTTTTTCTTTTTTATGCAGTGTGAAACTGTGATCATGATGCTTTACCCATTATAACATAGTCCAAAGTTTCGAAATTACAAAGAAAGAATTTTTAAAACCATTGTGGGAGAGGGAAAATTGCTAGTTATTAATATATTTCCCCTCTCCCACAATGTTTTTCCTCCCTTTTCGGAAGAGAATCTAAAGTGTTTGAGCCACATTTTGTCAGCTGTAAAATGTTTTCAATTTAACCATTTTTAACCTGTTGACTGCAAAAAATGCCTTCACCATGAGCATTTTTAACCTTTTTCAATAAAAAGAATGTTTGAAACATTGAAACCATTGCGAGAGAAGGAAAATTGTTAGTGATTAATATATTTCCCTTCTCCCACAATGCTTCCTTCCTTTTCGGAAGAGAATCTGAAGCCACAGCTATTTTGCCGGCTGTAAAATGCTTTCAATTTAAACATTTTTAACCTGTTGACTGCAAAAAATGCCTTCTCCTACATTGTTTCCTCCCTTTTCAGAAGAGAATATAAAGTTTTTGAGCCACAGCTATTTTGTCGGCTGTACAACTGTTTTTCAATTTAAATTACGTTTTTACCAGTCGACCTGTCTCCAGCTTGAGCATTTTTACTCTTTTTCAATGAAAAGAATATTTGAAGCATTGAGAGAGAAGGGGAAAATGCTGATTAACAGCAGACTCTCCTTCTCTCACTATGTTTCTCTATCCTTCCAAAGATCAGTCTAAGATTTTGAATGACGGTTAACCTGTCGTCTGCAAACTTAAACTACTTCTAGTTTGAGGTTAACTTGTCGTCTGCAAACTCAAATCACATCTAGTTTGAAATTGTGAAACTTTCTCGTCAGAGTACTTTGCTGTACTATTTTATTTAAATAATCAAATTTGGGTCATTTTACCTTAATTAAATTTTACCTTAATTTAAAAAAATAAAATCTGAAATGTCTCATATCTTACCTTACTTTCAAGAAATGTCTACTTACTATAAATCCGAAACCCTCGATACCTTTTGTTCTTTGGCTGGAAGTGTGGACTGTGATCGGTATGCATGTACATGTAGGACCGATCCCAGTACTATCTCCCCGCCCATTATTCGGAAGTGGATGGGAGTGTGGACTGTAATCGGTGTTCATGTACATGCAGATTAGTCCCAGTGCCACCTACCCGCACTTTATTCGGAAATATTTAGCAACATATCCCTTCTCTGTTAACATTTAGTTTTCCTATCTTTTTATCTTTCAAATGTTCCATGTCCTACATACTTTGTGTATTATATTTTGTATTAATTATAATGCTATGAATATGTAGATATTCAACGCAATAAAGATGTATGTATGTATGTATGAATTTGGTCAAGTCCAAAAATTTGTTGTTTGGTAAACAGTTAAACTTCTTATGTCTCAACAGATAAAAGCCGTTGAAAACATTACATATTTGGTGACAAACAATAACTAAAGATTTAGAGACAAACAATAACTAAGTTGAACAACCAACTGGCGCAACATATTGACAATTCTAGAAACCAACTGTTAACCTTTTCCCAAACAAAAAGTTTTAGACTCTTCCAAACTGAAAGGGTTTCCAGACGACAATTTCAAACTCGATGAAGATGGTAGAAAGTTCTTCAAATGGGAGGAAAACACTGTGAGAAAAGGAGAAATTCCTTTTCCAACAGTGTTTTCAAAAGACTTGTACTGCAGACACGTAAAAACCAGGGTTTATTTTGGAAAGTGTTAAACCAGGGTTTGTTTGGGTAAGGGTTAACAAGCCCTTGTTTTTACGTGTCTGTAGTACAAGTCTTTTGAAAACACTGTGGGAAAAGGAGAAATTGCTCGTAACGAGCAATTTCTCCTTTTCCCACGGTGTTTTCTACCCATTTTGGAGAATTTTCTGCCATTTTTATCAGATTTGAAATTGTCATCTGCAAACTCTTTCAGTTTGGAAGAGTCTAAAATTTGATGTTTGGGAAAGGGTTAATTGACTCAACATTGCTTGTTTTGGGTTATTGTGCGGAGATCATGCATGAAGAGGAACAGTCCATATTACTAATTAAATACTACAACCACAACTTATACAGCTAAACCTGTCCCAGGAACAACCTTTGTTCAATATCCGACTGCTTTAAGCCTTTACTCCATACATACTCATTTTGATGCATCAACAACTGACAGCTTTTGAAAACATTGTGGGAAAAGGAGAAATTGCTCGTAACGAGCAATTTCTCCTTTTCCCTCAATGTTTTTCACTCAATCAGATAATTGTTTCCCCATCTGTCCGTGTTTTTGACATTATATGTTTATTTGCTGATGAATCGGAGGAGTATAAAATTGGCATATGAGGTAAAGGGTTAACCCTTTACCAAACTACAATATCTTAGGCTTGTCCAAATTGAAAGCATTTGCAGATGACAAAATAAAAGTGACTGAAAATTTAAAACTTGTTTTGTGAAGAGTAGAAACATAGTGGGAAGAGGAGAAAATGCTGTTTTCAAGCATTTTCTCCTTTTCCCACAATGTTTTCTATAGGCTTCTTTCTCAGGGACGTAAAAAGTAGGGATTGTGTGGTAATCGGTTAACACACTACACTACAATACCTACTTTTGATGACCCTGAGAAAGAAGCCTTTAGAAAACGTTGTGGGAAAAGGAGAAAATGCTGGTAACCAGCATTTTCTCCTTTTCCCACAATGCTTTCTACTGTTCACAAAACAAATTTCAAATTTTCAGTCATTTTTATTTTGTCTTCTGCAAATGATTTCAATTTGGACAAACCTAAAATTTTGTCGTTTGGTAATGAGTTAACCATTAACCCTTTACTCCATAGATACTTATTTCTATGCACTGCTTGTAGGAACCTTTAGAAAACATTGTGGCAAAAGGTGAAATTGCTCGTGATGAGCAATTTCATCTTTTGTGACAATGTTTTCTACACTATCAAAAGGTGCCATATACACATAAGAAATAGTATCATCCATGCTGTTATATAGGGTCAATTAGAGATACCATAGAAATGCCTTATGGGAGTAAAGGGTTAACATACTCAAGTGTTCAAATGAAAATGAACAATGAGACTAGAGAAAAAAGTTGCTAAAAAGAGAAAAAATGCAGGTAACCAGCACTTATTACTTTTTCCAGAATCTTTTCTAGCCTTTCAGTATCTATTCCTCCCATTCTGATCAATTTTTAAGGTCTTATGCCAATGCTTTTTAAATGTACCAGTCTAAAATGTCGTCAGCTAGCACAGAATTAAAACTGCTTGGTGTCTAAATATTCAAGATATTGAAACAATTACAGTCAATTGCATATCAAAAACCAAGGGAAATAGTGGCACAGAATAAAGCAGAAGCTACAGCTGTCTTAACTCTTTACAAAACAACAAAATTTTAGACTCATCCAAATTGAAAGCACTTGCAGAGGACAAATTAAATGTGAATCAAACATTGAATTTTGATCTTGGAAGAGTAGAAAACACGGTGGGAAAAGGAGAAAATGCTGGTTACCAGCATTTTCTCCTTTTCCCACCATGTTTTCAAAAGCTTTCCTTCTCAGGGTCGTTAAAAGTTGGGATTGTGTGGCAAAGAGTTAAATTAAGTATTCACACAGTTATACAATTCCTTCAAAGAAGAATCCATTATGGTCTAAAAATTCAGACTTTTCTGTACTGAAAGTATTTGCTGGCAATTAATCAAATGTGGTTCAAATGATGAGGAATGTTTACTAAAAGGTAGAAAAACAATGAGGAACAAGAGCGGCAAATTGTCGCAAGATACGCCCGTCTTACCCCAAGTTGTAAAGGTGGGGCATGCACTGGACAAAATTCAAGTATGAAAAACAAAAATAAAGCGAGCAAGAGTTATGATTCCTGTGCACTGCACTCCCCCTTGGTGAGATCTATCCACCCATGAAATTTCATAAGCCTAGGTAGTATAATTTTTGAGATATGCTCCGGACAAAATTCAAGTATGAAAAACAACAAAGGGCAATAACTCAAAAATTAAGCAAGCTAGAGTTATGATTCCTGCACATTGCACTCCCCCTCGATAAGATCTATCCACCCATGAAATTTCATATTCATAACCCTAGCTAGTATAGTTTTGGAGATATGCTCCGGACAAAATTCAAGTATGGAAAACAACAAAGGGCAATAACTCAAAAATTAAGCAAGCAAGAATTATGATTCCTGCGCACTGCACTCCCCCTCGGTGAGATCTATCCACCCATGAAATTTCATAACCCTAGCTAGTATAGTTTTGGAGATATGCTCCGGACAAAATTCAAGTATGGAAAACGACAAAGGGCAATAACTCAAAAATGAAGTGAGCAAGAGTTATGATTCCTGCGCCCTGCATTCCCCCTGGATGAGATCTATCCACCCATGAAATTTCATAAGCCTAAGTAGTATAGTTTTTGAGATATGCTCCGGACAAAATTAAAGTATGAAAAACAACAAAGGGCAATAACTCAAAAATGAAGCAAGCTAGAGTTATGATTCCTGCGCACTGCACTCCCCCTCAATGAGATGTATCCACCCATGAAATTTCATAACCCTAGCTAGTATAGTTTTGGAGATATGCTCCGGACAAAATTCAAGTATGAAAAACAACAAAGGGCAATAACTCAAAAATTAAGCGAGCTAGAGTTATGATTCCTGCGCACTGCACTCCCCCTTGATGAGATCTATCCACCCATAAAATTTCATAACCCTAGGTAGAATAGTTTTGGAGATATGCTCCGGACAAAATTAAAGTATGAAAAACAACAAAGGGCAATAACTCAAAAATTAAGCAAGCAAGAGTTATGATTCCTGCGCACTGCACTCCCCCTCGATGAGATGTATCCACCCATGAAATTTCATAACCCTAGCTAGAATAGTTTTGGAGATATGCTCCGGACAAAGAACTGGACGCCGCCCGCCCGCCCGCCCGCCCGCCACGGGTGATCCCATTATACGTCCCGTCTTCGACGGGCGTATAAAAAGGAGAAAAAAAACAATTACAAGTATTTTCCCTTTTTCCAACATTGCTTTTGAAAGCCTTCTTCAGGGCTGCTGGCTACAAGTTTAATTGACATGAATTGTAGATCTATTCAAATGATGTATGCATGTATGTGTTCAAGTATATTGCACAATGTTCTGTAATAAACAGAATTACCAATAAATGATAATAATAGCAGTGGACTGATAAATGATAATAACAGGGGTGACAAATATCATTTTTACTATCATTGCAAATATGAAACAAATGTTAAAAGGGAATGCATTGCTAAGACACAGTGAGATGTGGCTATATCTTTTGTTATAGTTTTGCAGTTATTGTATACAACTCAATTTTTTCTAGGGATCAAAACAAAAAATGAATAATTTTTTCCAAATTAAATTTATACAAACAAAAACAAGTTCATTTCATCTACGGTCAGAGTAAAGGAAATTAAAATCAAACAAACAGAATAAAGTTCTTTCAAACATTGTGGAAGGCAAAAAAAAAAAAGGATCTGCCCATTTGAAAAATTTTTCGAATGGGATCAAAACAAAAAATGAATAATTTTTTCCAAATTAAATTTATTCAAACAAAAACAAGTCCATTTCATCTATGGTCATAGTAAAGGAAATCAAAATCAAACAAACAGAATAAAGTTCTTTCAAACATTGTGGGAGGCGAAAAAAAACGGATTTGCCTATTTGAAAGATTTTTCGAATGGGATCAAAATAAAAAATGAATAATTATTTCCAAATTAAATTTATTCAAACAAAAACAAGTCCATTTCATCTATGGTCATAGTAAAGGAAATCAAAATCAAGTAAACAGAGTAAAGTTCTTTCGAACATTGTGGAAGGCAAAAAAAAAAAAAACGGATTTGCCTATTCGAGAAATATACTATATGCCAGACGAGATAATCTATTTTTAAATCTCTAAACTCTTATCATTATCATTAATTATTACCCACTAGTACTAATTCCCACCAGGTAACATGTTTGACAGCTTTCATTCAAATGAACAATGGTTTCATCAATGAATATGTATCAAAATACTTTAGCTAAATGGGATGCTACTTTGTATGAGCACTTTCTCATTTTGCCACAATGTTTTCGAACAGGATTTGCTGCAGACTGAAATACTTGTCTGATGGTCTAACAAGGATACAACATTTACAAGTAAGGTACAAGATTTTACTCTTACAAAAGAAACCCATAATTTCAGATTTGCCCAAATTGAGGTCAATTTCAGATGACAAATTCATGGTAGCTAAAAATCTTTGAAAGGCTTGGAAACATTTTGTGAAAAGGAGAAAATGCTGCTTACCAGCATTTTCTCCTTTTCCCAAATATGTTTTCAAAAGCTCCCCCCCCCCACCCCCTCAAGAATGTAACGGAAGTGTATGAGTGAAGCTTTAAAACAATTTTGTTACTTATTCTATACAGGATGTTTTCAATGTAAAGTGATGGTTGACTTTAAATAGTTGGCCATACTGCGAGATTTCTTCTCTAAGGTGAAATCATCTATGGACAAAACTGGAACTTCAACCTGAAACAACAAAAATGGAAAATTGACATTTTCAACTTTATTATAGTTATACAATAACTAGAAGGCCCTGAATATGCTCTACTGGCAGTCAACTTGAAATTGCTACTTTTCCCATACTGTATGTTGGATTTTTTTCAAAATCCATGGGGTTGAAGCTATTGATGAGATAAACAAACTGTGCAAGTTTCACAAAAATCTGATCACAAATGCACATTTTATCGGGTAAACAAAAATTTGAAATTTTCAACTTGAGATGGCTACTTTTCCCATAATGTTTATTGGATTTTTTTTTTAGACATCAATAGGGTTGAAGCTACTGATGTGATAAACAAACTGTGATTTTCATGAAAATCTGACATGAAATGCAGACTTTGTCGTGTAAACAAGAATTTGGAATTTTCAACTTGAAACGGCTACTTTTCCAATACTGTTTGTTGGATTTTTTTCAAAATCAAAAGGGTTAAGCTATTTATGAGATAAACAAACTGTGCAAGTTTCACTTAAATCTAGCAATAAATGCAGACTTTATCGCGTAAACAAGAATTGGAAATTTTCAACTGGAAATGGCTACTTTTCCCATATCACTTGTTGGATTTTTCTCAAAATCAATTGGGATGTAGCTATTGATCAGATATATAAACTGTTCAAGTTTCATGGAAATCTGATGAGAAATGCAGACTTTATCGTGTAAACAAGAATTTGAAATTTTCAACTTGAAATGGTTACTTTTTCCCATATTGTTTGTTAGATTTTTCTCAAAATAAATAGGGTTGAAGCTATTGATAAGAATCTGTGCAAGTTTCACGAAAATCTGACAACAAATGCAGACTTTATCACGTAAACAAGAAAAAGACTAATGGACGGACAGACGGACGGACATATAGACGGACGGACGGACCACGGAAACCCCGCCATGACATAAGCTCTGCTGGCTTTCAGCCAGTAGAGCTAAAAATCAAGGACACACCATGGGAGCAGGAAAACTGGTCTTGATCAACACTTGCATTCATATCACTAACCATTCTTTGAATATTCTTTGTCTTATTCTGTAAATATTTCTAAATTCTGTTTAGCAAAACCAAATGGTTTAACTCTTTCCCTAGTTTTGACAACCCTGAGAAAGAAGCCTTTAGAAAACATTGTGGGAAAAGGAGAAAATGCTGACAACAATGTTTTCTACTCTTCACAAAACAAATTTCATATTTTCAGTCACTTTTATTTTGTCGTCTGCAAATAGTTTTGATTTGGACCAGTTCAAAATTTTGCATTTGGTAAAGAATTAACTAACTGTTCTTATCAGAATTCTTTGTCTTATTCTACAATTGTTTCTAAATTTGAAAGTAACACATATTCTGTTTGGCAAAACCAAATGGTTTAACCAATGAAAAGTTGTGTTACTATCAAAATCTAGAGTTAGACAAGGAATATTCTTAAGAACAGTTAGTGAATATGGACCATACAGTCTTTTGAAGCAGGTATAATTTTAGTTTCTCTATGAAAGGTAGAGCATCAATACAGTGATATCACAAAGCAGTCATTTGCTCAACGCTTAACCCATTACCACACAATCCCTACTTTTGATGACCCTGAGAAAGAAGCCTTTAGAAAACATTGTGGGAAAATGAGAAAATGCTGGTAACCAGCATTTTCTCATTTTTCTCACAACGTTTTCTACCCTTCACAAAACAAATTTCCAGTTTTCAGTCGCTTTTATTTTGTCATCAACAAATGCTCTCAGTTTGGACAAACCAAAAATTTTGTTGTATGTAATGACTGAAAATCCCATGAATTCATGACAATGAGTTAGAAAACATAGTGGTAAATGGAGAAAAATCTGTTGACCAGGATTTTTTTCATTTTCACTGTTTTCTACTACTCAAAGATGACCTGTTTCATCAAAGCTACATTAATTTGTTGTCTCATAATTCTTTCTAAACTCTTTACCACACAACAAAATTTTAGACCGGTTCAAATTGAAAGCATCTGCAGACGACAAAATACAGGTGCCTGAAAAATCGAAATTTTTTCTGGGAAGGGTAGAAAACACTGTGGGAAAAGGAGAAAATGCTTTCAATTTGGACAAGGCTAAAATTCTGTTGTTTGGTAAAAAGAGTCAAGATGAAATGTGCCAAAAAAGGACATCTCACTGATTGAGTATTGACTGGCCCTTTCAAAAAAGTGGATACTATGATAAAGAACACAAACAGCCGTTATAGTACTTACCTGATACTGATTGAGCCAGCAGACAGATAAGGCATGTTTAAACCTTGAACACTCATGCTCACTGTTGAAGTACAACACCCACTTCTCATTGCTCACATTTTCCTCAGATGAGTCAAACGCCTGCAAACAGCCAAGTTGAAATTACCATTATTGAATCAAATATACGAAGGGTGTTCAATAAGTAATGCCCCTGACCCACTTTCGGTTGTCTGATCTAGCTGAAATTTTGCATGGGTAATGAATAATGACTTATATCTCTTTGGGTTATGTGGAAAATTACAGCTCTGAACTAATTGTGGTTCCTGATTTACAGGTATTTGAACTGAGTCAGGTGTGAAATGGGAGCCTGTTGAGTGTTGCGCACCATAGGAGACTTTTCCCACAATGCTTTCTACCCTTCACAAACCAAATTTAAAATTTTCAGTCACTTTTATTTTGTCATCTGCAAATGCTTTCGATTTGAACAAGCCTAGAATATTGTTGTTTGGTGTAAGTTAAAAGACTGTAAGATGAGGGCCTTTAACAACATCGTGGGAAAAGGAGAAAATGCTGGTGACCAGCATTTTCTCCTTTTCCCACAATTTTTTCAACTCTATCAGAGACATGAAATCATCATTTTAGGTACATTTCATTAATAGTCTGCAAATGTTTTCAATTTGGGTAAGTCTATAGTTTTGTTGTTTTCTCAAGAATACATGACTAGTATCTATATTTTACAGGGATGTTTTTAGACTTGTTGTCAAACTTCCTTTCACATTTTTACCTTTTACCATACAATGCCAAATAAAAACAGCCCTGAGTCAGAAGTATTTTAAAAGCATTGTGGGTATAGGAGAAAATGCGGGTTACTAGCATTTTCTCTTTCTTTCCCCCGTAACTTTTTCAACCCTTTCCACAAACAAATTTCTATTTTTGTCATCTGTAATTTTTTAAAATTTGGCCAAGTTTAACATTTTGTAGTTTGGTAAAGAGGACCAGAGTAATTCCAGCAAACCATAATGCAATTTTTTTTCTAAAAATAGCGGTACAAAACATGAGGCACTTTAGTTGAGTACAAAAGCACCTCACAGGCAAACAGCTGAGCTTATAATTAAACATTTATCAAAAAACCCTAACCCTAAACCCTATTACCCCGAGATAAAAGCCCTTTAGAAAACGTTGTAGGAAAAGGAGAAAATACTGATAACCAGCATTTTCTATTTTTTCCACAATGTTTTCTACTCTGCTAGAAACAAATTTTAATTTTTGAATTACTTTTATTTTGTAGTCTGCAAGCTCTGTCGTGTGGTAAAGGGTTAACTCTTTACCACACAATGCCCAGTTCTAACGACCCTGAAGAAAGAGCTCTTTGAAAACATAGTGGGAAAAGGAGAAAATGCTTATAACCAGCATTTTCTCCTTTTCTCACAATGTTTTCCACCCTTCTGAAAACAAGTTTCAGTTTTTGAGTCACCTTAACTTTTTCGTCTGCAAGTGCTTCCAATTTGGACTTGTCTAAAACTATGTCGTTTGGTATAGAGTTAACCCATTACCACACAATCCCTACTTTTGACGCCCCTGAGAAAGAAGCCTTTTGAAAACACAGTAGGAAAAGGAGAAAATGCTGGTAACCAGCATTTTCTCCTTTTCCCACAATGTTTTCTACCCTTCACAAAACAAATTTCAAATTTTCAGTGACTTTTATTTTGTCGTCTGCAAATGCTTTCAATTTGGACCAGTCTAAAATATTGTTGTTTGGTAAAGAGTTAACAAATATAAAATCCTTACCAGTATCATGAATGAGTGATTGACCTCATCCATTAATACAGCCGTGATATCGGGTACACACGCACTCCCCAGGGTACGGACAAAGTTGGTTTCTAGATCTTCGTGGCACATTAACAATTTCTGGCGAGAGAGTATCATACAGCACGCTATCACAGAACTTCTAGATGGATTCATCTGAAAGGAAAAATTTACTGTTAACTCTTTATCCAATAAAAATCTACAACAGACCAAACTAGAGCTGTCACTAAAATGTGACTAAATACCCCCGCCATTGCTTTGACAGAAAAAAGTGTCAAGTTCAAAGGGAAATTATTCCTCAACCAGGAAGAGGTGACACTTTAACTCATTACCAAACGACAAAATTTTATACCAGTCCAAATTGAAAGCATTTGCAGACGACAAAATAAAAGTGACTGAGAATTTGAAATTTGTTTTGTGAAGGGTAGAAAACATTGTAGGAAAAGGAGAAAATGCTGGTTACCAGCATTTTCTCCTTTTCCCACAATGTTTTCTAAAGGCTTCTTTCTCAGGGGCGTCAAAAGTAGGGATTGTGTGGTATTGGGTTAAATTGCGTTTTGCAAATCTTCAATATATGATCAATATATGAGCAATGTTTCAATACAATTGAAGGAAAACTGTAAGAGGAGTTTGCGACACAAAATTACTAGTATTTTGTACACAGACAGACACACTGACGGACACATATACAGACGGGCACACCAACAGACAGGCTGATTCCAGTATACCCCTAAAACATTTGCAGGGGTATAATTAAAAGTGTTTGCAAACAAAGAATTAAAAGTGGCTGAAATGACTAAATATAATCCTTGATAGGACAGAAAACATCATGGGAAAAGCAGAAAATGCAGGATACCAGCAATGCTGGTTACCACAATGTTTTCAGAAGTCTTCTACATCAGGGTCATTATGTAACTGGACGGTTCTGGGGTTTTAGTCCGCACCAGTCTATTTTTAGGAAGCCAAACAGATCACATGACCTGAACAGAAATCAGCTGTTTTCGTGTCTTTGTCAGTCTGTTGAAATGGAAGTTTTCGTTTGATGTTGAAAATAAATAATTGTTGATATCACTACAATAAAGTGTCGGTATGTAATGGGTTTCAATCATTATCATCTTCAAGTATCTTCCGATTGTTTCGATTGTGTTTTCGGTTGTGATCTTGTTGGTTTTACTTTATTTTTCTTCTGTCACATTTTTCAGCAAACACACCAAATTTCAAAGACCCTTAACCAATTACCACACAATCCCTACTTTTGAGGCCCCTGAAAAAGAAATCCTTTTGAAAACACTGTGGGAAAAGGAGAAAATGCTGGTAACCAGCATTTTCTCCTTTTCCAACAGTGTTTTCTACTTATCCCAGAACAAATTTCAATTTTTTAGTCACCTTTATTTTGTCTTCTGCAAATGCTTTCAATTTGGACCAGTCTAAAATTTTCTCGTTTGGTAATGAGTTCAATCCATCTTCTTCAACTAACTCGTTACTGTTTGTTATCATTTGTTTTGCAGGAATGTTTGATTAGTAGATTGGAGAGAGAGAGAGAACAGTAACTTAGTTTGAGCTAAAATACATCTATCCCCATAGCTTAGTAAGTATGAGCAATGTAATCCTTTGTATTGTTGTTTGATCCGGATCTGCGTAGTTGATATTGTATTGTATTGTATTTTACCATTTTTTAATAATCGTATCAAACATATATTTGTATGATATTTCTGTAGTAAGAGCAGTTTATATTATTACTATTATTTGTTATTGTGAAAGAACTGCTAACACAATGTTTACTTACTTGTGTATTTTCAGGATGTAAAAAACTATTGGCCAACTATTGAGAGATACGAACTAAAGAAAGCATTTTCTGCTGTTCCAGCAACGTTTTTTGTGCTAAGATATACAAATATTACGTTTTAAGTTACATTTGATTTACAGTCTGCAAATGTTTTTATTTTGGATAAGTCCAATGTTCAATTGTATAAGAAACAGTACAATTTAGTAATCTTTATTTTTGTTATATGGGGTTGATGCCACTATCAAAAGCACTTGCAAATGTTTTTGAAAGTGATCTGTAAATCGAAAAGGCTGTGTAGGCTGTCTGAAAATTGGTTTTTATGGGTACATAGATACGTGAAAACTATCCTACACTTAAATAAATGCAGGTTTCAACAAGAGCACTACATATGGGTGCCAATAATCAGATCCAGCTGCTTTTTGGAAAAAGGGGCATAACTGTGTCAAAAGTATTTTGCTAATTACCTGCCCAGTTGAGCTGTTCCTATTTGATAGTTCACAACTAGTCAAGCTTCAAGTAAATATCTTCGGCAATGACAGAGATATTATAAATATACAAATTTTTGTAGGAAAATGATGTAGTTGACAATGAAGACAACTTGGCCTTGACATGATCTCAACATTTTATGAAAACAGCCAAGTTTAACCCTTTACCCCATAAGGCATTTCTATGGTATCTCTAATTGACCCTTAATAACAGCAAGGATGAAGCCGTTTCTTTTGTGTATATGACACCTTTTGATAGTGTAGAAAACATTGTGGCAAAAGGTGAAATTGCTCTAATGAGCAATTTCACCTTTTGCCACAATGTTTTTCAAAGGCTCCTACAAGCAATGCGTGGAAATGAGTATCTATGGAGTATAGGGTTAAAATTAAAATCTGACTGTATTTCACCTTTAGACCCTCAGAGACAGCTTGACAGAGTCCTTGTAACCATCTGTTGGCTTCTTCTTCCGAGTCTAACGATAAACACCAGGTTGTCTCGTCGGACAGTATTATCTTAATGGAGTGGTTCTTGTCCGAGTTAAAGTCTCGTTTACATCCGACACATTGACCCTCACTCATGCTGAGAAACTGTGTGGGCTTGGAGTCATTCTTGTCATTATACAGACACAACATACCATCTCTGTGAAATGCAAAATTAGACTTTCATCATTAACCCTTTACCAAACAAAACAATTTTAGACTGGTCCAAGTTGAAAGCATTTGCAGACAAAAAAATAAAAGTGAAAATTTGAAATTTCTTTTAGGAAGGGAAGAAAGCATTGTGGAAAAAGGAGACAAGAGGGCCATGATGGCCCTGAAATCGCTCACCCGAGTCTATTGACCAAACATGAACCATTTTCAATCTAGTTTCCCAGTGACCTAGTTTTTTATCAGACATTACCCATTATCAAACACTTTTGAGATATCAATAAGACAAACGTTCTGACCAAGTTTCATGAGTATTGGACTAAAAATGTGGCCTCTACAGCATACAAAAGGTTTTTCTTAGATTTGACCAAGTGACCTAGTTTTGGACCCAACAATTACCCATTATCAAACTCTTTTGAGACATCACCAAAACAAACATTCTGACCAAGTTTGATGAGTATCAGGCAGAAAATGTGGCCTCTAGAGTGTACACAAGGTTTTTCTAATACATGTATTTGACCCAGTGACCTAGTTTTTGACTCCACATGACCCATTTTCAATCACATTCAAGGTATCACTAAGACAAATATTATGAATAAGTTTCAAGAGTATCAGATTGAAAATGTGTCCTTAAGAGCATACACAAGATTTTTATAACATTTGACCTATTGACCTAGTTTTTGACCCAACATGACCCATTTTCAAACTCATCCAAGATATTATCAAAGCAAACATTCTAACTAATTTTCGAGAGTGTTGGACTGAAAATGAGGCATCCAGAGCGCATACAAGGTCTTTCTAAGATTTGACCTGGAAACCTAGTTTTTGACCCAACATGACCCACTGGCAAGTTCGTCCGAGATATCATCAAGACAAACATTCTGACCAACTTTCAAGAGTTTTGGACTGAAAATGTGACCTCTAGAGCGTACAAAAGGTTTTTCTAACATTTGACCTGGTAACCTAGTTCTTGACCCAACATGACCCATTTTCACTCATCCAAGATATCATCAAGACAAACATTCTGACCAACTTTCAAGAGTTTTGGACTGAAAATGTGGCCTCTAGAGCATACACAAGGTTTTTCTAAGATTTGACCTAGTGACCTAGTTTTTGACCAGACATGACCCATTTTCAAATTCGTCCGAGATATCATAGAGGCAAACATTCTGACTAACTTTCATGAAAATCGGACTGAAAATGTGGCCTGTAGAGCGTACACAAGGTTTTTCTAAGATTTGACCTAGTAACCTAGTTTTTGACCTGACAAGACCCATTTTCAAACTCGTTCCAGATTTTATCAAGGCAAACATTCTGACAAAGTTTCATGAGTATCTGACTGAAAATGTGGCCTCCAAAGCATACACAAGGTTTTTCTAAGATCTGACCTAGTGACCTAGTTTTTGACCCGACATGACCCAATTCCAAACCCGTTTGAGATTTGATCAAGGCAAACATTCTGACCAAGTTTCATGAGTATCGGACGAAAAATGCCGCCTCTAGAGCGTACACAAGATGAAAAGTTGACGACGGATGAATGTGACTTAATACCCCTGCCAGCGCTTTGATGGAAAGAAGTGTCAAGTTCAAGGGGAGATAATCCTCAACCAGGAAGAGTTGACACTTGAAAATTGCGTCTTGCAAAGCTTGAATATATGATCAGTACATATGCAAAGTTTCAATATAATTGAAGGAAAACTGTAGGAGGAGTTTGCAACAACAAGTTACTAGTATTTTGTACACAGATGGACACACGGACAGACAGGCTGATTCCAGTGTATCCCCGAAAACATTCGTTTTGCGGGGGTATAATAAATCACATAATTACAAAAAAAATTGATTTGACTAAGATGATGAAAATACTTTCTAAAAATAGCGAAAAAATGCGGGAAAATGAGAAAATGCTACTTACCAGCATTTTCTTCTGTTCTAATGTTTTCAAAAAGCTTCTGTACCGTGCTTATTTAACCCTTAACCACACAATGCCGACTTTTGACGACCCTTGGAAAGAAGCCTTTGGAAAATATTGTGGGAAAAGGAGAAAATGCTGGTAACCAGCATTTTCTCCTTTTTCCACAATGTTTTCTACCCTGTCAATGAACAATTGCACCATTTGAGTCACATCGAAGATGTTGTCTGCAAATGTTTTCAATTTAGACAAGGCTAAAATTTTGTCATCTGGAAAAAGGGTTAAGCTTTAGATGCAGTAAAGAGTTAGGGTTGGTAAAGTTACTTTAGAACAAAAATGGACAGATTTTTCATTTCCTGCATACCGATCTCTTCAATGTTTAATCTGTGGTCCGGAAATGCTTTGAGTTTGGATAGATAGGAAATATTACCATGAAATTCTGATAAGGATTTTGAGTAAAAGACTGAAATTAAGTAAAAATGTTCTATTTGAGTTAGGTTATCCATGTTGAAATAGCACAGATCCAAATACCTAAGAATTGCATAGCCTAGTTTCCATGTCTGTGTACCCAGTATATTGGTTGTTTGCAGAGATTTATAGTACAGAACACCCTCTCTGTCTGACTCACAAGATCCAGTGTTGGATGAGGGATCTTCCCAGTGTACTAGGGAGTAACACACTATCTCTGCTTCATCAGGCTGTAGAATGGTAAAACAAAGGGTTAGATTATATAATTGCAAAAAACAGGAATAGCACTATAGAGCTAGCACACTGGCTGGATCAGAAATCAAGATCCAGTATTGGATGAGGGAAATTCCCAGTGTAAAAGCAAGTAACACACTACCTCTGCTTCATTAGGCTGTATAATGGTAAAATAAAAGGATTAGTTATCCCTTTACCCCATAAGGCATTTCTATGGTATTTCTAAATGACCCATAAATAACAGCAAGGATGAAGCCATTTCTTAGGTGTATATGACACCTTTTGATAGCATAGAAAACATTGTGACAAAAGGTGAAATTGCTTGTCACAAGCAATTTCACCTTTTGCCACAATGTTTTCCAAAGGCTCTTACAAGCAATGCATAGAAATGAGTATTTATGGAGTAAAGGGTTATATAATTGCAAAAACAGCAATAGTGCTAGCACACTGACTGAATCAGAAAACAAGATCCAGTGTTGATTAAGGCATGTTCCCAGTGTACCAGCAATTTTAACATGACACGCGAATTCGGCTCTATAAACACAGGGCAAGGAAAGTGTGGTAAAATCTGCGACAATCTATGTAGATTGACGTCATTCTGTATCTGTCAATCAATGAGTGAGTTATTCAAAGGAACATAATCTTCATCCGCGTTTTTACTCTAAGTTTGAATTTGTTTTCCTTTCATTAGAATTAGTCACGTTAGAATCGAAATAATCTTCTTTCTATCGTGGTATATCGTTCAATAAACCACGTTGTGAGTTATGAGGCGCAATGAATAACCCACTCCGGCTATCGCCCTCATGGATTATTTATTGCACCTCATAACTCACAACTGTGGTTTATTGAACGATATACCACGATAGAAAGAAGATTGTTTCTTAAGTAGAACACAGCCTGTATTCATCAGGCTGTATCTCTAATGGGAAAACCAAAGGTTACCCGCATGATTGTAGAAAGGAATAGCACTATAGATATAGTATATACTAGCTGGATAAGACAGCTGTCTTAGCAGAAGTTACCAGGGGGAAAGTCTCAATCGAATCACATTAGTATAGGTTCAATTGCAAATTTCAATCTACATTTTTCATATTTACTGACAGTGAACTTGGTATTGCTTCCAATCTAAAAGCAAAGGCATATAAGACATCTGATAGTCATGGTAAACTGTGATCATATCATTTTGTCAAATCTGTAACTATTCACCGAACACACACTCAAAAAAACAAAAATGAGGGTCCGAAAATGAAGGTTTTATAAATAAGAGTGCATGTCCAACTCTCTTTCACATAATCCAGGGTAAGAATATACATCAAGCTCTTTTTTTATGATATCATAAGGCACACATGTATGAAGTTTCATTGACTTTTGTCAAGGATTTTAGAATATTTCTGGCAGGACAGATGGAGGAACTGATAATGATTGGTCAATAACAGGCTTGGACTTTGGTAACGAGCATTTTCTTCTTTTCCCTCAATGTTTTCTACTTTTTTCAGAAAATGCAATTGTTTGAGCTACATTTGTCATCTGCAAATGCTTGCAATTTGTAAAAGTCTAAAACTGTTACTGGAAAAGGCTACAGAAAAAACTAGAGCTGTCACTGAATGTGACTTAACCCATTACCACACAATCCCTATTTTTGACACCCTTGAGAGAGAAGCCTTTAGAAAACATTGTGGAAAAAGGAGAAAATGCTGGTTACCAGCATTTTCTCCTTTTCCCACAATGTTTTCTACCCTTCACAAAACAAATTTCAAATTTTCAGTCACTTTTATTTTCTCGTCTGCAAATCCTTTTAATTTGGACCAGTCTAAAATATTGTCGTTTGGTAATGACTTAATACCCCAGCCAGCGCTTTGACAGAAACAGGCAATTACTAGTATTTTGTAAACAGACTGACACACACACAGATGCACAGATGGACACACAGACAGACGAGCTGATTCCAGTATACCCCTGAAAACATTTGTTTTGCGGGGGTGTAACAATTGTCTGCTGGTGAGAATGTGACGGTGAAAACAAAAAAACTTACATCACAATGACACTCCTTTGTAATGTATTTACTAAGTGAGATTTTCTGGGCTAGGCATCCAGTATCCACCTCCAGTTTTCCGGGCTTCAATTCACTGTTTTCTAAACTGTGGGCGAGGCAGTGTACCATAGCCCTGAAAACAAACACAAAAGCATTATATGGTCTGACACACATGAAAAAGGGCTTTTAGACATTTGCGTAAAGTGCCATCCCAGATCAGCCTGCTCAGTCTGCACAGGCTAATCTGAGACAACACTATCTGTTTTTATATAATTTTTTACTGTTTTGTGCATGTCTACTGAAGGACAAAATCTAATGTAGCTAATGTCCGTTAGCCCCTTTTGGCATGTTGCAAGCCATTTGGTATTGCAGACGTCCTATGGTGACCTTTTTGACCTTTCATCAAACAATAATAAGCTCCTCAAGTCCCTAAGCGCATTTCGGACACTTTTGCGGACAAGGTAGATGAAAATTCGATTGCACAATACACGCAGACCCATCTTTCAAAGTTGATTTCACTGGAAAAATATACTGTATCAGACAGTTTAGATAAAGATCAGACAGCATGTTTTGTGCAGTCTGATCTTTGGTCTAAGGATTGGAAATGAAGAAAATGTAAACCACCCATTTTCTTCCTTTCCTGCATTTCTTTTTCTTTTCGTTGAGAGACAATTTCCATCTTTTCCATCCAGTTAAACCCTTTCCTGAATGACAAATTTTAGACTGTCCCAAACTCAAAAGTGTTTGCAGATGACAATTTTGAATTTGATGAGAATGGCAGAAAGTTTTCCGATAGGCTAGAAAACACTGTGGGAAAAGGAGAAATTGCTCGTTACGAGCAATTTCTCCTTTTCCCACACAGTTTTCTAAAGACTTGTACTGCAGACACGTAAAACCAGGGCTTGTTTGGGAAAGGGTTAAAAAGTCATCTGGAAATGCCTTGACTTTGGAGATGTCTACAATGTTGTTATCTATGAAAGACTTACCTAAGTCTTTACCAAATGATAAAATTTTAGACCAGTCCAAATTGGAAGCATTTGCAGACATGTTTAAGCTGACTCAAAAATTAATTTTTGTTTTGGGAAGGGTAAAAAACATCGTGGAAAAGGAGAAAATGCTGATTACCAGTATTTTCTCCTTTTCCCACAAGTTTTTCAGAAGGCTTCTTTTTCAATGTCATGAAAACTCAGGATTGTTTGGTAAAGGGTTAAATGTGATCAATTCCGAAGCCACAGAGGATATAATTTAGAAAACTCTTGACTTACACAGTCACCCTCTCATCTCCTGATGTTAACCAATATTGCTGGCGTTTGTTTTTACAGGCTATATGCAAAGTCTGACTGTTAAAACCAAGCTGAAACGATAAGTAACTTACTATATACATAGAATGATGTTGGTTAACATTCCTATCGTTTGTATGGAGCCCAGCAGCTCAGTCAGTGGCATGCAGGACTTGAGACCAGGTCGTTGTGGGTTCGATCCCTGGCTCGGCCAATTTCTTTCAGAAGACTGATGATAGTTACTGCGCCAGGATTCATTATTCTCCCACCACCAACCATCGTCTCGAAGATGGTTATGCGGCCAGTGGCTTGGAAAGAGGACTGTGTGAAGTACTGGTACTGGAGACCACAAGATCGCATGGATAGGTGCAATATAACTCATATAATATTGAAAACGATGTTAAACATGATACAATTAATCCTGTTGTTTGTAATATGAGCTGTGAGGGAAAGTTCAATATCTATGCTGACCTTAGGCCAATCAAGATGTCATCATTTTTCTATGCACAAGAAGCAAATGCAAATAATATTATTTTATTGCAAAGAAATTTCTCGTGATCTGATAGAATATGCCCCGAACATATATATCGTCTACACTGGCAAAACCAGCGTTAAACCTGGTTTCTCTTTCGGGAACCTGTTCCCAGTGACATCAGTTTTCACTGAATTAGGGCACTCAGAAGGGAAATTCTACTTCGCCAGTGTACTCAATTTTTTAAACCAAAAATCAGGTAGAATTCACTTAACACATGTTGGATTGATAAAACTTCATGGTATAATAAACTCATTGTACGGTCAGGTGGCAGGAGACTTGGAAACTTGTTAACAGGTGTGGTGAATCATGTCGCCACCTTACCTTTAGCTCTTGAACAAGTCTCCAAGTCTCCAGCACCTGACCGTACAACTAATAAAGACGTTACTACATCACAGTAATGTTCTATATTATGTACCTACAAATTTATAACAACAAATTATTTCAAATAATGACAATGTTATTCAAAAAAGGTAAGAAATTAAAGGAAAGTTCATACTGATGAAGTGGTCTATAACTTCTTTAACCCATTACCACACAATCCCTACTTTTGACGCCCCTCAGAATGAAGCCTTTAGAAAACATTGTGGTAAAAGGAGAAAATGCTGGTAACCAGCATTTTCTCCTTTTCCCACAATGTTTTCTATCCTTCACAAAACAAATTTCAAATTTTCAGTCACTTTTATTTTGGCGTCTGCAAATGCTTTCAATTTGGACCAGTCTAAAATTTTGTCGTTTGTAATTACGTGTGGTTGAGTTTTATTTCAGGATTGAAGAGGTTTTTTTCTTTTTTTTTCATGGAGGCATGAAGAGAAAACATAATCACACATAATGTATTTCCAAGGTTTTAGCAGAACTAGGCTTGGGCTTGGGTTTTGCCATTGCCCAAGTTTTTATTAGTTCCTATAGCAGGTTAAGAGATAAGAAGTCTTAACTATTCTGGCCTACTTTCTTCAACTGTGAAAGCCATCATCTCCCGCTAAATGGCATTCTATAAATACTCATCTATCTAATTTGGGCATCCTGGGTACAGAACCTAACCACTTTCCAACGTGACAACCGTTACTTTGAATTTCAAACTAAAATAAACATTAATTTTACTCAATAAAACGCTACCTCGTGCAATTCACTCAGCTATGATCAGTAGTTTAGAGAAATCTGGAGCTAAAATAGGGTCTCATTTCTCCTCAAACGTATTGATAAAAGCTACTTTCTACATTGCTACTTTATAGAGCGTAATACTACAGTTTCCAAATATCGGGGCTAGTGATGCTTCATTTAAGACAGGTCGAATCTTCAAAGAATATGACATGCGCACAATGCTGTAAAAGCATCTCATTTTACTCACTGATACAAAATCTATCTCTAAAAATGGAAGAGTAGCCAGTGTCTGGAATCTTTTTTTCCCTTGTTCTTGTAGAATGTACAGTGTATGTGTTGACATCAGTACATACACAGTTTTAGTCTTGCCTTCCGTATGACCTTGACGACAACAGAACATCTGAAATATAACAATTCTTTGGTCTTGTTGTCATAGAAACAAAACATTAATTTTTTTTTGCATGTTTGATGCAACACCCTCTACCATACAATACTGTTTCAAAGACCCTGATGAAGAATGAATGAATGAATGAATGAATGAATGAATGAATGAATGAATAGTGTTTTAAGGCCCGTCGACAACGTAGGTCATATTGGGCGCACTTACTTATTAAACAATAATGCGAGGTGAAAATAACATACATGTGCAACAACATAAGACAAACATTACAAATGAGGAATAGACAAAACACAAAATGATGCCCCTTTTGTCGCCTTTTACGAAATGTCACGTTTATTCCGCCAGATGAAATGGCAGATGTGACGATCGCAGGACTGCAGTCGTTTATTCTTATACCCCCCGATTAAACCACACGGGGTCCCACAGGCCAATTGATTCCCATTCCAAACCCTATTTACATCAAGAAATAAATATAGGATTTGGAACAAGAACCACCCAGCCTGCTGCAATCCTACGAATTACAAGGAAAGCAGCCGTTTGTCTCTAATTTCAGTCGCCTTCTACGACATGCCATAGAGAAAGGCCGGGTTCCTATTCTATACAGTAAAAAAAAAAAAACCCGGAACCCCACGGGGTACCTGATGAAGAGGGCTTTGAAGACATTGGGAAAAAAAAAAGTTTACAAAGATGATTTTCAGTATATCAGCCATACCTGTTATCTGAAATGCTTCAATTTGGACGAGTCAAAAGGTCTTCCCTCTGGTAAACAGTTAACCCTTTCCAAAACAACAAACTTTTGGACCAGACCAAATTGAAAGCATTTGCAGGTGACAATTCAACTCTTGCTGAAAAGATGATTTCTGTCTATGACAGGGTAGAAAACATTGTGGGAAAAGGAGAAAATGCTGGTTACCAGCATTTTCTCCTTTTCCCACAATGTTTTCAAAAGGCTACAATTCTAGACCCATAAAAACCAGGGATTGTTTGGGAAAGGGTTAAAGATTTCTCTGGTTTTGACAACCATGAAATAGAAGCCTTCTGAAAACATCATGGAAAAGGGAGAAAATGCTGGTAACCAGCAATTCCTCCTTTCCTTACAATGTTTTCTGTTCTCCCAGAACAAATTTCAATTTTTTGAGTCAAGTTAATTTTGCCGTCTGCAAATGCTTTCAATTTGAACCAGTCTAAAATTTTGTCGTTCGGTAAAGAGCTATATAAACCTACCCTAATGACTGTTTCAGCATCTTCCTGTAGGATATCCAAGGATAAATACAACATACTATTATTGTCCAACCTGAAAACAATTACAGGAAGAGTTTTTTTTAATGATAACTGAACCATGCTCTAGCAAAATGGGGTTAGATGCATCACCACATAATTATGGAGCTATCAAGTCCAATATGTACAACAACTGACAGAATTGACCAATAGTAATAAAAGCATTCTGTATCCATGTCAGCCTGCATACACAGTGCCGGTGTAATGCAGAGAAATGACCCTCCCCTACAAAAATGACCCAGGTTATTATTCTACACAGAGAAATGACCCCAGAAGTCATTTCACTACATAGAGGAGAAATGATCACTACATAGAGGAATGACTTGGGTCATTATTCTACGTAGAGAAATGACCCTCTGGGGTCATTTCTCTACATAGAATAATGACACGGGTCATTCCTCTATATAGAGAAATGACCCATGGGTCATTCCTCTACGTAAAGAAATGGCAATTGGGTCATTTCATAGGGGAGGGTCCCTTCTCTTCTTTTTGTAGATGCACTATGCCCCCTTTTCACAGAGCATCAATCACACAAGAAGTTATTTTTCAACATTTTGGTTTGTGTAACCTCTGTATATCTGGTTCTGATTTGACAGATTTTAATGCTTTACCAAACAATCCCAATTTTTGACACATTACCAAACGACAAAATTTCAGGATTATCCAAATCGAAAGCATTTGCAGACGACAAAATAGAACTGACTGAAAAATTGAAATTTGTCCTGTGAAGGGTAGAAAACATTGTGGGAAAAGGAGAAAATGCTGGTTACCAGCATTTTCTCCTTTTCCCATAATGTTTTCTAAAAGCTTCTTTCCCAGGGGCGTCAAAAGTAGGGATTGTGTGGTAATGGGTTAACAAACCTGAGCAAGAAGCCTACAGAAAACATTGTGGGAAAAGGAGATCCTTTTTCCACAATGTTTTCTATCCTTCTTAACTCAAGTTTTAATTTTTGAGTCACATTTATTATGCCATCTGAAAATGCTTTGGATTTGGACAAGTCTAAAATTTTGTCGTTTGGTAAAGAGTTAACTCTTTACCACACGAGAAAATTTTAGACTGGTCCAAATTGAAAACATTTGCAGACTACAAAATAAAGGCGACTGAAAATTTAAAATTTGGTTTGGGAAGGGTAGAAAACACTGTGGGAAAAGGAGAAAATGCTGGTTACCAGCATTTTCTCCTTTTCCCACAGTGTTTTCAAAAGGCTTCTTTCTCAGGGTCGTTAAAACTCGGGATTGTGTGGTAAAGAGTTAAAGACAGCAATGATCAAGATCAGAATGCATAGGCCATGGTTCTGCAAAAGATAAAGCAAAAGAAAAGCCCTGCAACTGTAACATTTGCATCATTTAAAACTCTGGAAAAGAAAAGCGATGATTTTGATGTTTTTCTTGCAATGTTTTATTAAATTGGTTGGTTGGTTGTGTTGGGGTTTTAACGCCACTTTAACAACATATCATGACGGTCGGTGACGCACATGTGTTTCCTGGCTTTCTCATACCAGTACTAACAGAACTTTCTTTCCAAAGCCACTGACTATTTTTCTCACATGTATGCTTCAGCAGAGGTGAGAGGTGATAATACGCTGGAAAGAAAGTTCGCCTCAACTGGGTGTCGAACTCACAACTACCAGGTCATGAATCCGACACTCTCACCACTAAGCCAAACGGGTTTGTTGGTTGTGTTGGGGTTAACACTCCTTTAACAACATATCATGGCAGTCGGTGACGCACATATGTTTCCTGACTTTCTCATACCAGTACTAACACAACTTTCTTTCCAAAGCCACCGACTATTTTTCTCACATGCTTCAGCAGAGGTGAGAGGTGATAATACGCTGGAAAGAAAGTTCGCCTCAACCGGGTGTCAAACTCACAACTACCAGGCCATGAGTCTGACACGCTCATCACTGAGCCAACCGGGCGGGTTGGAAAAGGAGAAACTGCTGGTCACAAGGTCTTTACTTTTTCAAAGCGAGAAATGATTATCTGAGAAAAACTGAATTTGTCATCTGTAAATACTTTCAATACAGACAAGACTAATTCTGCAACCCATTAACACTTTACCGCACAATTCTGACTTTAAATGACCCTGTGAAAGAAGCCTTTTGAAAACATTGTGGGAAAAGGAGGAAATGCTGGTAACCAGCATTTTCTCCTTTTCCCACACTGTTTTCTACCCTTCACAAACTAATTTTTTTTTTTTGAATCTCATTCATTTTGTCATCTGCAAATGCTTTCATTTTGGACCAACCTGTAAGTTTTTCACTCAGGACATCGTCAGGTCATCCCGAGTCTTCCGCGAATATTCCCGAAAGCTTCAGCAGGGCGGACAGCTTGCAGACACCAAGAGGAATCGATACAGAAGGTTCAAGGAACCTTTCCTGAACTATCAGAGAGGTCGCGGTATGCTCTCTGAATGCGGGGAAAATGTCTCATGACTTTCGTATCTAGGCAACCTACTCCCTTAACATATCAAAATCAGTGCTCTGTCACTTGCAGTTTGACTTTACACAGGGCGGACGTGTTTTTAATCTCTCATGCACACAATAGTACCGAGACAAAAAAGAAAAACAGTGAAAAAAAAAAAAACAGGCAAAAAAGACAAAATAAACATAACTCAAAAATTAAAGTTTGTTCTGTGAGGGTAGCTAACATTGTCGGTAAAGGAGAAAAAGTTGGTTACCAGAATTTTTTCTTTTTCCCGCAATGTTTTCAGAAGGCATCTTTTCCCTGATCATGACAACCAGGGATTGTTTGGGAAAAGGTTAAAAAGCCAAAGTTATAAAAACATGTCCTAGGGTCAACTTACTCTACTTCTCCAGCTCTCAGGCTAGATGTACGAGGTCTTACAGGTGGTATGGAATTAGATAGGTCCTCTTCTTCGTCATCGGAAAATGTAATCCTTGTGTACAGTTTCTTCTGTTCAATCAACTCTTCCACTTTTGCATGTAATGCCTGTTGCTCTGTGCCTATAACAACCACTTTTTGGTTACTATATACATGGATATATGCATGTGTCAAAAAAATTGCAACTTACCCATTGGAGACATTTGGTGTTGTTGTTGTTGTTGTGTTGGGGTTTTACGCCACTTTTAACAGCTAAGGTCATATCATGGCGGTCAGTGACACATGTGTTTCCTGGCTTTCTCACACCGGTACTAACACTACTTTCTTTCCAAAGCCGCTAACTAATTTTCTCACATGCTTCAGCAGAGATGAGAGGCGAAAATATGCCGGAAAGAAAGTTCTCCTCAGCCGGGTATCAAACTCACAACCACCTGGTCATGAGTCCGACACGCTCACCACTGAGCCACCCGAGCGGGCGACATTCAGTGTACAGAAATGTTTATGAATTCAGGGCCCGTATTCACCAACCATTCTCAAGAACGTTCTTTGTCTTATTCACCAGAATTTTCAACATTTATAAAAGTTTGAAATAACCGAAACTAGTTGGGATTAAAATATCTTAAATTCCTTTAATAATAAACAATATGTCCGTTGATAATGGTTTGAAATAACCAAAACTAGTCGGGATTAAAATATCTTAAATTTTCAAAATTCAACATTTGTAAGTAACACAACCTTTGATTGGCTAAACCATTTGGTTTAGCCAATCCAATCAGAAGTTGGGTTACTTACAAATTTAGAAAACATTGGAGAATAAGACTAAGAATATTCTAAAAATTGGTTAGTGAATACAAGCCCAGGACTCTTGTTAAATGTCAATATACATGTACTTGTGGTAAAATATGCAAACAGGAAAGTTAACGAATTTTGCAGTTCGCAAAATTGCAGAAATTTCCACACAGCAAAAATTTCAACTTAATCAGTAGATGCTCTTGGAAATATTTCTAAGACTGGTAACAAGCACTTTCTCCTTTTCCAACAATATTTTTAATGGTTTTCTTCTTTATGGCAACAAAAAATCAGGGTCTCTGTTCACCACCCATCCATAAGAACAGTTTTTGTCCTACTGTAAAAGAACTTTCTACATTTGAAAGTTACAAAACTCCCGATTGGTTAAGCAAAAAGGTTTAGCCAATCAGAAGTTTTGTTACTCATTTAGAGAATAAGATCATGAACATTCTTAAGAATGATTTGTGAATACAGACACGTTCTATTGGGCTAAACCTTCACTAAACAATCTTTTGTTTTATCAACTCTGAGACAGTAAGCTTTTGAAAACATTGTAGGAAAAGGAAAAAGTCCTGGTAACCAGCACTTTCTCCTTTTCTTACCATGCTTCTACCATATCAGACAACATTAGCTCATTTGAACCAATTTTGAAGTTGTTGCCTGCAGATGTTTTGAGGAGTCTAAAATTTGTTGTTTTCAGAAGAATTAACCCTTTACTACACAATCCCAATTTTTAACACCTCTGTGAAAGAGGCCTTTTGAAAACATTTTGGGAAAAGGAGAAAATGCTGGTAACCAGCATTTTCCCAAAATGTTTTCTTCCCTTCCTAAAACAAATTTCAATTCTTTAGTCTCATTTATTTCGTTGTCTGCAAACACTTTTAATTTGGACCTATCTAAAATCTTGTCATTTGGTAAAGAGTTAAGGGTTACCTGAGCTGAATATTTGCCTGGGTCTGTATTCACCAACCATTCTTAAAGGTGGGTATTCAGAATTTTCCCATCACACCAAATTAAAAAATATATATATCACTCAAATTTATATGAAAAAACAATACAAATCATCAATAATTGAGAATCATAAAATTACAAAAAAAAACCTTTTTCTGACGGAATTCCCTTAAAAGGCTACGTAGCCTCTTAAGCTATTTTTAGATTTCGTGCCAAAAATCAATAAAGCATTGTGGGAATGTCAAGTGACTGGCACGTGACTAATAACGCTTAAATTCCATTGCATAACACACATGTAATAGTTATTTTCCATAATGTCTTCGTCGCACGGATGTTTGAAACTTTGTCTGTGTTTTCCTGTATTTAAATGAGAGAAAGGCTATGGGAGTATAAGGATGATTTTTTTGCATTTTTGTAAATTTTTCGTCCCAAAATCTGAAGGGCCACCTCTAAGAATCTATGATAAATAACAATCTAATGTTTAATATTTCGGCTATTGCCTTTTTCAAGAGTTAGAAACACTTTATTCTTCTAGAACATTTTTTAGCGTGTATCATGCAGCCATATTGTTTTTACTAATTTTACTAATCAGTAAACTAGTGATTAGGGTTGTGAGGTTTGTTTGTTTGAATGGTGTTTTACGCTACTATCAACGTTATTTCAGTCATATCACAGCGACAGTTCACATATTAACGTTTCCTGGGTTTCACCAGTACTATGCTAGGCTCTGAAGTGTCTTGCCTAAGGACACTCCTGTGAAAAAACCCAGTGAAGCTAGTGAAGCTTGAACCCAGGACCTCCAGATATGAGTCCTGCACTTTACTACTGAGCCACACAGGACCCTGGGTTGTGAGGTAAAGAGTTAAATGTTTTTGTGAGTTGTATTACTGGTCACCTCTAAATATAATGAGCATAAGATATGTTATATTTTCAAGTAGAAAGCCCTTACCTTGTAATTCTGGGTCAGTAGACTGGTTACTATGGTTACTAGACTGTGACACAATACTAACGTTTGGAGATGTTCGATTGATAGACTGACAGCTCTGAGGCCGACTTGTTGGTATTCTAGAATCATCCTCTGTGTCATAATGGGAGGATCTTGATGAAGCTGACACTGGCCTTTTCTGATTGGCTGCAAAGAAGTCTGGTGTATTTCTATTGGACATGTGGTCATGATCTGAAAAATCCGACTCCTGATTGGCAGAACCTAAATCATACATATTCTGATTGGTTAAACTGATTTTACTACCAAAATTGTTCTTTCTGTCACCTTCTGTTGAAGACGAATGAGAGTTAGACAAAGAATTACGCTTGCTACTTTCATTTGGTGTGAACCTTGCTGGCGTGTTATTATTTGAACTTCTAGAAGGAGTGCTTGTGTTTGATTGTCTACTAGGTGTACTTCTATTAGAATATTGAGAAAATTTGGAAGAACTGGCCGTAAGATAGAAGTCATTATCCTCCTCATCACTGGCAACTGAATCAGAATCACTGGCATGACCATATATACTTGGTTCTTCTGGCGTTGTAATGGCTTCTTTCGTGGAGTCCATGTCTGTGAGTGAGTTTGCAGCATGATTTAAGCCATCAGTTACATCTGTAATATTTTTGTCATTATCAATATCATTATCATGATCCTCCATATCATAGATACCTCTAGATTTAATGTCTGTGATCATGTTTTTATATTGCACAACACCACTGTCAGTTTCATTATCTAGTGTATCAGTCTCTTCGATAGTATCTTCTATTGTTTCTTTACTGAATTCACTATCATCTGCATTAACTATTTCATCAGCTCTAGCTCTCAACATATCTATAAATGTATTTGCTACAGGTTGACTGGTTTTGACTTTGGCAGGTGAATCTAATGTCCCACTATCTATCCCATCTTTTGGTTCATCATTTGACAAACCTTCTATTGCACTTTTCCCAGTATTTTTATTGTCAAAATTATTTCCTATATCCCCATCTTCAGTTCCATCAGCCGGTAACCTCCTATCAGGTGGCACAGACACTTCAGACTCTACCCTGGCTTCAGGCGTATTGTTGTTTGTAGAGTTCATTATAGCACTAGATAGCTTTAGGTCATCAATGGGTGGAATCTGTATCTTCTCCCCTGTCTGATCTTCTGCAACATCTTGCATCTCTTCTGTATCTGTTACACTCGAAACTGATACAAACTTTCTTTTTTTCTTTTTGGCTTTTGAAGGCTTGCCTTTTTTAGTCATTCTGATTACCTCCAGCTGTGAAGGGTTGTTTGTAGATTCTGTACTCTGACTGTGAAAGGAAATCAACACTTTAACTCATTACCAAACGACAAAATTTTAGGCTTGTTCAAATCGAAAGCATTTGCACATGACAAAATAAAGTGACTGAAAATTTGAAATTTGTTTTGTGAAGGGTAGAAAACATTGTGGAAAAAGGAAAAAGTGCTGGTTACCAGCATTTTCTCCTTTTCCAACATTATTTTCTATAGGCTTCTTTCTCAGGGGCGTCAAAAGTAGAGATTGTGTGGTAATGGGTTAACCCTTTCCCAAACAATTCCTGGTTTTCACGACCCTTCCCAAACAATTCCTGGTTTTCACGACCCTGGAACAGAAGCATTTTGAAAACATTGTGAGAAAAGGAGAAAATGCTGGTAACCAGCATTTTCTCCTTTTCCCACAATGTTTTCTACCCTTCCGGAACAAATTTCGATTTCCCGGGCACGTTAATTTTGACGTCTGCAAATGCTTCCAATTGGACTGGTCTAAAATTTTGTCGTTTGGCAAAGAGTTAATGTTATAACCATAACCAAACAGGCTATTTTGTGTGTAGACGTTAAAATATTTGAGTCGTGCTCTGTGAAAAGGGGGCTAAATGCTTCCACAGAGAGTATCAACCTAGGTCAACCTGAGCAGGCTGACCCATTTTCGCAAGCCAAGGTTATGGTCACTACGTGGATCTTACCTTGGCTGATTGAGCCCGATTTCGAGATTCCTGTGATACGCCCTCTGTTGGATGTTGGTTGTTACCCCCCTTTACATCATATTTCTAAAAGCCAATGAAATATCGTTTTACAAACCGCTTACGAATACACATGAAGCGATAAGCAGAAATCCACATGGGTTTCCATGTTTAACTTCTATTTGAAAGGTAGTGACCTTATTCTATTTTTATCAAAGATGAAATGCTATGAGCGATTTCATTTGTTGCAGTTAGAGCTGGCTGCATCCACTGAAAAAGTGTATCCGGGGAATGTAAAAATCAAGCTTGATCCGCCAAGGGTAGAGTAGCGTAGTGAAACATCAGCCTTGGCTTACAAAGATGAGGCTGACCTTGAACAAAGCTTTTCTTTTCAGGTCAATTTTCTGCGTTTATCAGCATCATTCATTCGGTCATTGAAAAAAAAAAAAAATTATCTCTTTGCAAAACGACAAAATTTTAGACTTGTCCAAATCGAATGCATTTGCAGACGACAACATAAAAGTGACTGAAAATTTTAAATTTGTTTTATGAAAAGTAGAAAACATAGTGGGAAAAGGAGAAAATGCTGGCTACCAGCATTTTTTTCTTTTCCTACAATTTTTTCAAAAGGCTTCTTTTTTAGGGTGTTTAAAAGTCAGGATTGTGCAGTAAAGGGTTAACTGAAATCCTATCATACTTTTACTGACAGTTTTAACCCTTTACCACACAACTTTTAACTACCTGAGTAAGAGGCCTTTTGAAAACTTTGTGGGAAAAGGAGAAAATGCTGGTAACCAGCATTTTCTCCTTTTCCCAAAAAGTTTTCTACTCTATCGAAGAAAAATTGCATCATTTGAGCCACTACGAAATTATCGTCTGCAAATGCTTTCGAGTTGGGTAGGTCTAAAATTCTGCTGTATGGTAAAGGGTTGAACAAATGACTGGTTGGTAAGGAGTTAAAAGTTTTATTATTATACTGCAAAGAAATTTCTCGTGATCTGATTGGTTAACATGCCGGTAACATATATCATGTTCCCTGGCAAAAACCATGTAAAACCAGTTTCCCTTTTGAGTGCCCCATAAACATCACTGCACGTGCAACACAACATCCAAAATGGCGGCATCGATCGAACACCAGACTGCACATTTATGCACCAAACTGCACATTTTGGTGACGTCAGTTTCCAGTGACGTCAGTTTTCATTGAATTGGGACACACAGAAGGGAATTTCTGTTTCGTCAGCATGCTTGATTCGTGAAATCATAAAAACAGGAATATTTCACTTAACGCACTTTGAAAGGGTAAAACTTTGCAGTATAATAAATTTGTTGTACCGTCAGGTGGCAGGGGACTTGGAAACTTGTTCATGGCTGTGGTGAATCATGTCTCCACCTCGCCTTCGGCCCGGGGCGACATGATTAACCACAGCCGTGAACAAGTTCCTAAGTCCCCTGCCTCCTGACCGTACAACTAATACTGTACCTTGTTCCTGCGCTGGTTCTGCACTGATCAATGATTGGAGTTATGCTTCTTTGCCTGTAATTCCAATCTGAATGCACACCACTGTCAATGGATGGAGAGTAACGCTGACTGGTTGTAAAATCTTCACTTCCAACACTCCCTGAATCTTGACTGTTAGATCTGTCCCTCTCAGGTTTCTCAAACACAGTCTGAAAACCATCAAAGTCATTTACCCATTACCAAACAATCCTAATGGCTTTTACTAACATAGTGCTTAAGTCATCTATGTGAGCCAAGGTTACGATCACTACATGGATCTTACCTTGGAGGATCGATCCCGATTTCAAGATTCCTGCGATACGCTCTAATTATCCCCCTTTAAATCATATTTCTGGTAGCCAATGAAATATTGTTTTACAACCTGCTTACGAAAACAATAATTCAACATGAAGCAATAACCACAAACATACTTCGACATTCCAACATCTGGTGCTGGAATATAGCTTAAAACCTCCGATAATTGATTGGTCACACAGAAACTTTCTGTAATTATTGTTCGTCAATGTTTTTTCGGTTACAAATTATTACAGATCTTGCCCATACAGATCTTGCCCACATCCACGTAGGTATCCATGTTTACCTTCTATTTTTAGTAAAAAAGCTCACAACCTTGTTCTATTTTTTTCTAAGATGAAATGCTACGAGAGATTAATTTCATTGCAGTTAGAGCTAGCTGCAACCTATGAAAATGCGTATCAAGGGGATGTAAAAATCAAGCTCAATCCGCCAAGGGTAGAGTAGTGTAGTTGATTGTCACCCTTGGCTTGCGAAGATGTGGTTGAGTAGAAAATGCTGGTAACATTCACTGCTTTCCTCCTAACCAAAAAGGTCTATATCACTATTTCAAGACTTTATGTTAATGCTTTACAACACAGTCCCTAGGTTTATTGATCTTGAGCGAGAGATCTTTAAAAGAAGAAAGCTTCTTTTTCAAAAATATACCACTCAAACTTTGATAGGGATCACTTGCATATTTCTGTATGGGTTTATATGTTACAACAGTTTTGCATAAACTCTTTACCATGCTGTAAAACTCTAGATTTGTCCAAGTTGAAAGCATTTACTGACCAAAAACTAAATGCAATGTGCACTATGCTGTCTGTAATAGGGTAGAAAACATTGTTGAAAAAGGAGAAAATGCTGGTATCCAGCATTTTCTCTTTTTCCAACAATGTTTTCCAAAGGCTTCTTTCTCAGTGTCTTCAACAGTCCGCATTGTGAGGTAAAGGCTTAAAGATCCATTTCCATCGGTCATTTTATTGCTCAGTGTGGCAATGTAACTTATTGTAAAATCATACATGATACATGCCACATATATGTTTAAAGTGAATCTTGTAGGGTGATCCCTAGCAAATTTTGAGTAACAAATATTCTAGCTGTTCACTGACAAAGCAAATCATTTGAATCGTATTTCGTTTGTTGTTTGCATATGCTTTGGATTTGTATAAATCTATGACTTTCCTGTTTGGTATCAGCAAATGGTTGATGGGGCCGGGCCCATTAAGGGTTTATAGCCCCGACTTCTAACCTTCCTGTTAACCCTTTCCCAAACAAGCCCTTGTTTTTACGTGTCTGCAGTACAAGTCTTTTGAAAACACTGTGGTAAAAGGAGAAATTGCTCGTAACGAGCGATTTCTCCTTTTGCCACAGTGTTTTCTACCCAATTGGAGAACTTTCTGCCATGTTTATCAAATTTGAAACTGTCGTCTGCAAACTCTTTGAGTTTGGAAGAGTCTAAAATTTGTCCTTTGGGAAAGGGTTAAGAGTTTGTTGTGTAATGACGGACATAAAAACAGAATGTCAAAGATTTTGCACTTTGTCAAAAATATTTAAACTGTTACCTGTTGTTTACTATACAGGTTCCATTAGATAGTAAACAATTTTTTAGTCATTAAACAAGAGTGGCAAATTGTCGCAAGATACGCCCATCTTATCCCAAGTTGTAAAGCTGGGGCATGCACCGGACAAATTAAAGTATGAAAAATGACAAAGGGCACTAACTCAAAAATTAAGCGAGCAAGAGTTATGATTCCTGTGCACTACACTCCCCCTTGATGAGATCTATCCACCCATGAAATTTCATAAACCTAGCTAGTATAGTTTTGGAGATAACTATGCTCCGGACAAAATTCAAGTATGAAAAACAACAAAGGGCAATAACTCAAAAATTAAGCAAGCAAGAGTTATGATTCCCGTGCACTGCACTCCCCCTTGATAAGATCTATCCACCCATGAAATTTCATAAACCTAGCTAGTACAGTTTTGGAGATATGCTCCGGACAAAATTCAAGTATAAAAACGACAAAGGACAATAACTCAAAAATCAAGCAAGCAAGAGTTATGATTCCTGTGAACTGCACTCCCCCTTGATGAGATCTATCCACCCATGAAATTTCATAACCCTAGCTAGTATAGTTTTGGAGATATGCTCCGGACAAAATTCAAGTATGAAAAATAACAAAGGGCAATCACTCAAAAATTAAGCAAGCAAGAGTTATGATTCCTGTGGACTGCACTCCCCCTTGATAAGATCTATCCACCCATGAAATTTCATAAACCTAGCTAGTATAGTTTTGGAGATATGCTCCGGACAAAATTCAAGTATGTAAAACAACAAAGGGCAATAACTCAAAAATTAAGCGAGCAAGAGTTATGATTCCTGTGCACTGCACTTCCCCTTGATGAGATCTATCCACCCATGAAATTTCATAAACCTAGCTAGTATACTTTTGGAGATATGCTCCGGACAAAATTCAAGTATGAAAAACAACAAAGAGCAATAACTCAAAAATTAAGCAAGCAAGAGTTAAGATTCCTGTAGACTGCACTCCCCCTTGATGAGATCTATCCACCCATGAAATTTCATAACCCTAGCTAGTATAGTTTTGGAGATATGCTCCGGACAAAGAACTGGACGCCGTCCACCCGCCCGCTCGCCACGGGTGATCCCATAATACGTCCCGTCTTTGACGGGCGTATAAAAATGACGGAGATCTTACTAAAATGTAATATTTTTTGCACATCAATGCTGTTAATCTCGATATTTACTTCCAAAATAGCAAAACTAACTAGAGCTGTCACTGAATGTGACTTAATCCTTTCCAAAACAACGAATTTTGGACTTTTCCAAAACCGAAAGAGTTTGCCGACGACTATTTTAGATTTGGAGAAAATGGCATAAAGTTCTCAAAAATAGTAGAAAACGGAGTGGGGAAAAAGGAGAAATTGCTCGTTACGAGCAATTTCTCCTTTTCCCACACTGTTTTCATAAGATTTTTTATGCAGACACATAAAAACCAAGGCTTGTTTGGGAAAGGGCTAATACCTCTGTCAGCACTTTTGACAGAAAAAAACTGTCAAGTTCAAGGGGAGATAATTCCTCAGCCAGGACGAGTTGACACTTGAAAATTGCATCTTGCAAATCTTCAATTTATAATCAGTATATGTGCAAAGTTTCAATACAATTGAAGGAAAACTGTAAGAGGAGTTCACGACATAAAATTACTAGTATTTTGTTCACAGACGGACACATGGACGGACACAAGGACAGACACATGGACGGTCGGACACACAGGCTGAACCCAGTATACCCCCGAAAACATTTGTTTTGTGGGGGTATAAAAATACTGGTAAAAGAGGACATGCATTTTTTCTCTTTGAAATAAAATTTCTCCTTTCCTATTAATATTTAGAATTTGTGAGCTGCTTCATCCTTGCCCACAGATCAAATTTTGGATTTGAAACTGCGCAACTGAACATGAGCTCTCTGATAAGGTAAAAAAAAAATTGTAGAAAAGGAGAAAATGCTGGTTTCCAGCATTTTCTCCTTTTCCCACAATTTTTTCAAAAGCCTTCTTTCCCAGAGTTGAAAAAACAAGGGATTGTTTTGTAAAGGGTTAATCAGTGGAAATGTTAATTTGGAGAACTTGTCACACAGTCAATGTGATGGACACAGGGCTAAAGCTTGACTTTACAAAAATAAAATACATGTACAATATGAATTGCCACAATCAACAAGCTGAAATTTAATTGCTACAGGCTCTTGAAGTACGATAAAACTAAAGAAAATAAGAAGATGCACACTGAGAAAGGAACAAACAAAAAAAAAAATCCGAACTTGTACATGTAAAAAAACTGGCTACAACAATCCATTCAATTCTACACATCAGAAGTTGCGAGCAAACAAAAATAAATTATTCCGCCATCAAAAATTACTTGTAAACATTTTATGTAAAGTAAATGAGAAAGAAAATAGAGTTTACAACACTATCCAGACTTTCAACCCAGAGCCTTTTGAAAACATTGTGGTAAAAGGATACAAGAGAACCAAGATGGCCCTGGATTGCTCACCTGAATTTTTGAGAGGACCATAGCCAATTCTTTTTAAAGGTATTGAAACTTTGGAAACAAAATCATTATTTTGCCAAGCAATTTTGAAAAGGTCACCTGTAAAAGTCATTTCAAAATCTGTCACCACCCCTACAATCATCATCACAGCAAGGATTTTGATGAATCAGAATTCTGCAAATCAATTTTTGGATAGATCACCAAGGACAATTTCTTGAAGAAAAGCTCAAGCTCGAAAGTGATTAAAAAAAGTCACATTTGTACAGTGCGAGTAGCCTCCAGTCCCCAGAGCCATGTTTCTCGACGGATCAAAATTTCACGAGCACTTTTTGAGAAAGGTAACGCAAGGAACATCTCTGTGACATTATTTCATGATCTGACCTGCGGTTTCAGAGAAGATTTTTAAAAAAAAATTCTTAGAAAATTCCATTTGGTTGCCATGGCAACCAGAGTTTTTGATGGAATCAAATTTCATGAACATTTTTAAAGAGGACCTCCCAAGGAACATTCCAGCCAAGCTTGATCCAAAATCAGCCCAGTGGTTTAGGAGGAGTTGATGTTTAAAGAATTGCTGACAATGCACAACAGACACCGGGTGATCCTAAAAGCTCCCCTTGAGTATGTTATGCTCAGGTGACCTTAAAATCACAGCTTAAGGTTGAAAATAAAATAGGGATTTTGTTTGGAGTGTAAAACAAAAAAAAATACATAAATAAGCAGGCAAAACACATCTTGATTTGTATTCACTGAAACATTGACCAACATTCAAGAATTGTAAGAAGATCATAGAAAATCATAAATTGTGCAGTACTTTTGATGTGCACTTGTATTTTAATTATTCATTTATCCTAAATGAAGGCATATGCAGATGACATATAATATGTGAAATTTGACTTCGAGAGGTTAGGAGATTGCAGGTGAACAAGAAAATGTTTATTTTTTATCCCAGTACCAAAAATGTTTTAACTCTTTACCACATAATCCCGACTTATAACAACCCTGAAAGAAAAAGCCTTTAGAAAACATTGAGGGAAAAGGAGAAAATGCTGGTAACCAGCATTTTCTCCTTTTCCCACAATGTTTTCTACCCTGCTGGAAACAAATTTCAATTTTTGAGTTACCCTTATTTTGTCGACTGCAAGTGCTTTCAATTTGGACCAGTCTAAAATTTTGTTGTTTGGTAAAGAGTTAAAAAGCTTAGTTTATCAGAGTACATGCACTGGCCACCACGTATACACTGTATACATGTACAAATATATGTCCCAAAATTTGCAAAGAACCGATTAAAGATTTGCTTTGGGGAAATGTTTGCAAATTCAAGAGATAATTATTTTCTGGTATACTTGTGGTAGAATATGCAAACAGGAAAGTTGACAAATTTTTCACATTCACAAAATCTCAAAAATTTCTATATTGCAAAAATTTCCACTTACACAGTAAGTGAAATAATGCTGAAAACACCATACAAATCAATCAATCAATTATCGGGGTAATAAAGACTATGGGCTTGTTTGGTGACAGGATATAATATTCTCAATACAGTTATAAGTTTTCTCTTTTTTCCAACTGTTTTAAGTTCCGTAAAGTCAAACCCAAAAATTTGAGCCATAGTTGATCTGTCATCTGCAATTGCTTTCAAAAGATAAGCCTTTTGAAACATTACAGGAGAATTGTGTATATGGTACCATAGTAAAATCTAGACTGTTAGTGCTTGAAATACCTCAACTGTATTGAAGAAATTGAAGAATTGATCGAATCTAGCCACATCAAATGGTATCTCAAATTCAAACCAATCACATTTTAACAATTTTTCCCTTCATCTAATCTCCTTAGCAACACCATTCTTTAATTTTAATTCAACCCATTACCACACTTTAATTTTAATTCAACCCATTACCACACAATCCCTACTTTTGATGCCCCTGACAAAGAAGCCTTTAGAAAAAATTTCAAATTTTCAGTCACTTTAAGTTTTGTCGTCTGCAAATGCTTTCGATTTGGGAAATCCTAAAATTTTGTCGTTTGGTAGTGAGTTAAAATAGGGCTAACATTTAAGGTGTTCAGTGAATACTACATGCAATCTTACTGTTATTTTCCTGGACAATTTTGTCTGAAGGTTAGAAAAAGCACACTGTTTATATATATTGTCTGTACTTTAGATAACGCATTGCCTAAATACATTTGTCATGACTATTTACACCATCTTTGTTGCTACAGTGCTGTACAAATTGACAATTTAGCATTTTGACATAAAAAATCACTATACATGAGTGGTAAGTATTATCTCTTTACTGGTCAACATAATTTCAGCATCCCTCACAGACAAAAGTTCTCTACGGATCAATTAACACTTTACTAAAATGACAAAATTTTAGACTGGTCCAGAGAGCAGACGACATATTAATTGTAACTGAAAAACTGAAATTTGTTTCCGGCAGGGCAGAAATCAATGTGAAAAAAGAGAAAATGTAGGTAATCCAAAATCGATTGGACAATACACATTGGTTCTCTGCATCGACTATGGACTACTCTACTCTAAATCCGCATGATTTTGGCAATGAAAGGCAATATTAACCCATTACCACACAATCCCTACTTTTGACGCCCCTGACAAAGAAGCCTTATGAAACACTGTGGGAAAAGAAGAAAATGCTGGTAACCAGCATTTTCTCCTTTTCCCACAGTGTTTTCTACCCTTCCCAGAATAAATTTCAGTTTTTCAGTTACCTTTATTTTGTCGTCTGCAAATGCTTTCAATTTGGACCAGTCTAAAATTTTGTCGTTTGGTAATGAGTGAAATGAACCCCATTAAGATGCCCTATTTTTGGGGAGATTTTCAGCTTTCTGTCATCTCTCCAAACTTCAGAAATAGTTCCTCGTTTAATTAAGTAAGGCAACATCTACCAAATCATCGGCAAAAAAGAAAGACAAAATGTAAGAAGAAAATAATTTGCAGTGGTATTTCTTGTAAAGTCTGTGTAGCCTTTTAACCCTTTCCCAAACGACAAAATTTTAGACTGGTCCAAATCGAAAGCATCTGCAGACGACAAAATAAAAGTGACTGAAAATTTGAAATTTGTTTTGTGAAGGGTAGAAAACATTGTGAGAAAAGGAGAAAATGCTGGTTACCAGCATTTTCTCCTTTTCCCACAATATTTTCTAAAGGCTTCTTTCTCAGGGTCGTCAAAAGTTGGGATTGTGTGGTAAAAGGTTAAGGTAATTTAGATCTTTACCAAACAACAAAATTTTAGACTGGTCCGAATTGAAAGCATTTGCAGACAACAAAATATATGTAACTTAAAAACTGAAATATGTTTACAGCAGGGCTGAAAACATTGTGGGAAGGCTCCTTTTCCCACAATGTTTTCAAAAGGCTTAAGTCTCAGTGTCGTAAAAACAAGGGAATGTTTGCTCAAGGGCTAAGGTAACTTAGTTTTCAGCAGGGTAGAAAACATTGTGGGAAATGGAGAAAATGCTGGTTACCAGCACTTTCTCCTCTTCCCAATATGTTTTTAAAAGGCATAAATCTCAGGGTCATAAAACCAGGGATTGTTTGGTAAAGGGTTAAATCTTTACCACACAATACTGATTTTTAACGACCCTAAGAGAGAGGCCTTCTGAAAAAATTGTGTGAAAAGGAGAAAATGCTGGTAACCAGCATTTTCTCCTTTTCCCACGTTTTCTTCCCTTCCCAAAACAAGTTTCAAATTTTCAGTCACTTTTATCTTGTCGTCTGCAAATGCTTTCAGTTTGGACTAGTCTAAAATTTTGTCGTTTGGTAAAGGGTTAAAGTAACTTAGATTTAGCATGAGAATTCTGCAAAGATTTGTGGGCACACCACATGATCAATTCCACACAAAGCTTATGTGGGATGGTATTCACATATAGTCAAGCTCGGAAATTTTTGGCTGATCGAAACAACCTCAATCCTATATTTCTGACATCAAGTGCGGTAAGTATAGGGTTAACCCTTTACCACATAGCAAAATTTTAGACCTATCCAAATTGAAAGCATGTGCAGACAACAATTTCAAATTGGCCCAATTGGTGCAATTTTGCCTTGATAGGGTAGAAAACATTGTGGGAAAAGGAGAAAATGCTGGTTACCAGCATTTTCTCCTTTTCCAACAATGTTTTCAAAAGGCTTCTTTCTCAGGGTCGTTAAAAGTCGTGATTGTGTGGTAAAGAGTTAATTCATGTTTTTGAGGTCGTTAACATTCGCAGAGGCCCTAAAAATGCTTTAATGCCCAAGTATGATGCAAGACAGTGTTTAAGTATTTTGAGGGCCTCCGCAAATGTTAACGACCGAAAAAAACGTGAATTAACGCTATTATTGCATAAAGTAAAGGCATCTTAACAATAATTTGCAAAGATAGCAAAAAAATTCCCATAGAAATGCGAATAAGCCAACTTCAAATGTACTGAACATAGATGGGTCAAAACCGGACGTCACCGAAGAAGTATTTGTTACAAGTAGTGAAGGGCCGTTAGTCCTATATGCCAGTTTTGATTCTCTCGGTGTAAATACACTTCTATTGATTTTCAATACACACTGGACTTATGTGGAATAAACTTGCACATGTTTGGAGGATTACAACTAGGATGAATGAGTGGATATGAATTTCTTTAACTGAAAGACAACAGTGGGTTTGATCGACATCAAGCGAGGCCGACCGATCACGTTAAAAAGTGGGTGGGATGTAGCTGGTTTAGAGTACATTTTACAAGAGAAGTTTTGTTCAGATCTCGATTAAACTGAGATCCTGTGCAAAATTTTGTTTGCGGTGTACTAATATCATAAAAGACATGCCATGAAAAGGATCTAATATGGTACGAATTCCTACAGTTTGATGGTCGGAGTCTAGGGGAAATCTGACAAGGACAATCGTTGTTTACAAGGTAGAACCGAATCTCGGATATTGATAGTACAAAGCTGGGCGTTAATGGTGCATGAATTTACTGATTAATACATGTTTTCTCCCGTTAACGTCCGATATTTACCCCTTAATATATGCTTAAAATGACCAAAAAAGGCACATTTTATGCAATAATATGAGATAAAAATTCAACTATACCTGTGGCAAGGGGCGTGAAGATCCTGGATGAATGCTCTCCATACTACATATAGACAACTTGTCAAACTCTACTTTAGCTTCTACACTGGCTTTGTTTTTAACATTTGGTGGGTACACACACAGATCTAAATATGGCATATCCTACAAAATATGCAAATAATATTATTGTTTTTCTTAAGTCTAAACTCACTACAAAATTTTACCATACTAAAATTGTCTGACTTTTTAGCACACAACAAAACTGTAGATGAGTTACATGGTATTGCAAATTAATGCATTTCAAACTGAACGGTTACCATTTAGCTTTTTGAATTATTTTACAGGGTTTTCCATGACGCACAAATTCTGCGTCATTGACACAATTTTAATTCAAATGAGCCCCAAAATAAATGACAGTGCATCATCGGTGGTGCAACTTGCCAAAATCTAAATAATGTGCAAAGTTGAATGAAGCTTCATAATTCCAAGTCTGTTCTTATTTCAATGTCAGATGAACGCCGTGCTTTATTAACTACATGGTTTATTTCAGATAAAAGTGGTTTTCCGGTAATCTCTTTATAGAATAAGACCGGTTTATGCATTACTGTCGAAATGTATCTTGGACACGTGTCGTAAATATGGGCCCAGTCAAAGTCGTGGTTGGGTTCTCTGTATTTTATTGCATATTTTACACAACTTCCGGTATATAAAAGTACACATTAACGGTCTGTGCTGTTAGCGGAAAAATAATGTCATGACGAAGAAAACTAGCATTCTTCTATCATCTGCTTCCTACATCTGCCCATCAAGCCATGTCAAGCAGCGATTCAGATGAAAATGTTTGGATTGTCAAAAAGTGACATCGGCCTTTCCGTCAGAAATGATCATCCGACTTTTCAATCTTGGAAGTTGGCGTTTACAGGTAAAATGCATTATAAATCGTGCTTGAAGTTGATGGCGAGGAAATCCATAATTTTGACCCCCAAAATTAATGAAATGACCCTCAACTAATGAGGAAGGGGATCAAAATGACCTCAAATTTTCAAAGCCGAGGGAAAACCCTGATTTTACATAAGGTTTTGTCATTCATTTCTATATTTCATAAGCTTTTAACAGAACTTAAATGATCTTTATGTAAAATTATACTAAAATAGCATCAATACATAGGTTCTGCAATCTTTAATCCTTTACCACAAAATCCCTCCTTTTAGTGACCCTGAGAAAGAAGCTTTTTGAAAACATTGTAGAAAAAGGTGAAAATGCTGGTAACCAGCATTTTCTCATTTTCTCCTTTTCCCACAATATTTTCTACCCTTCCCTAGAGTAAATTTCAATTTTTGAGCCATACTTATGTTGTCGTCTGCAAATGCCTTCAATTTGGACTGGTCTACAATTTTGTCATTTGGTAAAGAGTTAACTGGTGTTGGAAGCCAAAAATACTTACACATTCTAATTGAAATTCGATACTTTCCAGGCCAGCAGTCAGAGTCAGCAGAACATTAAACCTCTGTAAAGATAAAGAAGAGCTTAACCTTATACCAATCAATGTTATGTCTCTTTACTAATAGCCCCATCAGACCGAACTCGTTCTCACTCCGTTCCGAAAATCTTTGCCAAACATACTTAACCCATTACCACACAATCCCTACTTTTGACGCCCCTGAGAAAGAAGCCTTTTGAAAACACTGTGGGAAAAGGAGAAAATGCTGGTAACCAGCATTTTCTCCTTTTCCCACAGTATTTTCTACCCTTCCCAGAACAAATATCATTTTTTAGTCACCTTTATTTTGTCGTCTGCAAATGCTTTCAATTTGGACCAGTCTAAAATTTTCTCGTGTGGTAAAGAGTTAACTCTTTATTCCATAGATAAGCATTTTGATGTATCAACAACAGACAGCTTTTGAAAACATTGTAACGAGCAATTTCTCCTTTTCCCACAATGTTTTCCACTCAATCAGATATTGGTATCCTCATGTGTCCATATTTTTGACATCATATCTTAATTTGCTGCTGACATGGAAGAGCCTCAAATTGGCATATGAGGTAAATGGTTAAACTGTGTTCAGACTGAGTAGACATA
Organism: Tridacna crocea; assembly: GCA_943736015.1. Taxonomy (NCBI): domain Eukaryota; kingdom Metazoa; phylum Mollusca; class Bivalvia; order Cardiida; family Cardiidae; genus Tridacna; species Tridacna crocea. The sequence goes on along the minus strand of OX031072.1, from coordinate 36,735,590 downwards.
TTAGCAACCTTTTACGATCTGTTCACGAACTTATTTGAAGGGCTAGAACAGGAAGGTGCCCCAGAACTTTGAGCCTGCTCAAAATTTCTTGTCGTCCATCCCAGAGTGACAACAAACTTAAAACTAGAAGGCCCTGAAGGGCCTGAATATGCTCTACTGGCAGAGAATTCAATTTTGCTTTTTCATGAAAATATGACAAGAAATGCATACTTTGTCACGAAAACAAGAATTGGCAAATTTCAACTTGAAATGGTTTCTTTTCCAATACTGTTTGTTGGATTTATTTCAAAATAGATAGGGTTGAAGCTATTGGTGAGATAAACAAACAGTGCAAGTTTCACAAAAGTCTAATTACAAATGCACATTTTATCCCGTAAACAAGAATTTGAAATCCTCAACTTAAAATGGCTACTTTTTCAATACTGTTTGTTGGATTTTTCTCAAAATCAAATGGGTTGAAGCTACTGATGAGATAAACAAACTGTGCAAGTTTCACGAAAATCAGGCAATAAATGTAGACTTTATCGCGTAAACAAGAATTTGAAATTTTCAACTTGAAATGGCTACTTTTCCCATACTGTTTGTTGGATTTTTTTCAAAATCAATAGGGATGAAGCTATTGATGAGATAAACAAACCGTGCAAGTTTTACGAAAATCAGGCAACAAATGCAGACTTTATCGCGTAAACAAGAATTTGAAATTTTCAACTTGAAATGGCTACTTTTCCCATACTGTTTGTTGCATTTTTTTCAGAATCAATAAGGCAACAAATGCAGACTTTATCGTGTAAACAAGAAAAAGACTAACGGACAGACAGACGGACGGACGTACAGACGGACGGACGACGGAAACCACGCCATGACATAAGCTCTGCTGGCTGAAAGCCAGTAGAGCTAATGAGATGGACATACCACGAACTGAACTCCTGTGCTTCTATCCTAATAAAGGCACATTGCAGTAACGCATCAATTGACACTGCGTTTGCATATTACCGACCAAAATATCACATCCTGTCCAGACCGCAGCCCATTTTACGATTTTGTTGATTGGGTTAGACTTTCAAAGAACAGGTTTGGTGAGACAGGGGCTTCAGGCATTATCAGGCCAAAATTACATGTTCTGTCCCGACCTCAACATGTTTTCCGATCATGTCAGGACGGGGTAAGATGTTCTAAGATCTTGTCTGGTGTGAGGGCGGCTTAAACAAGTCAATTTTGAACTTAAGCAAACCGAAACCATTTGTAGATGACAAATTAATTATGTATCAAGTTGTGAATTATGTGCCTCAAAAGATGGAATTTGATTTCTACATGGTAGAAAATATCGCTGGAGACAGAGAAAAGGTTGGTTACCAATATTTTGTCTTCAAAGTAACAGAAAAGGCCAAATGTAAACAAAGCTGATGTAAGTATGTATTTAAATTCATATCATACAGTTTAAAGTCATTATTGGGAAGATGACAATCTGGCAATGTGCTGTTGGTCCGAACATTTAGTCGTTTAACGAGAAATTAACTCCAAAATGAGTTTAAAACCTGCCAGGTAGCTGTGTCTTTTGTTTTCCTTTTTGCATGATTTTAAATCTTTTTTTTTCTCCCAGCAGCTAATAAACAGCCCATAACAGCCTAATATAGGGTTAATTCACGTTTTTGAGGTCGTTAACATTCGCAGAGGCCCGAAAAATGCTTTAACGCCTGAGTGCGAAGCACGGGGGTGTTTAAGTATTTTGAGGGCCTCTGCAAATGTTAACGACCGAAAAAAACGTGAATTAACGCTATTATTGCATAAATTAAAGGTGTTCTAACAATAGTTTGCACAGATAGCAAAAATATTTCCATAGAAATGCAAATAACCGAATTTCAAATGTACTGTACGCAAATGGGTCAAAACCGGAAGTCGGCGAAGAAGTTTTTGTTACGATTAGGAAAGGGCCGTTAGTCCTGTATGCCAGTTTTGATTCTCTCGCTGTAAATACACTTTTATTGATTTTTAATACACACTGGACTTGTATGGAATAAACTTGCGCACATTTGGACGATTACAACTACGATGAATGTGTGGATGTATGAATTTCTGTAACTGAAGGCGACAGAGGGTTCGATATACATCAAGCGAGGCGGACCGATCACGTTAAAAAGTGGGTGGGATGTAGCTGGTTTAGAGTACATTTCACGGGTGAATTTTTGTTCAGATCTCGATTAGACTGAGATTCTGTGCAAAGGTTTGTTTGTGGTGTACTAATATCATCAAAGACATGCCATGAAAAGGATCGAATATGGTACGAATTCCTAAAGTTTGTTGCTCGGAATCTGACAAGGACAAACGTTGTTTACAAGGTAGGCCCGAATCGAGGATATTGATAGTACAAACCTGGGCGTTAACGGAGCGTGAATTTACTGATTAATACACGTTTTCTCCCGTTAACCGCCCGATTTTTATCCATTAATACATGCTTAAAACGGCCCGAAAAGGCACGTTTTATGCAATAATAAACAATAACAGACTGTCACCTTCACAGTATTTTTCTATACTTTTAAATGGCATAATTTACATGTATTATGATATTTGCTTATATTCTGGCCTCTGTTGCGCCTTTAACTCATTACCACACAATCCCTACTTTTGACGCCTCTGAGAAAGAAGCCTTTAGAAAACACTGTGGGAAAAGGAGAAAATGCTGGTAACCAGCATTTTCTCCTTTTCCCACAATGTTTTCTACCCTTCCAAAAACAAATTTCAAATTTTCAGCAACTTTTATTTTGTCGTCTGCAAATACTTTTGATCTGGACAAACCTAAAATTTTGTCGATTGGTAATGGGTTAAACCATGATGATTCCACAGTTTCTAACGCCTTCCTTCCAAGGGTCTTAAAAACAATTGATTGTTCTGCAAGCGATTTATTTTCCGCCTGTAAAGCTTTCAGCTGTGACCATGTCTCAATACTTGTCTTAAGGGGGCTTTTTACTTACATCCTGGTCTCTGACGAGGGCATCTTTCACGTAAAACTCTTCCACTAGACTGTCATTCTGTTGGTAACATCTCATGTAACATTCTAACAGAGTCTCATTCAAGGCCATAAATAACCAGGCACGACCTGAAATATGTTTATCGCTAAGATAATTAGAGGATTTACTACCCCTTAATACTTTCCTCCACACAACAAAAGTTTAGACTGGTCCAAATGAAAAGCATTTGCAGGAGACAAATTGTACGCAGGTAAAACTAGAGCTGTCACTGAATGTGACTTAATACCCCAACTAGCGCTTAGACAGAAACAGGCACTTATTTGTACACAGACGGACACACAGACAGATGGACGGACACACAAATGGACGGACACACAGACAGACAGGCTGATTCTAGTATACTCCCGGAAATGTTTGTTTTGCAGGAGCATAATGATTAAACAAACGTATAAAACATTAACAAACATTGTGGGAAAAGGAGAAAATACTGGTTACCAGGCCTATTCCAGTATACTCCTGAAAACGTTTGTTTTGCAGGAGCATAATGATTAAACAAACGTATGAAACATTAAAAAACATTGTGGGAAAAGGAGATAATACTGATTACCAGCATTTTCTCCTTTTCCACAATGTTTTCTAAAGTTTTCTTCCCCTGAGTCATTAAAACTTTGGACTGTGTGGAAAAGGGTTATAGCGTCAAATAAACAAACCAGACATCTGTTTAAATCCACCAGTATTCAACCTTCAACAGGGGCAAAATTTGGCATATAGATAAAATAAAGTTGAAACTGGTTTAAAACTTGGAGAAAAGGAACTAAGATATATCTGTAATACAGCTGAGTCTACCAATTTGCTGGTTGGAAAATGGCAAAGAGTAAATTTATAGCCACGACATGTTGGTTCACGGTACATGTTGCTTTGAGGTCATCAGTATTTTTTCATCATAACAAAAATCGGCACCCTCTAGCAGCTTCACTGGTCTCTACTTTGATTGTAGATATCTTAAATTTAACATTTCTGTACCTCAACATATTTCATTTTTCAAAATAAAAGATTAGAATGGAGGAAAAATTTACGGGAAGTGAAAACAGTGTCATCAGCACCTACATGCTTAACACTCTTTACCCCCACCCTCTAAAATCCTTCATTTCAAACAGTTTTACTTCAAAACATGCATGATGACGTATTTAGATCATCTGCTAGGTCATGTGGCAATATTTTCTGGTCATGTGACTGAAAACCGGCGCCAAATATATCAAGTTGTATTGATTTTTTCATGAAAACCATCTAAGTAACATGCATCAATTTCAGACTGGCACCAGGATAGTGGTGAAGGTCAAGGCTGATTTTCTTTCGAATGTTTGGATGAAACTGCATCATATTTTTTATGATGCAACTTAAAAGATGAAATTAGAAAATTATTTGGTGATTTATTCTATACTCTGTTAAGATTTTGATCTTTTCTTGATCGGACCATAACTACCGTGAACCAACAAACCGCAAGGCTACATGCCTTTTAACCCTCTTAAAAATACTGCATGTAATGACCCTAAGAAAGTGAGGTTTTTTGGAGGAAAATATTGTAAAAAAAAATAAGAAAATGCTGGTAACCAGCATTTTTTTTTTTCTTTTTCTTACAATGTTTTGCACCTGTTTGAAATCATCATTTACTTGTCATCTGCATATAGGTACATCTGAATTGGACATGTCTAAAAATATGCAGTTTGGTAAAGAGTTGAAAATAAAGAAATAATATTTAGTTTGCCGACAAGTGCAAAGCTGATGTCATTCAAATGCTGTCTGGCAAAACAGATAGCATATTTTGTTGTTCCTGAATAAATTCTGTATTGTACTATCAACATGTACACATGAATACTGCTGTCAAAAAAAACCACTGAAAACTGCACTATAAACATTCATTTAAAGGACATGATCAAATATTTTTCAAAATATAAAAGCATATCTGGAATGAATGAATGAATGTTGTTTTATGGCGCATCGACAACTTTGGTCATTTAGCGCGCATATCTGTGTTAAAAAAGCATATCTGGGAAAAAGAGAAATGTATCCCTACAAGCAATTGCTCCTTTTCCCACAAAGTTCTTCATAGCTTGTAAAAACTTTGGATTAAAAAACTGCTTTGATGGGCTGACTTACTCTCATCAGGGGTGTGGAATTCCTATGCCCGACTTGCCCGACTCGGCACTTTTTGCCTGCGGACAAGTAAATTTTTCCAGAGCACTTGTCCGCGGGCAAGTGAATTTTTGAGCAAAACCAGATAATGAATGTCATATTTACATCAATGACATCCTAAAATGCTCAATTTATTCCAAGTTTTGCATAACCCATCTTGAAATAAACACCTTCAAGGTACAAACTAAACGTATTGACCCAGTGTAAGGCCTCTTGCTACATGCAGTTGCTGTGGTGGGAAAAGAGGAAAAGTAAGCTTTAAATGCGGACAAGTAGGAAATTCAGTCCAACTTGTCCGTGGGCAAGTGGGAAAATTCCAAAATGGCACACCCCTGCTCATACCAATACAGTGTGTTTTTATGTCTGTGAAAACAATGTGAGAAAAGAAACACTTTAATGTCTCTGTGAAATATCACCAGGAGAAACCCCTTTCCTGTCCCAACACCCTTTTTTATTCTAATCGGAGGTTTGAATAAGTGAGATGAGACATAGATAAAAATAATCAGACTTCAGAGTTTGTATGAAAGTTTGTGGTAGACCACATGAATATACATGTATATCTAGATCTATGTCCTTTCCAATCTTTCCACAGATCTTGTATGATCCTTCAACGTCTCCTTTCAAAGCAAGTTCAAGGTCTTCTTTCAAAGAAACTTCATAAATCAACCCATAACCCTTTACTCCATAGATACTCATTTCTAGGCATTGCTTGTAAGAGCCTTTGGAAACATTGTGGCAATAGGTAAAATTGCTATGACGAGCAATTTCACCTTTTGTCACAATTGTTTTCTATGCTATCAAAAGGTGTCATATACACATAAGAAATGGCTTCATCCTTGCTGTTATTTAGGGTCAATTAGAGATACCATAGATATGCCTATGGGGTAAAGGGTTAACCCTTTCCCAAACAATCCCTGGTTTTCACGGGTCAGGAATACAAGCCTTTTGAAAACATTGTGGGAAAAGGAGAAAATGCTGGTAACCAGTATTTTCTCCTTTTCCCGCAATGTTTTCTACCTTGTCATATAGAAAATCATCTTTTTAGCAACTGTTAATTTGTCGCCTGCAAAATGCTTTGAATTTTGTCTGGTCCAAAATTTTCCGTTTGGGAAAGGGTAGACTGAATAGTCCAACGTTCTAAACATCCTTTGTTAGAGGGTTTTTGAAACATCATGGGAAAAGGATAAAATACTGATCTGGTAAGCAACTTTCTGTCTTTTTCTCTTAACTCATTACCACACAATCCCTACTTTTGACGTCTCTGAGAAAGAAGCCTTTTGAAAACACAGAGGGAAAAGGAGAAAATGCTGGTAACCAGCATTTTCTCCTATTCCCACAGTGTTTTCTACCCTTCCAAGAACAAATCTCAATTTTTCAGTCACATTTTTTTTGTTGTCTGCAAATGCTTTCAATTTGGACCAGTCTAAAATTTTCTCATGTGGTAAAGAGTTTTAAAAACCTTTACCAGATGACAAAATCTCAACCTTGTCTAAAATGAAAGCATCTGCAGAAGACAGTTCCAGAATGGCTCAAAAAGTACAACTTTTCTTTTATAGAGTAAATAATATTATTATGGGAAAAGGAGAAAAAGCTGGTTACCAACATTTTCTCCTTTTCTCACAATGCTTTCAAAAGTCTTCATTCTAAGGGGCTTTAAATGTTGTCGTTGTGTGGTTAACTCTTTACCACATAATCCTGACTTTTAACAACCCTGAGAAAAGAAAGCTTTTGAAAACAATGTGGGAAAAGGAGAAAATGCTGGTAACCAGCATTTTCTCCCTTTTCCCACAATGATTTCTACCTTTCCCAAATTGGATTTCAACTTTTGAGTCACATCTATTTTGTCGCCTTCAAATGGCATCAATTTGGACTGGTCTAAAATTTTGTCATTTGGTAAGAGTTAAGGGTTAATCCTTCCAAAAAGCCTCTTCCTCCGGGTCTCCGCCCATTCACCATAAAAACCCAGCATCTGAGAAAGAAACCTTTTGAAACACTACAATACAATACAATACAATACAATACTTTTATTTAGTAATTTAGGCCTCCGGCCTACAATACAAATTTTTACAAGCATAATTCATACCATCAAGTTGAGTGACCGATTTACAGAGAATCTGTATAGAACTGCTAGTTCTCAACAAGATTTTAAACTTGTCTGAATTGAAAAAGCAAATTTGTAGATGTTAAAGTCAATGTAACTGAAGAAATGAGAAAAACATTACTTTGGAAGAGTAGAAAACATTTTGGGGAAAGGACAAAACGCTGGTTACCAGCAATTTCTCCCTTTATGCCAATGCTTTCAAAAGCCTCCATTCTCAGGGTTGTAAAAACCATTATTTTAGGAAAAGGGTTAAAATGTTCACATCCTATAACGGATATTAATACAACAGTGTAGATCAAGTACAGACTGCACGGAATATGCGGTCCGTCCTCTGTTTCCTTTTTAACTATTTCAGCCGAAAAAAACAACCAAAAAAAGCGTTACCTTGACTGCATTTCTTGACTGAATAGTTTTGTTTTATCATTTTAGCCCACCAAAGTTCAAAGGTTCAATAGCTGCTAAAAGTAAACAATTAAATACAATAAACAAAAGAATATAAAGATTAGTCAATGGTTTAGGCCCCTGGCCTACAATAAATAAACATGTTAATTTCAAGTTATGTGACAGAGAGAAGTAATAAGATAATTTTTTTTTTTCAAGGGTCTAAAATGTCTTGTCTCACCTTAAATGCAGACAATAAATATCTAGCCATGCGAAATATAGAGTCTTGATCTTTTGAAGACATTATATCATAGAAGGATTCGGATGTCCTGTTTTGTAACCATTTAGGTAGAAAATAGACTTTGCGGATATTTTCGTAAAAATTGCAATAAAGAAAGAAGTGCAACTCATCTTCAACAACCCGAACATTTAGGGTAAGACAAAGCGGACAGTACCTTAACTCTCTGTCAATGCCTAGGTGTCTGCCCTTTTCAATCATTAACTGGTGACAAGAACATCTAAAGTTAGCAAGTACCTTTTTTAAGTCATAATTCAGATTTATAGATAAATACTTTTCTACTGTTAAAAGTGACTTAAAGTTCTGGTAATGTTTGCCTTTTGACGTCGATTCTATTTCACTGTGCATCTTTTGGCTATAACAATCAATTAACCTTTGTTTGAAAGTATTCAAAAATATTTGGTGGTCTCCCGCGCCCTGAGCCAGCCATACGTATCCAAAACCAAAGCTATACAATAATTGCTTAACTGAGGTGGCCCAAGTGCCTCTACCAGCATTATCAAGTTGAAATAACATGTCATAGCATTGTTTTGGATATCTATGGGGCTCAAGGCGAAGTAGATGTAACCAGTACTTAATACAGTTATACATATAGGTTGTACATAATGGAAGTCTGCCACATTCACTCAGCGCAAACGCATCAGGACAGTTATTGTATAGTAAACAGTATCGCTTACAGAACTTAATATGTGCTGTTTCTACCTTCTTGTTGTAAGAATGGCCCCAAATGCTGGATGCATAGCAAAGGATCGGCTTAACTGTCGCGTCGAAAATTTTAAATGTATCTTTTGCCCCGATGTTTCCAAATTTCTTTTGGTATCTAAAAATATTATGTGAGGCTTTAGTCGCTTGTAAGGATAGTTTGTCTAGAGTAACAGACCATGATAGTTTAGGTGTAAAGTACACCCCTAGATATTTATAAAAAGGTACGATTTCTAACGGTTTGCCGTCCAAAAACCATCGCTCTGTTTTTTTCACAATTCCACCATTTCGAAATACAACTATCTTCGTTTTGTCTGCGTTGATTTTCATACCCTTAATTTTAGTGTAATCTGATATACAATCTATTTGTTTTTGGAGGCGTAAAACAGTATCCGAAAAGCTGGATATATCGTCTGCAAACATTAACGCATACAGTTCACGAATTTCGTTTGAAACAAAAATTCCTTTACCACATTTGTTTTGTAAGTAATTAATCAAATCATTTATAAAAATGCTGAAAATTTTTGGACTGGCTACACAGCCTTGACGGGTTCCAATTGAACAGTTAAAAAATTCGGTAAGTTTATGGTTAACCTTTATACATGACCTTGTATTATTGTAGACAGATTTAAGTATATTAAGGAATTTTCCATTCACGTTGATTCTTTCAAATGCTGTCCAAAGCTGACTATGTTGTACATTATCAAAGGCTTTCTCAAAATCTATGAAAATACAATAAAACCGCCCGCGTTTCTTAGAAAGATATTTTTGAGCCAGTGCCGTTAAGATAAATATGTTGTCTATTGTTGAATAGCCCTTCCTGAAACCAGCCTGTGACTCGTCTAAAATTGTATTTTCTTCGCACCAGCGACTCAGACGGCAATTTAAAATGTTCATGAAAATTTTGCAAATTGAATCAATAAGTGATATAGCTCTATAGTTATTAGGGTCAGTCTTAGAGCCTTTCTTGTGTATTGGAGTAATAATGCTTTTTCCCCAATCGAGAGGAAAAATGCCGGAGTCGAACATTTCATTAAACAGCTTGTTAAGATATGGAAGTGTTAACGTTAATGTGTGTTTATACATTTCTATATTGATACCGTCTGGACCAGGAGAACGGTTATTGTTTATAGATTTAACACTATTGATGATTTCGTCGTCTGCTATGGGTAGATTTAGACAACTACTGTCAACTGGATTCCGGTTTGAACGGAGCGATTCCTCGTCACTGAAGTTTAGATCTTTCTGTGGAAAATCGTTATTTGAGAAAAGATCACTGAAATAATTATACCAATCACGTGCTGGTATGCTAGTTTCTACTTCTTTAGTCATACGGTTCTCTTTAATCAATTTCCAAAACTCTTTAGGGTTTTTACTGGCTGCTTTTAGCGCCTCGCGTTTTTTACGAAGAAAGTTTTGTTTCTTTTGCTTACATACTGCCCTGAAGCGATTGCGCTGTGTGATGTACAGATTTCGGTATTCATCGGAGTCAAATGTGCGAAACTGGCGGAGAGTCCGATATTTGTCTCTTTTTAACGAACTACATTCCCCATCCCACCACTCAGGCTGGGTATTGTGAGTTCGCACGTTAGTGTTTGTTAGCATGCTAGCACCTGCTACTTGATAAAGCTGTATGAAAGAAGAGAGAGTTTCCATGTAATTAGGCGAGCCCTGAGATTCTAAATCACGACTGAAAGTCTGAAATAAATCAGAAAATTTTGATAGAAAGTTATCCTTTAACTCATGTTTCCACTTCATTTTAATCCATGTAGTCAAAGAATCATTTGCATATGCAGGATCCGTATCATTTGATAGGTTTGCTTGCAAACTTTCAGACATACTTAAAGTGCAGCAGATAGGAAAGTGATCAGATAAGTCTATATCCTCGACACTGAAGTAGGAAACATAACTAAAAAGATCTGTAGATGCTATAATATAATCAATTACACTTTGACCATTTGTAGAAAAATATGTAAAATTCCCATCATGGTCATTGAACAATCTACCATTCATAATGTGCATGTCAAAGGAACAGCACATTTCTAACAGTGAATGTCCAAAATTGTTAATTTTTTCATCTTTCGATCGTCTGCTGAGACAGAAGGAATCCGTAGGATAATCTAAAGACTTATCGCTAAAAACATATGAAAGAGTATCGTTTGGAATATAGTCAAGACAATTTGCCGTGCGTGCATTTAAATCTCCCGCCAAAAGTATAGAAGCATTAGGATACTCAGATATTACATTGTCAACGGTACATTGTAATAACTCAATACCATTTGTATCATTGCAAGTGTAGATTGTAGAGTTTTCGGGAGCGACATAGGCGAATATAACAATAATTTCTTTAACACATGTTTCGAGATTTTGCAAATGTAAAATCACAGCCTCATTTACATTACTGAAAATTCTTTGTATCTTATAATCCTCATAAACATTCTCGCGGATAAATACCGAAACGCCACCTGATCCCCTACGAGCACCTATTGTCTTTTGCCTAAAATAATGAAACTGTTTGTAGCCGGGCAAAAAGTTTGTAAAATCGCTATCCTTTGTTCCCCATGTTTCTACAAGACCAAGCATATCAAATTTTGAACAAAAGTCCATAAAATGGGTGTCAAATTCATATTTTAGCAGACCTGCAACATTCCAGCAACAAATTGAAATCTTGTTAAAGCTCGGTTTTATTTCAGTTGACAAGTTATGATTGTTGTCTCCCCTGGATGATAGTTCACATGGCAAACCTCGGCCTGATACCTATCTACTTAAAAGCACAGGTTCTTTCTTTACTTCATCGAAAAAATAACGTTCACCATTTATTACTAGCTTGTCATACTGTAAGTAGGCCCTTTTTCCTTCCTTTATTGCTTCACGTAGAAATGGTGTGAATGCGCGGCGTACCTTGCTTATTCTCTGCGGGTAGTCTTCTGCAACACTGATTTTTGATCTCGGCATCATATCGCCCTCATCACCTTGTCTTCTTTTCTGTCTGAAACTCTGTAGAACCCTTTCCCGATCTTTAAAGAAGGAAAATTTAGCAATGATAGGTCTCGGTTTATATTTGCCCGGTAGTCTGTGAGCGCGCTCAATACTTATGGTAGATTCATCTATATCCAAAGTATCTCGCATAAATTGTCTGATCTTCTGTTCACTTTCTTCCCAGCTTTCTTTTTCAGACTCAGGGACATTGAAGAATTTCAAATTTTGTCTCCGAGATTGGGCTTCGAGATTCTCTATTTTTGAATTCAGATGTTCCATTTCTCTCACTAATTTACTATTTTCTTCTCTTAAATGTCTATTTTCTTGCTTTAAGTCATTCATTGATCTTTCTAAATTGTCAAACTTAGTATGCATTTGTTTAATGCTCCTCTGTATATCAATAAGAATAGGTAAGGCAACATTTGTGGTCTGGGAGCTTTGAGCATCGTCTTTATCTGCACTGGTATCGCTGATTCGACCAGTAAACCACTCATTTATTGTTGGTTGTTCTGGGTCTTGTCTGGTAGTAGAGACAGGAGTAGAAGTTAAACTAGAGTCACTTACTGTTTTAGAGCCCATTTCAGTTTTATCAGAGTTTGTTCTATTCCGAGCACCACTCCGCTTAGGGGTATCTTTTTCCATGACGCGGCTTAAATGACTGGACCGGGTGGTGCGTTCCACATCGGAGTTACCTCCCTTTGCCCCCTTCGTAGGTCCGGGATTGGGTTCAATACACTGGGACATTAACAGCGCAAAAAGAGCTAATCGGAGAGAAAGTGATAAAACTTTAAAGATCGACCTCAGCCTTACATCTCTTGCTGATGATTTTCGTAAAGCCAATTGGGTGAAGCTACCTATCCGACTTCGCCAAGCTTCTAAAGATATGCCCATCTTTGTTTATGTATACAGTTTCACGGTAAGTGACTCTAAGAAATGTTGCTGGACAAGTTTCTATCTATGGACAAAAATTCTGTCAGGTTAAAGGTCATTCCTTTGTTCAATTGAATTCTCTTCTGAGAACAAGAACACAAATTCAGAACAGTTTATGCAGTGTTTACAGGATGCTACTTAGCTAGAACAGCCTGCGCTATGATGTCCTCGACTTTGAATCATCAATTCAGTGGCACCGTCGAAATATCGCAAAAAATCAATCAATGGTAATGTCAGCTCAAAACAATGCGACCATCACGCAAGGCCGGTCACTCTTACTCTCCAGAGTACTCACTGTGAGAAAAGGAGTGATTGTAGGTTACCAGCATTATCTCCTTTTTCTACCGTGTTTTCCACCCTTTTAACTCTTTACCAGACAACAAAATTTTGGACTAGTCCAAATGGAAAGCTTTTGCACACAACACAAAAAACCTTGACTCAAAAATTGAAATTTGATTTGAAAAGGGTAGAAAACATTGTGGGAAAAGGAGAAAATGCTGGTTACCAGCATTTTCTCCTTTTCTCACAATGTTTTCAAATGCTTTCTTTCTAAGGGTCGGGAAAAGTCGGGATTGTGTGGTAAAGAGTTAAAAACATATTTCAATTTTGTGAAACATGGTCATTTTGTTGTCTGTAAACGCTATATGAAATCGTCGAGTACAAGACACAAGACTAACAACAATGATTGACTAGTATTTACAATACAGTTCATACATACCTCTTCCAAGATCAGTGGTTACATTTCTCATCCTTTTTATTTCCTTTACACAGTCTCGATGCGTAAACTCTGACACTATTTTCCAGTAACCTGGGGTCACATGTCTCAGCCTAACAAAAAATAAATGCAAGTTGAAGTTAACCCTTTACCAAAATGAAGAAAATTTTAGAATGGTCCACATTGAAAATATTTGCAGATGACAAAATAAACGTAACACAAAAAATTGAAATTTGTTTCTAGCGGGGTCGAAAACATCGTATGAAAAGGAAAAATGCTGGTTACCAGCATTTTCTCCTTTTCCCACAATGTTTTCAAAAGGCTTCTTCTGCAGGGTCGTTAAAAGTCGTCACTGTGTGGTAAATGGTTCAATGGTATGATTTAAATTGATGAAGTTTCATGCATTTTAACACCAGCAGGACTCTTCAACTAGATAGTATTCTACAAATACACATCTAATTTGGGCATTCTGGTCACAGAACAGTTCAACTGGACTACTTTTTTACACGACAACCATTACTTTGAATTTCAAACTAAAATAAACATTTACTCAATAAAACGCTACCTGGTGCCATTCATTCAGCTATGATCAGCAATTCAGAGAAATCTGGAGCTAAAATAGGTCTGATTTCTCTGATGGATAAAAGCTATTTTCTATATTGCTACTTTATGTAATACTACAATTCCGCCCCCCACCTCCAAAAAAAAAAAAAAAAATGGGGGGAGGGATGTGTCATAGCAGACAGGTAGAATATTCAATATGACATGCGCAGGCAATTGACTAGGACTAGGTACTGCCAAACATAATACATGTAGTAGTATGATTCATTCCGTTTTGGATCTGTACAGGAAGTGCAACATGAAAAATTATCTGGAGCACCGAAGGCTATCAGAGTACCTTACGATTTTCTTTTTAAAAACCTGCTGAGATGAAAAAAAAAAACCCCAAAATGACAGTCTAATACAACAATACAACAGATCATGAGTCAAGCTCTGTGAAAAGGGGGCTTAACCCTTTCCCAAACGGAACATTTTAGACTTGTCCAAATTGAAAGCACTTGCAGATGACATTATAAATGTGACATAAAAATAGAAATTTGTTTAGGGGAGGGTAGAAAACATTGTGGGAAAGGAGAAAATGCTGGTTACCAGCATTTTCTCCTTTTCCCACAATTTTTTCAAAACCCTTTTTCGACGGGATCATTGAAAGTCAGAATTGTTTGGTAAAGAGTAAATGTATCAATAGAAAGTATCGATACATGTCAGCCTATGTAGTATGTTCAAGCTGAGGTGGTTTGAAACATTTCACTCTTGGTAAATTTTTTGTTCATTCTGCCTCAAGATTCTGTCAATTGTTAGGCTTAACTCTTTACCCCATAAGGCATTTCTATGGTATCTCTAATTGACCCTTTATAACATCAAGGATGAAGCCGTTTCTTATGTGTATATGACACCTTTTGACAGCATAGAAAACACTGTGACAAAACATGAAATTGCTCGTCACGAGCAATTTCACCTTTTTCCACTATGTTTTCCAAAGGCTCCTACAAGCAATGCGTAGAAATGACTATCTATGGAGTAAAGGATTAACGGATTTTATGCGGAATCATATGGCTTGCAACAAGCAAATGGGGGCATTCGGACATTTGCATGAAGTGTCGTTTCGAATCAGCCTTCGCAGGCTAATCCGAGAGGCACTATCTTGTCCTACAGTAGAATTGTAATACAGTCCTACAGTAGAATTGTAATACAGTCCTACAGTAGAATTGTACAAAACAGAAAATTACATAAAAACCGAAAGTGTCGTTTCGGAGTAGCCTGCATGGACTGCACAGGCTGATCCGAGACGGCACTTTACGGAAATGTCTGCATACCTTTTTCACATGTTACAAGTCATTATGATATCTTGCTAGAAACAATGCATCACCCAGATGCACGACACTTTTGTAAACAATCCCGGGTTTTTACAATCCTGAGAAAGAAGCCTTTTTAAAACTTTGTAGGAAAAAGTAGAAAATGCAGGTAACCAGCATTTCTCTATTTCCCGACAAAGATTTTCAACCCTACCCATAAGAAATTTCAGTCTTTGAATCACATTTACTTTGTTGTCTGCAAATGCTTTTGATTTGGAAGAGTTTAAAATTTGGTTTATTACCAAACGACAATATTTTAGGCTTGTCCAAATTGAAAGCGTTTGCAGGCAACAAAATAAAAGTGGCTGAAAATTTGAAATTTGTCTAGTAAAGGGTAGAAAACACTGTGGGAAAAGGAGAAAATGCTGGTTACCAGCATTTTCTCCTTTTCCCACAATGTTTTCTAAAGGCTTCTTTCTCATGGTCCTCAAAAGTAGGGATGGTGTGTAAATGGGTTGAGCTCCATTTTCACACAGCACGGCTCAAAATTGACGTAATTAACTTTTACCCGTGTAAAAGAGTATGATCCAGATGTTCACACAGCCGATGACACTGCCAATCATAATTGGACAGGGTCACATGGTCACTGCCAGCCATTATCTTCAGCTCTTGAATCTAAAAATAGAAAAGATTTCTTATTGTTTTCTTCTGTGTTTTGTGTTTCTAAATTCAACTCCATGCATTTGGATGATTAGGCCACCTAGGTCTGTACTCACCAACCATTCTTGAGAATATTCTCAGTCCTCTTCTCCATGATATTCAAAGTTTGAAAGTAACCCAACTTCAGGGCCCGTATTCACCAAACATTCTTCAGAATAGTCTTAGTCTTATTCTCCAAGGTTTTCCAATTGTGTAAGTAACGCAACTTCTGATTGGCTAAACCAAATGGTTTAGCCAATCAAAAGTTTTGTTACTTACAAATGTAGAAAATTCTGGAGAATAAGACAAAAAACGTTCTTAAGAATGGTGGGTGAACACGGGTACAGATTGGCTAAACCATTTGGTTTAGCCAATCAGAAGTTGGGTTACTTTCAAATATAGAAAAATCTGGGGAATAAGACAAAAAGAACGTTCTTAAGAATCGTTGGTGAATGTGGGCCTGTTGGGTTTTACAATGTTAGCATTGGAACATGTGTGGGAGAAAGGCTTGAGCATTTAAATAAAGAAAAAAAAAGGATCCTTAATTGATGGGACTCGAGTATTTTTCCTGAGTAGACAAACACAATGATCTTTATAACCCTTTATCACATAATCCTGTATATCAATGATTCCATGGAAGTAGGCTTTTGAAACAAATACCAAGTGAACTACACAGTTAACTCTTTTACCAAACAACAAAATTTTGGACTTGTCCAAACTGATAGGTTTTGCAGGCCGTGAAAACAAAATAATCATAACTCAAACATTGGAACTTGACTTTAGAAGAGTAGAAAACTTTGTAGGAAAAGGAGAAAATGCTGGTAACCTGCAAAGAAAAAAAAAGTTATGGCAAACATGATTTGAATTGGTTTTTAAAAGGCTTAAAAACATTACAGGAAAAGAATAAAATGCAGGTTTAACTCTTTACCACACGAGAAAATTTTAGACTGGTCCAAATTGAAAGCATTTGCAGACGACAAAATAAAAGTGACTAAAAATTTGAAACTTGTTTTGGGAAGGGAAGAAAACATTGTGGGAAAAGGAGAAAATGCTGGTTACCAGCATTTTCTCCTTTTCCTACAATGTTTTCAAAAGGCTTCTTTCTTAGGGGCGTCAAAAGTAGGGATTGTATGGTAATGGGTTAAAGCATTTTCTTCCTTTTCCATAATGTTTTCTTAAGCTTACTCCCTCCTGGTCCATAACCCTTTACCAAATGACGAAATTTTAGACTTGCCCAAATTGAAAGCACTTGCAGACGACAAAATAAATGTAACTCAAAAATTGAAATTTGTCAAAAAAATCCAGCAGGGTAAAAAACATTGTGGGAAAGGAGAAAATGCTGGTTACCAGCATTTTTTCCTTTTCCCACAATGTTTTCAAAGGTCTTCTACCTCAGGGTCGTAAAAACCAGGGATCGTTTGGTAAAGGGTTAAAACTCGGGACTGCAGGGTAAAGGGTGAGTAGATGGACAGATCTATCTAAAGGGTCATTTCCGTACAAAAACACTGAGCTATAATAATAGCTGTCGTTTGTTGTTTGCAAGACACAATAATTGTTATGCAATCATGTACTTAAAAGTCTTTCGCAAACAAGCCCTGGTTCTCAATACTGTGGGAAGGAAACCCTTTGAATACCGTGTGGGAAAAGGAGAAAATGCTGGTAACCATTACAGGGTTTTCCTTGACGCACGATTTTGTGTGTTTTGACACACTTTTAAGGAAAATGACCCGTATTTTTTTCAGTAATGCATCATGGTGGACGCACAAATACAATAAGAGGAAATAATGATCGTATATACTTCTGACACTGTTACATCATGAGCAGATGAAATATCTGGAGTACGAAAGAAAAATGGGATGAAACACTGGACTGTGTACTGATTTTACTAAAATATCGTCGGTCTTCAAACGGGTCTAAACTAAACCGGTCGATCTCAAATGAAAACAATACGGCTCTGTCAAAATCAATGTCATGCTTGCTGTATGCAAGGAAGAAGAGCCATTAAACAAAGATCAGATGATACTGCCGCTGGTAAGAGCACCCAGAACAACATTTCGAAGTCTCAAGGGTTTACTGTAAATTAGCTAGAGATACACTTTGTTATTCGTTGAAAACAGCGGCATGAATGCGACCTGGGTGTCAAAACACAAGAATCAATCATTTATCTAATTGGTGAAAATAGTTTATTTTCGGTCGAAACCGATAATCTTTATCAAGAAAAATAACAGTGACTTCCCACTCTGGCCGACAACAAGCTTTCTTCGCCAACGAAATGGTCGATTCCTGTGGTAAAAACAAAACAACCCTTAACCATAACGAGAGGCTACACATGAAAAATTGCATACTTTCACAACTAGTAGCTTTTGTTTAAGCCATTTAGCGAATTTCATTTTGTTGTGACCCCCACAAATTCCAAAATTATTTTTGGCTAGGGGGTCACAATGACCCCCTATTTTTGTGGCCAAGGGAAAACCCTGCCATTAACAATTTGTCTAACAATCCATGCCGATTTTATTAGCTGTCATTGGAAATTTTGTTGCATAGAGCCTTTCGAAAAGATGCGGGTAAAATCATATTCATTCCAGATACATGTACTTTTATACTTTTATTGAACGTTGCTCTCAAAGTGTCTGCGAAGACCAAACACAAAAATAGCATCGGAGCAGACCTTCAGACTGAAGGTACGAGAAAGGGAGAAAATGCATAAAGCAAAGATTTCCTCCCTGGGTTCGAAATTCCCACATATTTACTCACAAAGGCAAGTGAGAATTGGAAAAAGCGAGTTAAAAATTTCAAGCACTTGATAAAAAATACAAGTGTAAATCAGTGGAAACAGTTATCGAAATGTACAAAATTTCATCTGGGAATAAAAATGAGCAAATTCTTTTCGTTCTGGATAAACATTGGTTTTGAAAATACCCTTCGACGGCTGCTGATAAATTTACATGTCGTTCGTTATCCGAGTTTCGCGAGCCAAGTTCTTTCATTTGCATTCACGGCCGATACTGAGGTTTTGCGTTTTTTAAACGGAAAAACGGCACATGAATTCAATCACTAAAAATATTTGTCAATCGTTCACGAAGATAATTGTTATGCGCAAAAAGCAACTAGAAGCAAGTTGGACGCGGTGGACTCGCTAAACCAGTTACCGGACATGCAGATATTTGGATGTGATATGTCCATAATTCATTTAAAAAATCCTTTACCATTGTAAGTTTTATAGAAATTTAAATTAGTTGGAGAACAGAAATTCAACTAGAATTGAACTGATGTTTTTTTTGACCCATGGGTCATTTCTTTACGTAGAATAATGACCCAGTTGGGTTACCGAAACATCTAATCGATTCACTCTATAAGCAGGCCCGTAGGAAGCATTTTTGGATGGGGGGGGGGGCAAAATATTCAGAATCGGCTTGTCATCCCGATTTGACATATATTTTGTTTGGTTATGCAGTGAGAAAAACTCCGCCTACTTATACTAGGGACCCAAATAGAAGGAAATTTGTTTAACATTGTAGTGAATTATGAGATTTGAAGAAAAAATAAAGCAGAAAATCACACAGAATGAAATGTGATGTCAGAAATTGTTTGGTGTCAATCAGGTAAGAGTGAATTTTTTTGGTGATCAAATTATTGGGGTGGGGCTCGACCCCCCTTGGCCCCCTATAAGTCTATGTTACCGAACTCATCTGTCACCGAAACATCCGTAAATCACCCAGTTCATTTCTCTACATAGTGAAATTACTTCTGGGGTCATTTTTCTATGTAGAATAAAGATGCATTACACTGGCCATTTGTTCTTTACCATTGGTAAGCAAGCTGAGTCTAAAAACAATGCAAGTCCAACATTAATTTTGCAATTGGAAATAAAAGCTACTTGCTAAAATTTGCAAGTGGATAAAAAAATGAAATCCTGCCTCCTTGTATAAAGCACGGTAATTTTCTTTACATGACATACAATGTATACTGTATCCCAATATATAATATGAGCCATTTCAATTTGTTGCCCGTGAATTGTGTTCAAAATGTACAAATCTAAAATATGCCGTTGTGAAATTATAAACTGTGAGGCAGAAACTGTACTAGTCTGAGACTGAGTAGAGAAGAGTAGACAACAAAGCTTACACTTTTGACTGCTTTCGCTACATTTGCGACAATCTTGTCTTTTAGTCGCATCCGATCGTTTAACGATTCTAACAAGACCACGGGTCGTCCATTTACAGGAAGCATTCTCACGCAGAAGCAATAAAAATTTGTCTTTCTTTGGAGAATATAGCATCATTTTCATCCGGTCAAATGACCAGTTTCATTTTGAGTGACTGCATTACTGAAATAGTGATATTTACAGTCGAAGTTGAGTTTCTGACACAATAACCTATGTCTGTAAACCCGTCTAAATAATATTTTACTGGTTTCCTCCGTACCGTGGGTAACGTAGGGCAGAGTACCAGCACGTTAAATCAAAGTACTGTCAGCACTGTAATAGGGCGATAATGACTAAATATACTGGTTTGAAATCACAAGTCGAATGGGTTGAACTATGAATTGGATAAAAATGCTACACCTTGGAAATGAATCACAGAAAACTCGGCTTTTTCAAATGTCCTTTACAGATTCAACAGAGTTGTTGACATAATTGTTTGCCAGTCGCCAGGAACAGAATGGAAAATAGCCTCGAGTGTCCGTAAATCCGTGATAAGGAAACAGCATTATAATGAAATGAAAAAATTAGACAGGAACATGAGCTAGAAATTAACTTGCCTTATTTGAAAATCATTTCTGATGACTCTCATGAAAAGGAATTAATTTAGATAGAAAGCAATTTCCATAATAGATCTAATAATAATTAGAAAAAAAAAAAACGTTGGATTTCTAGAACATACCTGGCGTGACATATCTTTTTGGCCGGCTAAATCCTCCTTGACCAAAAACTGTCCCGTCCAAAACGTCTGCTGATCAATTTCTCCTACATTAACCCCTTCGAAAACAAGCCCTGGTTTTTATGTGTCTGCAGTAAAAGTCTTTTGAAAACACTGTGGGAAAAGGAGAAATTGCTCGTAACGAGCAATTTCTCCTTTTCCCACAGTGTTTTCTACCCTGTTTGAGAACTTTCTGCCATTTTCTCAACATCTAAAAGTGTCGTCTGCAAACTCGATCTTTCGGTTTGGAAGAGTCCAAATTTTGTCGTTTTGGGAAAGGGTTAACATGGAAACCCACGTGATTGTCTGCTTATCGCTTCATGTGTATTCGTAAGCGATTTGTAAAACTTTGTTACATTGGCTTTTAGAAATATGATGTAAAGGGAGGTAATAACCAGCATCCAATAGAGGGTGCATCGCAGGAATCTCGAAATGGGGCTTAATCCGCCAAGGTAAGATCCACGTAGTGATCGTAACCTTGGCTCGCGAAGATGTATCGTCATCTGAAAAAAAGTCTCTACTGTTTACTAGTAATTCATGATTGGTTTGTTGAAGGACAAACAAAGCGGTTTCAGACCACACTATGTTACCCCTTCATTCAACAATTCCGTGCGTTCACGATCCTATGGTAGAGGGCTTTTGAAAACATTGTTGGGAAAAGAGAAAATGCTGATAACCAGCATATTCTACTTTTCCAACAACGGTTTCTTTCCTGTACATAGTGGCATATTTTATTTTGCGACACATGCAACTTTGTCGTTTGCTAATCCTTCAAAATTGTAGAGTCTACAGTTTTTGTCGTATCGTAGAGTTAACCCTTTACCACACAACGACGACTTTTAACGCCCCTGGGGAAGAAGCATTTTGAAAACATTGTGGGAAAAGGAGAAAATGCTGGTAACCAGCATTTTCTCCTTTTTGCACAAAGTTTTCTACACTATCAATGCAAATTTGTACCATTCGAGGCACTCTGAAATTGTTGTCGGCAAAATTTAATAGTGTTAATTTGAATAGGTCTAAAATTTTGCTGTATGGTAATGGGTTGTAGTAATTCATCTTATTAAAGAACTACGTACACCCTTTGTACATGGTGTGTGCAGTCGAGCATTCAAGAGGGAAGTATAAATAATTGTCAAATAAGATGAGCCTTTTGTTACATTATTGACGGATATTTATGACCATATTCTATGATTAGCAGTGGTTTCTCTGATCAACATCAAAATATAGATAAAAAAGGGGGGGATGTGGCGGTTTAAAAATTTTCTTCTTTGAAACCGCTGCTCAGATTTTGAAATAATTTCACACAGATGTTCCTTGGGTGACCCTTTTCAAAAATATTCTCGTGCAAAAAAGTTCAATGCGCTGTAATTAAGATTGAAATTAAATCACATGTACACCTTAGACTGACAAGGAGTTTTAATTACTCATCCGATCGGTATATCGTTTGTGTCATTTTGACCAATAAATTCAATTTGCGAAAGATTGTGATTCGTGTGACGCTGCGCAATCAACCTGAAGACATACTCTTTTAGCAGTTTAAGGTTAAAACAATCTTCGCATGCCAAGTCAAAGAAAATAAAAATTTATAATCCTACGGCATCATCCGAAGTAAAAATTTATCATTTTAGTTACATAAGATATTTTTCTATTAAAATTGGTAACAATCTTCCGTTGATCTTTTATTTTCATGCGAAATGGCTTGATTTGTATTTTTCGGAACGTTTTTTTTTTTAATGAAATCATTGCTGGGTACCTGCACAAAACACAGATCAACCCTTTCCGGGCTCTTGTCTACGTAATTATGCAAATTTTATCGTTTGGGGAACTTTGGTTTCATTGTAGGAAAGCGTAACTCAGACCTAAGTAAACGAGGTCACTTTTTTGCATATTTGTCAAGTGCGCACGGGCGCCACCTGGCGGCTCGTTGGTTGTTGCTAGTTTATGTTTTCTGTCCTTTCGACTCTGAGTTTCGAACAATGTCGGCACAGCATCAGGTTTTAACCGCAGCCTATAACCAACTTCTTTTGCGAGTTTTGGACTTATTAAGAACTGTTCTCGAAGTGTTTCAGACACAATTTGGAATGAACCGATGGCACAAAATCTGTCGTTACTGTCCGGCCCCGGTTTAAACGTTGAATTGATAGTTTCCTCCTTTTTAATTCCTTCTGAAATTTGAACATACTAATTCTGTGTGTTTCCGATTCGACGTTGGAGCCATAGGCTGCACAATATACCATTTTTCCGGCTGAATTCTTTGTTAATACTGAGATATCTGCAGATAATCATCAGCGTTCCTACTAATTTCTACTGACTGTACACATAAACACAGCTTTACGCGACTATGACGTCACACAGGTACGGAAGATAAGTGAATCAGGGGAAGTAAGCCATGTACCATTTTTGGGGCCGTATATCAGCGTGATAATTCGAGCGTGATTTATGGCATGTTACAGGGTGGTATTATGAAAACTGATTGACACGTGTTTACTAACATCACAGCTGATTGGAGCAAAAAAACAGTATGGTCAAAATATTTTAGGATTTGCCCTTTAAGGTTAAAACAGGAATTTTATTTTTAAAAACTCTAAAAATCGCATAACAAGCTGTGCTCTTTATAGAAAATAAGTCACTGCTGGAGGAAGTTGTAAAATTAGCTTGCAACACGCGAGCAGGGGCATTCGGGCATTTGCGTAAAGTGTCGTCTCGGATCAGCCTACGCAGGTCGCGCAGGCTAATCCGAGACGGTACTTTACGACCACATTAGATTTTGTGCTACAGTAGACATGCGCAAAACAGAAGATGACATAAAAACGAATACCCCTTTTCGCGTGTTGCAAGCCTATTATAAATATTAATCTATAAAATGACAAGCTCAGTAAATCGAGATAGCACTTTAGTATTTTATTAGATTTTGTCCCTCATTGGACATGCGCAGAACAGAAAATTACGTAAAAACAGGAAGTGTCGTTTCGGATAAGGCGGCGCGGATTGCGCAGGCTGACCCGAGACTACACTTTACGCAAATGTCGGTATATACTCCTTTCGGCGTGTTGAAGGCCATATAACTTTGAATTTTATAATTGCAATTTATCTTACAGCCATCTTAATGAATAGGTAGACTGATCCCTTGACATGCAGAAAAGTGCCAAAAGCAAAACGTTTCGACCAGGGTCAAACTGCACGGATTGCACAAGCTGATCTAATTCAACTGTTTTTTTGCAAGTGAATTAAACCCCTCCCCTTTTGGAACCTTTTCCTCCATATATATACCCGTTTTAACACAATGAAGAAAAAAACTTTAGGAAAACATTGCGAGAAAAGGTGAAATTGCTCAAAATGAGCAATTTCACCTTTTCTCACAATGTTTTCTATGCAGTCTGTATCTTAAAACCTACTAGTAGCAACATTTCAGTTGCCGTCTGCAGCTTCTTTGAATTTGGGACGGTCTCAAAATGGTGTATTGAGTAATGGGTTAAACAGATCGTTGATAGTATTTAGACGCTAAAAGATTTAAGGTAAGACCTGTGTAATGGAAAACAGCTGTTTCCACTAAAATATCATCCTGCAAAATTAGCTATAATTAAAAATGAGTATTATTGAACTACTTTCACCTTTTCGTTTTTTCCATTTTTTCCTTCTTTGAATTATCATTTATAAATCTAAAACCACTATATTCTCAATTCAAAAAGAGATAATAATTACCTCCCTTTTCAGAAAACTAACAAAAGTATCAAAAAATAATTTCAAGATAGACATAAACGGAATTTCTGATCCGTTAGAAATGTGCAAAAATATTATTTCTGCATAAATCCTTATCTATCCTTATTTATCAACCAACTAGAATTTTCACCGGAAGTGCATTACATGGGTCTTACCTTAAACTTCTAGTGCATAGGGTAAAGTTCCCGGCACAATATCAAGAGTGTTATTACGGAACTGTACTTCATCCTTAAAAATCCTTAAGCCAAGACGCTCGAGAACTTTGTAACAGGTTCTCTGGATAGATTGAATGGTATTCCAGCTCATTTTACTTCTAAAAGAGTCTGGACGAAATTTAGCGTTGGTGCCCAGAGTAAGCAGTAAGGATCTCGTAAGCTCTTTCAGTCCCATGTCTAAAAATGCATACAAACTTGTGGCTACTTTATAGGAATTTCTAAAATCTTCGTATTGTAAAATCTTCACTCTTCCTGGAAAAAGCCTCATAAGGTATTCGGCAGATGCTAGATCTTTTTCAATCCTATTACAAAGAACCTCAGCATCTTTTAGCATTGTAAAATGACCGCCATAGTACCACCCGCATAAATGACGACTATTCACGCTGCCTCTAGGATCTCGAAATATCTGAATTAGTTTTAAATTTTTGTGCTGGTGTAAAAGGTATCCAGCATGTACAGTGTCCAGCCGCAGAACCTTAGTCACCTTATGTTTTGAGGTCGCACACCTGTCTACAAATTTTCTATAGCATGTTTCTGGTGTTGGGTGTATGCATTCCTTGCACTCCGTGGCAGATGTAGTACAGTTATTGCACGGCATTTGAACAGTTAAACAGTTGGAGCAACTTTTGGAACAATTGTAGTAGACCTCCCCTGAAGGACCTGGAAAAACAGAACACCAGTAATAGGTTCCATTATTTCATGCTTACCGGTAGGATATCGAGAAATAGTACAATCAGTAAAAATACCGATTTTCACGTTCTTGTTACCTAGGTAAATTGCGCGTGCCTAACAACCAGATGGGAAATATGACGTCATATACCTTACATTTCTCGCGCTTGACGTAATATTGTAATGCGTTGCTATGCGGGAGGGGTACACCACGGGGAATAACGGAAAAGAACTGTACTGGATTTTGATAAAGTTCTTCTTAGAAAGGGTTAAAAGCATGAAATAAATAGAATATTTGTTTTTTCGGTAAAAGATCGAAATTTATTTCATCTAGTGAACACCATCGGTAAATATTACCGATGGTGTACACTCGATGAAATAAATAGAGAATAATCAACTGGTTGTTTTTGATATGAAAAATATCTCACGAGGATGCGTTGTTAGGCGTTGAAAAAACGAGTGCGCAGCACGAGTTTTTTTAACGCCTTACGACGCGTCCGAGCGAGATATTTTTCATATCAAAAATAACCAGTTGATTATTCTATCTATTATATACCTTATTAACATCATTATTTGTAATTTTGCGTTTGAAAGTCGAAAAAAATGTAGTCGAAAAAACAAGTAGTTCCCAAATTACGGCAGGAAGTGAAAGTGAAAGTTGATAACGTCACTAGTGATGATATCAAAATTTATTACACTGGGAAATTCCAGGATTTCACTGCTAGGTATATAATAAATAGAGGATATTTGTTTTTTTCGGTGAAAGATCGAAATTTATTTCATCGAGTGGACACCATCGGTAATATTTTCACGAGTGGCGCAGCCACGAGTGAAAATATTACCGGTGGTGTTCACGAGATGAAATAAATTTCGATCTTTCACCGAAAAAAACAAATATTCTATTTATTTCATGCTTTTAACCCTTTCTGGGAGGAGCTTTGTCAAAATTCAGTACAGTTCTTTTCCCTTATTCCCCGTGGCGTACCCCTCCCGCATAGCAAGGTTACGTCAAGCGCGAGAAATGTAAGGTATATGACGTCATATTTCCCATCTGGTTGTTAGGCACGCGCAATTTACCTAGGCAACAAGAACGTGAAAATCGGTATTTTCACTGGTGATACCAATGTAAGATCGAAAAATATTTTCACTGCTATTTCTCGATATCCTACCGGAAAGTATGAAATAAATTTCGATCTTTCACCGAAAAAGACATATATCCGCCGTGACTTTACCGCTTATCATTAACGAGGTCTATGTTTGTGCTGTAGAGGGCACGATTGAAGCTTTTCCCAAAACTATCCTGAGTTTTAGAGAAACATAACTCTTGGAACTGAAAACACTGTGGGAAAAAGAGAAAATGCCGGCAACAGTATCTCTCCTTTTTCCGAATTGTTTTCTATTCGGTAAGTCTCAACATTTGAACCCCGTTCTTTTTGTCTTCTGCAAATCTTTTCAGTTTGGACAAGTTTAAAATTTTAAGTCGAGGTGTAGAGAGTGATATTGAACCTCAAAAAATTGTTATTTTTTTCACAGCCAAATGAATAAAATTGTCATACTTTTTGGGTATCATTTAAGTCTCTTTTCTGAATGTTTTCCAACCTTTCAATGACAGATTTGAATAGTTGATCAATATTTGATTTGCAGTCCTTTTACTTTGAAAAAGCCATTTGTCTGCTTAAAACGTTACGTAGAAGCATATGTAATACGTATCCATTTTTAATAGCACGTGATCGTAAGACATGCGAAATATTTTGTTGTAGTAAATTTCCGAGGCCCTGTTTTATTGAGGTAGTTACGACTAAAATTTGCGAAAGTTTTCCGTAACTTTAGTATAGAAAGAGGATACTTTTTTTTTTTCGGTGAAAGATCGAAATTAATTTCATCGAGTGGACACACACCATCGGTAATATTTTCACTCGTGGCTGCGCCACTCGTGAAAATATTACCAATGGTGTTCACTGATATTTATCTGCCTGGAGATACGAGATAACCATCATAGTTTTTTTAGAAAACTATTGTGATAAATCAAAGATTCCTGGAAATTTTATCTTTTCATTTTATCTATTATAAAGGTCTGTAAAGAATGTAAAACGATTGGTAAGAAAGTTAAAAGCAGATATCACACTTTATTGAAAATGCAAATCTCCTTTATGAAAGCGAAAATAGATTCAACACTGACAGAATCAAAAAGATTTTTTAAACTATCGACGTTGAAATATTTTGAACAAACTGCCTGAAAAGTCAATGCAATCTAGTAGGATTATTTTTTCAGAAAGGGGTGGATTGCTTGGAGTACATTCAGGGCCATCATCTCTGGTCAAGAGCTAAGGATGTGTGATGCGTGAATAGCCAATTCGAAGTCGTGCAATTATCACTTCTTCTCGACGAACAGACCTATAAACAGGGTAACATTCACCAAGGGAAAGTTTAACTGATTGCAATTTATTTAAAACACCAGCATCGTACTGGGATTGGCAAGAAGATTGGATGTGTGTTAAAATGGAGGATTTAAAATCAGTGTGTGGAACTTTAAAATCTGAAATGGGAAGGTTAAGTGCAGATTTGGCAGCCCTATCGGCATTTTCATTGCCTTTGATGCCTACATGACTTGGAAGCCAGCAGAACACCAATCTATTCATAGAACAAATTCATGAGATCCTTTCAAGTAAACTACAGATTAAAAGATTCTCAAGTCATTGATATGAAGTGGCCTGTAATGTTGACAAAAAGTACGAAAAGATAATGAAACGGTTGGAATTAGAACGTTCAACTAAATTAAGGGCAAGGCCAAGACTTTGATTTCAGCAGAGAAGATAGAGGAGTTGTTTGGAAGGCAACACTTTAAGCTCATTTCTCCATAAACAGCGGCAGCTGCTACAAAAATTCCCTCTTTAGATCCATCTGTATAGATTGGTTTGAAGGAAAAATAATGCTCCTTTATCTCGTTTTTCTAGCATGAAACTCAGTTCTCTCCGTGACAGACTTTTTGTCAAATGCAAAGTCAGATCTGAATTCAGCACTCTTCGGTGTCCATGGAGGGATTTCAGAGATTTTATTGTCGGCAATAGACTCAGTGTCTATGCCAAGGTTATCCACAGTGGGCTCCATGCGGATACCAAATGGAGGAATAACATTTGGTTTCCTTTCAAAGAGACGTTTATATCGAGCTTCAAAAACAACTTTTTGAGTTGGAATACGAGTTGACTTCAGCTTTAAAAGATATTAAAGCGAGAATTTTTCCCTCCTGTAAGAAAGAGAAGATTCATTAGCCTCAACATAGAGGCTATTGACGGGAAAAGGTCTGAAACTTTCAAGTACTTTCAAGAAGTGCTTTCTTGCACTTTGTTTTAACTGCAGTGATGTGAGGAAGGAAAGCTTTCTGTCAAAGATGACTCCAAGAAATTTAAACTCAGAAACGACTTCAGTTTTAGTTTTTGTCCAAACAGAGTTCAGGATCTGGATGAAGGCCACGTATATTACAAAGGTGCATGCACTTAGCTTTGGACTTTGACTAAGAGGGGGCTGGCCTTTGCCATTGATTTTTCAGATCATATCCAAGGTTTTTTAGCAGTAGTTCTACTATTTAGTTTAGAGACATATTGTCTCCAAGCCTTGTGCTTACTTTCTCTAATAGTACGACGAGCCTTTGCCCTGGAAATAAGGAGTAAGTTATGATTTTCTTTGGTAGGCCTGCGTTTAAACTTTCTAAGGGCTTGTTTTCTGTCTCTGACGGCCGGTTTACATTCATCATTGTAACAAAGCTTGTGAGAACGTTTTGGATTTGTCAAGGTCTGAGGGACGTACTGTCTAGCTGCATCAATAATAGGGAAGTGAACAGTTAAATTGCGGGCTCATCGTAATCTCCAAATTTGTCTTGTGCAATGGTCCGTTCACAGAGGATTTCAAATTTATCCTAATTGGCTTTGGAAAGCTTCCATTTCTGCGTTCGTACATGTGAAGATGAAAAGATAATGGGGAAGTGATCACTTCCGCACAAATCCCCATTCACTTTCCAAGTGAAATTAGGAAGTAAGATTGGGCTGCATAATGTTAAATCAATGGAAGAGTTACATGTAGATCCAGTTGCTGGATGCAAGTAGGTTTTTGGACTTGTTGTCATTCACGAAGCTCTCCAATTGTTAACCTCTCGGGTTAGTGTCATCGCAACCCCACATAACACTATATACCCATTAAAATCCAATTAAAGCAAGAATAAAGAGGGGATGACAATTAGGAAATGAGATCATTAAGATTGGTCTCCTTGATAGGTGTGCTCGTGTGGAGACACAAAGAACATAGTGTAACAGCACAGTACAGATAATATGATTGCAACAGCTTGCAAGTTTGTGTTAAGAGAAATAACTTTATGAGGGATGTTGTTATTAACAATAATATAAACACCACCTCTGGCTTTCTCGCCTTCCGTACAGTAATTGGTTTGTGATCAGTGATTAAAGGGGAAAGTTCGTCAAAGTTTGACTTCAGACCTCTACAATTCCATTGGATAATGGTATCCATTGTGCATGAAGAAAGTATAATTTTAAGCTAACGTAAAAATAAAAGCCGGTAAACGAATGCATTTTAAAATAGATTGATTAAGATTTCATTACAGTTGTCTCGGGTTTGGACGAATTTCAAGTATTAGTGTCCTTGTTCCAAGGATCTTTAGAAATACTCCTTTGTTTAAAAAAAAAGAGGAAAAAGTGTACTTGGATCCAAAGCTAGTGCAAAGCGGTTGTAAAATAACCACTTGAAACTCGTACATACCAGCCAAATATTTGTTCCCTGTGACACCAACTGCAAATCGAGGAGGATGCTTTATCAGCTTGTTGCATTCATAGATATCCAACAGAAAGCTCAAGGTTAAATTTAAAGATCTCTGGTCTCTGCTATCACTACGAAAGATAAAAGAAAAATATTAAATGCGTGTACCAACAAACTTACAGGTTCAAATATATACATCGCCTACGGGGGAATATATAGAATCTGACATGAGTTGGCTTTTGAGATAAGATTTTATTAAACGAGTCTAGGGAAATGTTATTAAGCGAGCCTTTGGCGAGCTTAATAACATTTTCCTTGGCGAGTTTAATAAAATGGTATCTCAAACGCCTACGAATGTCAGATTGTTTTTATCACATAAAGATATCTCACAAAATATAGATCAGATGATGCAAAAACATTCATTAATGCACCCGCGGTATTTTACATGAGATCCATTAACTTGTTTGAAATGCGTACGAAATGACGTCAAAAATGACGTCACACAAAATTAATGTGATATCAAACGTGTGTAAGATAAGAAATGGGTATATTACACTGAAAACAAGGGAGGTTATGTGATAAAAAGAAATCTTAATCCGTATCTAGAAAGAACTAAATAAGTCCCAAACAATAACGATGACAAAATTCGAGTGTGGACAACTCTCTATTTCTATAACTGCAGCCGACTGGACTGAAGACGGGGCGAGGAAGAGGGAGGGGAGAGTCACGTATTCGAATCTTTAGATAGGCCAATTTCTCTCCGAGGAGCAACAAATTGGTACACTTGCCGCAGCCCGAAAATTTTCTGAAGGTGTGGCAGTGAAAACATTACTTTAACACTTTACCAGACGACAACATTTTAGACTGGTACTAATTGAAAACACATGCAGACGACAAAATGAACCTGACTAAGACATTGATTTTTTTTTTCCAGCAGGGTAGAAAACATTGTGGGAAAAGGAGAAAATGCTAGTCTGCCTTAGCTTACAAAGACCGTTAAAAACAGGGTGTTATCTAAAAGAGTGGAGCCTACATGATTCAATGTAATCGTGTGTGAGGACATACTTCTGCAAGGGGGGAAGTTGGGGCGTTTTTTCTTTTGTTACATCTCTACATGCACAATTAACCCATTACCACTCAAGCCCTACTTTTGACGCCCCTGAGAAAGAAGCCTTTTGAAAACACTGTAAGAAAAGGAGAAAATGCTGGTAACCAGCATTTTCTCCTTTTCCCACAGTGTTTTCTACCCTTCACAGAACAAATTTCAATCATTCAGTCAACTTTATTTTGTCGTCTGCAAATGCTTTCAATTTGGACCAGTCTAAAAGTTTTCTCGTGTGGTAAAGAGTTAAACCGTTACCAAACAATTCAGGATTCTAAAGGCAATGTAAAAAGGGCTTTTGAAAACATTTTGGAAAAGAGGAGGAACTGTTGAATGACCAACATTTTCTTCTGTTGCCACCGTGTTTCTATCCTTTCAACTCTTTACCAAACGACAAAATTTCAGACTGGTCCAAATTGAAATACTTGCAGACGACAAAATTAACGGAACTCAAAAATTGAAATTTGTTTCCAGCAGAGTAGAAAACATTGTGGAAAAAGGAGAAAATGCTGGTTACCAGCATTTTCTCCTTTTTCCACAATGTTTTCAAAAGGCTTCTATCTCGGGGTCGTAAAAACCAGGGGATGTTTGGTAAAGGATTAAAAGCAAATTACGTCATTTCAGCCATGTTCGATTTTATGTCTCCGACCGATTTCCATTCAGATGATTCTAAACTTTGTTATCTGGTGAAGAGGAAAATCATCATTTAATTCTTTCCCACATTGCATTGGAAATTTAAAGGTGGGTATTTAGAATTTTCACATCACACCAAATTAAAGAAAATATATATCATTGAAATTTATATGAAAAAACAATACAAATCATCAATAATTAAGACACATAAAATTACAAAAAAAAAAATGGTGGTATTAATTAAAAGGCTACGTAGCCTCTTAAGTTATTTTTAGATTTCGTGCCAAAAATCAATAAAGCATTGTGGGAATGTCAAATGACTGGCACGTGACTGATAACGCTAAAATTCCATTACATAACAAACATGTAATAATTATTTTCCATAATGTCTTCTTCGGACGGATGTTTGAATCTTTGTCTGTGTTTTCCTGTATTTAAATGAGAGAACTGATAATCTAAAAAAAGAACGTGTCTCCCGTTGGTGTCATACTGGTCAATAATAAATCTCTAATGTCTCGTGTTATCGGATGGTTTTCGACTACTAGGGTTTTATGAAGGCAAATTAAAAGGCTATGGGAGTATAAGGATGATTTTTTTTAATTTTTGTAAAATTTTCGTCCCAAAATCTGGAGGGCCATCTTTAAAGTGTCTGAAGGCGAATCAAACAGAAACGGACTGAAGAAACACTCGACAAGATGCACAAATAAAAGAAGAGATTTTGTTTACATACACATGACTGCAGAACGGATTTCCATAAGAGCATATTTGGCCCTCTGCATTTATATATTGCCATAAGTGCGTTTTCCAAAGCGGTTCATACCAGTAAAAAGTATCAGTTCTCGACCCCAAAAGTTTTCCTATGAATGTGGATCCACTGCGCATGTACGTCAAAATTAAAACGTCAGACGGCTCTGATAAATGAAAAACAAAAAAACAAGAGGGTCATGATGGTCCTGCATCGCTCCACTGGCTTTTTAACCCTTTACTGCACAAATTGAAGTGTTCATGACCCTAAAAAAGAGGGCCTTTGAAAACAGTGAACACTGTCAGGCAATACAAGCAGGTTTATTCATTGGCATGAAAGGTGGAGTTCATGAAAAATAACCTAAATGATAGAAACCATACTCTGGATTTAATACTCCAATCATGTGAGCATAACTATTAGCATCAAAATAAATCACTCTCCCTGAAAACAGACTATTTTCTATAAAAAAAAACAAACTTAATATCTAGCATCAATCATGTATCACTGCAGTTTGATAATCAAAGAAGGTAAATAGTAAAAAACTTTATCCTTTACAAAAAGAGTTATTTCCCTTGATTAATGTTTAAATTAAAATGACTACATTTTTAGCCCATGTTAAACTTGTGATCCCTGGAATGGAGCCAATTTTGACCCCAGGCCTATAATATGAGGAAACTTGTTAAAGGTCCATTAGATAAACCTACATGCCAAATTCAGTAGCCCTGGGCCTTGTGGTTTCAGAGAAGATTTTTGAAAATGTTATTTTTTTTTGTTTTGTTGCCATGGAAACCAGAGTTTTAAAATATTAAATGTTGCATTGTTATTATATTTAGTAAATGTCTTGGTTAAATGTATAAACAATTATTAAACTACATGAGCGTGAAATTTGGCATTAATATTATTTTATGGTAATTGTCTAAGTTAATGTAATAATCTATAGATGAGATAAGGTCTTCCACCAAATGTTTTCAAAAGTTTTTACACTACAACATAATTATGTACTCTAAATTTCACATAACTAAATCTTGACATAATTGTTTATTTTAACTTTGTAAATTTGTCAAATATATCTAACGTCACTCTGTAAATAATTTATATGATATGTTACGGTATATGGGAAAGTGGCCTAAATACTTATATAAAATATTGTATTGTATTGTATTCAATACATACCTTCTTGAATGATCAGTATGTGCAAGTGTTGAAACCGAATTGCTCCAGTTAATGAACCAAACAAACAAAACTTACCGATGTTGTTTGCACTTTTGCTTGCGTTATTGTTTGCAATGTTGTTTTTAATGTTGGTTAAAGTGTTGTTTACGGTGTTGCTTACAACGTGATTTCCTATCTGCCTCTGTTGTACGTACTCTGATTTATTTGTTCTAGAATTACTTGGAGATTGTAGCGCTAACATTTTCGTGTGTTCTGAAATAGTCGTATTTCATTCAAATTACTTTTATATGTCACCAAACATATCCTGTTTTTTAACTCTTTACCAGTTGACAGAATTCAAGACTGACCCAAATTGACAGTATTTGCAGTCGACGATTTACAGTCATCTCTAATAATGAAATTTGTTTTTGAACGGGTACAAACATCGTGGGAAAAGGTTAGAGTGCTGGTTACTAACAATTTTCTGAATGTTTCCTGAATCGTCAGGTTCCGTAAAAATCTAGGGTTATCAAGTTCTGCGCATAACTTTATCTAGTGCACCTGAAGTAAGATCTTTAAAATCGTGGCTCAAGAGGTAAAACATTTTACATAGGTTTGATTTTTTATAACTTAAAAAAAAAAGTTCTCATTAATTCATTAAGACTTAAACTTATGTGGTACTAATCAAGGGATTAACTCCTATTATAATAGTTATATAGTTGATACAACTTACCTCCCTTGATGATCAATGTGAGCTATTATATGATCGGTGCTTTGACTATAATGCAAAACACAACTAGTAACACCCCGGTTACACAGAGCTATAGCTGATAAATCGGTGGTTTGTTTAACCGAAGTAGGGAGGGAACCGACGAAAACCTATTAACCTCCGATGTCACATATTGGTCACTTATTGTCAATCTATCAAAAGCTATCGGGAAAAGATGAATTTCATCGATGAAAAGTTACCGATTTAGATTTTTAAACATGCTTAAAATTCTCGATCGGTGAAAATATTACAAACTAACCGATTGACAACTTGTCTACCACCGACATCACCTATAGGCCATCGACAAGCCACCGAAGAGCCACCGATGAACTTATACTAATCACCGATGTAAAAAGCTGAGAATCGATGTATAGAATCCATGAGACACATTGTTACATGCGCGACTGGTATTTTAATTCAGTTTCCACAATAATTGACCAGCGCCATATCTGATTGATTCTGTAACAATTCTGTGACAAGTTTCGGATTGTCTTAGTATGCGGGTCAGAAACTCCCAGAAATCCGTCGGCAAAGGCAAACCCCTCATGTCTGTCTCTAATGAAGTCTTGGAAGTCCAGGAAGATTCCATCGTGAAGGAAAGAGGTTATGGCCGTGATGGCAGGGGTGCAGGCGGTCGTCCGCCACCTCCTTTGTCTCCTACGACGGCGCATATGGTCTCCTCTGGGCTCGTGGACTAGCTGAACAGCCTATCTGACATTGAGAAGGGCCAGCTGCTGCACCAGAAGCCCAAACTGCTGAATTGCTCTTCCACCCTCCATGACGTCAGCCAGTGAACAGCATGAAATTAATCGGTTCTCATCACTTATACACATTTTTTGTTGAAAAAACCGACAACTTGAGAGATAAGAGATATGCAAGCTCTTTGACACCGATATCACCGATCTGCGACAGATTACCACATATGTACCACCGGCCACATACGACAGAAAATGTTTGACTATTGATCAAACACCGATCGATCACCGACATGCCCCACTGAACACCGGTTTACAGGTTGTGAGATCCGACGGCATTTTAGCATTACACCGGTCAGATCCCGATCGGGCCTCTACCAGCGCAAGATGGAATTTTTTTAAGCCCGATTGAACACCTGTTTATCGCTGATACCCGTTTACACAAACAGCTTGAAATAAAGTCACCTATGACAACCGATAAAAAAAGCGCAATAATTTGAAATAATTAGACCGATTTGAAATCGATGGAAGCCCTGTGTCTGTGTAACCGGAGTGTAACGTTAGTATTTGAAAATATGAAGATGTACGACGGATGTCAAATTGTTTCCTTTCGACAATATACTTCAGCACCGTCCTAACACTGTTTACCTGTCGTCAGTTATCGATCTAGGTAAAGACAGCCTGTCCGACGGTAACGACAGATACAACTGGTACCAATTTATCAAAGCTAAATCTGTATGTGATACTCCACCATGTACAAGTACAGCAGTTGATATAAGCTATTAAAGTAGGGCAGTCAAAGCAGGCAGTACTTTTGTTTATGAGGCAGATAAGGTTTTATATTCAATACATACTTTCTTGAATGATCAATGTATGCAAGTGTTGAATCCGAATTGCTCCAGCTAATGGACCAAACAAATTAAACTTACCGATGTTGTTTGCACTTTTTCTTCTGTTGTTGTTTGCAATGTTGTTTGGATTGTTGTTTACACTGTTGCTTACAACGTGATCACCTATCTGTCTCTGTGGTACGTACACTGATTTATTTGTTCTAGAATTACTTGGAGACAGTAGTGCTAACATTTTCGTATGTTCTGAAACAGTCGTATTTTATTCAAATTACCTTTACCGACATCAAACATATCCTGTTTTTTAACTCTTTACCAGTTGACAAAATTCAAGACTGACCAAAATTGAAAGTACTTATATTTACAGCAAACAAGTTACAGTCATCTCCAATAATGAAATTTGTTTTGAGTGGATACAAACATCGTGGGAAATGGTCAGAGTGCTGGTTACCAACAATTTCTTGAATGTTTCCTGAATCGTCTGGTTCCGTAAAGGACTCGGGTTATCAAGTTCTGCTCATAAATTTACTTAACGCATCTGAAACAAGATTTTTAAAACCGTATCCCAAGAGGTATCACATTTTACATAGGCTTAAACTTTGACAACTGAAAAAAATCTTCATAAAGTCATTAAGACTTACACTAATGTGGTACTGATCAAGGGATTAACTCCTATTATTAGTTATATAGCTTGATACAACTTACCTTCCTTGATGATCAATATAAGCTATTACATGATCAGTGCTTTGACTGTACAAAAATGCAAAACACAACTAGTAACGTTAGTATCTGAAAATATAAGATGTACGACGGATGTCAAAGTGTTTCCTTTCGACAATATACTTCAGCACCGTACTAACGCTGTAAACCTGCCGTCAGTTATCAATCTCGGTAAAGACAGCCCGTCCGACGGTAACGACAGTTACAACTGGTACCAGTTTATCAAAGCTAAATCAGTATGTGATACTCCACCATGTACAAGTACAGCAGATAACATAATCTATTAATGTAACATTATGAGCTAAAACTCAGATACCAAGAACTCTTGACTGACCGAGGAGGCGTGGTTTTAGAGAATCTAATTTTCTCAGATTTTGGCTATTGATGCCTTATTTGCCTAGCTGGCTATATGAATATTGATTTTGATAGTGGGAGTGTTTTGACTTCCTATATATGTGGTGTATGATGCTTGATCTGGGGGAGATATGTGATGACAGAGAGTGAATTAAGATCTCTGTAGAGAGAAGGTTAAGATCAGGACAGAATGTATTACCATCTAAATGAAGTGATAAGATCTGGAATGAGAGAACAGTTGGTTTATATAATCAAGAAGAGTTTTACTGAGTAACTGATTCATGTTTGAATATCATGTTGGAGTAGTTCACTTGTGTCGTAATAAATAAACACGTAGAATAGCAGATTCTTGTTTCTGTTATATTAGACGTACTAAAATCCACTATACGATCGAGACATCAGACGCATTATGTTACATGGTCACCCATTTATTTTGGTGCCGTGACCAGGATTGGTGATCCACCAAGTAACGAATAG
The DNA here is from genome assembly GCA_943736015.1 of Tridacna crocea. Classification (NCBI taxonomy): domain Eukaryota; kingdom Metazoa; phylum Mollusca; class Bivalvia; order Cardiida; family Cardiidae; genus Tridacna; species Tridacna crocea. Next base: position 36,697,991 of record OX031072.1, on the reverse strand, counting down.
GGAACTCTAAGGTTATCGGTTTCTGTGCACTTAAAACATTGGATTTAATTACAACAGTCATAAAGGGAGAAGAAAACCTTTCAAAAAGTACTTTTAAAAATTCCGGTGACAGAAAATGGGGCATTGAGAAACAAATGGTTATACAAGAGCCAACAAACAGTTCAGATTCGTAATTAAAAAACATTAAGGTGACTTTGGTTGCCTGTCCCTTTTGCTGAAGTTTCTTGTGTCATTGACAAAAGTGCTGCCACTCAGTGTTTGATTAACATCTTTGTTACGTCGCTAGTGAAGCCGAAGTGTGGACCAGAAGCCGGAGCTCTCGACCCAACAACCGAGGCCAAAATCATTTGGATTTCCACTGAACGTTTTATCTAGGAACGTATTCGATAATTTGTTCTAAGACTGTGAAAGATATGCACATGCATTAATGCCTGCAACCATATACTGGAGTTTTGCTGAATACGATACAATTCCTGAGAAACCCAAGAATCCTTACTTAGAGAAGCTGACTGTGTTCTAGTAACGTTGGACTGACAACCATTTTTTTTCACGAAGTGACAGAAACAGGAAAAAAGAAACAGTTTTATTGTGTCAGCTATATTTTGCGGTAAACGGGAACTGTGAGAAACCATCATTTTCTTTGATTGAAACTTGCAATACAAAAGAAAATTACCAGTCAGCCTAATCTTTATACAGCTTTTGAAAATTTAAGAGATCTTATAGATATAATTCAAGAAGAAATTTCATGTTTTCATAGTAAGGCAATTGAAAAAATGCAATGTTGGCTAGGTTGCAATCAAAACAAAGAGAAAAATGTAATAACTACAGAAATCCGTAGAAATGGTTGCCGAAATCCGTAGAAATGGTTGCCGATGTTTTGCAGCTCTTTTGGGGTCAAATTGAAATTCTAGATAGGGACAGGTGAAAGCCAGGTTAAGTTGTCAATTTGTGTTAGAAGCAGATTACATAAAAATTATATGCTTTAACTTTAGTTGTTCAAAACCAAACAAGGCAAGAGTGAAAATATCAAGGTATTTGCAGATAGGGTCGTAAAATTTACATGTGTAAGGATTTAAACATCAAGGGGGTTCCTTGAAAGAATTGCAGGTACTAATTAAATTTTTGTTGATTGGTCGAATTTCAAATTCTTCTAAAACGAAAATTAGGAAAGAGAGTCCAGCATAAATTTCAGGACGCCACAAGAAGTACTACCGCGGAGCAAAATAGTAATTGATAAGGCATATCATTAGAATCAAAGTTCGACTGTAGTGAGGAAAAGTCGGAAAAGAGTTTCATTGGGGAAATGGGTTAGAGATTAGATGGATATCGGATAACCATAGCTAACTCCTATTGTAATATTCCTTTGTATGTGCTGAAACATAGAATATTGGATCGGAAAATTATGAAGAGCTTGTTCTGAATCACTTTCCAGTATCGGAAAACTACTAAGACTGCCAATTGATAGTTGTCTTTGTCCTTGAAGAGAAATGACGAGACAAACTGGAACAAAAGTGACCAGTAAGACGTATATGTAGGCTTCATATGTTATCTAGTCAGTCTTTTTCATAAAAAAAAGATGAAATTTGGACTAGAAGCGTAATATTGTTTTTTTCGTGTTAAAGAAAGTATCACCTACATGTAGGTACACAGATAAATGTTTCGTATATATGGTGTAGGTATTAAGGGAAACATTGTTTAATGTTGCTATAGGTTTTTTTTTCACAAAGGTGGAAAGAAGAAATTGTGAAATAATGTATAATTGTTGTACTATTAGGTTGCATATTTTCCAGTCAAAGTAAAATGTTAGAGTTGAAGTGTGTGCGGTTGACTTAGAAATATCTCTGAATCATTCTAATTGGAATATTTGCATCTCATTAAAGGTCTAGAAGCTGAGTTAGCCATAAATTTCTGAGAAGACAAATTTATGCTAATGAGCAACAAAACATCTATCCAATATATCAGTCCACTCATAAAGTACTGCGAGACAGAAATCCAATCTATTTTATTGGCACTAGCTAGGCACGTAGGTTGATCGTAAAGAAAATAGAGACAGAACTACGTTCCAAAATGATCAATCTAAATGTCATATTTCTGTTTTATTCAAGAAACTAATCCGAAAGCGAGGATGGTATTTACAAAGATTCCTATTCAATTCACTTTTCTTTGTTACCAAAAGGAAAACAATTATTTGCGGAATATCAATAAGGCAACTCACAGGAGAAGTTAATCTGGAGTTTGATTTCTCTGTTCACAGGATCACAAAAAGAATATGATTTATGATGTTGCAGGGAGCAAACATAGAAGAAAAATGACTTTCTAAACAAAACACGTGAATTGATAACAAAGTTAATGTTACGATTTGGAAGCAAAAATACTACCAGAGAAATCTATTGCCAAGTTGAAGATTGACAAGTACCAGGAGTTTTTTTTTCAATAAATGAGTTCATGGGAATTTCATGAATGAGTGTTATTGTAGTAAATTTGTAATAGTAGCTATCATACTAGTCAAGTTTAGAGACAAAATAAAAAAATGTATAGCTGGCTGGAAAATTGCAAGGTTCAACAAGGAAAAAATGGTTCAATTGACTTGGAGCTACGTAAAAGTAGGAATGCCATAGTGCTGCATTCGAGGACCGGAGTTGTGTCACCTCCAAAGTAGTCGACGAACCAGAAGGCAGTGTTGCCAAAGCAGAACTACACAATGGACTTTGTTGGTTCAGAAGAAAGTTTAGATTTTAGACTTTTATTGTATTGTATATTGTGAATTGAAATGTTGTTTGTACCTTATAGTTTTATGGTTAAAGCAGTATGTACCTTTAACATAAGGAGCTTGACGACCATAAAGGTTTTTGTTCGATGAGATAGCAGATTAATCTGGGGAAAAGGATAAATTATATCTCATGTTTTTATTGTTAAGGCAGTATTTTTCCTTTAACATAGGAAGCCTTAACAGTAAGTCATAAAGGCTTGGGTAATTTTTTTTCGATGAGGCTCTGAATCGTTCTTGTTGAAGATAATTGATTTAACCTCATGGTTTTGTTAAAGCAGTATTGTCCTTGGAATCAAGGAGCTTTAACAAGTCGCCCTAGCAGCCTGTGACGAGTTAGACTAGAAACTAGTAAATTAATCTGGATGGGAATGATTAACTGTACGTTGTTCAAGAGTAGAGGTTTCTGATGATGTTTTTGTTTTTGAAGTAATTAATATTAAGTATTGTGAGGTGTTACTTGTATCGTCTTTTCTCATATTGTATTGTATTAGAAATAATTTTGACCATTGGATGAAAACATCATAATGTTACTGTTTTTGTGTGATATTATGTCTAGGTAGACAAAATATCTTGAGAAAAGGAGATGTGTAACATTATGAGCTAAAACTCAGATACCAAGAACTCTTGACTGACCGAGGAGGCGTGGTTTTAGAGAATCTAATTTTCTCAGATTTTGGCTATTGATGCCTTATTTGCCTAGCTGGCTATATGAATATTGATTGGAGAGGTCATCAGACCTCTCCAACAGTGTTGAGTTTAAAAGGCAGACTGCCTCAGAAATTGCTGTCTAAATCCAACCTTTGTAGGGGAATTGTTCCGATATACAGTCTGTTTCGTCATGATTTTATAAAGAAATCGAAGTCTAAAAACTGAAATAGGAAATAGACGTGGTTTGTTTCTATATCACGAATTTCAACAAAATTGTAAGGATTTAATTGCATATTCCCTTTCCAACAATTTTAATTTTGTATTACAATCTTAAATCTTAACAAAAAGAAGAAAAAGAAAAAAGAATTTCGTTAAAAATAGAAACGAACACAGCGGAAAAAATCACGTGACCTTAAAACGCGGGAAGAAGGTCGTGTGACTTACATAAATTACAAGGACGTATGAATACGGAATCCTGTTTTTGCCATCCACTTTGATGAATGTGTATTTACAACTGAACAGATTTCAACTACCCGTTTATTGTCTTGCTTGTTTCTTTACATGTACCTAGATTATATTTAACCTAAAAGCATAAAAAGTATTAGAAAAAAATGATGTCGACTTCTCCTGGCTTCTTTTTTAAAGAAGCCACTTGTTTTGATAGTGGGAGTGTTTTGACTTCCTATATATGTGGTGTATGATGCTTGATCTGGGGGAGAGATGTGATGACAGAGAGTGAATTAAGATCTCTGTAGAGAGAAGGTTAAGATCAGGACAGAATGTATTACCATCTAAATGAAGTGATAAGATCTGGAATGAGAGAACAGTTGGTTTATATAATCAAGAAGAGTTTTACTGAGTAACTGATTCATGTTTGAATATCATGTTGGAGTAGTTCACTTGTGTCGTAATAAATAAACACGTAGAATAGCAGATTCTTGTTTCTGTTATATTAGACGTATTAAAATCCACTATACGATCGAGACATTAGACGCATTATGTTACATTAACCCTTTCCCAAACAGCAAAAATTTAGACTGGTCCAAATTGAAAGCATTGTAGGCGACGATATAAATGTGATTCAAAAATTAAAACTTGACTTTAGAAGAGTGGAAAACATTGTGGGAAAAGGACAAAATGCTGGTTATCAGCATTTTCTCCTTTTCCCACAATGTTTTCAGAGGGCTTCTTCCTCTGGGTCGTAAAAACCAGGGATTGTTTGGTAAAGGGTGAAAGTAGTGCAGTCAAAGCAAGCAATACTTTTGTTTATGATGCAGATAAAGTCTTATATTCAATATATACTTTCTTGAATGATCAATGTATACAAGTGTTGAATCCGAATTGCTCCAGCTGATGAACCAAACAAATAAAACTCACCGATGTTGTTTTCACTTTTGCTTGCGCTGTTGTTTGCAGTGTTGTTTTTAATGTTGGTTGGACTGTTGTTTACGGTGCTGCTTACAACTTGATTTCCTATCTGTCTCTGTTGTACGTGCACTGATTTATTTGTTCTAGAATTACTTGGAGATTGTAGCGCTAACATTTTCGTGTGTTCTGAAACAGTCGTATTTCATATAAACTACCTTTATCTGCAATTTTGCTTTGATAGGATAGAAAGTTTGCAAAAACGTTTGGTAAGCGAGCAACCAGGCCTTTGAGCCTCTGCCTCTTTGTGCCATATTACGGCAGAATCTCATGAGAGATAGATAAGGCTCGTCATCTCACCAGCACTGAGCCTGTATTCATCCGCTGTACCGCAACATCTGATTGGCTAAACCCGAAAACCAACAGAAAACTGCGTCAGGTTGATGAATCAGCTTGATCATTAGTACGCGGTACGATTGGCAGAACAACTTCGACATCACTTGCCCTTGTCTATAATTGGAATATTCTACAGATGTGAATTACAAAGTGCGACACAAAATTAAGTTTTGAGCATACCTAGCCACAAATTACTGGAAATGGTCTAAGCTTCTCGAAGTCATCCTCGTTGACCCAGTTTCGATTCATACTGAAATCGACCCTGGGTTATTTGGCTGGCGTTTTCTCGTTCGCATAATTTATTCATGAAGCATTTTGATTGGTAATCTCAGTTTTTCTTTGAGAAAAGTTAAACTATTTTTATCACAAATATGCCATCATTTCTATTTTTAGTAACTGACGAAATGAAATTGCTCTCCCTACAACATTATCTCCCGCTAGATGGCATTCTATAAATACTCATCTATCTGATATGGGCATCCTGGGTACAGAACCGAACCACTTTCCTACGCGACAACCGTTACTTTGAATTTAAAACAAAAAAAAAAAAAGGTTTACCAAATAAAACGCTACCTCGTGCAATTCACTCAAGTATGATCACCAGTTTAGAGAAATCTGTTGCTAAAGCAGGTCTCATTTCTCCTCAAATGTATTGATACGTAAAAGCTATTTTCAACATTGCTATTTTATAGAGCGTAATATTTACAGTCAGCCCGCTTTCGGGGCTAGTAGTGATGGGTCATATAAGACAGTCGAATCTTCGAAGAATATGACATGCGCAGACAACGCTCCCTACAAGGGAGAGTAAATATGTTACCGATCTTTCGATTGGCTATTAGGTTACTTTCCGACCATATGAATATTCATGTAAAACGAAGATTTGCTAGTCAATTTTCCCAGGGGTAATGCATGGAGTGTAACGTAATGCTTAAACCTGGTTTCCGAGGACGTACGAAGTAGGCTTTGTTTTATCAATCAGACAAAGTGGTACAAACATTTAGAACTTGCCTGATATCCAGTAGCTTGTGAAACAAAGTCCGCCAAAACATACTAAGAAACAGCAAATGTAGAAACATCTCAACTTGTCTTCAACCTACAACGATATGATTGTATGTCAAAGGATCAGTCTACCTTATGATTTATTCTGTTGTTATTCAAAGTGGTTTTTGGGGGAATCACTAATAATGTGATGTTTTGCTTGTTATTATGCATCGTCAACATCCATTAGCCCCCTTTTGCCAGAGCATGATTTATTTATCCTTTCCCAAACAAGCCCTGGTTTTTACGTGTCTGCAGTAAAAGTCTTTTGAAAACACTGTGGGAAAAGGAGAAATTGCTCGTAACGAGCAATTTCTCCTTTTTCCACAGTGTTTTCTACCCCTTTTAGAGAACTTTGTGGCATTTTCTCTAAATCTTAAATTGTCGTCTGCAAACTCTTTTGGTTTGGAAGAGACCAAAGTTTGTCGTTTAGGAAAGGGTTTATACTAGCTATATACATGTACAAGTGTTACGGGAGATAACTCCTTCATGCGTGGCTTTGTCCCGATTTAAACACAATATCTAACTACCGTGTTGGGGAGATATCTGTATGGTTCAGTGATTAAGGTATTGTCCTTTCGTCCGGGAGACGACACTTTACGCAGATGTCCGAATGCCTATTTTCGTGTGTTGCAGACTATATAATATAACCCATGTTGCCGACTTTGTATTGTTGACTTTCATTATGAGTTTTCATTGCATTTCTTGGTATTTAAATGTCATGCAAAAGGAATTCGTATTCACCAACCATTCATAATAACATTCATTGTTTTATTCCTAACACCTTACATCTTCGCAAGCCAAGGCTGACGATTCACTGCGCTACTCTACCCTTGGCGGATCGAGCATGGTTTTTACATTCACCCGATACGTTTTTTCATTGGATGCAGCCAGCTCTAGCTGCAACGAATGAAATCGCTCGTAGCATTTCATCTTTGATAAAAATAGAATAACATCGCGACCGTTCGAGTAGAAGGTAAACACGGAAACCCAGGTGGATGTCGGCTTGTGGCTTCGTGTTGAATAATTGTATTCATACGCGGTTTGTAAAACGATACTCCATTGGCTTTCAGAAATATGATGTTAAAGGGGGTAATAACCAGCATCCAATAGAGGGCGTATCACAGGAATCTCGAAATCGGGCTCAATCAGCCAAGGTAAGATCTACGTAGTGATCGTAATCTTGGCTCGCGAAGATGCTGTTAAACCATGTCTTTGCCGAGTTTGTATTGTTGACTTTCATTATGAGTTTTCATTGCATTTCTTGGTATTTAAATGTCATGCAAAAGGAATTCGTATTCACCAACCATTCATAATAACATTCATTGTTTTATTCCTAATACCTTACATCTTCGCAAGCCAAGGCTGATGATTCACTACGATACTCTACCCTTGGCGGATCGAGCATGATTTTTTACATTCACCCGATACGCTTTTTCATTGGATGCAGCCAGCTCTAGCTGCAAGGAATGAAATCGCTCGTAGCATTTCATCTTTGATAAAAATAGAATAAAAGGTAAAACATGGAAACCCACGTGGATGTTTGCTTATCGGTTCATGTGTATTCGTAAGCGGTTTGTAAAACGATATTCCATTTGCTTTTAGAAATATGATGTAAAGGGGAGCAATAACCAGCATCCAATAGAGGTCGCATCGCAGGAATCTCGAAATCGGGCTCAATCAGCCAAGGTACTGATCGTAAACTTGGCTCGCGAAGATGAACACCTTAATGTATATCAAGCTGTCATTATTAAAGCTTGCAAAAGGTTCGCTGAATTACTCGTTTAATCAAGTTCTATCTCAAATATCGATTATTGTTAAAGCTTGTAAAAGGTTCTTATAATTTCCTGTTTAACCCTATATATCACAATCCCGACTTTTGACCGTTCTGTGAAAGAAGCCATTTGAAAAAAAAAAGGACCATGATGGTCCTGAGTACCAAGCAGCACAGGTCTAAAATAAAGATAAATATCAAATATCAAGGTTTAAGGCCAAATGATAATGAAACAAGAGCAGCAAATTGTCGCAATTTGACTTGAGACTTCGAAATTCCGTTCCAGACAAGCAAGAAATACTGTAAGAATGAAGATCAAAGTGGAATTACACAAAATTCGCACTAGGTAGAGTTATTGTTCTTGAGCACTGTACTCCGTAATATTGCAAAAAACATGCATACCAACGTTTGAAGTCGTTCTGACTTGAGATGACAAAGTTATTTTCTGGACGACACTAAATGCTGTAAAAATGACATTCACAGGGAAATAACTCAAAGACAGCATGAGGTAGAGTTACAGTTCTTGTGCAATGCACTTCCAAATATTGCAACAAATAATCATACCAAATTTCAAGTCATTCTTACTTAACATGACAAAGATTTGCTCTGGACAAGCAAGAAATGCTATGAAAATGAAGTTCAAAGGGGAAATAACTAGGAACTAGGAAAAGTTATGGTTCTTGTGTACTGCACTCCATGAATTTACAACGACCATGCATATCAAATTTGAAGACGTTCAGGCTATAGATAATAAAGTTATATTCCAGACGAGCAGAAAATGCTGTAAAAATGACAATCAAAGGGAAATAACTTTCAGGCAGTGTAAGGTAGAGTTATGGATCTTTCACACTGCACTCTGCATTATTGCAAGAAACACAAATGCCAAGTTTCAAGTCAATCAGACTGGAGATGACAAAGTTATGCTCTGGATTAAGGACTATTATAAAGAACTTTCTAATTCAAGAGCATATAACTAAAGTTGTTCCAGTCGGATTACCCCATAATCACACTTATCCGAGATCTTAGGGTCATGTATATTTTGACCAAGTTTGGTGCTGATTGGTTAATAATTGAAGATTCCAGAGTGTAAACAAAGTCAAATAAAGCATTTTTTTCTAATTCAAGGGCAAATAACTCAAGTCATTCTGGTACGATTAGACCTAAAATTGAACTCATCCACGATCTTAAGGTTATATATATTTTGGCCAAGTTTACAGCTGATTGGTTAAAAACTGTAGATGCTAGAGAGTAAACAAAGTGCAATATAGCAATTTTTCTAATTCAAGGGTAAATAACTCCAGTCGTTCTGGTCTGATTGGACCCATAATCAAATTCATCCGAGATCTTATGATCATATATACTTTAACCAAGTTTGGTGCCGATTGGTTGATGTTTGTAGATGCTACAGTGTAAACAAAGTGAAAAACGGCAATTTGTCTAATTCAAGGGCAAATAACTCCAGATGTTCAGGTCCGATTATACCCAACATCGAACTCATCCGAGATCTTATGGTCATATATACTTTGACCAAGTTTGGTGCCGATTGATTGATATTTGTAGATGCTAGAGTTTAAACAAGAAAATGTGAATGGACGGACGACGGAAGGACGGACGCCGACGGACGGTGAGTGATCAGGTGAGCTAAAAATGTGGGGAAAAGGAGAAAATGCTGGTAACTAGCATTTTCTCCTTTTCCCCACAATGTTTTCTACCCTGTGGTACCAGTGTAAGATCGAAAAATATTTTCACTGCTATTTCTCGATATCCTACCGGAAAACATGAAATAAAATATTTTTTTCTTCTCAGATGCAAATTTATATCAGTTCCTAGGTAAAACAGACGGTTTAATTCATGCTTTCCGGTGGGATATCGAGAAATAGTAGTGAAAATATTTTTCGATCTTACACTGGTACCACCAGTGAAAATACCGATTTTCACGTTCTTGTTGCCTAGGTAAATTGCGCGTGCCTAACAACCAGATGGGAAATATGACGTCATATACCTTACATTTTTCGCGCTTGACGTAACGTTGCTATGCGGGAGGGGTACGCCACGGGGAATGAGGGAAAAGAATTGTACTGAATTTTGATAGAGCTCCTCCCAGAAAGGGTTAAACGCATAAAATAAAAAGAATATTTGTTTTTTTCGGTGAAAGATCGAAATTTATTTCATCTCGTGAATACCATCGGTAATATTCACTCGTGGCTGCGCCACTCGTGAAAATATTACCGATGGTGTCCACTCGATGAAATAAATTTCGATCTTACACCGAAAAAAACAAATATCCTCTATATCATTAGAACATACAAAAAATCTACTCATGTATTAAAGTGACTGACCGCCATATAGATTTACTTCTATCGTTGTAATGCATCCAAATGTCGTTTGCCTTGTATGAATTCGGCTTTTCCACAAAATGAAACACAACTTAATCCTTAACCCTTTACTCCATAGATACTCATTTCTACACATTACTTGTAGGAGCCTTTTGAAAACATTGTGGCAAAAGGTGAAATTGCTCGTGACGAGCAATTTCACCTTTTGTCACAATGTTTTCTATGCTATCAAAAGGTGTCATATACACATGAGAAATGGCTTCATCCTTGTTGTTATTTAGGGATAATTTGAGATACCTCAGAAATGCCTTATGGGGTAAAGGGTTAAACTGCTAAATAAATGAGGCAAAAGTTTTCATTCAACAGTAAAAACTCTAATATTACAATTTCAAAGTTGATTTCACCGGAAAGAAAAATTAAGGTATCAGACAATGTATATCAGAGATCAGATTCCACGTTTAGTGCAGTCTGATCTTGATCTGCACCGTCCAGGAAAGCTCCCTTTGTCGCGATTAGCAGTCTTAAGGTTAAAAAATAACATCTGCGAGGTCATCATCACGATTCTTGAGACAGATGGTGTCTAAATTAACTCTGAATTTAAACACTACCGATTTTTTTTTAAGGTGGGTATTTAGAATTTTCACATCTCACCAAATTGAGAAATATTCATATCGCTGAAATTTATATGGAAAAACAATACGAATCGTCAATAATCAAGAATCACAAAATTACCCCCCAAAATTTTGTTGATGGTATTCCTTTAAAAGGCTACGTAGCCTCTTAAGCTATTTTTAGATTTCGCGCCAAAAATAAAAAAAAAGCATTTTGGGAATGTGAAATGACTGGCACGTGACTAATGACGCTTAAATTCCATAACATAACGAACATGTTATCATTTTCCATGATGTCTTCCATTCGGAACACCTCGGCCAATCTTTCGATCCAGCCTCGGATGTATGCCGACGGAATAATATGTTAAAAAACTTGACATGCATCGCCGGAAGCGGTTATTCGACAGATACTCCCCACTACATAGTTCTCGGAATGTTCCAAATGACGTCAACTAGTAACCATTTCGAATGATAACAAATCCTGTAGAATGACGGCAAGTCTAACTATAGCATTATAAATGGCTGAATTTAGGAGTTGCATTGATTACGCACTTGAAAAATTGGGCTGGATCGAAAGACTGGCCGAGATTTTCCGGATATTTGCGCGATAATGACGTCATTGTATTTCTTGTTATGAGGGTGTTGTTGTTCCTTCCGGTAGTCTGTCGGCATACATCCGAGGCTTGATTCGTAGAATTGACCGAGGTGTTCCGAATGTCTCAATCCGTTGCCTGCGCATGTCATATTCTTCGACGAAGATTCGACTGTCTTATATGACGCATCACTACTAGCCCCGAAAGCGGGCTGACTGTAACATTACGCTCTACAAAGTAGCACTGTTGAAAATAGCTTTTACGTATTAATACGTTTGAGGAGAAATGAGACCTGCTTCAGCTATAGATTTCTCTAAACTGGTGATCATAGTTGAGTGAATTGCACGAGGTAGCGTTTTATTGGGTAAACCTTTTCTTTTTTGTTTTAAATTCAAAGTAACGATTGTCGCGTAGGAAAGTGGTTCGGTTCTGTACCCAGGATGCCCATATCAGATAGATGAGTATTTATAGAATGCCATCTAGCGGGAGATAATGATCTCAATCTGGATTGTCAGTCGATTAACTTTACATTCCGACAACGTTAATGTCGAATCCACTTGTTTACATTGTAAATCGTTAATTTCATCGTCGGATTAGTGCAGATGTCATCCGTGAGTCACATTGGTGGAATGGCAGAAATGTGCACTCATCGTGACTACGTCATCAATTTCTGGGTTACGTGCGCGCTTGTTTATGTTTTTCCGAGCTGTCAGTTGCAGAATTCTGCGGTAGTCCAACTATTCAAATCACTCGTATTCATCAAAAACGACATTGTTCAAGCATCACCATTTGGGTAATTGTGGATATATTTTTATACATGTTTGAGTTTAACATTGCTTTGTCCCACGAAAAGATCTCGTTTTTATGAATCGAGTTTCTCCACTGTCAGGTGTCGGCGGAATTCTGCCAGATAGCGCTGCTATTCTGATGAGTTCCGCACTTTCCTGCCGTTTTTCTGCAAGCACGTGTATTCTGCCAGGAGGAGTCATAAGAGTACATAAGGGCCGATTTTTCCCTGGAAGAGTCAGAACTATCAAGTCTCTCCTTGGGTATGGATTATTTAGCCTTCTTAGGAGAATTGTATTAAGATAATAAACAATGAGATAAATTTACATATAGAATAATTAGATGTACAAGAATAAACGACATAACTGGAACTATATTGAGTCTGTGCTGATTATTCGGCGCCCCACACTCTACCATACTGTTCCCCAGTACGAAGTGATCAGGATCGGCACAATATACTTACTTGGATGGATCAGGAAAAGAATCAGAAAGATGTTTCTTGGACACTGTTCGACCAGCTTGTTCAGCAGATTGCAGCCTCTAATTTTTGTGATGAAAGCAGGAGATGTCAAATCATTTAATAGTTATATCCATGATATTAACCTTACCTAACAATTTCAAGAAGAAGTCTGAAAAAAACAAGAGGACCATGATGGTCCTATATCGCTCACTTGAGTATATTTGTAACTTATATATGGCTTGTCAAGGGCAGGCTATTCTTTTCAAATAAAGCATACCCTGGGGTTTATCACAAGAAGATGTTTACAGATTTTCTTCTTTGTCTTCGGCCAGTGGAGCTAAAAACTGCTGCTTATCATCATTTTTTCTTTTTACACTGTCTTGTTCCCTTTTGACTTGTGGTTCAACCCATTACCAGAGGACAACATTTTAGACTGGTCCAAATTGATACAAATCGCATAATTACTCACCCAGAGCACATAAAGGGTCACCAGATAATTCTACATGCAAAATATGAATGCTCTAGCCCTTATGGTTTGTTAAAAGAAGATTTTTAAAAGATTGCCTTCTATGATTCCATGTACAATAGTGTGCGCCCGGGCACAGCCTATATATGATCCCAAAGGGATAATGTTAACAATTTTCATAAAGGGTCACTAGATGATGCTACATGCAATATATGAATGCTCTACCCCTTATGGTTTGTCACAAGTATCTTTTAAAAGATTTCCTTCTTTGTTTCTCTGTAAAATAGGGTGCGCCCGGGCAGAGCCCAAATATGACAGCAGAGGGATAACTTTAACAGTTTTGGTAGAGGATCATCAGATAATGCTACATACCAAATATGAATTCTCTAGCCATTATGGTTTGTCAGAAGAAGGTGTTTTTTTAAAAGATTTCCTCCTTTGTTTCTTTGTAAAATAGGATGCGCCCGGGCAAAGCCCAAATATGACCCCAGGGGAATAGTTTTTACAAGTTTGGTAAGGGGTCACCCAATGATGATTCAAACAAAATATGAATGCTCTTAGCCTTATGGTTTGTCACAAGAAGATTTTTAAAGATTTTTTTTTCCATTATCAGCCATTTTGTTGCCTTGGCAACCAGAGTTTTTGATGGAATTATATTCTTTAAACATGTTTTGTAGAGCTTCATCCAAGGAATATTCCTGACATATCAAGATTAGCCATTTGGTTTTGGAGGAGATGTTTAATCAAGATTGGCCATCTGGTTTTGGTGGAGAATATTTTTAAAGAAATTGTTAACGGACGGACAGATGGACGAACGCACGGACGGCGGACGATGACCGATCACAATAGCTCACCCAGAGCACTTCGTGCTCAGGTGAGCTAAAAATGTGAAAAAAAAGATAAATTACTGGTATCCATAATTTTCTCGTTTACCCTATTATGTTTTTTGTCCATAAAATCTCATTGTTTTATACATTAGTTTGATATGAACTGGTCAAAAGCAGTTTTGTGTGTTGAAAACTTCATTCACATTTTATTTTTACACATCCTGAATACATATTACAAGTAACATTATACTGATTGACTGATACAACTGTTTAACGCTGTTTTAAATATAACTTCAGTCCCATCATGGAGACAGCTTACATATTCATGTATGCCTCGGTCTCACCAGTACTAGGCTACGGCTCTGAATTGTCTTGCAAAATGGCACTTCAATAAAAAAAAAACTCTGTGCTTTCATGTACATGTGATCACCAGATTATGATTTGTAAACTTCACCGTTGGGCCATTCAGGACCCCAAATAAGATCCGAACATACATGGATTTAAATTGTAGTAATTGCATGAAAAATAATATGAGTAAATGCACATTTCAACAATGTTTTCAACAGCTTTCTCCAAAAAAGAGGGAAAATAAAAAGTTAGAATATTACACTAAGCCTGAATGGCAATGGGCGTCAACTGTATTAAAAATCCATTGTGGACGTCTTGGATCAAAACTGCTTGAATATGTAGGCTGATATGGGATGGAGCTTTACCAAATTGTCTGAATTATCTTTGTTTGTATGTTGCATGACATATATCAACTTTTATTTTATTAATCAATTCCATATAAATAGGGTTTTGAAGGGCTTTAAACAATGATTTATAATCATGATCAACACATGTATAACATGATCTGTAAATGCTCTTACTGATATCATAAAATCATTCATGCTCAAAGCATAAAACAAATGCTTATCAAAATATATTTACCCTGCAGAACCTGCTGCCGAAATTTCTGAAACAGATGGCAAGTCCGCTGTCAATGATATCACATTGCACAGGAAAATGTTTGTGAATCATTCCAGAACTTGTGCTTGGCATAGGTGTTCTTTCAATTGTGGATGCAGGGCGAGGAGTAGATGTTTTCCTTGCTATCTCTTTTGCCTCTTCATACCTGCCAAAAACAATGGAATAATGATTTCAGTTTAGCCCAGTGCTCATTCAGTAGCAGGGGTCTGCACATCTATTCTAATTTTGGCAAATTGAAGATTGATAAAAGTTACTGTAAAATGATTCATTCCTTTAATATCCATTGACATTGTGACTCTTGTCACCACTTTTATGTGGCAAACTGGTCACTTACTTGCTCTGGGCACAGTACAAGTTAAAGGAAAAATAAACATTGAAACGACAAATTGTTAGACTGATCAAAGTTGAAAGCATTTACTGACAACAAAATAAACATTAATCAAAATTTGACCTAGAGAGTAGAAAACATTGTGGGAATAGTTCAGATTTAGATGTGGGTATTCATAATTTTTACATAATATCCGAATTTTATGCTTTGGGAACAGTTCGTACAACATCAATTGATCCTATTTACCGTTCAGATGATAAATGAGGTAGATAATTGATCTAGTGGTAAATTTACATACTACCGCCAGTAAAATAACATCTGCTACTAACCGATTAAGTAGGAACTCGGCTACCTTAGCGTCAGTTTTTTAGTCCTTCTGCAGGTTTCAGTTCTTTCCAGCAGATTATTTGGGTCTCCCAGGATTACACGACCTCTTACAGAAATCCTATTTTGTTCCTTTTCTAGCTTTTTTGTGCAGATTCTGTTAATAAACTTTTCTTGCCTCTTGTACACTTCGAACTACCCTTCATTTTGATTTCTTTTGTTTATCGACGTTTAGATGGATCACGTGGTGTATAAGTCACTATTTTGTGGGCACTACGGATATTTACAATGAAAAATCAGCTAATCGTCAGCGATCATCGATGTAAACAAATAAATAATGCAGCATGATAGGATCTGTTTTAGTTTCAAAATACTTTTCTCTGCCACTGACTGGAACTTTTACATTTACATATCGTTAAAGTTATGATAATTATTGCCATATTTTTACGTTAAAAAAATGAAAGATACTTTTATTCTGTAAAAAATTCATTATACATATGGAAGCTACTGTTACTTTCAGTTAAATTTGCATCTATGTGTGCAGAACCATTATGACAAAAGTGGAAACTGGTCATTTAGAGCAGTGTCTCCTTTTGTATCATAGTTCGAAAGATATCTGAAACAATGTAGAAGATTGAATTAATTTTACAAGTCAAATGAAAGAGTGAGCAAGTAAAAACATTGATACAAAAGTAGAATTACTCATTTAAAGCATGTTCTCCATCTCTAACAAAGGTTTCAAAAGGGGAATATTTACAATATGAAACATAAACATTTACCTTTGAAAACACCGTTACAAAAGGAGAAATTGCCCATTCAGGGAAATTTCTTTATTTTTAAAAATGACTAGAACATTGTCTTTTTAAATAAAAATAATCAACAAGCATGACACAAAATTGTTGACAGAGACAGTCTATTATATGTACACATTTGAATAACTTTACATATGCTACATTAAACAAATCAAACTATGAAAAAATTAACACAACTATAACGTAAATTTGGACAAGTCTAAGTTTTTTTTTCATACTGCAAACATTTCATTAAAAACAGTGCCTACTTTAAAATTCTTCTTGTTTTCTGTTTAGCCCAAAATTTGAATACGCTGTTAACCTTACACTCTGCAGGTCCACCAATACTAATTCTTAATAGATTATTTTAGTGTTTCTACATTTATTCTATTTCTAATATCAGTTCTTACCATATTTTGACGACTGAATCCTCTTTCACAGTTCACTTTAGAGCATCCAGTTGTGAAAGAATTTTGTTTTTTGCTCTTCATTCAAAGGTCACAGAGCATTAATTTGGAAGCTGGATTGTAGCGAAGCCAGCCATTGCCAATTTTCCTTCTTTAAAAGACCTAATTTATTGGTGGGTTAGAAGCTATTTTTGCTTTTTTCGCCAAAGGCGCAATGCAACAACTATCAAAAAGAGTCGAGTGAACGTTTAGAAGCCATTTTTTGACTGTGCGGGCCAGACCCACGTTCACCATTTTATACTTTTTCATACAGATAAAACATCCTTTGATTTTGTTAAAAACATATTGTGACAAGCATATACAGGTGTCTCTATATATATTATATATGGGTATCACAAATAAAATACTTAAAATAGTAATTGTAATCTACCAATTTTTGTTTACCTGAAAAAGTAGCGACCGACTTCTTTAATTGTAAAAGGAATAATCGATAGCGAGAATTCCAGTTTGCAAACATAAATAGCGAACCAATAAATCAAATATCATTAGGTCCATACTTTCTCAATTGTTGTCTAAATTTATCTGTATCAGGACAATTGCCCCCGGACCCTATTGTCCTTGGGGGCAATGGTCGGGGGGGGGGGGGGAGAATTGTCCTCGGGGGAATAGTCCGGGCGGAATTGTCCTCAGGGGGCAATAGTCGGGGGGGGGGGGGCAATTGTCCTATAACCAAATTTAACCAATCAAACCACACGCATGTAATATACAATGACTAACTGTTAATTGGATCACTCGCTATGACAAGATCTATCCCCATCAATCACAAGCTGCTTATTATTATCCCCCTGGCCAACTAAAATTACTAATAGTCTTTCGGATGAGACATTAAACCGAGGTCCCGTGTAACGGTGCTATATGCCGAGCACGTTAAAGAACCAGGCGAAGCTCTCAGTGGTTTCCGGTAGCGACGATAAATACATGTAAATGGAAATAACCAACCAATTGCTTATTGATTTTTAGACTAGCGAAACTAGTCTATAGGTATCCAGTTTGAGCCAGACTCAATATAACAAAAAAAAAAAAACCCCACGGTTTCCAAATACTGTGTTACGGGAGACCACTCCTTCCTGCATGGCATATACTCCCGATTTAAATACAATACCTGGCTACTGCGTCAGGGAGATATCTCTTTGGCTCAGTGGTTAGGGTATTGGCTTTGCGTCCGGGAGTTCGGAGTTCGAATCCCGCTCCGATCCTTATTTCTGCCATGCATTTATTCATTTGTTTCTTTGTTACGGACTTCGTTCGTAAGATGGGGGCTCGTCCGGGATTGGCCATTGAGCCATTAATCCCATTTGTTGTCCAAAATCGGACTTCCTGCCTAATAAGGCTTTGAGTCATCAATAAATGATGACTTTAAGAGGTGGTGTGTTACGGGAGACCACTCCTTCCTGCATGGCATATACTCCCGATTTAAATACAATACCTGGCTACTGCGTCAGGGAGATATCTCTTTGGCTCAGTGGTTAGGGTATTGGTCTTGTGTCCGGGAGTTCGGAGTTCGAATCCCGCTCCGATCCTTATTTCTGCCATGCATTTATTCATTTGTTTCTTTGTTATGGACTTCGTTCGTAAGAACTGCCTTATAGAAAAATAACTCCTTACTGTTAGGAATCTTAATTCGGTCATTATGACAACTTTGACTTAAAGTGCAGAATCTCTACCATCTCAATTTGAACGTGTCCACTTTTAAAGCAATAGACTCTACAAGATGCCTTTGATAAAGTACATGATGCTTGCTTATATGTAAATTAAGTGATCTCTATGCAAATCAGGCTCATATCACTGATTCCTACTCCGCGGTACATAAAAGTATGAATGGATCTAAAAATAATACCCCCAGGTGACTTGTCGCAAATCCCAGCTACACAAACCTTCTCTACCCGACTTTTACGGACCGGAAGCGGAAACAAAAGTTCAGACCAGTGAAGATGAGTCAGAGAAGCAGAAGTCTAGAAGATGGCCTCAAGGACTGGTAACTGGTAACTGGCCAGGGAACCCTTCTCATTCATCCAGTCATTCAATATTTAGATCATTGTGAATGCGAAACTGATATGTTAAACTGTTGTTTAACCCTTTACCCCATAAGGCATTTCTATGGTATCTCTAATTGACCCTAAATAGCAGCTAGGATGAAGCCATTTCTTATGTGTATATGACACCCTTTGATAGCATAGAAAACATTGTGACAAAAGGTGAAATTGCTCGTAACGAGCAATTTCACCTTTTGCCACAATGTTTTCCAAAGGCTCCTACAAGCAATGCGTATAAATGAGTATCTATGGAGTAAAGGGTTAACGTCTTCTGTATTAACCCTTTACCACACAGTTCCGAATTTTCACTTAAGTGGGAAAGAAGCCCTTTGAAAACAATATAGGAAAAGAAAGAAGAAAATGTTGGTTACCAATATTTTCTCTTTTTCTTATGTTGTTTTCAACCCTTTTAGAATATGGTTTCATTAATTTAGTCACATTTAACTTCATCGTCTGGAACAGCTTTTAATGTGGAAGGACGTAAAATGTTTCGTTGTGTAAAGAGTTAAATAGTTGACTATTGCATCCTGTGCTGTGAACCCTTCACCACACAATGACAACTTTTAACGCCCCTGAGGAAGAAGCCTTTTGAAAACATTGTGGTAACCACCATTTTCTCCTTTTCACACAACGTTTTCTACCCTATCTAAGCAAAATTGCACCATTTCGGCCACATTGAAATTGCCATCTGCAAATGCTTTCCATTTGGATAGGTCTAAAATTTTGCTGTGTGGTAACGGGTTAATTAATTGTATAATCCAAGTTAATCCTCAACCTACTAAAAAAAGTTAAATAAAACTTTCTGGCGGATGGTGAAAAGCTGAATATTGTTATTTCAAAGTTATATTTCTTTAAAAAAAAAAAAAATATCCCATTCTCGGTTAATATAGATCCAAGATCAGATTGTACAGACTTTGTAGCCTGATCTTGTTCCACACTGTCCGATCCTCTGTTCAGACAGACGTCTTTTAAAATCGTTGATGAAAACCGGTGAAACATCATTCATGTATTCCATAAAATAGTCAACCGATAAAGATTCTTTTTTCATTTGATTCCGTGTCATCGAAAAAGGGGGCTTGATGTATATTTCCATTATGGACTGATATCTCTTTAACCATTGGACAAACTTTTATGAATGAAACTTCATATTTATTTTATTCGTCATAGGCCACAGACAATCATATTTGTTTTATCTTTTCAAATGCTATGCTATGGAAATAACTAAAGGGCCAGGTGTACATGCAAAACACAATTTACCTCATATTTGTTTCTATCTAAAGATGTCTATTTAGGCAGGAGATTTCATCTCAACAAAATAAGCTGTCTTGAATTGAAAGTTAACAAACTGAAGTTTTTCGTAATATTTCTTGTTTAGGGAAGAAAATATATAGTCAAGAGCGTCGGATATAATCGATGGATTGAACTACATTTGAATTGAACTGGATTGGATTTAATAACCAGAATGAACCGATGGACCTGGAACGGACTCAGAAACCAAATATGACAATATTTCTCCAGTCTGGTATAAATCAACGAAGATTTACATTTACCATAGCCACTTACTAGTTTCAAATTCGCTAGTCTGTCAGTACTTTCAGTGCTTTGATTATGATAAAGGTGATGATGACCTTAAAGGTGGCCCTTCAGATTTTGGGACGAAAATTTTACAAAAATACAAAAGAATCATCCTTATACTCCCAAAGCCTTACAATTTTCATTCATTAAAACCCAGTAGTCGAAAAGCATCTGACAACTAGATGAATTAGAGATTTACTTCAGCCCAGGTCGACAATGAAAGGAAACACGGTCTATTTTTACATGAGCAACTCGCTCATTTATATACCAGAAATATACAGACGAAGCTTCAAACATATCGACCGAAGTTCTAGACATTATGGAAAATAATTACATGTTGGTTATGTTATGGAATTTAATAGTCATTAGTCACGTGCAAGTCACATGACATTCCCACTATGCTTTTTCGATTTTGGCGGGAAATCTAAAAATAGCTTAAGAGGCTACATAGCCTTTTAAGGGAATACCACAAAAAAAAAATTTTTTTTTGTAATTTCATGATTCTTTATTACTGATGATTTGTATTGTTTTTTCATATAAATTTCATTGACATATACATTTATTAATTTGGTGTGATGTGAAAATTCTAAATAGCCACCTTTAAAGAAAGAAAACAAAGCTGGAAAGATAAAAAAAAAAATGCTGGTGACAGCTTCCCCAATTTAATGCTTGCAATCCTGCTTTTTTAGCGCGAAAACAAGGAATCTGTTATCTGGCGGTGCACGTCAAGAAGCAAAGAAGTGAAATGCCCAGTAATTATAAAGCAAAAAGGGGACCCATTTGTGCAGAAAAATGAACATCTGCAATCTGCTTGCACAGACCGTGAACTTAAAATGAACGTGTATTCAAAGGTAAGTATAATTCTCTACATTTTAACCCTTTACCAAACGACAAAATTTTAGACTGGCCCGAAATCGAAACCCTTGCTGACGAGTGACGACAAAATAAAAGTAACTCAAAAATTAGAATTTGTTTCAAGCAGGGTAGAAAACATTGTGGGAAAAGAAGAAAATGCTGGTAACCAGCATTTTCTCCTTTTCCTACAATGTTTTCAAAAGGCTTCTTTCTCAGGGTCGTAAAAACCTGTGATTGTTTGGTAAAGGGTTAAACAAGCTTTATTAAAAGTCGGAACATGTCTACACGAATGCGCATATATGCAATTTTCATTATCCCTCGGAATAAGTCTGATTTTCATTAATTTGTCTGAACAGTATATAGAGGTCGATGCATAATGAATGTTTGTGTGTCGTATGTGTGCAGATTTCATCTCATAGAATATATCTACACATGGAAGTCCGTGTTTACCAACTTATCAACTTATTCTCCAGTCTTTTTTTTATGTCTGCCTGTCTGTCTATCTGTGATGACGATTTAGGTTATTCTTGGCAGGTTCGCACGACCTCGTGCAACCAGGTTATACCGTTCAGCCATGGCTAGTGGAAGACGCCATACTGGAATTTCATCGACCCCAGAATACAGCAAAGCTCAAAAAGAAATCACTAAAGAGAGTTGCAGACCGAGCTAGAGTAGCACTGCGTGCTGAAGAGCCCCAAAACTCTTGATTTTGAGGTAAACTAAAGAGTTTTTTTTTCTTTTTCATAACCATAATATTCACACGTTACTGATAAGCTAAATACAAAGTGAGTGAGTTAGTGAATGAGCGAATGACTGAGCGAGTGAGGGAGGGACAGATGGACAGAATTGAATTGTCAGTAAGGGAAGGAGAGCGGGAGAGAGAGAGCGATATTGGATAATTGATCCTTGCTGAACAATTCACATTAATGCATTTCATTTTTTCAAAGATTGACAGACATTTCCTAGATGCAGATGAATTTGTACTTTCTGATATTCGATACGATGGACACCGCCACATTACATTTATGACGAGTGAACAGATGGCACTTTTGAAGTCTGCTAAGCGCTGGTACATGGATAGAACATTCAAGGTATCATTTTTTCCGGAATATTTAAGATAAAAGCCTTTTGAAATCATTGTGGGAAGAGGAGAAAACGCTGGTAAACATCATTTTACCTTTTCCTACAATGTTTTTGACCCTGCTGGACACAAATTTCAATTTTTGAGTTACATTTATTTTGTCGTCTGCAAGTGCTTTCAATTTGGACCAGTCTAAAATTTTGAAGGTTTGGTAAAGGGTAAAAAAGAGTTAAGAGTTGTTAAAGTCTTTAGCAGTTTGCTTAATAAGTTACACAAGTTTACAAGTTTGTTGCATATATATTTGAAAAGAGGTAAATAAAAGATGTAGATTTAATTCAGCCTGTGCCTTTTTCTTTCAATCGTCTTGTGCTCAAGTTTATTCCATTTTTAAAACTGAACTGTTAAAAAAGGCTTGAAAACTTTATTGATTTGTTCTCTGTAACATCTGTGTAAGATGATCAAACAAATGAATGAAAACTTGCATACGTAATAAATAAACATTACATACAGTTTCCATCAAGAACAAGGCAATAAAAAAAGTGGGCCGTTTCGGTATTGGGCCGTTTCGGTATTGGGCCGTTTTGGAAGTGGGCCGTTTTGAACAAGGTCCGGATACGGTGGAAGGGAGATCACTCTCACAAACTTGCGAAACGAAAGAGCCAGTTAGCCGATCTCCGAGCAGAGTTGTCGTTCGTTACCTCACATACATCTATGCGATGGGCTAAATGACAAGAATCTTGTCAAACCGAGGAAAAGATGTTTTGTTACTGTTTAACTGTTTCATATGTAAAATTGTAAGTTAGACAAAGGAAATATGATTCTGGGTACATTATAGGTGCATTCAAACTGATGTATTTACCTGTATTAAATGGAACTATTTTTCTTTTAGCCTCTTCACTTTTAAGAATCTATCGCCGATTGTAACAAAAATAGCTGCGCCCATCAATGATGACAACTGATTTGACACACCGCCGGATCTAAGTTGTACGATTAAAAATCAAGTTATCGTCCTATAAAGATATTTAGGCTTTTCAGAAAATCCCTCTTGTGTTCATTAACTATCGTTTATGTGGTCCCATGTTGTTTAAACAGCACACGAAACGATCGGTATTGGTCTTTCTTTCACCGGCGTTTGTGTAGCTATTTTGAGTTATGGTCATGTGACAAAAATATGACGGTCTACTTTCGGAAATTGCTACATCGCCACTGTTTGAGTCTATTCATGTCTGCACACTGTTTAGGTCTGGTGTCAGTTATCTCCAAGCACCGCCCTAATTTTTTCTTATCTTTTTCTTATTCGGTGTGGATTTAACGACGTCCTTTTTTAAAGGGTGTTTAGAGATTTTTATTCTTACAACGTCTATCACAAAAATAATTGCCTTTGCGTGCAAAGTAGATCAAGGTCAGACTGCATGTTTTGCGACGCCTGATCTTGGCTCTACACTGTTCTCTACCGTTAGGGACAATTTAAGATAGCTAGGATCTGCCATTATCCTTGTAGCATTGTAGAATACATGTATTTAAATATCCATTGGGCTTATTCGGTGCTTTGAATGTTAATTCTGAAATACAGTATAATGTATATAGCCTATATTAAAGCTGTACATAGGCCTATGTGTAGATTCAGATCGGCCCTCTGGTGACTCAGGGAACGTATATATGATCCCTGGGTGACTAGAAATAATCGACGTGTACACTCAATAATTATGAAATGCAATGATAAAGCTGCAAATGGAGACTTACAGGCCCATCAGAAGGAAATCTTATTTTGTGGCTATACAGGTGAAGCCATGCTTGAGGGGGGCAGGCCGGTCTGGAGACATGCTCCTCGCTGGAAAATAGGGCGCTCTCCGGTGCATTCTGACGCATTATTTTAAGGCTTTTTTACGCACTTTCTCTAGCTGCGAATTCTCTTTTTCTTGGCTGAGAAAATGAGGAAAACCACCACAAAAGACCTTTTTTTTTTCATTTTCGGCCGAAAATTTGGTCTGGCCATGGATGGCCATCAGAATGCCAATCTGAATATACAGTTACGGCTTTATATTGTGTTTCAGGAGTATCCTCTGAGCATACTGTTTAAGCCTGGTCGATAAAAGGTCGATCTATGTCCAAACTTAAAGAATTTTTCATAGTATTTCAGCATTTTTATTGTGCACACCGTTTAAGTCTGGTCATCAGAAGGCCGATCTTTGCCAAAAGTTACAGCTTTATATTGGACTATTCACTGCGCACACCGTTTAAGTCGGGTCACCAGAGGGCCGAATTCGGTCAACACTTGTTGTATTTCAGGATTATTCCATTTGCACACCGTTTAAGTCAGGTCAAAAGAAAGGCTGTCTGGATGTATTAGATCACAGCTTTATATAAAATGTAATGAATATTTACCATACAAACCGTTTAAGTCTGGCCAGATCATAAGTTTTAGTATTACTCATCTTGCACACCGTTTGAGTCTGGTCACCAGAATGCCGATCTCGGTCTTACCTTACATCCTTATTAGATGTTTTAGTATTACTCATCTTGCACACCGTTTAAGTCTGGTCACCAGAAGGCTGATACAGGTCTAAACTTATTGTTTTATAAGGTACTTTTGTATCATTTATCGTGCACACCGTTTAAGTCTGGACACCAGAATGCCGATCTAGGTCTAAAATAACTGAGTTATAAGGTATTTCTGTATCATTTATCGTGCACACCGTTAAAGTCTGGTCACCAGAAGCTCGATCTGGGTCTACACTTACTGCTCTATAAGGTACTTGAGTATTATTAATCGTGCACACCGTTTAAGTCTGGTCACCGGGAGCCTGATACAGGTAAAAAATTACTGCTTTATAAGGTACATCTGTATCATTCATCTTGCACACCGTTTAAGTCTGGTCACCAGAAAGCCGATCTGGGTCTTAAATAACTGCTTTAAAAGGAATTTCTGTATCATTCAGGTTTAAGTCTGGTCACCAGAAGGTCGATCTGGATCTACACCTTCTGCTCTATAAGGTACTTACATGTATTTTTCATCGTGCACACCGTTTAAGTCTGGTCACCAGAAGCACGATACAGATCTTAACTTACCGCTTTATAAGGTATTTCAGTATTATTCATCGTGCACACCGTTTGGGTCTGGTCACATGGATGCCGATTTCGGTCTTACCTTACAGCTTTATCAGGTGTTTTAGTTAATTAATCTTGCACACCGTTTAGGTCTGGTCACCAGAAGCCCGATACGGGTCTTAACTTACAGCTGTGTAAGGTATTCCTGTGTTATTCATCTTGCACACCGTTTAAGTCTGGTCACCAGAAGCCCGATACGGGTCTTAACTTACAGCTCTGTAAGGTATTCCTGTATTATTTATGGTGCACACCGTTTAAGTCTGGTCACCAGAAGGCTGATACAGGTCTAAACTTATTGTTTTATAAGGTACTTTTGTATCATTCAACGTTCACACCGTTTAAGTCTGGTCACCAGAATGCCGATCTGGGTCTAAAATTACTGTTTTATAAGGTACTTTTGTATCATTTATCGTGCACACCGTTTAAGTCTGGTCACCAGAATGCCGATCTGGGTCTACACTTACTGCTCTATAAGGTACTTCATTATTATTCATCGTGCACACCGTTTAGGTCTGGTCAACAGGAGACTGATACGGGTCTTAACTTACAGCTCTGTAAGGTATTCCTGTATTATTTATCGTGCACACCGTTTAGGTCTGGTCATCAGAAGGCCGATCTGGTCTGGACTTACTGCTCTATAAGGTACTCGAGTTTTATTCATCGTGCACACCGTTTAAGTCTGGTCAACAGGAGGCTGATACGGGTAAAAAATTACTGCTTCATAAGGTACATCTGTATCATTCATCTTGCACACCGTTTAAGTCTGGTCACCAGAAAGCCGATCTGGGTCTAACCTACTGCTCTATAAGATACTTATGTACTTTTCATCGTGCACACCGTTTAAGTCTGGTCACCAGAGGCCCGATACAGAACTTAACTTACTGCTTTATAAGGTATTTCAGTATTATTCATCTTGCACACCGTTTGAGTCTGGTCACATTAATGTCGATTTCAGTCTTACCTTACAGCTTTATTAGGTGTTTTAGCATAATTAATCTTGCACACCGTTTAAGTCTGGTCACCAGAAGCCGAATACGGTTCGTAACTTACAGCTGTGTAAGGTATTCCTGTATTATTCATCGTGCACACCGTTTAATTCTGGTCACCAGAAGGCTGATACAGGTCTAAACTTATTGTTTTATAAGGTACTTTTGTATCATTCAACGTTCACACTGTTTAAGTCTGGTCACCAGAATGCCGATCTGGTTCTAAAATTACTGATTTATCAGGTATTTTTATATCACTTATCATGCAGACCGTTTAAGTCTAGTCATCAGAAGGCTGATACGGGTAAAAAATTACTGCTTTATAAGGTACATCTGTATCATTCATCTTGCACACTGTTTAAGTCTGGTCACCAGAAGGTCGATCTGGTTCTACACTTACTGCTCTTTAAGGTACTTCTGTATTTTTCATCATGCACACCGTTTAAGTCTGGTCACCAGAAAGCCGATCTGGATCTAAAATAACTCCTTTAAAAGGAATTTCTGTATCATTTATCGTGCACACCTTGTAAGTCTGGTCACAGAAGGTCGATCTGGATCTACACCTACTGCCCTATAAGGTACTTATGTATTTTTCACGTGCACACCGTTTGAGTCTGGTCACCATAAGCCCGATACAGGTCTTAACTTACTGCATTATAAGGTATTTCAGTATTATTCATCGTGCACACCGTTTGAGTCTGGTCAAATGAATGCCGATCTGGGTCTTACCTTACAGCTTTATTAGGTGTTTTAATATTATTTATCTTGCACACCGTTTAAGTCTGGTCACCAGAAGCCCCATACGGGTTTTAACTTACAGCTTTGTAAGGTATTCCTGTATTATTTATCGTGCACACCGTTTAAGTCTGGTCATCAGAAGGCTGAAACAGGTCTAAACTTGCTGTTTTATAAGGTACTTTTGTATCATTCAACGTGCACACCGTTTAAGTCTGGTCACCAGAAGGCTGATACAGGTCTAAACTTATTGTTTTATAAGGTATTTTGTATCATTTATTGTGCACACCGTTTAAGTCTGGTCACCAGAAGGCCGATCTGGGTCTAGACTTACTGCTCTATAAGGTACTTGAGTATTATTTATCGTGCACACCGTTTAAGTCTGGTCATCAGAAGGCTGATACAGGTCTTAACTTACTGTTTTATAAGGTACTTTTACAAGTATCATTTATCGTGCACACCGTTAAAGTCTGGTCACCAGAATGCCGATCTGGGTCTAGATTTGCTGTTTTATAAGGTACTTTTGTATCATTTATTGTGCACACCGTTTAAGTCTGGTCACCAGAATGCCGATCTGGGTCTAGACTTACTGTTTTATAAGGTACTTTTGTATCATTTATCGTGCACACCGTTTATGTCTGGTCACCAGAAGGACGATCTGGGTCTAGACTTACTGTTTCATAAGGTACTTTTGTATCATTTATCGTGCACACCGTTTAAGTCTGGTCACCAGAAGCTCGATCTGGGTCTACACTTACTGCTCTATAAGGTACTTGAGTATTATTAATCGTGCACACCGTTTAAGTCTGGTCACCAGGAGGCTGATACGGGTAAAAAATTACAGCTTTATAAGGTACATCTGTATCATTCATCTTGCACACCGTTTAAGTCTGGTCACCAGAAAGCCGATCTGGGTCTTAAATGACTGCTTTAAAAGGTATTTCTGCATCATTTATCGTGCACACCGTTTAAATCTGGTCACCAGAAGGTCGATCTGGGTCTAACCTACTGCTCAATAAGGTACTTATGTATTTTTCATCGTGCACACCGTTTAAGTCTGGTCACCAGAAGCCCGATACAGATCTTTACTTACTGCTTTATAAGGTATTTCAGTATTATTCAACGTGCACACCGTTTGAGTCTGGTCACATGAATACCGATTTCGGTCTTACCTTACAGCTTTATTAGGTGTTTTAGTATAATTTATCTTGCACACCGTTTAAGTCTGGTCAACAGAAGCCCGATACGGGTCTTAACGTACAGCTGTGTAAGGTATTCCTGTATTATTTATCGTGCACACCGTTTAAGTCTGGTCACCAGAAGCCAAGTACGGCTCTTAACTTACAGCTCTATAAGGTATTCCTGTATTATTTATCGTGCACACCGTTTGAGTCTGGTCACCAGAATGCCGATCTCGGTCTTACCTTACATCCTTATTAGATGTTTTAGTATTACTCATCTTGCACACCGTTTAAGTCTGGTCACCAGAAGGCTGATACAGGTCTAAACTTATTGTTTTATAAGGTACTTTTGTATCATTCAACATGCACACCGTTTAAGTCTGGTCACCAGAATGCCGATCTGGTTCTAAAATTACTGATTTATCAGGTATTTTTATATCACTTATCATGCAGACCGTTTAAGTCTAGTCATCAGAAGGCTGATACGGGTAAAAAATTACTGCTTTATAAGGTACATCTGTATCATTCATCTTGCACACCGTTTAAGTCTGGTCACCAGAAGGTCGATCTGGTTCTACACTTACTGCTCTTTAAGGTACTTCTGTATTTTTCATCATGCACACCGTTTAAGTCTGGTCACCAGAAAGCCGATCTGGATCTAAAATAACTCCTTTAAAAGGAATTTCTGTATCATTTATCGTGCACACCTTATAAGTCTGGTCACCAGAAGGTCGATCCGAATCTACACCTACTGCTCTATAAGGTACTTATGTATTTTTCATCGTGCACACCGTTTAAGTCTGGTCACCAGAAGCCAGATACAGGTCTTAACTTACTGCATTATAAGGTATTTCAGTATTATTCATCGTGCACACCGTTTGTGTCTGGTCACATGAATGCCGATCTTGGGTCTTACCTTACAGCTTTATTAGGTGTTTTAATATTATTCATCTTGCACACCGTTTAAATCTGGTCACCAGCAGCCCGATACGGGTTTTAACTTACAGCTTTGTAAGGTATTCCTGTATTATTTATCGTGCACACCGTTTAAGTCTGGTCATCAGAAGGCTGAAACAGCTCTGAACTTATTGTTTTATAAGGTACTTTTGTATCATTTATTGTGCACACCGTTTAAGTCTAGTCACCAGAAGGCCGATCTGGGTCTAGACTTACTGCTCTATAAGGTACTTGAGTATTATTCATCGTGCACATCGTTTAAGTCTGGTCACCAGAAGGCTGATACGGGTAAAAAATTACTGCTTCATAAGCTACTTCTTTATCATTCATCTTGCACACCGTTTAAGTCTAGTCACCAGAAGGTCGATCTGGGTCTACACTTACTGCTCTTTAAGGTTATTCTGTACTTTTCATCATGCACACGGTTTAAAAGTCTGGTCACCAGAAAGCCGATCTGGGTCTAAAATAACGTACTGCTTTAAAAAATGTTTCTGTATCATTTATCGTGCACACCGTTTAAGTCTGGTCACCAGAAGGTCGATCTGGGTCTAACCTACTGCTCTATAATGTACTTATGTATTTTCATCGCGCACACCGTTTAAGTCTGGTCACCAGAAGCCCGATACGGGTCTTAACTTATTGCTTTATAAGGTACATTGTATTTCAGTATTATTCATCGTGCACACCGTTTGAGTCTGGTCACCAGAATGCCGATCTCGGTCTTACCTTACAGCTTTATTTTGTGTTTTAGTATTATTCATCTTGCACACCGTTTAAGTCTTGTCACCCGATACGGGTCTGAACTTACAGCTCTATAAGGTATTCCTGTATTATTCATCTTGCACACCGTTTAAGTCTGGTCACCAGAAGCCCGATACGGGTCTTAACTTACAGCTCTGTAAGGTATTCCTGTATTATTTATCGTGGACACCGTTCAAGTCTGGTCACCAGAATGCCGATCTGGGTCTAAAATTGCTGATTTACAAGGTATTTCTGTATTATTTATCGTGCACACCGTTTAAGTCTGGTCACCAGAAGGCTAATACGGATAAAAAATTAGTGCTTTGTAAGGTACATCTGTATCCATCATCCTGCACACCGTTTAATTGTGGTCACCAAAAAGTCGATCTGGGTCTAAAATAATTGTTTTATAAGGTATTTCTGTATCATTTATCATGTACACCGTTTAAGTCTGGTCACCAGAGGGTCGATCTCGGTCTACACTTACTGCTCTATTAGGTACTTCTGTACTTTTCATCGTGCACACCGTTTAAGTCTGGTCACTAGAAGGCTGAAACGGTTCTAAACTTACTGCTTTATAAGGTGCTTCTGTATTATTCATCGTGCACATCGTTCATTTCTGATCAATATGTCTATCTTGAACTATACTTACTGCTTTATAAAGTATTTCAGTTCGTATTACTTCGTGCACACCGTTTAAGTCAGGTCAGGAGAAGGCCGATCTAAGTCTGCATTTACCGTTGTATATTGCATTTCATAATTTTCAAGTATGCTTACTGTTTAACTCTGGTAATCAGAAGGACGATCAGGGTCTACAAATATTGCTTTATAAGGTATTTTAGTGTTATTCATCGTGCACACCGTTTAAGTCTGGTCACCAGCAGGCCGATACGCTTCTAAACTTACTGCTTTGTAAGCTATTTCTCTATTATTCATCGTGCACACCGTTTGAGTCTGGTCACCATAAGGCCGATCTGGGTCCACACTTAGTGCTCCATAAGCTATTTGAATATTATTCATCTTGCACACCGTTTAAGTCTGGTCACCAGAAGGCCAATACGGGTCTAAACTTACTGCTTTATAAGGTATTTCTGTATCATTTATCGTGCACACCGTTTAAGTCTGGTCACCTGAAGACCGATACGGACATACTCGTATACTTACTCTTTATAAGGTACTTCTGTTTTATTCATTGTGCACACTGTTTAAGTCTGGTCACCAGAAGGCCGATCTGGGTCTACACTTACTGCTATATTAGGTATTCAAGTATAAGTCATCGTGCAGACCGTTTAAATCCGGTCATCAGAATGTCGATTTGAGTCTTATCTTATAGCTTTATTTGGTACTTCACTCAGTATCAGTCATCGTTTAGGGCTGGTAACAAGAATGCCTATCTAGGTTTACACTTACTGCGTTATATGGTATTTCAGTATTCGTCATCGTGCACACCGTTTGAGTCTGGTCACCAGAATGCCGATCTCGGTCTTACCTTACAGCTTTATTAGGTATTTTAGTATTATTCATCTTGCACACCGTTTAAGTTTGGTCACCAGAAGGTCGATCTGGATCTACACTTACTGCTCTTTAAGGTACTTCTGTATTTTTCATCATGCACACCGTTTAAGTCTGGTCACCAGAAAGCCGATCTGGATCTAAAATAACTCCTTTAAAAGGAATTTCTGTATCATTTATCGCGCACACCTTATAAGTCTGGTCACCAGAAGGTCGATCTGGATCTACACCTACTGCTCTATAAGGTACTTATGTATTTTTCATCGTTCACACCGTTTGAGTCTGGTCACCAGAAGCCCGATACAGGTCATAACTTACTGCATTATAAGGTATTTCAGTATTATTCATCGTGCACACTATTTGAGTCTGATCACATGAATGCCGATATTGGTCTTACCTTACAGCTTTATTAGGTGTTTTAGTATTATTCATCGTGCATACCGTTAAAATCAGGTCCCTAGTGGACCGATCTGAGTCTACACTTACTGCTGTATAAGGTACTTAAGTATTATTCATCGTGAGCACTGTTTAAGACTGGTCACCAGAAGGCCGATCTGGATCTTAACTTACTGATTTATTGAGTATTTAAGAATTAGGCATCGTGCACACCGTTTGAGTCTGGTCACCAAAATACCGATCTCGGTCTTGTCTTACAGCTTTATTTGGTACTTCAATATCATTCATAGTGCATACCGTTAAAATCAGGTCCCCAGTGGGCCGATCTGAATCTACACTTACTGCTGTATAAGGTATTTCAGTATTATTCATCGTGCACACCATTTAAGTCTGGTCACCAGAATGCCGATCTCGGTCTTACCGTACAGCTTTATTAGGTATTTTAGTATTATTCATCGTGCACACCGTTTAAGTCTGGTCACCATAAGGCCGATCTGGATCTTAAGTTACCGCTTTATTGAGTATTTAAGTATTAGGCATCGTGCACACCGTTAAAGTTAGGTCATCAGAATGCCGATTTGGGTCTTATCTTACAGCTTTATTAGGTACTTCTGTATTATTCATCGTGCATACCGTTAAAATCAGGTCCCCAGTGGACCGATCTGGGTCGAACTTACTGCTCTATAAGGTATTTGAGTATTATTCATCATGCACACTGTTTAAGTCTGGTCACCAGAATCCAAATCTGAATCTACATTTAATATTCTATTAGGTACTTCTGTATTATTTATCGTGCTTACCGTTCAAGTGTGGTCAAAAGAAGATCTGGATCTGTACTTATTGTTTTATAAGTACTTCAGTATTATTCATCGTGGACACTGTTTATTAAGTCTGGTCAAAAGAAGGCCGATCTGAATGTTTAATCAAAGCTTCATATATCAGATTTTACGAATATTCACTGTGCACACCGTTTAAGTCTGATCTATAGAAGGCTTATCTTTGTCAAAACTTATAGCCCCCCCCCCCCCCCCACACACACACACACGTAGCTGTATGTGCTTGCTTTTAACTTACTTATTGGTTCCGATTCAGTAAATCGCGATATCGCGATTGGTAAAAAGTATGAACATGTTTATTCAGTATGTCCCTGCTGCCATACTGACTTGCACATTTATGATGACACTATTTACAAGGTCTGCCGCTAATAGGACGCTGATGACATTGATTTATACCACTGAAAAGTAATCTATCAAAATTATGCCGTCTGTCTTTTTAAGACATTTCTTGTCATAGTATTTCAGCATTTTGATAGTGCACACCGTTTGAGTCTAGTCACCACAATGCCGATCTTTGCCAAAGTTATACATGTAAATAGCTTTTTTCAAAGGATTTCAGCATCTTATTGTGCACACCGTTTAAGCCTGTTCCCTAGAAGTCTGATCTGAGTCTACATTTACAGCTTTATCAGCATTTTTATTTTGTACACCGTTTAAGTCAGGTAATCAGGAGTCCGATCTTTGTCAAAAGGTATAGCTTCCTTCATAGTTTTCCGACCTGTGTGTGTGTGTGGGTGTGCGCGTGGGTGTGGGTGTGTTTGTGTGTGTGCGCAAGCCATTTAAGCAGAAGGTCGATCTGGGTCTATTACAGCTTTAAGAACTATTCACTGTGCAGACAGTTTAAGTCTAGTCAATAGAAAACCGATCTGGGACTATACTCACAGCTTTATATAGTTTTTCGAAAAATATTCAATGTGTACACCGTTTAAGTCTGCTCAGCAGATGGCCTGTTTTGGTCTACACTTACAGCTTTAATATGTATTTCATGATTATTCACTGGCTAGACTTAAATGTTGGACACAGTGAATAATCATGAATTGTTCAACTGGCATTGACTGACCAGTAAATTCAGTGGAAGGGAAAACACTTATAAAACATAATCATGTGAATTCGATTTCATAGGAGCTTTTTCTCGCCACTCATCAACACACTTTGCAATCTGTAACTGGTCTCTGTTTGGACTGCTGTAAAACAAAACACACGTGCTTTAAACAGTAATTTTTATTTGGTCTCTCATACATTCAGGAATCAAAAAAAGGAACTTAATCTATTTTCATCCTTTGTGGCGGTATTAAAAAAAAAAATAACAACTGTAAATATACGATGTGCCAAACATAAATGTGCATGATGCAAAGTTGCATGCATTATCCATTGCAAATTTGAAAATTACTTAGTTTTCACAGACTTACAGTAAAATAATTCGGACATTTTTAATTGGTGTTTGACATTTACCTTCACTGATGACTCACCAAAACTTTACCACTATCTCCATCTTAACTAGAAGGCCCTGAAGGGCCTGAATATGCTCTACTGGCACAGAGTTTGCTTTTAAATAAAACATACATAGGAATTCATTACGCAAAAAGACAAAAAAGTTGACATTTTCAACTCAAAATGGCTACTTTTCCATTACTGTTTGTTAAATTTTTTCAAACTCAAAAGGGTTAAAAAGCTATTGATGGGATAAACAAGCTGAAAAATTCATAAAAATCTGATCACAAATAAATAATTTATCATTTAAATAGGCAATTAAATTGTTCAATTTGAAATGGCTACTTTTCCCATACTGTTTATCGGATTTTTTTCAAAATCGAGAGGCTTAAAGCTTTTGATGAGATAAACAAACTCAGTAAGTTTCACAGAAATCTGACCAAAAATACAGACTTTATCGCGTAAACAAGAAATGAAAATGTTCAACTTGAAATGGCTACTTTTCCCATACTGTTTGTTGGATTTTTTTCAAAATCAATAGGGTTGAAGCTATTGATAAGATAAACAAACTCTGCAAGTTTCATGGAAATCTGACCAAAAA
The DNA here is from genome assembly GCA_943736015.1 of Tridacna crocea. Taxonomy (NCBI): domain Eukaryota; kingdom Metazoa; phylum Mollusca; class Bivalvia; order Cardiida; family Cardiidae; genus Tridacna; species Tridacna crocea. The sequence goes on along the minus strand of OX031072.1, from coordinate 36,663,014 downwards.
TACAGACTTAATCGCATAAACAAGAAGTGGAAATTTTGAACTTGAAATGGCTACTTTTCCCATACTATCAATAGGGTTATAGCTATCGATGAGATAAACAAACTGTGTCAGTTTCACGAAAATCTGACCAGAAATGAAGACTTTATCACGTAAACAAGAAAAGGGCGGACGGACGGACGGACGGACGACGGAAACCACGCCATGACATAAGCTCTGCTGGCTGAAAGCCAGTAGAGCTAAAAATTAGCCATTCTCTTTTTTTAAGCAATACAAAAGATTGAACATTAACCTAAACTGTCAATTAATTATCACTATAACAATTAAAGTAGCATAAGATACAAAGCTTCAGCAATACTTACTCAAGAGATACTGGGCAATAGGTCAGCAATTACCATTCAGCTTTCACTGAGACTTGAACTCAGATCTCCTCTAAATCTTAAAAATATTAAGGATAGAGGCGTTTTACCAATTAAACTATAAAAGCTTATCAGTAACTACTTATCCATTGCACAGTTTTGCACAGTCCTGGAGCTCAACCTCTGTACTGGTTTTCTGAAATTAGCTATAAATAAAACTAGTACTGTAACGAAACAGTCTAATACCCCACCTGCGTCGCCATGACACTTGAGCAGTGACCTTGACTCATTACCCAAGAAGCTTTCACTGTTTGCCACATGACAAAATATCAGAAACCCAAAAGGAAAGCAGTAACAGAATATAAAATAAATATATTTCATAATAACAAATGTTTTGACTCGGATGACCATTTTGGACAGTGCAGATTAGGATCAGTTTGCACAAACATGCAGTCTGATCATGATCTACACTGCACTTTCTAACCAACCTAAAACGCTCCACACATCCTTATAAATTCAGAAGCAGATGCAGATAAGTAAAGTAGATTTTTTGTTTATTGTAGGCATTTACCACACAAGTTTTGTCAACTACATGCTGTTGTTATACAGACATGTATGATGATTCATGGTATTAAACTTATGCTACTGTAGAGGAAATGCTTTTCTTCCTTTCATGAGGCATTATTATACTCTGAAATGCATATGCAAAGTTTCAAAGCAATGACTTGAGCAGATCATGAGATAAATCTGGTACCTGTAGGTAAAACTTTGAACAATTTTTGTTTACAAATATCAGTGGTCAAGTATCAAAATTTGACCATAAAATATGGTCTTAAATTAAGTGCAAAGTTTAAAAGCAATATCTTTACTAATTGCAGAGACATTATGGTGTTGCAATCAAAACTTAAAACAAAGCATTACATCAAAACCAATGTTAATGCTCGGAATAGTTCTCATTATCTTTCTAAAAGGCAAACTAATTAAAGCCTAGCTGTATTAGGGGCAGGTTTTTCTGGAGTGTTTAAAAACTTCAGCATTCTTCATGTAAAAATACAATTTTCTCCAAAAATTACGTACTGTCATGAGGTCAATAGTATTCACATAAAGGGGACCACTAAGGCACTTACTGGAGCAGTAACTAAAATACCCAATGAAGAATAATAATCAAAGGACTGAAGGTCCTGAAAGTCGCACTAATGGTGAAACCTTGATATTTTGGGACTGATAGGTGGTCATCACCCTTTTACAGGACAATCTTGCTTTTACTTAATTCAAACAGCTTTGGAAAACAGAGCTGAAAGAAAGAAAAACTCATTTTTTTTTACTCAAGGTTTTCTTCCAATTAGACTCAAATTTAATGGTTTACCGTAAGTCAAATTTGATTAGTTTTCAGCAATTCTTCGATTTTGACTAGTCTGCAATTTAGTTGAGCAAATGCAGTTACTTGTAATAGGCAGCTTCCCACCAAGTTAGATCTTTTCATTTTTCTTTTACTTTAACCCATTACCACACGAGAGCAATTTAGACTGGTCCAAATTGAAAGCATTTGCAGACGACAAAATGAAGGTGACTGAAAAATTGAAATTTGTTCTGGGAAGGATAGAAAACACTGTGGGAAAAGGAGAAAATGCTGGTTACCAGCATTTTCTCCTTTTCCCACAGTGTTTTCAAAAGGCTTCTTTCTCAGAGCGTCAAAAGTAGGGATTGTGTGGTAATGGGTTAATACATCCATCTTGGCATATAGCCCGACATAATATACCCAAAACAATATTAAATGTATGTCATTGGTCACCTCTATTACTTGGAACTTACTGAAACAGTGCCACTGCATACCGATGCTAGCACTTGACAATTTTTGAAAAGGGACACATAAGGGACATCTCTGTGAAATCATTTCAAAATCTGACCAACCATTTCAGTGAAGAAGAATTTTCAAGAATTTCTTCATGTCCGAATAGTGCAAGTGGACCCCATTTACCAGAGCCATGCTTCTTGATGGATCAGAATTTCGAAAACATTTTTGAAAATGGTCACCCAAGGAAGATTGCTTTGAAATTATTTTAAAATCTGATCATGGGTTTCAGAGAAGGTGAATTTTCAAGAAATTCTTCATTTCCATATTGTAGCCCCAATTCACCTGAGCCATGTTTCTTGGCAAATCAAAATTTCGCGAACAAGTTTTTAAAAGGGTCACCCAAGGAACATCTCTGTGAACTTTTTTCAATATCTGATCAGCCGTTTCAGAGAAGTAAGAATATTCAAGAATTTCTGCATGTCCATATAAGTACAAGTAGCCCCCATTCACCAGAGCCATGTTTCTTGATGGATTGAAATTTCGCAAACAATTTTTGAAAAGGGTCACCCATAGAACATCCCTGAGAAATTATTTCAAAATCTGACCAGTGGTTTCTGAGAAGAAGAATTTTTTAGAATTTCTTCATTCCTGTATAGTGCAAATAGCCCCCATTCACCAGAGTCATGTTTCTTGACTGATCAAAATTTCACGAAAAAGTTTTGGAAAGGGTCACTTAAGGTAGTGGACCCGTAATAAGCATAGTGCAGCATGGCATAAAATTTCTGGACAGTTGATAAGACATATTTTGTACAGATATGATACTGTTGCACATTTTTGACCGAACAGAAATTCCTTCGGGGTCCGTCTTGAAATTATTTGTTGATAATTTTGTTAGTTTCCAGAAAAGGGAGGTAATTATCATATCCATTTGTAATGAAATTATAGTAGTTATAGATTTATAAATGATAATTCTAGGAAGGACAAAAAAGAAAAAGTGGCTCGGTGAAAGTAGTACAATAGTGCTCAATTTTAATCTTAGCAAATTTTCTAGGGTAATATTATAGTGGAAATAGCTGTGTTCTATTACGGGTCCACTACGTTAAGGAACAACTCTGTGAAATTATTTTAAAATCTGGCCAGCTGTTTCAGAGAAGAAGATTTTTAAAGAATTTCTTAGAAAACTGGTTGCCATGGCAACCAAAACTTTTGACGTAATCAAATTCTGTGAACAATTTTCAAAGAGGACCTCCCAAGGAACATTCCAGCCAAGTTTGGTCCATATTGGCCCAGCGGTTTTGGAGGAGTTGATGTTTAAAGAATTGTTGATGACGCATGACGGATGACAGACACCAGGTGATCCTAAAAGCTTCCCTTGAGCATGTTGTGCTCAGGTTAGCTGAAAAAACAGTCCTAAGGTTTTTCATCTCAACCAAACTGACTCTCAAACTATAAAAAATATTTGCAAAGTAATTAATAACTATGCAATCTACAACAGGTTAAAGACCATTGTGAATAATTAGTTTAACTCATTACCAGACCAGCCCAATTTTAGGCTTGTCCAAATTGAAAGCATTTGCAGACGACAAAATAAAAGTGACAGAAAATTTGAAATTTGTTTTGTGAAGGTTAGAAAAAATTGTGGGAAAAGGAGAAAATGCATTTTTTTCCCTTTTCCCACAATGTGTTCTAAAGGCTTCTTTCTCAGGGTAGTCGAAATTAGGGATTGTGTGATAATGGGTTAATCACCACATTAAATTTGTTACACTCTTTTTGAGTGCTGAAATTGTATCTTTGCTATCCAAACAATGTAATTAATGTATCACATTTCTGTTATATCATTTCTTTAAATGTGCTGATGCTTATGTTTTTTTTTTTTCATATATAAAACATATTTTTATAATGATGGATAAATATTTTTAAAGTATCCAATATGTTTTTTTTTTTTCATTAATAGTAACTTTATCTTCCTTAAAAAAAAAATAGAAAGAAAAACGTGATTTTATCACTAAGCATTTGATTCACTTCGCTATGTTTATTGTTAAATAAGTTTGATCATTGGTTTTAATCATGTAAGGCAAATTTAAAATAAAGCAAGAGTTATAAATCGTCTTGATGACGAATACGTAATTTCTATTAATTTTTACATAAATTGAAGTTAGAAATACTATAAAAATCATGTGTTCATTTTGACTACACATTGGGTACGTTTTGACTCCACTTGGGTAGGTTTAGACTTCATTAATTTTTACATAAATTGAAGTTAGAAATACTATAAAAATCATGTGTTCATTTTGACTACACATTGGGTACGTTTTGACTCCACTTGGGTAGGTTTAGACTTCATTTGGGTAAGTTTTGACTCCATTCGGGTACGTTTTGACTTGGGTACGTTTTGGTTTGAGTACGTTTTGACTGTAAACCCCCTCAACAGTGCAACTGTCAATGTACGGTCGTAATTGCTGTACTTTACCTTGCGTTTCATATTTCATGTTGTATTTACTGTATACGGAGGGGATGAAATATCCTTGTCGCCACTCTTCTGGGGTCCGAACAAATGCAGTAATCAACATTTTAACTTTACTGGTGTTAATCGTTATACATGTGCGTTTGTTTTCTATCCCGTCCGCCATTTGCATTTTCTTAATCAAAGTACAATTTTGTACTTCAAACTTAAGCTGATCAAAGACCTAAAATACTAGAATTGATAGCAAAAGTTCATGTCTGATTTCCATAAAATCGTGTATATAAGCGTTTCGCATGCAGTTTTATGTGTTACAGAAGTTTTTTGGTGTGTAATGGAATAGTTTTTGGGTGTTTTGGGGTATTCGAGTGGTTTGGGGTGTTTCATCCGAGACGTGCGTTACAAACTAGGTCAAAGCTGCGGAATGAAACAAATTTTCAAATTTAGAGCGAGTTTTACGATATTTAACCCTGAATTCATGGTTTGCATGGTTTAAAAGAGTTGATTTCAAATGACATCACTCGAGTCCGAAATTCCACCCTTATAAGCGAAGCTCTACCGGTCTCGATAATACATGAATATTTACAGTAAGGTGCTCTCGATAAGCCATATTAATCCGCGATCCCTTTTAAACTCACATTAAGCATTGATGGGGGATATCTTAGCTGAATTGTGTTTTCTTTACCCATCTAAACAAAGATAGATGTTAAATTTTCACATGATATACAAAATAACCGCATTTTTTTTAATTTAAAATTTGAGTCACGTTCTCCTTTTTCTAGCGTAGGTATATGAGTTATATGAGTTACCGGGTCCAGTCCCATCATAAAGAACAAATTCCAGACATACCAAAGAAAAAGTAGTTCTACAGCGATTGGGTTAAAAGCAGAGTAACTGCACCTCGTTTATGAAGTATATACGACGTTTTTGATCCAATTTTTTGCATGATTCTTCAACCCACTATAGACACCCCCAACCCACCCTGAGCTCCTCGAGCTCATCGCAAAAAGTCGAACGTTTTGACAAACGTGCGACTTAAAAATACATTACTTTTACAAAAAGTGAATCCAAAATTAACATTACGCCCTGCCCATCCAGATGGACAGATGCAAGGACAGCCAACCAATGTTAAACATAGCTTTTTTCTTCTCCAAAAAACTCCTCCAAAAGACCAAAACTATTACGAAATATGAACGTTACTTCAATAGCAGATAATCCTGTAATATTTTGAGTGATATGGAAGAAAAATACCACATTCACAAATTACATATAGTTATTGACTGTCTTAAGTTTCAAGTCATTTGCAGGAAAATTACAGGAAACAGCTACACAAAAAACTGGTTCTAGATATTCAAGGGCAGATAATCCTTAACACCTTTAGTTACCTGAATGAAAAATAAAACCTGTACAACTACACTGGCTGGCCAAAAAATAATAATACTATTAATTTTGACCTAAGTGTCAATCTGAATTGTCTGCAAGAGGGCCTGATAAAAAAAAGATTTTTAACTCATTACCAGAAGACAAAATTTTAGACTTGTCCAAATTGAAAGCATTTGCAGACAACAAAATAAAAGTGACTTAAAATTTGAAATTTGTTTTGTGAAGGGTAGAAAACATTGTGGGAAAAGGAGAAAATGCTGGTAACCAGCATTTTCTCATTTTCCCACAATGTTTTCTAAAGGCTTCTTTCTCAGGGGGGTGAAAAGTAGGGATTGTGTGGTAATGGCTTAATACAACAAAATAATTTTCGATACAATGTGAAGAAATTTTCCAATACAAGAGGACCTTGATGGTCCTATATCACTCACCTGAATACTAAGTCTACAATGAAGATAATTACCAAATAGTGAGGTGCAAGGGCAAACGATGATGAAACAAGAGCAGCAAATTGTCGCAAGCAATGCAATCCCAACGCCAGTAACTGTTGTCAAGGAGGTATAATAGTTGCAAAGGGCAGGCAATGCAACAAACAATTTGACTTGAGACTTCAAAACTCCACTCTGGACAAGCAAAAAGTATTAGTAAAATGAAGATCAAAGTGGAATTACTCAAAACCCATGCTAGGTAGAGTTATTGTTCTTGAACACAGTACTCGGTAATATCGCAACAAACATGCATACCAATTTTGAAGTCGTTCTGACTTGAGATGACAAAGTTTTCCGGAACAAGCATTAAATGCAGACACATGCGAGATTTTATCGAGACAGACATTCTAATCAATTTTCAAGTCAGCTTAGCAAGAAATGTGGTCTTTAGAGTGCTACCAAGAAGATTTTTAAAGATTTCCCTCTTTATCTCTGTCAAATCTGATACCAACAACATAGGGCTAAGTTTCACACCAGGGCCATAATATGATGTATTTTGGTAGAGGGCCACTAGATGATGCTACATGCCAAATGTATGAAAGCTCTAGCCCTTATGGTTTGTGGTTTGGGAGAAGAAGATTTTCTAAGATTTCCATCTTTATCGCTATGTGAAATCCGAGAACCCACAACATAGGGCCATTTTCAAAGCTAGGGACATAATTTGAAGTAATTTGGTAGAGGGCCACTAGATGATGTTACATGCCAAATATGAAAGCTTTAGTCCTTACAGCTTTGGACAAGAAGATTTTTAAAGTTTTTTCTTTCGGTTGCAATGGCAACCAGATTTCTTCATGGAATTAAAATCTTTGAAGTATTTTGAAACTCAAGTGCATCACCTAGGGATCATTTCTGTGAAGTTTGATTGAAATCTGATTGTTAGTTTAGGAGGAGAACATTTTTTTGTAATTGTGAACGGACGGACAGAGGACGACGGACACTGACCGATCACAATAGCTTACCTTGAGCAATTCGTGCTCAGGTGAGCTAATAAAAGAATGAGTAAGCGAAATGATCTGCAATTGACCTTTTCTTTCTGAAATATGACATTGACTTTGAGTGATTCATCATTCAATACAGTTAAATTTAAGAAATTACTTACCAATATTTCTCTTTCTTCTCTCGCAATTGACCAAAGTAATATATTCTTGTAACAAAAAAAACTATCAGAAAGGATATTGTATTCAGATAAGTACTTTCTTCCAAGTGTTCCTGTCTAAACTCCTTGTTCTAATTTAACTCTTCACCACACAATCTGAACTTAAAAACCCTCAGAAAAAAACTTTTGAAAACATTGTGGGAATAGGAGAAAATGCTGGTAACCGGCATTTTCTCCTTTCCCCACAATGTTTTCTACACAATCATAGAAATCATTATTTTAACAACATCTAATTTCTCGTCTGCAAATGCTTTCAGTTTGGTCCAATCTAAAATTTTGTTGTTTGGTAAAGATTGATTGCGTGTACTGCAGTAGTGCCATTTACAACAGTATTTCAATTATATCAAGGCAGCCAGTGTACCCATCTATGCTTTCCTGGAGTATTTTTGACCAGTACTCAGCATAATATTCCTTTCAAGCCACTGGCTGCTTACCTTCAGTCTGAAGGTGTCTGCTCCGATGCTATTTTTGTGACTGGTCTTCCCTAACACCTTCAGGCCAGCCATTCATTAAACCCTTCTGGAAAAAATACGATGTTACCCGCATCTTTTCGAACGGCTTGAGCAATGCGACAAAATTTCCAATGACAGCTAATGAAATAGGTATGGACCTTTAGATAAATGATTAATCTTTAAGAGCACACAAAATATGCTGCAAAATACCAATTAAATCAATGGGAATTTACCTTTTTCCCAACGTAAATAAATCCAGCATAATTTGTAAACAACTAACACGGCGACTTCCGTTAGTCAGGCATGCGCACTCAACGGAATTTGAAATTTGTACAGTCTGGTTCCCTAACCCTATACAACCAAGTTCGATCAAGGTGCGTTTGTTTACAGCAAAATTCGCCACTAAACCATCCTATAGCGTGTCAGAGATACTGCGATTTCTGCCGAGACATGCGCATTGAAAAGATCACCATGTTTTGATTTCTGGTGAAGTAGGTCAACGATTATTTACGTTGAAAAGTACAGATTTGCACAAAGGTAAGAGTTGGATATTAACTAACATCAGTTTTTTTGTAAAGATTAATCATTTATCTAACGATCCATGCCCATTTTATTAGTTTTCATTAGAAATTCTGTCGCATAGAGCCGTTCGAAAAGATGCGAGTAAAATCGTATTTTTTCCATACGGGTTCAATGAATGGCTGATATGAAGGTGTTAGCGAAGAGCAGTCACAAAAATAGCATCGGAGCAGACACCTTCAGACTGAAGGTACTGGCTGCTTGACCACATAACCATTGTCAAAACAATGGACAGCAGTGAGAGCGGAATGAATCCAGTCACAATGCCTTTCATCAAACCTCGGAGGAATTTTGGCCGAACTGGGGATCGATCCAGTGGTTCCGGGACGTTTCGCCCCAAAACCATTTCCTCCCCTAGTCGTTTCGCCCCCAAGACGTTTCCCCCCAGGTCGTTTCCCCCCTGGTCGTTTCGCCCCCACTGGTCGTTTCGCCCCCCTGGTTGTTTCCCCCCTAGTCGTTTCGCCCCCTGTTAAAGAAAAGATGAATTGCACCTTAGAACTTTTATAAATTTTAATAGCAGGACGATATTAAGAAACACAATATGCATTTTTTTGTTTGGCATTTGCATAATTTGGACAATGAGACCCTTATCAAAAATTTAATTCTTATTCGTGTGGTGTGGTAAAAGGGTAAAAATTGTTACATTAAAAAGAAAGCAAAAAGCTTCTTTTAATGAAAGAATCATCACCCTAGCTTTACAACGGCCAATTTTTCTGTTACAGACAGAGAAAAAAAGGAAGTATCAAGAGTTGCTCAAATTGTGATGTTAGTGTCTGAATAGTCTAATTCAATGAAAAGAGGAGTAAATACTGGTAACCAGCACTTACCTTTTTTCCACATTGTTTTAAATTGCTTTCTTTCAAGTACCAGGCTATCAACGGTTATTGCATTTTACCAAAACACCTCCCCTTTTTTTGTTATTTGTACATGGAAATAATAAAGAGTAAAACAAGAGCCATCATAGACGAATTGTGCTCCCCGAACAGGTCTCTGTTTAGGAAAGTGAAGGCTGTCGGTAAATAGTTGGGTCACAGGAGAGGAGGGTGGGGGTGAAACAGGCTACTTGTGTTTGGTCCTGTCTGCCAAACAGCATTTGCAAATTTTCAATTTACTAAGGGCAATAACGCCAACAACTTATCAGACATTAAGCACCCTTTTCCCGTAACATGCTTTGACATAGATTGAAAAAAGGGGGGCACATGTTGAAACTTTTCATAAACAATATGAATGCGAAGATTCATGGAATTTTGACGAAAACTGACGGAGTTATTAGTAGAAATTGGATTTTTTTTTTTTTTTTTACAAGAAACCCCCTTTTTCCATGACACAGCGTCAAATTGGAAAAGCGAGAAAAATACATCAGGGCAAGATCCTTCATATATGAAGTTTAATCCAATTTAGTCCAGGGGTTGTGGAGAAATGGCTTCGGACGAACGGAGAGACGGACAGAAGGACGCAATCTGGATTGAAGTTCACAACTTTTCTGTATAATATCAACCCTTTTTACGATGAACCTCAGAAATATAAATGATAAATCAAGACAGTGAAATCTCTTTACACATTTGTATTTCTACATAAAGATATATAAACGCATCTATACCTTTAGATAAAAATTGCTGCAGACAATATTGAAAGTAATGCACAATGTGACAAAAGATTACGTAATCAATTAAGCGACTTCACAGTAGCAAAGTCAAACTGACAAAGATTGCGTAGATCTAATACGTAATTAATGAGTTGATAATCAGCACTGCCTAATAGGATTATGACGGCACGTGGTAGCCTTTTGACCAACAACATGCTGGACTCTTTCAAGCAGAAAACAATTTTGGGTGTCATTAATCTTTTAAAAGATAACCTAGAAGGTGAAAGAGAGGTAAAGACCGAGATAAGGTCGGCGTCACGTGGTGCATCACCTTTGTCTACTCTACGTAGGTGATCAGCATCGTGACAAAAGGAGATACAGTTCTGAATTATTCTTTTCCCTAATTTTTTTGTTCTGAATTTTAACCTTAACCTAGGATTGGCTTTTTTATATATACATATAAGATATATATAATATGTGTATATATAAACTATTGGCGGACATTCACGTTTCCTTTGGAAATGATGATTCTATCACATAACTATACAACGGCAGTTATATCAGTACATATATTCAGTCTAGTTTTTTCTTGTCATGATTTTTCATTTTACTTTCTGGGTAAAAAAAAAAAGCAGATATAATTAAAGAAGTTTAATTTTGCATAAAACATGTGTTTTCACACCTCAGCATTAGTCACATTCATTGCGCGAAAAACATCGCGTGATTAATTACTCAACCAAATAAAAAAGGTGATCAACGGTATCGATGAAAAACCTTAATACTTCAGTTTATAGTATCAAAAGACTATCAAGGACACTTACACCAATTTAACTTATACACAAAAACATTATTTTTTACAACCCCCACAAGTATTTAAAGCAGTAAATTTTATTCAATGTCAACATGATTGTACAAAAAGAATCATTTAAAACTGGGAAGGGGGGGGGGGGTTGTCCACTTTTCAGTAAAGGGTATGGGGGTTTCATCCATGGGGGTTTTGTCCTGGGGGGTTTGTCCTAGGGGGTTTTTGTCCGTACCCCCACATCGGTAAACATGTATGTATATATATTTTCTTTCTTCTTCTTTTCAGAAAATTATGATTCTGTAGAAGCTAATTAGCTTATGTTCTATGTACATGTGGCCTCGATTACCTTATGAATTGAATTAGATCTAATGCAATAATTCTTAATATACACTATCATTCAAGAATCTTTGAACCATCATTCTCTTAAGGTGCTCATTGTCTCTCTGCTTCTCTCTTTCTCTCTTTAAATTATTTTGGGGGCGAAACGACTAGGGGAGGAAATGGTTTGGGGGCGAAATGACTAGGGTCCGGGGGCGAAACGACTAGGGGTGAAAAATAGAGGCGAAACGACCTGGGGGGAAACGACCAGGGGGGAAACGTCTAGGGGGCGAAACGTCCTGTTACCGATCCAGTGACTTCCTGTTCTCCAGTCCAGCACGCTACTGACTGAACTATGGGGCTCAGCCCTTTTGGCAAGCATATCCCTTCCTTACCTCAAAGCCCCTAATGGATCGCATCTGCATCAGTATAAAATTTTGCAGCGTGTTCCTCCATTCTCGCCAGACATGTTGGAAGGCATTGGTTTCGTGACGTGTTAAACGTTTAGGGCGGTAAAATAGAAAAACTTAGGGCGGAGCTTAGAGATAACTGACACCAGACTCAAACAGTGTGCAGACAACGAATTAGACTCAAACAGTGGCGATATAGCGACGTTCTGAGCCCACTACAGAGGTGAATGTAATGATCCGGAGTGCAAGAGAGTGTGGCTGACTTTCAAAGACATGCCAGGGTAATATTTTTAGATAGATGAATCTGATTGAGTTTGAAGTACTGTGAGACATAGAGAGATGAGAACAAAATGACAGAGACACAGATCTTTAAGTTCTTCAGAACAAAATGATGACTGTCCATATATTCGGATAGTTGTATCCCGGATATTTAACTCTAGTAGTCCCTACCAAACGACAAAATTTAAAACTGTCCTAAACGAAAGTAATTGCAGATGTCAAAATCTTATGTGACTCAGAAATAAAATATTGTGAGAAAGGAGAAAATGTTTTCGGAGGGCTTCTTCCTCTGGATCTTAAAATCAAGGGATTCATGTTTAGTAAAAGGTTGAGGGAAAGTAACCAAATGATTTTGATATACTCGACAATACAGAGAAAAGGTCTTCAAAAACTGGTAACCAGTATTTTCCCCTTTCCCCTCTATGTTTTTTACTTTTCTCAAAACAAATGTCAGTTTTTGAATTTTTAAGTTCTGTGTATTTTGTCGTCTGCAAGTGCTTTCAATTTGGACATGTCTAGAATTTTGTCGTCTGATAAAGTGTTGACCCCATTTTACCAGAGCATGACTTGTGTTGCTTTTCTTTTCTTTTCAGAAAATAAATTTCACTTGAAGGTAGAACACTGATGTGACACAACAACAGCCTTGAATAGGAGCACCAACGACTTATGTGATGCGTCAACTGCTGCAGTAATGCCATCTCCATCTCCGACACCAGTCAGGGCTGTCTATGGCTTTGTTCTGTATCTAGCAGCCTATGTTGGATTTGGTGTGTATTGTAACTCTTATTCAGTTCTGATTAGGTTAAGCTTTTTTTGGCCAAATCTAAAGTTTTGTCATCTCCTTTTCCCACGTTTCCTACATTTTCCAAAACAATCTCATTATTTGAACCATGTTTGAAACATGAATATGCTGTACAAATGCTTTCAATATTTATGAGTCTAAAATTTTGTCATGTGGTAATGACTTAGGAAAAACAAGGAAGATTATTTTTTTTTTAAGTTTTCTACAAAATTAATACATATATATTGACTCTTTACCACACGACAAAATTTGCAGACGACAAATCAAAGAATGCTACAATTTTTCCATCATAGAGTAGATGGCGTTGTGGGAAAATGAGAAACTGCTGGTTACCATAATTTTCTCCTTTTACCACAATGTTTTTGAAAGGCTTCTCTTCAAGAGTCTTAAACCCTTTACCAAACAGTCCCAGGTTTTACACCCTTAAGTTAAAAGCATTGTGGGAAAAGGAGAAAATGCTGGTAACCAGCATTGTATCCTTTTCCCACAATGTTTACCACCCTGCTACAAACAAATTTCAATTTTTGAGTTACATTTATTGTGTCCTCAGCAAGTGCTTTCAATTTGGACTAGTCTATAATTTTATGGTAAAAAGTTAAAACCCGGGATTGTTCGGTGGAGGGTTAACTCTTTACCACATGAGAAAATTTAAGACTGGTCCAGATAGAAAGCATTTGCAGACAACAAAATAAAGGTGACAAAAAAATAGAAATTTGTTCTAGGAAGGGTAGAAAACACTGTGGGAAAAGGAGAAAATGCTGGTTACCAGCATTTTCTCCTTTTCACATAGTGTTTTCAAAAGGCTTCTTTCTCAGGGGCGTGAAAAGTAGGAATTGTGTGGTAATGGGTTAACTATCTGAGTGAATTTTATTCATTATAAATTTTGTGATACCATGCTCAAACAGTCAACTCTCATCTTTACAGTTGTGTATTTAATCTGGGCCTATGTACCTGATGAATGGTTGGAAGCTGTTGGGCTTTCCTATTGGCCTCAAAAGTAAGTAATTGTATCTTTAACACAAATTTCCATATAGCTTGCAAAATACAAAGTGGGCATTTGAACACTGGCATCAAATGTTATCTCAGATTAAGATCAGCCTGCGCCTGCTCTGCAGGCTTATCCAAAACAACACTGCATATTTTTATATGCCTGTTGAAGACAGGGCGTATTATTGGTGGCTTCAAGTTCTTTGTGTGGAGCATATCTCCAAAACTATAGTAGCTATGGTTATGAAATGTGGATAGATCTCATCAAGGGGGAGTGCAGTGCACATGAACCATAACTCTTGCTTGCTTAATTTTTGAGTTATTGCCCTTTGTTTATTTTCATACTTGAATTTTGTCCGGAGCATAATTATCTCCAAAACTATACTAGCTATGGTTATGAAATTTCATGTGTGGATAGATCTCATCAATAGGAAGTGCAGTGCACATTAACCATAACTCTTGCTTCGTTAATTTTTGAGTTATTGCCCTTTGTTTATTTTCATACTTGAATTTTGTCTGGAGCATATCTCCAAAACTATACTACCTATGGTTATGAAATTTTCAGAGTTCTGCCAAGCTTTTTACCTTATGGGGCCAATGGCCCATCCAAGCCCAAAAAGTGGGGCCACCTTTTTACAACATGGGGCCATGCCTGAATTTCGGATATAAATTGAATATAATTATAGACTAGAGACAGAATACCCAATAAAAATCAAACATTTTGTATGATAATTTAGAAGTTATCTGTTTTATTGATTCTTATTTACAAAGAATTTCCTGCGCTTCAAGGGCCAAAGAAAATGGAAGTATCTCACTTCTTGCCCAGAGGGCTTGGGCTTGCTATTTGTCGTAGCCTCTTTTAGCTTTGTTTGACCAAAATAGCTTAGCTTAGAGTTACGATTCTTCTTTTAGGCCATCAGAGTTTATCAACAGCGATCATTTGATGCAGAACGAAAAACGAAACCGTTGTCTGTTTACTTGTGAAAACGAAACTCGTTGGCTCAAAATTCGGGGAACCCAACTTACATTAAGTACTATGCCAATCAGAATTGCCGTTATGATCCATAAAACTATTTTGGGGAAAACACAGAAGCACTCTCTTGCACTCCGGATCATTCACATTCATGTATGGTGAGAGTAACAAACGACAACTCTGCTTTGAGATTGACACGGAAGTGAAATTGATTCGAACAAAACAGACTTCCGGTGAATTTGTCCCAAGTAATCTTCATACCTACGTTGCATGGCTTGTATTTTTAATGTGCCGGGTGGCCCCTCGGACATATTTTTTGGGAGGCCATCTGTAATTTTTTAGCACCAATCCCGCAATGGCGCGTCCTTGGCAGAACTCTGAATTTTGTAGGTGGACAGATTTCATCAAGGGGGAGTGCAGTGCATATGAACCATAATTCTTGCTTGCTTATTTTTAGAGTTATTGCCCTTTGTTTATTTTCATACTTGAACATTGTCCGGTGCATATCTTCAAAACTATACTAGCTATGGCTAAGAAATTTCATGCATGGATACATTCCATCAAGGGGAAGTGCTGTGCATATAAATTTCAACTCTTGCTTGCTTAATTTTTTAGTTATTGCCCTG
Source organism: Tridacna crocea (assembly GCA_943736015.1). Lineage (NCBI taxonomy): Eukaryota > Metazoa > Mollusca > Bivalvia > Cardiida > Cardiidae > Tridacna > Tridacna crocea. Next base: position 36,647,562 of record OX031072.1, on the reverse strand, counting down.
TGTTGTTTTTTTCAAACTTGGATTTTGTATGATGCATATCTCCCATATTATACTAGCTGGGGTTATGAAATTTCAACACAAATACACTGCCATTATCTTTAATCAACGGCAAAAATGTCTACACTACTATTTTTCCATACCTCCCCTTTATGATTATTATGCCCAAACTTTACAACTTGGGGTAAGACGGGCGTATCTTGTAACACTTTGCAGCTCTTGTAGTAATGTTCTGTTTTGCACATGTCTACTTCAGCACAAAATATAATATAGTCGTAATAGTGCAGTTCAGATTACCCTCCGCAAACTGCACAGGCTAAACCAAGACGACACTTTACCCAAATGTCTGAATGTCTCTTTTTGTATGTTGGAAGTCATATGCACCTGTTCTAATGTCTTGACAGTGGAGGGATTCTAGAAAAGCCATTATGTAAATCAGAGCTCATTCCTCCATGTCTTAGCCCTGTACTACGCAACTGTTTGTTTTAGTCTCCCTGAGAAAATAACTAGAAATCTTCTGGGAAAAGAAGAAAATGATGATTACCAGCATTTCCTATTTTTCTAACATTGTTTCTACCCATTTAACTCTTTCCCAAAAAATCGCTGGTTTTTACGACCCTGAGACAGAAACCCTTTGAAAACATTGTTGGAAAAGGAGAAAATGCTGCTAACCAGCATTTTCTCCTTTTCCCACAATGCTTTCTATCCTGCTGGAAATAAATTTAAATTTTTGAGTTATGTTTATTTTTTCATCTGCAAGTGCTTTCAATTTGGACCAGTCGAAAATGTTGTTGTTTGGTAAAGGGTTAAAGGCTGGTGTCATCCTTTGAGCCACTATATCTAAAGCTAGATCTTTTCATCATGAAAAAATCTGAATTTTAGTCCTGCTGGTAAAAGGTTTTGATGTTTTCTCTAACCCTTTACCAGACGACAAAATCTTACTCCTGTCCAGATTTGAAGCGTTTGCAAACCACAGTTTCAATGTGGCTCAAATAGTGCAATTACTTATTGATAGGGTAGAAAACACTGTGGGAAAATGCTGGTAACCAGCATTTTCTCCTTATCCCACAATGTTTTCAAAAGGCTTCTATATTAGGGTCGGTAAAAGTCGGGATTGCATGGTAAAGAGATAACCCTTTACCAAACAAACCAGGTTTTCATGATACTGTAGAGGCGTTTTAAAAAACATTGTTGGAAAAGGAGAAAATGCTGGAAAAAAAAGCATTTTCTCTTTTTGCCACAATGTTTTCTACCCTATCGAAGCAAGATTGCACCATTTGAACCACACGGAAATCGTTGTCTGCAAAAGCTTTCAATTTGGACAAGGCTAACATTTTTCTCATTTGTTTTAGAGTTAACTCTTATACCACAGAATAAAGAACTATCATTTTTTAAAGTGGCTACAATATTGTTCCACCGCAAAATGAAGAAAATGTTCAGTTATAATCGAAATAAGGTCATTGGTCAGTATAGACCAGAGTGCAACTGTGCAGTCTGATCTTGATCTATACTTTCTACAAAAGCTTCTTGTGTCTTCAACAGTCAGGATTGGAAGGGGCTAATGTTTCAAGAAAATTCTGTTTTTTCCCAAATGTTCTCAGTTGCTGCCAACAATGAAGGCTGAATAAATTATTGTAAGTCCAGATGGTATAGTCATCTGCAGGGTTGATCTAGCTTGATGATATTCTAATCGTTTATTGTCTTACCTTTTTCTCACAGTGCTTAACCCTTTACCCCATAAGGCATTTCTATGGCATCTCTAATTGACCCTAAATAATGGCAAGGATGAAGCTGTTTTTCATGTGTATTATGACATCTTTTGATAGCATAGAAAACATTGTTGCAAAAAGTGAAATTGCTCATCATGAGCAATTTCACTTTTTGCCACAATGTTTTCCAAAGGCTCCAACAAGCAATGCATAGAAATGAGTATCTATGGAGTAAAGGGTTAATTGTCAAAATTCTTGGTTTTGAGGTACAATCAAGATCAGTGAACTGAAAAAGTTTTCAGGGATTCTGAACATACATATGACAGTAACTAGCATTTGCTACTTTTTCCACAATGGTTTTTCATGAAAACATGAGATTGTTTTTTTTAAAGGTCTCCACAGTCTACAAACACTATGTAAGAATTCTGTCTGTTTGAAGCCAGGAATACCACCAGATTTGCTCTAATCTTGCATGTTTCTTTAATCCATCAACACACAATCACGACTTTTGATGGCCCAGTGTTAGAAGCCTTTTGAAAACATTGTGGGAAAAGGAGAAAATTCTGGTAGCCAGCATTTTCTCCTTTTCCCACAATGTTTTCTAATCTTCCCGTATAAAGTTTCAATTTTTCAGTCATAATTTATTTTGTCATCTACAAATGCTTTCAACTTGGACCAGTCTATAAATTTGTCGTTTACGTTTAGTGAAGAGAAAGAAAGGCTTTAGAAAGCATTGCGAGAAAAAAGGAGAAAATGCTGGTAACCAGCAATGTTTTTTACTATTTCAAACACAAATATGGATAGCTATACTGATTTTGTCTTCAGATATTGCGTTGAATTTGAACAAATCTAAAATTTTTTGCCTTCAGATATTGCGTTGAATTAGAACAAGTCTAAAAAATTTTTGCCTTCAGATATTGCGTTGAATTTGAACAAGTCTAAAAAATTTTTTTGTCTTCAGATATTAAGCTGAATTTGAACAAGTCTAAATTTGTTTTTTTTTTTGTCTTCAGATATTGCGTTGAATTTGAACAAGTCTAAAATTTTTTTGCCTTCAGATATTGCGTTGAATTTGAACAAGTCTCAAAATTTTTTGTGTTCAGATATTGCATTGAATTTGAACAAGTCTAAAAAATTTTGTGTTGAAAGAGTTAAGTCTGTAGTAAATATTACTGCAATGTGGAGAGTAATATTTAGTGGCATTTCTTGGTGTTACAATCAAATGATTAGATCGAATTGTCTAATATAATGGTTGGCCCGACATTTTCAGATACTGGGCAGTTGCAATTCCATGTTTTCTTTGTATGTTGTGGTTATTGGCTTACCCAGTGTGGTTTGGGTTTATTCATCTTTGTACAGCACCATTGGATTCCATGGACCTCATCACAGGTATGACAATACATCTGACCAATTTTGAAAGCTCAATTTTTTGGTCGCATTTATATTGTTGCTTGCCACGAGGTATAAGATTAATTTGCAATCTGTAAATGCATGTAGTACATGTACATTTTGTGAGTATAATTTTCTTTTGTATCATATTGAGTGAGGAAAAAAAGTTCTTGGTACCTTGGTCCTTTCAAGATTTTAGAAAAATGTGGCTTAACTCTTTACCAAGCGACAAAATTTTAGACCGGTCCAAATTGAAAGTGCTTGCAGACGACAAAAAAACCCCAAAAAAAACATCGTAACTCAAAATTTGAAATTTGTTTCCTGCAGGGTAGAAAATACTATGGGTAAAGGAGAAAATGCTGGTTACCAGCATTTTCTCCTTTTCCAGCAGTGTTTTAAAAAGGCTTCTATCTCAGGGTCGTAAAAACGAGGGATTGTTTGTGAAAGGGTTAAATTATGGGATTAAGAATTTTGTCCTTCAAGGAGAAGAGTATGCTGTGGTAAATGGAGAAAACTCTACAGTATTTATATTCATCTGGTTCATTCAATTGACTGTTTTGTAAATGCAAGTTTGGCACGCGCCCCCCTATAGTAACGCGCTATATCGGTTGTCAAGCCTGGCAAGCTAACCAGAAAATGGCGTCGAATACAAAGAAAAAGAGCAATTATTTCAGTTTTATTCTAGCTGATATTTTGCTCTAGGTTAATTATAACAATGTTTTTCCCAAATGTACCAAACTTTCTTGTCACATCGAACAGTGTTGGCTGTTTTGATAATTAAATGGACACAATCAGAACACCTATCAATCAAAATCGGCAGAAAGGTCAATTTGGACATGGCTAAAACTTTGTTATCTGGTAAAGTGTTAATGTATCTATAACATGCCTTTAACCCCCTTGTACCAGAGTTAAAAAAAAAAGATTGTAAATATATTCTATCTTATATTGCATTTAAACTTTGATCTTATCTTGCAGATGATTATGCTGCAAAGACTACAAGAGACCTAGAGAATTTGCCAGAAGGAGCGTGTCTTCCTCTGACCGACCTTGACATTTCCGAAGTCAATAGACAGCTATACCTGAAACAATGAAATCTTTAACAAAGGAAGAAATACTAGATCTATCCATATTAGAAGTATTTGAAGACAGCCAGTTAATCCTTTCCGAAGCAATCCCTGGTTTTCATGATTCCGAGGAAGAGGCCATTTAAAAACATTGTGGGAAAAGGAGAAAATGCTGGTAACCAGCATTTTCTCCTTTTCCTACAATGTTTTCTTCCCTTCCAAAAACAAATTTTAATTTTTCAGTCAAATTTATTTTGTCATCTGCAAATGCTTTCAATATGGACAAGTCTGAATTTCTTCTTGTGTGGTAAAGAGTTAACAGGGGATGAAATCCTACATCTGTCCATATTGGAAATTAGACAGCCAGTTAACCCATTACCACACGAGAAAATTTTAGACTGGTCCAAATTGAAAGCATTTGCAGACGACAAAATAAAGGTGACTGAAAAATAGAAATTTGATCTGGGAAGGGTAGAAAACACTGTGGGAAAAGGAGAAAATGCTGGTTACCAGCATTTTCTCCTTTTCCCACAGTGTTTTCAAAAGGCTTCTTTCTCAGGGGTGTCAAAAGTAGGGATTGTGTGGTAATGGGTTAAATGGAGCTGTTGTCATGGAATTTATTCAGGAAAGGGTAGAAATCACTGCAGCAAAAGGAGAATAATGCTGCTTACCGTTTTTCTCCGTTTCCCACAGTGTTTTACCAAAGCCTTCTAGCTCAGGTCCATTAAAACAAAGAGATAACCCTTTACCATGCAGTCCCTTATTTAACCCTTTCCCAAACAAGCCCTGGTTTTTACGTGTCTGCATTAAAAGTTTTTTGAAAACACTGTGGGAAAAGGAGAAATTGCTCATAACAAGCAATTTCTCCTTTTCCTGCAGTGTTTTCTACCCTTTTTGAGAACTTTCTGCCATTTTCTCCAAATCTAAAATTGTCGTCTGCAAACTCTTGCAGTGTGGAAGAGTCCAAACTTTGTCGTTTGGGAAAGGGTTTAAGGACCTTCAGGGAGAAGGCTTCTTGAAAATAATTTGCAAAAAGTAGAAAATACTGGCAACAAACAGTTTCTCCTTTCCCATTTGTTTTTCTTTGTTAGTCAAAGGCAAATTTAATTATTAAAGGTGTACATATCTAATTAATTATCTGCAAATGCTTTCAATTTGGGTCTGTCTGAAATTTTGTTACGTAAGAGTAATCCTCAGGATGCAAAGCATAACAAAAATTGTGGCTTGGGACAGTGTGTCTAGTACATTAACTCTTTACCCAACGACAACATTCTAGATTGTTTGAAAATGAAAGTATTTGCGGACGACAAAATAAATGTGAAAGAAGCCTTTAGAAAACATTGTGGAAAAAGGAGAAAATGCTGGTAACCAGCATTTTCTCCTTTTCCCACCATGTTTTCTACCCTTCACAAAACAAATTTCAAATTTTCAGTCACTTTTATTTTGTTGTCTGCAAATGCTTTCAATTTGGAAAAGTCTAAAATTGTGTCGTCTGGTAATGAGTTAAGAATTGAGCTTTGTTTTAGGAAGGGAAGAAAACATTGTGGGAAATGGAGAAAATGCTGGTTACCAGCATTTTCTCCTTTTCCCACAATGTTTTCAAAAGTTGTTTCACACAGGTGTTAAAAGTTGGGATTGTGTGGTAATGGGTTAAGATTAGACTGAATGTGGACATCATATTGTTTTGTCAGAGCTTTTTCTGTTTTTATTTCATACCTCCATGAAAAAAAAAAAATCTCTTCATTCCTTATAATTTATCATTACAGACAACATACACCCATTGAAATAATTCAAACTGCATTCATTTTCTTTAGTTTTAAATCTAACTTTGGAGTTTCTCAAGCCCCTGCCACTCATATTTGTATGGCATAAGAATACAATTAGGAAGCAGTTTTCAGATCCCCAATACTGAAAATTAACCAATAGAATGAAAGTAAATGAGCAAAGCAGTCTGTAGGACTCTCAAAAGTAACCTTTAGCAAAAGTAGTTCCGGCACAAGATGATTTTTTTTTTTCATGGAGCTATGAATTCTTTTTCAGAACTCACCAATGTTTATGAAAACAACTGGTATTAAATTATTATCCAATGTCAAAGTTTTTGCAAAATGATGCATACAACAACAGGCCATGACAAAACCTCAACATTTCCGTCAAAAAGAGTTGAGGTAAAAATAAGATTGTTGTTTATGTCAATTATTCATTAAAAGATGACTGCATTTATCTGTTGTTTTTTAACTTATATATACTGGTATCCCCCGACATTGAGTGGCGGGAGGGGGAAACCGGAATCACCGTCTGTCCGTCCACCTGTCTGTTTGTAGACGCTAATTTGTCCGGTTAAATTCTCAAACACTTTTTATACGCCCATCGAAGACGGGACATATGGGATCACCCCTGGCGTCCGTGCCAGCGGGGTCCCCTTCTTTGTCCAGAGCATAACTTTGTCATCTCTAGTCGGATTGACTTGAAACTTTGCAGTTATGTTTGTTGAAATTATACGGAGTGCAGTGCAAAAGAACCGTAACTCCACCTCGAGCTGTCTTTGAGTTACTAGTATTTCCCTTTGATTGTCATTTTAACAGCATTTTCTGCTTGTCCGGAGCATAACTTTGTCATCTCTGGTCCGATTGACTTTGAACTTGGCAATTGTGTTTGTTGCAATAATACAGAGTGCAGTGCAAAAGAACTGTAACTCTACCTTGTGTTGTCTTTGAGTTATTTCCCTTTAATCGTCATTTTAACAGCATTTTCTGCTTGTCCAGAGCATTACTTTTGTCATCTCTGGTACGATTTACTTTAAACTTGACAATTGTGTTTGTTGCAACAATGTGGAATGTAGTGCCAAAGAACCGTAAATCTACATCGTGCTGTTTTTGAGTTATTTCCCTTTGATTGTCATTTTAGCAGCATTTTCTGCTTGTCCGGAGCATAACTTTGTCACCTCTTGTCCGATTGACTTTAAACTTGGCAATTGTGTTTGTTGCAATAATATGGAGTGCAGTGCAAAAGAACTGTAACTCTACCTTGTGTTGTCTTTGAGTTATTTCCCTTTAACAGCTTTTTCTGCTTGTCCAGAGCATTTCTTTGTCATCTCTGGTACGATTGACTTAAACTTGACCATTGTGTTTGTTGCAACAATGTGGAGTGTAATGCGAAAGAGCCGTAACTCTATCTTGTGCTGTCTTTGAGTTATTTCCCTTTGATTGTCATTTTAACAGCATTTTCTTTTTGTCCAGAGCGTAACTTTGTCATCTCTGGTCTGATTGACTTGGAACTTGGCAATTGTGTTTGCTGCAAAAAACGGAGTGCAGTGCAAACGAACTGTAACTCTACATCCTTCTGTCTTTGAGTTATTTCTCTTTGATCTTTATTTTAGCAGCATTTTCTGTTTGCACACAGCATAACTTTGTAATCTGAAGTCCAATTGACTTTTAACTTGGCAATTGTGTTTGTTGCAATAATACGGAGTGCAGTACAAAAGAACCGTAACTGTACCACATGCTGTTTTTGAGTTATTTCCCTTTGATCGTCATTTTAAGAGCACTTTCTGCTTGTCTGGTGCATAACTTTGTCATTTCTGGTCCGATTGACTTGAAACTTGGCATTTGTGTTTGTTGCAATGATACTGAGTGCAGTGCGAAAGAACCGTAACTCTACCTCATGCTGTCTCTGAGTTATTTCCCTTTGATCGTCATTTTAATAGCATTTTCTGCTTGTCCGGAATGTAACTTTGTCATTTTCAGTCTAAACGTCTATTTGGTATGCATGATTGTGGAAAAATTATGGGGTGCAGTGCATAAGAATCATAATCTGCTGCACTGCTATTTTCCTCTACCTGCCCTTTACGATTAGTATTCCCCCTTGACAATTGACAGTGTGACGGGCATATCTTGTGACAATTTGCCTCTCTTGTTAAGGTACTAAATTGAAATTTACATGCAGTGCCCCTTCATACATGAAGTTGTGCATGTAATTTTCATGCCATTTGTTGTGGAGTCATCTCCCCTTGAACTTTATTCAACTATTACTTTTATTCATTAAGTTCATTCTTAGAGAAAAAACATAGATGAGGACTATGTTCTATTGAAGAACTCATTAACTTACTTTATACAAAATGACGTCATTCTGTATGGAATGTCAAAGATTTTACCACACTTTCCTTGCAGTGTGTTTATAGAGCCAAATTTATTTTGTCTGGAAATGCTTTCAATTTGGACCAGTCTAAAATTTACTTGTGTGGCAAAGAGTTAAGCCTGTGTGGACTAAGGTTGACATGGATCTGTACTTTTTGCTGATATTGATGCATTAAGCCCCCTTTTTACAGAACAGGGTTTGATTATGTCAGTCACTGTAGTCTAATTGAACGTGATACGTCATGAGAAAAGTCTCGTACATGATCATCTTTTTTTGTTTTTCCTTGGAGCAATTCAAGCATCATGCAAAGCCTCAATTTTTTAAGGTTTTGGGATTGATCCTGCAAATAAGGCTTTTTTTTTCCTCAATAAAACATCTATTTACAGGTTAAAATTTCAAAGAGGCCAGTCCATTTATAGAGTTTATTTCATCAGAGTGTGTGGTTAATATGGGGAAATATTTGCTGAAAAAGGGAAAGGTATGCGGAAATAACGAGTGCCTTAAGGCATGAGTTATTTTCGCGTACCTTTCCCTTTTGAGGCAAATATTTCCCCATATTAACCACAAGCTGACGAAATAAATTATATACATGTATTATATTTCATCTGATTATTTTGTCATCGAATGCCACTTTTAAAAGTAGTAATCTTAAGTCAGTTAGTAAGATTTTCGGTAGGAGGAAATTATTCACTGTGACGGGAAAATAATTCCCTCCAGCTGAAATTACGTTATTTATTTACCCATAAAATTTCTTAAAATAGACACATGAAATAAAACATATTAGAATATTTACCTCGCTATAATGTAGTAGAAAAAAGTCTGAACACTATCTGTTATAATCATAGATATCTCAGTACAATGTAACTAGTATATAATAAGCTTATGCCATTTAATCTTCTTGAAACAGGCATGACAAATTTAATAGAGCATAAAATCATTTATTATCGTCAACAAACAGATTTTATTTATATACAAGTGTACGAACGTAGTCTCTAGAATTTATTCAATAACTGCTAGATGTCAATGAAAAACATGGATTACAAATGACCTTCCTTAGTTTAACCCTTTGCCAAACAATTCCGAGTATTAACAACCCTTGGAAAGAAGCCTTTTGAAAACATTGTGGAAAAAGGAGAAAATGCTGGTAACCAGCATTTTCTCCTTTCTCCACAATGTTTTCTACTCTACGAAGGACAAATTCCAACATTAGAGCCATCTTTAATTTGTCGTCTGCAAATGCTTTCAATTTGAACCTGTCAAAGATTTTGTCGTTTGGTAAAGAGTTAAATATGAAAGTTGAGTAATGAGTTAATTCTGAAAGATAATATTCTCCATTTTGTCCACTTGCCATTCACCATACAACAATAGTGAAATTTTAGCATAACATGATCGTAAAGAAAATCCCCAACATTTAGTAACAGTAATTATCTTTGTCATTTTTGTCCAATTTCCTCATATGCCACATACATATACATGTACATAACCTGTTTTTTTTTCTGGGTCACAAATACCGTAAAACCAGTACATGTACTATTAATTTTTTTTCTATGCTGGTTTTTTTCATTAACTTTGTATGTGATGATTGAATCTTACCCTTTTTTTACCCCCCATAAAACAGTTTGGAAATAAAAAAATCAACAAATTTACAATCCAAAAAAGTAGCTGCTTTTACAAAATCAACAAAATTTCATACCGATGACATTATCTGAAACATCTGTAACTTTAACACATTATTTTATGAGATCCACTCTGTTTATAGACCCTAATTACCAGTGTAACATCATCTTCGAGAGCCAAGGTTACGATCACTACGTGGATCTTATTTTGGCTGATTGAGCCCGATTTCGAGATTCCTGCAGTGCGCCCTCTATTGGATGCTAGTTATTACCCCCCTTTACATCATATTTCTAAAAGCAAATGAAATATTGTTTTACAAACCGCTTACGAATACACATGAAGCGATAAGCAGGCATCCACGTGTATATTTACCTTCTATTCGAAAGGTAGCAACCTTGCTCTATTTTTATCACAGATGAAATGCTACAAGCGATTTCGTTCGTTGCAGTTAGAGCTGGCTACATCCAATGAAAAAGCGTATCGGGGGGAATGTAAAAATCAAGCTCGATCTGCCAAGGGTAGAGTAACGTAGTGAATCGTCAGCCTTGGCTTGCGAAGATGGTGTAACATGGGTATCACAATATCTCACTTTTTTTGCACTTTGCTCTCAGATGAATTTCAGATACATAATAAAAGAATTTATGTACAAAATATTTTTATAAAATCACTATAAAATCTTTCTCGAAAAAAAAACCAAACAAACAGAAATACTGTTTATGAAAAGTGGATTCCTAAAGCCAATCCTGTAATGATCCCTGTCATAATGAGAAATGGAAGCCAAGTTTTTATTGCTCCACACAGGCTGGAAATAGAAAAGGAAAAACATATTAACCCTTTCCCAAATGACAAATTTTAGACTGTCCCAAAATCAAAGTGTTTGCAGATGACAATTTTCAATTTGATGAGAATGGCAGAATCCAATAGGCTAGAAAACACAATGGGAAAAGGAGAAATTGCTTGTTACAAGTTTGGAAGTTATGGCCTGGACAAAAATTCAAAGTGAAAATTAACAAAGGGCAATAACTCAAATAATATAGATGACAGAGTTATGATAACAAGAGGACCATGATGGTCCTATATCGCTCACCTGAGTACCAAGCAGCACAGGTCTAAAATAAAGATATATACCAAATATCAAGGTTCAAGGCCAAATGAAAATGAAACAGGAGCAGCAAATTGTTGCAATCTAACTTGAGACTTTGAAGTTCCATTCCATACAAGCAAGAAATACTGTAAAAATGAAGATCAAAGTGGAATTACTCAAAATTCCTGCTACGTAGAGTTATTGTTCTTATGCACTGTACTCCGTAATATTGCAAAAAACATGAATACCAAGTTTGAAGTCGTTTTGACTTAAGATGACAGTTATATTCTGGGCAGGCACTAAATGCTGTAAAAATGACATTCAAAGGGAAATAACTTAAAGACAGCACAAGGTACAGTTACAATTCTTAGGTACTGCACTTCCAAATACTGCAACAAATAAGCATACCAAATTTCAAGTCATTCCTCCTTAAAATGATAAAGTTTTGCTCCTGACAAAGCAAGAAATGCTATAAAAATGAAGGGGGAATAACTCAAAATTTGTGCTATAAAGTTACGGTTCTTGTGCAATGCACTCCATAATGTTTCAACAATCATGCATATCAAATTTGACGATGTTCAGGCTGTAGATGACAAAGTTATACTCCAGACAAGCAGAAAATGCTGTAAAAATTTCAATCAAAGGGAATTAACTTATGGACAGTATGAAGTAGAGTTATGGTTCTTTCACACTGCACTCTGTTTTATTGCAATAAACACAAATGCCAAGTTTCAAGTAAATTGGACTGAAAATGACAAACTTATGCTCCAGACTAAAAACTATTCTAAAAAAAACTTTCTAATTCAAGGGCAAATAACTCCCGTTGTTCTGGTCACCCATAATCGGACTCATCTGAGATCTTAGAGTCATATATGTTTTGACCAAGTTTGGAACTAATTGGTTGATATTTGTAGATGCTAGAGTGTAAACAAAGTGAAATACAGCAATTTTTCGAATTCAAGGGCAAATAACTCCAGTTGTTCTGGTCTGAATACACCCATAATCAAACTCATCCGAGATCTTATGGTCATGTACATTTTGTCCAAGTTTGGTGTCGATTGTTTAATAATTGTAGATGCTAGAGTGAAAACAAAGTCAAATATAGCGATTTTTCTAACTCAAGGGCAAATAACTCCGGTTGTTCTGGTCCGATGAGACCCATAATCAAACTCATCCGAGATCTTATGATAATATATATTTTGACCAAGTTTGGTGCCGATTGGTTGATATTTGTAGATGCTAGAGTGTAAACAAAAATAAAATATAGCAATTTTTGCGAATTCAAGGGCAAATAACTCCAGTTGTTCTGGTCCGATTACACCCATAATCAAACTCATGTGAGATCTTATGGTCATGTATATTTTGTCCAAGTTTGGTGTCAATTGGTTAAAAATTGTAGATACTAGAGTGAAAACAAAGTCAAATATAGCAATTTTCTTAATTCAAGGGCAAATAACTCCAGTCGTTCTGGTCCGATGAGACCCATAATCAAACTCATCCGAGATCTTATGGTCATATATATTTTTACAAAGTTTGGTGCTAATGGGTTGATATTTGTAGATGCTAGAGTGTAAAAAAAGTGAAATATAGCAATTTTCTTAATTCAAGGGCAAATAACTCAAGATGTTCTGGTCCGATTTAACCCATAATCGAAATCATCCGAGATCTTATGGTCATACACACTTTGACCAAGTTTGGTGCTGATTGGTTGATATTTGTAGATGCTAGAGTGTAAACAAGAAAACGTGAACGGACGACGGACGGACGACGGACGGTGAGTGATCACAATAGCTCACTCTGAGCACTTCGTGCTCAGGTGAGCTAAAAACATGTTAACCCTTCCCAAATGACAAATTTTAGACTGTCCCAAACTCAAAGTGTTTGCAGATGACAATTTTCAATTTGATGAGAATGGCAGAATCCAATAGGCTAGAAAACACAATGGGAAAAGGAGAAATTGCTTGTTACAAGCAATTTCTCCTTTTCTCACTGTGTTTTCTAACACAGACCGAGACACATACAAACCAGGGCTTGTTTGGGAAAGAGTTAACTATTTACCACACGACAAAATTTCAGACCCGTCCAAATTGAAAGCACTTGCAGACGACAAATCAAAGATGACCCATAAGACAAAAACATCCTTGATATGGTAAAAATATTGTGTGACAAGAGCTTCGCAGAGCGGCGCATATACGCCCGAAGGGGCTTGTCAGTGAAATGACTTGCATTGACGGATGGGCCATGAATGAAGAGTAGTTATTCTCCACGATATATGAAAATAACTAAAAAAATAAGGGTGGCAAGTTACAAATTTTGTGAATTGCTTTTATCCACAAGGTGTTCTATCAGTCTTTGAAGGTCCCAGATCATACCTTATATATTTTAGAAATTATGGCTCACACAAAAATTCAAAGTGAAAAGGGCAATAACTGAGAAGGAGGGAGTGCAGAGTTATGGTTCTTGTGCAATGCACTTCTTTACAATGTGTCCTATTAGTGTTTGCAGTTTCAAGATGATGGATTTTGAAGTTTGGAAGTTATGGTCTTTACAAAAATTCAAACTGAAAATTAACAAATGGCAATAACTCAAATAATAAAGATGGCAGAGTTATGATTCATGTGCAATGCACTTCTCCATAATGGATTCTATCAGTGTATGCAGTTGCAAGTTACTAGCTTTTATAATTTGGAAGTTATGGCCGGGATAAAAATTCAAACTGAAAATTAACAAAGGGCAATAACTCAAAAAATAAAAGTTGCAGAGTTATGTTTCATGTGCAATGCACTTCTCTATAATGGGTTCTATCAGTGTATGAAGTTCCAAGTTAATAGCTTTTACAGTTCAGAAGTTATGGCCTGGACAAAAATTCAAACTGAAAATTAACAAAGGGCAGTAACTCAAAAAATAACGTTGGCAGAGTCATGGTTCATGTGCACTGTACTTTTCCATAATGTGTTCTATCAGGGTATGTAGTTTCAAGTTGATATCTTTTACAGTTTGGAAGTTATGGCCTGGACAAAAATTCAAAGTGAAAATTAACAAAGGGCAATAACTCAAATAATATAGGTGACAGAGTTATGATTCATGTGCAATGCACTTCTCCATAATGGGTTCTATCAGTGTATGAAGTTCCAAGTTAATAGCTTTTATAGTTTAGAAGTTATAAAAATTCAAACTGAAAATTAACAAAGGGCAGTAACTCAAAAAATAACATTGGCAGAGTTATGGTTCATGTGCACTGCACTTCTCCATAATGTGTCCTATCTATGTATGTAGTTTCACATTGATACCTTTCATAGTATGGAAGTTATAGCTGGAATAAAAAATTCAAAGTGAATAGTTGGTTATTTCAGAAATCAAGGGCAGATAATTTTAGAACGCAAACAGCGATCCAAATTCTAAGACCCAGGTGCACAACTAGACATCATGGAGATTCATTGTGGCAAGTTTCAAATAATTCCGATGGAAACTGTAGGAGGAGTTGCGCAACAAGAAATTGCTAATGGACCGACGGACGGACGGACAACCGGGGGTATAACATAATACGACCCTTCGGGCGTATAAAAAGGAGAAAATGCTGGTTACCAGCATTTTCTCTTTTTCACACTATGTTTTTTTTCAAAAGCCTTCTTCCTAAGGGTCGTTAAAACTTGGGATCATGCTGAAATGGGTTAACTCGTGATGTGCCTTCCACAACTACAGATGCATTTGAGGCCATTAAATCCTTTGCCACACAATTCCGACTTTTAACAACTTTGAAGAGAGCATTGGAAAACATTGTGGGAAAAGGAGAAAATGTTGGAAAACAGCATTTTCTCCTTTTCCCACTGTGCTTTCATCCCTATCAAAAACAAATTTCATCATTTGAGCCACTTTTGAGTAGTCGTCTGCAAATGCTTTCAGTCTGGAGAAGTCCAAAATTTTACCGTTTGGTAATAGGTTATAGATCAAGGTGAGACTGCACAAAACATGCAAATTTGTTCATGTTTTCAAAAGTAAACTATGGCAAGGTAAATAAGCTTTAGGAAAGGGAAGCATAAGCTGGATCTTTCTTACAGTATGAAAATCCTATTTTTTTTTTCAAACCTGTTGGCTTTTAAGCACAACTCGATGGATTTTTGTAGGAAGTGTAAGTCAAGATCAGAGTGCATAGAATGTATTCTGTCCAACATAGTGATGTTGTTCAATTGCAAAGGTGGACAGACATGATAATAATTTCAAGTAGTCATATCAAAGGACTGAAGGTCCTGAAAGTCGCACTAATGGTGAAACCTTGATATTTTGGGACTGATAGGTGGTCATCACCCTTTTACAGGACAATCTTGCTTTTACGTAATTCAAACAGCTTTGGAAAACAGAGCTGAAAGAAAGAAAAACTCATTTTTTTTTACTCAAGGTTTTCTTCCAATTAGACTCAAATTTAATGGTTTACCGTAAGTCAAATTTGATTAGTTTTCAGCAATTCTTCGATTTTGACTAGTCTGCAATTTAGTTGAGCAAATGCCGTTACTTGTAATAGGCAGCTTCCCACCAAGTTAGATCTTTTCATTTTTCTTTTTCTTTAATATATCCATGTTGGCATATAGCCTGACATAATATACCCAAAACAATATTAAATGTATGTCATTGGTCACCTCTATTACTTGGAACTTACTGAAACAGTGCCACTGCATACCGATGCTAGCACCTGACAATTTTTGAAAAGGGACACATAAGGGACATCTCTGTGAAATCATTTCAAAATCTGACCAACCATTTCAGTGAAGAAGAATTTTCAAGAATTTCTTCATGTCCGAATAGTGCAAGTGGACCCCATTTACCAGAGCCATGCTTCTTGATGGATCAGAATTTCGAAAACATTTTTGAAAATGGTCACCCAAGGAAGATTGCTTTGAAATTATTTTAAAATCTGATCATGGGTTTCAGAGAAGGTGAATTTTCAAGAAATTCTTCATTTCCATATTGTAGCCCCAATTCCCCTGAGCCATGTTTCTTGGCAAATCAAAATTTCGCGAACAAGTTTTTAAAAGGGTCACCCAAGGAACATCTCTGTGAACTTTTTTCAATATCTGATCAGCCGTTTCAGAGAAGTAAGAATATTCAAGAATTTCTGCATGTCCATATAAGTACAAGTAGCCCCCATTCACCAGAGCCATGTTTCTTGATGGATTGAAATTTTGCAAACAATTTTTGAAAAGGGTCACCCATAGAACATCCCTGAGAAATTATTTCAAAATCTGACCAGTGGTTTCAGAGAAGAAGAATTTTTTAGAATTTCTTCATTCCTGTATAGTGCAAATAGCCCCCATTCACCAGAGTCATGTTTCTTGACTGATCAAAATTTCACGAAAAAGTTTTGGAAAGGGTCACTTAAGGTAGTGGACCCGTAATAAGCATAGTGCAGCATGGCATAAAATTTCTGGACAGTTGATAAGACATATTTTGTACAGATATGATACTGTTGCACATTTTTGACCGAACAGAAATTCCTTCGGGGTCCGTCTTGAAATTATTTGTTGATAATTTTGTTAGTTTCCAGAAAAGGGAGGTAATTATCATATCCATTTGTAATGAAATTATAGTAGTTATAGATTTATAAATGATAATTCTAGGAAGGATAAAAAAGAAAAAGTGGCTCGGTGAAAGTAGTACAATAGTGCTCAATTTTAATCTTAGCAGATTTTCTAGGGTAATATTATAGTGGAAATAGCTGTGTTCTATTACGGGTCCACTACGTTAAGGAACAACTCTGTGAAATTATTTTAAAATCTGGCCAGCTGTTTCAGAGAAGATTTTTAAAGAATTTCTTAGAAAACTGTTTGGTTGCCATGGCAACCAAAACTTTTGACGTAATCAAATTCTGTGAACAATTTTCAAAGAGGACCTCCCAAGGAACATTCCAGCCAAGTTTGGTCCATATTGGCCCAGCAGTTTTGGAGGAGTTGATGTTTAAAGAATTGTTGATGACGCATGACGGATGACAGACACCAGGTGATCCTAAAAGCTTCCCTTGAGCATGTTGTGCTCAGGTTAGCTGAAAAAACAGTCCTAAGGTTTTTCATCTCAACCAAACTGACTCTCAAACTATAAAAAATATTTGCAAAGTAATTAATAACTATGCAATCTACAACAGGTTAAAGACCATTGTGAATAATTAGTTTAACTCATTACCAGACCAGCCCAATTTTAGGCTTGTCCAAATTGAAAGCATTTGCATACGACAAAATAAAAGTGACAGAAAATTTGAAATTTGTTTTGTGAAGGTTAGAAAAAATTGTGGGAAAAGGAGAAAATGCATTTTTTTCCCTTTTCCCACAATGTGTTCTAAAGGCTTCTTTCTCAGGGTAGTCGAAATTAGGGATTGTGTGGTAATGGGTTAATCACCACATTAAATTTGTTACACTCTTTTTGAGTGCTGAAATTGGATCTTTGCTATCCAAACAATGTAATTAATGTATCACATTTCTGTTATATCATTTCTTTAACCCATTACCACACAATCCCTACTTTTGACGCCCCTGAGAAAGAAGCCTTTTGAAAACACTGTGGGAAAAGGAGAAAATGCTGGTAACCAGAATTTTCTCCTTTTCCCACAGTGTTTTCTATCCTTCCCAGTACAAATTTCAGTTTTTCAGTCACCTTTATTTTGTCGTCTGCAAATGCTTTCAATTTAGACCAGTCCAAATTTTCTTGTGTGGTAAAGAGTTAAATGTGCTGATGCTTATGGTTTTTTTTTTTTCATATATAAAACATATTTTTATAATGATGGATAAATATTTTTAAAGTATCCAATATGCTTTTTTTTTTCATTAATAGTAACTTTATCTTCCTTAAAAAAAAAAAAATAGAAAGAAAAACGTGATTTTATCACTAAGCATTTGATTCACTTCGCTATGTTTATTGTTAAATAAGTTTCATCATTGGTTTTAATCATGTAAGGCAAATTTAAAATAAAGCAAGAGTTATAAATCGTCTTGATGACGAATACGTAATTTCTATTAATTTTTACATAAATTGAAGTTAGAAATACTATAAAAATCATGTGTTCATTTTGACTACACATTGGGTACGTTTTGACTCCACTTGGGTAGGTTTAGACTTCATTTGGGTAAGTTTTGACTCCATTCGGGTACGTTTTGACTTGGGTACGTTTTGGTTTGAGTACGTTTTGACTGTAAACCCCCTCAACAGTGCAACTGTCAATGTACGGTCGTAATTGCTGTACTTTACCTTGCGTTTTTATATTTCATGTTGTATTTACTGTATACGGAGGGGATGAAATATCCTTGTCGCCACTCTTTTGGGGTCCGAACAAATGCAGTAATCAACATTTTAACTTTACTGGTGTTAATCGTTATACATGTGCGTTTGTTTTCTATCCCGTCCGCCATTTGCATTTTCTTAATCAAAGTACAATTTTGTACTTCAAATTTAAGCTAATCAAAGACCTAAAATACTAGAATTGATAGCAAAAGTTCATGTCTGATTTCCATAAAACCGTGTATGTAAGCGTTTCGCATGCAGTTTTATGTGTTACAAAAGTTTTTTGATGTGTAATGGAATAGTTTTTGGGTGTTTTGGGGTATTCGAGTGGTTTGGGGTGTTTCATCCGAGACGTGCGTTACAAACTAGGTCAAAGCTGCGGAACGAAACAAATTTTCAAATTTAGAGCGAGTTTTACGATATTTAACCCTGAATTCATGGTTTGCATGGTTTAAAAGAGTTGATTTCAAATGACATCACTCGAGTCCGAAATTCCACCCTTATAAGCGAAGCTCTACCGGTCTCGATAATACAAGAATATTTACAGTAAGGTGCTCTGGATAAGCCATATTAATTCGCGATCCCTTTTAAACTCACATTAAGCATTGATGGGGGATATCTTAGCTGAATTGTGTTTTCTTTATCCATCTAAACAAAGATAGATGTTAAATTTTCACATGATATACAAAATAACCGCATTTTTTTTTAATTTAAAATTTGAGTCACGTTCTCCTTTTTCTAGCGTAGGTATATGAGTTATATGAGTTACCGGGTCCAGTCCCATCATAAAGAACAAATTCCAGACATACCAAAGAAAAAGTAGTTCTACAGCGATTGGGTTAAAAGCAGAGTAACTGCACCTCGTTTATGAAGTATATACGACGTTTTTGATCCAATTTTTTGCATGATTCTTCAACCCACTATAGACACCCCCCAACCCACCCTGACCTCCTCGAGCTCATCGCAAAAAGTCGAACGTTTTGACAAACGTGCGACTTAAAAATCAGACATGCAGCTCAAAAGAGAGGACATTGGTTCAAAAGTTGACTGGATCTGGTCTATATGAACTTTGAAATTTTGCTGTGACCTTGATATTCAAGACTCACATTCTAAACCTCCATTTTGCATGTTGTCTCTGTAAAGTGGACATATATGTCTCTTTGGCACAAATAATTGACTTTTCATAATACATTTCTTTGATTTTATAACCCTATGGTTTTCGCCTTTAGAAAAAAAAAATCATTGGATAAAGGAGAAATCTTGGTAAATAGTTCAACTGCAAATCCAGTCATCAGGGCCCGTATTCACCAACCATTCTTAAGAAAATTCTTTGTCCTATTCTCCAGAGTTTTCTACATTTGTAAGTAACACAACTTTTGATTGGCTAAACCATTTGGTTTAGCCAATCAGAAGTTGTGTTACTTACAAATTTAGAAAAATTTGGAGAATAAGACTAAGAATATTCTCAAGAATGCTTGGGGAATATGGGCGCTGGTCTATATTTTGTCCTCTGCAAATGCTCTCAATATTCTGAACAAGACAAAGACTTTATCCTCTAAGACAGACTTCAACTCTTTACCAAATGACAAAATTTTCCAGTCCAAGTTTTGAAAGCTTTTAAATAAGACTAAATTAAAAGGAAATGAAAAATAAATGTCTGTTTTGACAAGGGTAGAAATAATTGTGTGAAAAGAGATAGAGGATATTTGTTTTTTTCAGTGTAAGATCGAAATTTATTTCATCGAGTGGACACCATCGGTAATATTTTCACGAGTGGCGCAGCCATGAGTGAAAATATTACCGATGGTGTTCACCGAAAAAATCAAATATTCTATTTATTTCATGCTTTTATCCCTTTCTGGGAGGAGCTCTGTCAAAATCCAGTACAGTTCTTTTCCCATATTCCCCGTGGCGTACCCCTCCCGCATAGCAACGTTACATCAAGCGCGAGAAATGTAAGGTATATGGCGTCATATTTCCCATCTGGTTGTTAGGCACGCGCAATTTACCTAGGCAACAAGAACGTGAAAATCGGTATTTTCACTGGTCGTACCAGTATAAGATCGAAAAATATTTTCACTGCTATTTCTCGATATCCTACCGGAAAGCATGAATTAAAAAATGCTGGTAACCAGCATCTTCTCCTTCCCACACAATGTTTAAAAAATGTTTCTCTCTTAGAACTGGGTAAAAGTTTTAACTCTTTACCACAATGATCCCAACTTTTAACGACCCTGAAAAAGAAGCCTTTTGAAAACATTGTGGGAAAAGGAGAAAATGCTGGTAACCAGCATTTTCTCCTTTTCCCGCAGTGTTTTCTACCCTTCCCAAACTAAATTTTAATTTTTCAGTCACCTATATCTTGTCGTCTGTAAATGCTTTCAATTTGGACCAGTCTAAAATTTTCTCGTGTGGTAAAGCGTGAAAGAAAATTGTTTGTCTTACCTAACATATTTTCCGTAGATAAGCATCAAAAAGCAGAGTTTGACCATATTCCAAGATTTACTTCCATTGTATTCCATCAGATTAAGGGCCATTGCACAGTGACTGTGACAGTTATCACAACAAAGATTATGCTGAAATATTAAAAAAGATAGAAGTTGTTAGTATTTATTTTATAAAAACATTGCGGCAAACGGGGACATTGCTCATGATGAGCAATTCTTTTTTGCCAGGATATATTAAAACTCTTAACCCTTTACTCCATAGACACTCATTTCTATGCATTGCTTGTAGGAACCTTTGGAAAACATTGTGGCAAAAGGTGAAATTGCTCGTGACGAGCAATTTCCCCTTTTGTCACAATGTTTTCTATGCTGTCAAAAGGTATCATATACACATAAGAAACGGCTTCATCCTTGCTGTTATTTAAAGTCAATTAGAGATACCATAGAAATGCCTTATGGGGTAATGGGTTAAGGCATTAAAGGTGGGTATTTAGAATTTTCACATGACACCAAACTAAAAAATATTCATATCATCGAAATTTATATGAAAAAACAATACAAATCATCAATGATTAAGAATCATAAAATTACCAAAAAAAATTTTTTTGGTGGTATTCCCTTAAAAGGCTACGTAGCCACTTAAGCTATTTTTAGATTTCTTGCCAAAAATCAATAAAGCATTGTGGGAATGTCAAGTGACTGGCACGTGACTAATAACGCTTAAATTCCATAACAAAATGAACATGTAATAATTATTTTCCATAATGTCTTCTTTGTACCCTATGTTTGAAACTCAATCTGTGTATTCCTGTATGTAGATGAGTGAATTGATCATCTAAAAATAGAACGTGTCTCCCGTCCGTGTCGACCTGGGCTGTAGTAAATCTCTAATTTCTCGTGTTGTCAGACCGTGTTCGACTACTGGCGTTTTATGAATGAAAATTAAAAGGCTTTGGGAGTAAAAGGATGATTTTTTGCACTTTTGTACAATTTTCTTCCCAAAATCTGAAGGGCCACCTTTAAAGCTTTGGTACCAAGCAAATATTTTTACAAGTGTATCAAAATAGCAACACTCTAAAATAAATAAAAAATTGATCTTTTCCTTGTTTTCATCCATTTTTGTAACTTATTCTATCTTTATTTCATGAAAATATAATTGTTCTTCTACCTTCATGCCAAATGTCCCTGACAGTTACAAGGTTGTACAGATCACAACACAATGGACAGAAAATGTATTTCTTTCTATTGTGGCTAGCCATCAAGTTTAACCCTTTACTAAACAATCCCTGAGATAGAAGCCTTTTGAAAACATTGTGGGAAAAGGAGAAAATGCTGGTAACCAGCATTTTCTCCTTTTCCCACAATGTTTTCTATCCAGCTGGAAAGTACCGTAATTTTAATTTTGAGTTACATTAATTTTGTTGCCTGCAAGTGCTTTCAATTTGGACAAGCCTCAAATATTGTCTTTTGGTAAAGGGTTAAATTGAAGACAGATCCCTAGCGTCTCTTTACCCCACACACCTTATATCAGTTTTTTAACTACATTTACACAGCTACCTAGATTCTATACACTGTTTTAACAGTGTTTTGTTTACTTTCTGGCTGTATGCATACATCTTTAAGAGGCAAATAATAGTGAGTTATAACCATGAGAAAGAATACTTTACAAAACACTGGAGGAAAAGTAAATTGAGCCATGCCCTACGAAAAGGGAGTTTACTACATCTGCAAAGAGTATCGACCATGGCCTTAGACCTATAAAACAACTACTGTATATTCATAACATTCATAACAGATATTCATTTGACAGAGGAGAAAATTATCACTTCTTCACAGTATGGAAAGAACTGTGAGAAATGGAGCAGCTGCTTCTGTGCAAGAAATGGCTCCTTTTTCCTAAAATGCTTTCCAAAGCTGTAACAGTTGTATCTGTCATTATAGGTAAATTTAACTCTTTACCACACAATCCCGACTTTTAACGATCCAAAGGAAGAAGCCTTTTGAAAACATTGTGGAAAAAGGAGAAAATGCTGGTAACCAGCATTTTCTCCTTTTCCCATAATGTTTTCTACCCTCCCACAGGCAGAAATCATCATTTGGGTTACATTCAATTTGTCGTCTGCAAAAGCTTTCATTTTGGACCAGTCTAAAATTATGTCATTTGGTAAAGAGTTAAAGTTCAGCATTTGGTAAAAAAAGTTTTTTACCCCTAAGACTGCTGAGCGTGACACACGGACCTTTTGCAGACGGTGTAGCATAAGATCAGACTGCACAGAACAGAATGTGCAGTCTGATCTTGGATCCACACCGTCCAATGAGGAGCTAACATTCTACAAAAGATAGCTTTGAAATAGCAATAATATTTTTTGGTTTATTAGAATCATGGAATCGAAAATTTCATTTAATTATTCAACTGGACAATGATTTATACCATTCTTGTTTTATATTCTTCAGAAGCGTCATAAACACACTGGTCCCAGAAATCTTTAGAGTGCTGGCCTTTCTTTGTTCGAACTTTCTCTGGATTCAGTTGCCAGTACCTGTATGAGATGAAATGGAAATCAAAATTTATCCTTTAACCTTGTAACACACATGCATTTTAAAAACCCTGGAAAAGAAGCCTTTTGGAAACATTGTGGGAAAATTATTCTTATTCAAATTTTAGCCACAATAAGTATTAGACAATCTGGAGATTGTACAACAATACCCCTTTCTCTCTTTTAACTCATTACCACAAAATTCCTACTTTTGACACCCCTGAGAGAGAAGCCTTTAGAAAACATTGTGGGAAAAGGACAAAATGTTGGTAACCAACATTTTCTCCTTTTCCCACAATGTTTTCTGCCTTTCACAAATCAAATTTCAAATTTTCAGTCACTTCTATTATATCGTCTGCAAATGCTTTCAATTTGAACAAGTCTATAAATACTCTCGTTTGGTAATGAGTTAACTCTTTACCACATAGCAAAACTTCATACTCATCTATATTGAAGAATTCACAGAGGAAAATTGACTTGTTTTCGAAAAATGATGCTTGTTCTGGAATAGGTAGAAAACATTGTGGGAAAAGAAGCATTTTCTCTTTTTTCCCCACAATGTTTTCAAAAGGCTTCTTTCTCGGGGTTGTTAAAAGTCGGGATCATATGGTAAAGAGTTAAAAGATACCAGATCTGTCAAATAGTGTTTAATGCCACTTTGATACTTTCTACATTATTTAACCCTTCAGCACACAATCCTGGGTTTTATGACCCTGAAAAAGAAACAAACATTTT
Source organism: Tridacna crocea (assembly GCA_943736015.1). NCBI lineage: Eukaryota > Metazoa > Mollusca > Bivalvia > Cardiida > Cardiidae > Tridacna > Tridacna crocea. The sequence continues at coordinate 36,623,586 of OX031072.1, read as the reverse complement.
CTCCATTTCCTGCAATGTTTTCTACCATGTCAAAGACAGAAATCACCATTTTCAGTTAGATTTATCCTGTCCAAACGCTTTCAATTCGATTCATTCCAGAATTTTGTTGCTTGGTAAACAATTAACCCTTTACCAAATGACAAAATTTTAGACTGGTCCAAATTGAAAGTCCTTGCAGACGACAAAATAAACTTTACTGAAAAACTGAAATTTGTTTCCAGCAGGGTAGAAAACATTGTGGGAAAAGGAGAAAATGCTGATTTCCCACAATGTTTTCTAAAGGCTTCTTTCTCAGGGTCATCAAAAGTAGGGATTGTGTGGTAACGGGTTAAGTCATATTGCAAAACCTCACATACAATGTATTTCCTGGATATTTCCAATACTATGTTGGGATTAAAAAGTAACTTGCCCGGGGACACTTTTAGGACAAAACAAGAACCTCTGGACTACTTATCCAACACTGTAATTGGCTTGGACAAGCAGGTCTAAAATGTTCAAAGAGTGAAGCACAAATAAAGTATGTAATTGGCTATTCAATGATACTTACTTTGTTGGAGAGCCAAATGCCATATTATCTTCCTGCAAAAGGAAAATACTGTAATGCATGATCTGTTTCACTTCATTGCCAATTCTGTATTCAATGGCTGAGTGTATATGGCTTGCAACACACCAAAAGGGGCATTCGGACATCTGCGTTAAGTGTCGTCTCTGAGCAGTCCGCGCAGGCTAATCCGAGACGGCACTTTCCGTTTATAAATCGGATTTTTTTCTGTTTTGCACAAGTCTACTGAAGTACAAAATCTAATGAAGATGAGAAGGGCTGTGTCCGATTAGCCTGCGCGGACTGTGCAGGCTGATCCGAGACGGCATTTTACGCAAATATCCGAAAGTCCCTTTTCGCGTGTTGCAAGCCATATAATCTTCAGTCATTTTCTATGTCACCAGAAAAATTGTGAAAAGTGAAAAAGCAAATTTCTCTTCACAAGCATATGTATGTGTCTCTTTATTCTATGTGAACTCAAAGAGTAGCCTCACTTTTTTTTAACCCTTTACCATACAGTTCCGACTTTTAATGACTGAAAAAGAAGCCTTTAGAAAACATTGTGGGAAAAGGAGAAAATGCTGGTAACCAGCATTTTCTCCTTTTCCCACAATGTTTTCTATCCTTCCCAATACAAACTTTTATTTTCTGGTCCCATTTATTTTGTTTTATGCAAATGCCTTTGACTTTGATAGGTCTAAAATTTTGTCATTTGGTAAAGAGTTAAACCCTCTGGCAGCATTTTAGGTTTGTCTGAATCAAAAGCATTTGTAGATGACAAAATAAATGCGACTTAAAATTTGAAATTTGTTATGTGAAGGGTAGAAAACACTGTGGGAAAAGGAGAAAATGCTGGTTACCATCATTTTCTCCTTTTCCCACAATTTTTCTAATGGCCTCTTTCTCAGGGGCATCAAAAGTAGGATTTGTGTGGTAATGGGTTAAAGACAATTTGAAATTGTACATTTAGAAGTATGGATATTGTTATGGGACTGCAAGTCAGTCAAAACCAAAAATTTGATCCATTATTGATTGAGAAAATGTAAAAAAAGTCATCTCAAGTAAACACATTTTCACTAGTTGAATTTCAATGTTTGGAATGTTCTTCATATCACAAAAAAGTTACTACCACAACATATCAATAGTTTTCAAAATACTGAAGATGAAAAAATTAGATGTTTCAGTCTATTACAGATGTGAGTTTTTAATACTGATTGAATTTTAGAATGGAAAAATATCAAAGTTTTAACGCAATCACTGAACACTATAAAAAAAATTTATTCTGTGTACTTGGTGCAATCATTAAATTAAAAAGACATCCCTACTTACTTATTCCATAGTTCTAAATTATGCAAGGAAATCAGGAAATACCCAGATCAATTAATACTTACAGAAACAAAGTATGGTCCTGCAAAGTCTCTAATGACACCTGAACTTGTTCCAATACCCATGTGTCCAATAAAGGGAAAAAGCCATCTGAAGAGAGAGAAACCACAGTTTAATTCATTCCCACCCACAGGTGACTTTTTTGTGATTCACTAGACTACTTACGAAAACATTGTGGCCACAGGGACTGCAAGCAACCTTTTGTAATCATAACTTTGTTAACCGTAAACCACATGGCAAATTTGGATCTACCTGAACGTAAAGCGTAATAAAGCAGATGCCAAATGAACTCTTTACCAAACAACAAAATTTGGGACTGGACCAATTCGAAAGCATTTGCAGACGACAAAATAAATGTCACTCGAAAATTGAAATTTGTTCCCAGAAGGATAAAAAACACTGTAGAAAAAGGAGAAAATGCTGGATACCAGCATTTTCTCCTTTTCCTACAATGTTTTCAAAAGGCTTTTACCTCAGGTTCGTAAAAACCAGGTATCATTTGGTAAAGGGTTAACCCATTACCAAATGGCAAAATTTTAAACTTGTCCAAATTGAAAGCATTCACACGACAAAATAAAAGTGACTGAAAATTTGAAATTTGTTTTGTGAAGGGTAGAAAACATTGTGGGAAAAGGAGAAAATGCTGGTTACCATTTTCCCATCACCTGTTGCAGTTTCCCATCACCTGTTGCAGTAAAAATGTTCTCTGATGGTAAAGAGCTAGCAAAGAGATTTTTTATCAGAGATAAAAAATCTGTCAAAACTTTTTGATGAACTAATAATTAGTTCAGCTGTTTTCAAAGACAATGTAGAGGTACTGTCTCAGCCTTACCATGACATCATCGTGTAAAACCTTTTTGTAATATCCCTATCATTACTGATGATATAAATTGGCTTTTTTAACTCTTTACCACACGAGAAAATTTCAGACTGGTCCAAATTGAAAGCATTTGCAGACAACAAAAAAAAGATGACTAAAAAATAGAAATTTGTTCTGGGAAGGGTAGAAAACACTGGGAAAAGGAGAAAATGCTGCTTTTCAAAAGGCTTCTTTTTTTTAGGGGCATCAAAAGTAGGGATTGTGTGCTAATGGGTTAAAGAAGCCAGGAGAGGTCGGCATCAATGTTTTCAAATAGTTTATTGGCTTTTAATTTCAATACATTTTGGTACATGTGAACCAACAAGTAAAAAAGCCACCGCATAGAAACCTCATAATTATGCTGTACATGACGGTCATTTGGCCAACTTGTCACTCTTTTAAGTCGCATGATCTTGTCCAGCAGTCTTCTTTCTCCAATTAGCAGGGGGCAGTGACCATGATCCATATATCTTTTATACAGTTATGCCCCTTTCTCTGATTAGAATTTTTCATTGTATATCAAGCAATTGCAGTAAGGTATTTGGCACCGTATCTGCTTTTCTCCTTTTCACATAATGTTTCAAAACTCTTCCTAAGAATATTTAAAACTCTGGATTGTGAGCTAAAAGGTTAACTCTTTACCACGTGACAAAATTTTGGACAAGTCCACTCTGAAATCATTTTCAGATGTCAACATAAAAACGACTCAAATACTAAAACTGGTCTTGGGAAAGATAGAAAGTACTGTGAGAAAATGCTGGTTACCAGCATTTCCTCTTTTCCCACAATGTCTTCAAAATACTTCTATATCAGGGTCGTTAAAGGTCTGGATTGTGTGGTAAAGGGTTATGTGGGAAAATTCCACATGTAATTTTGATTGGTGCAATCAATAAAAACAGGGTGCATTTTGCTTGTGCAGTGTAATACAGACTCATAGCCAAGTCTGTCACTTACTGGGCTTGAAGCCTAGACGCTTTGAATCCCTTTTAAGTTAACAGACATTCTAAAAATAGTACCAAAATAATTGTTTCAAGTTCCAAGTTTTCTTTTTTCTGTAATAGTTAACTCTTTATCACATGACAAAATTTTAGACTTGTCCAAATTGAAAATGTTTGCAGACGACAAAATAAACATGTCAGAAACTTGACTTTTAAAGACTAGTAAACATTGTGGGAAAAGGAAAAAGTGCTGGTTACCAGCATTTTCTCCTTAACCTACAATATTTTCAAAGGCTTCTTCTTCTGCCCTTCTTCTGTACCGTTAAAGCCAAGGATTGTTTGGTAAAGGGTTAAAGTGGGCCGTTTTTACCCACTCCCCAATAATTATGGCAATAATGAAACCCAGAGATCTATTCGAACGATAAGAAAAATATATAATGAGTGTTCTATTACGTTAGACATGGAATGGGAGTCCATACGATACAATTTGGATATCTTTTTCTGTGGTGGTCGATTTCATATCCATTGTGCATCGGTAATGTCATTTGTATGGGTTGTTTTTCTGAATCTTCTTGACGGTTCGGACTAACAGCCATCATAAACAAAAGGATACCTTTGTAAATGAAACATTGTATTATCACACCAAGACGTAATTAAATTACTTGAAAGATAAAAATCAAGAAAAATTTCTTGAATTAGATACAGATATTTATTGAATTAAATCTTATATCAATTTTACAGACTTATTCTTTGTGTTTCTTTCTTAATGTTTTTTAATCAGAATCTCTTTAAATTAGCGATCCCTTAGAATGGATTTTGCGTATAATGATTTTTTGAGTATTCCGATCTGAATCACGAAACGCTTATGAAGGTTTGATGAAAAATCTGTGAGTCCTATGAAACCAGTCTAAACCCGCTCATGGACGTTCGCCAGGCAAGAAGAGCGAAGTTTCACATCATCTTTCAATCAGTGAGTATGGTTAGATTTGCATAATTTGTCTCAAAATGTTGTCATTTTTTTGCATTTAGTTTTCACAAACATGAAAGAAAGCAGTAAAGTAGCTGAAAAACTTCTTAAAAGTTAACACAGCAGGCAACTGTTGCTCAATGTTGATTCGCGATTGTTTATGTCCTGTCATCAAATTATTGACGTTTTCAGTTGTAGAAAAGCATGTCTGATACAGAAGACGTACAAGACATAAAGAAAATGGCAGACGACGGATTTATCTACCAGCTCAGAAAGATTGGACCTGCAGCATCTTGCCCAAAAGTGCCAGAAATGATGAGGTAAATTGTTTGACATACCTTCAGTCTGAAGGTGTCTGCTCTGATGCTGTTTTTGTGACTGGTCTTCGCATACACCTTCATATGAACCCTCATTAACCCTTTACTCCATAGATACTCGTTTCTACGCATTGCTTGTAGGAGACTTTGGAAAACATTGTGGCATAAGGTGAAATTGCTCGTGAGGAGCAATTTCACCTTTTGCCACAATGTTTTCTATGCTATCAAAAGGTGTCATAAAAACATAAGAAACGGCTTCATCCTTGCTGTTATTTAGGGTCAGTTAGAGATACCATAGAAATGCCTTATGGGGTAAAGGGTTAAGCACATCTGGAATAAATATAATTTTACCTGCATCTTTTCAAAAGACTCTATGCGACAAAATTTCCAATGACAGCTAATAAAATAGGCATGAATCATTAGATAAATTATTAATCTTTAACATCACCCAAACTGTACTGCAAAATACCAATTAAATCTATGGAAATTCACATTTCTTCCCAACATAAATGGATCCAATGTAATTTGTAAACAACACAGGGACTTCTGTTAAACAGGCATGCGCACCCTGCGGAATTTGAATATTGTACAGTTTCTAACCCTTATAATCATTTCCGTACAAGGTGCCTTTGTCAACAGCGAAATTCGCAACTAAACCGTCCTGTAGCGTGTCAGAGATACTATGATTTCTGTTGAGACATGCGCATTGAATTTGATGATATCACCATGTTTTGATTTCTGGTGAAGTAGGTCAACGGTTATTTACATTGAAAAGTAGAGATTTGCATGGAGAAAAGATTTAGATATTAACAAACGTCAGTCTTTTTGTAAAGATTAATCATTTATCTAACGATCCATGTCCATTTTATTAGCTGTCATTTGAAATTTTGTCGCATAGAGCTGTTTGAAAATATGCAGGTAAGATCATATTTATTCCACATGTGTTTAATGAGTGCTGATATGAAGGTGAATGCGAAGACCAGTTACAGAAATAGCATCGGAGCAGACACCTTCAGATTGAAGGTAAGCTTCCCCACTACTTTACGTCTCCCTTAATTCTTATGCAAGAAACATTCTATAATTAAAATATATAAAGTAAAATATGAAAAAATACCCACCCGTATATAGAGAAACACAAGTAATGCAAGGCCTCAATTACTCCCAAATAAACAGAAGTGCCAAAATCACATATAAAAGAGTGATCACAATGTCCTTTACCTTGGCGACAGATTAACACCAAAGTTTAGCTTGATACCATAAGGTCTCCCAGTTTGATTCCTAGCAGCAGATGTCACATTTGGGACATTTCAATAATCTCCACTATCTGTGCAAGTACTGGTATTGTTTCCAGGAAGCAGAATCAAGAAAGATTAGTGTAAGTTAAATGACCTTGTTTTTCAATTAGTGCAAAATAAATGTTTAAACTGAAAGAATTGGCAGACAACCAATTAGACATTGCTCTAATGGGAAGATTTATTTTTGTCATTGTAGAAAAAAGCATGGGAAAAGGAGAACATGTTTGTTACTACTATTTTCTCCTTTTCCTCAAATGCTAACAGAACCCCTCTGTGCTCAGGTCAAATAAAATTCTTGATCGTTTGTTAAAATCCTTCTACTGAGCTGGAATTCTCTTGTATAGAGAAATTTTTATCAAAAAGCTGAAGAGCAATTGCTCAACAGAAATGTCTCGATCAAAAGCATCATGGAGGTTGCCTTGACCTGGATCCAAATTCACTTTGTGGAATCCCCAAAGATTCAAAGTGCTACAAATCTGCAATTAGCATGAACTTAACCCGTTACCAAACGATGCCTGGTTTTTATGACCCTGAGACAGAAGCCTTTTGGAAACATTGTGGGAAAAGGAGAAAATGCTGGTAACCAGCAATTTCTCCTTTTCCCACAATGCTTTCTATCCTGCTGGAAACAAACTTATATTTTAGAGTTATGTTTATTTTGTTGCCTGCAAATTGCTCTCAAATTGGACCAGTCTAAAATTTTGTCATTTGGTTCAGAGTTAAGGAAAGAAGCAGTATTCTAGCCGACATAGGTAACATAGTGCAAAGTCAATACCATCATAATAAAAGCGTCAAGATATATATCCACAGTCATCCTAATTTCTTCGGAGTTCTCGGTACTCATACTTGCTAGGCTACACTGTGTCTACTCCAGTGACAATCAAAATGCTCCACAGGGATTTGACCATTTCTGAATTTTTGAACTGTGGCGGTTCTGTTACACTTTCAGTATGCTCTGTAACAATGTGGTTGTATTTCCTTTGTGCTTTTGCTTTGTTCTTGGTACCTGAGCTGCGATTATGGCAATTTATGCCATAGTTATGCCAGTCAGAGTATTGTATGCAACGCTTACTTTACTATTTTGATGGCACCTAAATCTATTTACATTTATGGGTCTACAATATGACACCTGAAATTACCAGCTCTCTTTAGCCGAGTACAATGACTGTAATGGAGCCTTTGCTCTGCCTACAATTTTGGACAAATACAGAAATTTTTGGCTCTCCTTCATAGTCCTGCTTGTCTCTTAACCCTTTACACCAGAGATACTCATTTTAACTTATCAACAACAGACAGCTTTTGAAAAAAATTGTGGGAAAATGAGAAATTGCTCGTAACAAGCAATTTCTCATTTTCCCCACAATGTTTTCCACTCAATCATATATTTGTATCCTCATGTGTCCATATTTTAGACATCATATCTTTATTTGCCGCTGAAATGGAAGAGCCTCAAATTGGCATATCAGGTAAAGGGTTAACACCCCAATCTGTTGTTCATAATAACTAGCCAAAGCAGTTGAAGTGACAAATTTATAATAAAATGTTGATGAAGCTCTACAGAAGCTCAGCCCCAGAGCTTTTTCGGTAGTTAGGTCTCGGTAGCAAGGTGGTAAGAGTAGAACAGCGTAGCCTGAAATTCCCTGCTATAGTGTGAGAGTAGTAAAAACATCATGGAGAGACCTCTAGTGTTGCAAAATTGCAAGAACATGATACTGATTTGCTCATTTAAATCATCATTAAAGCATTCTACTTGTAAAGCCTTTTGTACACGCTTTTAAGCAGGTTCCAAAAAATTCACTTGTCTGCACATCCATACTTGTAAAAATTTAGTGAAGGCAGGTGGTTTATCCTTCTTTGTCAAACTGTAGGACGAGTGCAAAATGGCGGGAGGAACTGCAAGACTTCTGAATTTTTTACCCTGCTTTTAAGCTCAAAATTTTTTCACATGATGCAGCAGCGCTTCTTCAGCAATTAGGAAGATTTTAGATAGACTTTATAATTATCATAAGTTTTTGAATTTATCTTGAACCTTTAACCCTTTACCCCACAAGGCATTTCTATGGTATCTCTAATTGACCCTAAATAACAGCAAGGATGAAGCCGTTTCTTATGTGTATATGACACCTTTTGATAGCATAGAAAACATTGTGGCAAAAGGTGAAATTGCTCGTCAGGAGCAATTTCACCTTTTGCCATAATGTTTTCTAAAGGCTCCTACAATCAATGCGTAGAAATGAGTATCTATGGAGTTATGAAATTCATTTCTGAAAGCAAAAAAAAAAATATTGGGAAAGCTAGAAAAAAATTTTAGTTTTCAACACTTTCTTGTTTTTGAAAATTTTGTTTTGTATTTGGCGAAGGGTTCACTCTCTACTGGTCAGCAAAAGTGATAGACTGGTAACCAGCATATTCTCCTTTTCCAACAATGTTTTCTTACCTATCAGAAACAAATCCAATTGTTTGAGTCACATTTAAATTGTCACATGCAAATCCTTTTTTGACTAGTCTAAGATATTGTTGTTTTGTAGAGAGTTAAATTATTTGATTTGTTTACAAAAGTTCTAGATCGTGCCTCCCCACTGTTCAAGAGGCTTTCAAATCTAAATTTTATACAGTCACACATATTCTGGTGATCCGAGGAAAGCAATAGTTCCTACTGTATTGGACTAGAATACCCATACATTATAAAAAACTAATAATTTTTCACAATTTCTAGTGGGATATCAATTTTTTTCTATCCTAAAATAATATGTTGTTAAAAACACCACAAACAGGGTTTTGCAAAAAACTCCCTTGTCTTCTTTCTCGACCTTCGTGTACGAACAAACAACTGCCGGATAAAGCTAGGTTTATTAGATCAACCCTTTATTAGGTCTGTAAATAATGAAAACAGGATAAAATGTAGTATGTTGCATAAATTAAATTAAAGAATAAAGTACTTGTAGGAGGAAATGAGTGAAGCATAATTGATGGGAGTTCTTCCGTTGACTGCTCTACATGTATTCATCTTAACTCTTTACCACACAAGAAAATTGTAGACAAGTCCAAATTGAAAGCATTTGTAGATGACAAAATAAATGTGACTCAAAAATTCAAATTTGTTTCAGGAAGGGTAGAAAACATTGTGGGAAAAGGAGAAAATGCTGGTTACCAGCATTTTCTCCTTTTCCCACAATGTTTTCAAAAGGCTTCTTTCTCAGGGTCATTAAAAGTCGGGATTGTGTGGTAAAGAGTTAACTCTTTACCAAAGGACAAAATTTTAGACTAGTCCAAATTGAAAGCATTTGCAGATGACGAAATTAATGTGACACAAATATTGAAATTTGTTCTGTGAGGGTAGAAAACATCATGGGAAAAGGAGAAATCGCTGGTTACCAGCATTTTCTCCTTTTCCCATTATGTTTTCAAAAGGGTTCTTTTCCAGGGTCGTGAAAACCAGGGATTGTTTGGGAAAGGGTTAACTCTTTACCGCACAATGCCAACTTTTATTGCCCTGAGAAAGAAAGCTTTTGAAAACATCGTGGGAAAAGGAGAAAATGCCGGTAACCAGTAATTTCTCCTTTTCCCACAATGTTTTTTATCCTTCCCAAATCAAATATAAAATTCTTTACACTGTATTCACATTTAATTTGTCGTCTGCAAATACTTTCAATTTGGACTAGTCTAAAATGTTCTCCTTTGGTAAAGGGTTATCGCTTTACCACACAACAGTGTTTTGGACTGTTCCAAACTGAAAGCATTTGCAGATCACACAGGAAATGTGGTTCAAATGGTAGGACATGTATTCGATAAGGTGGAAAGCACTGTGGGAAAAGGAAAAAAAATGCTGGTTACCAGCATTTTCTCCTTGTTCTACAATGTTTTCAAAATGCAACTTCCTCAAGAACCTCTAAACTTGAAATTTGTGGTTAAGATTTAAATCTACTTGGTTAACCCTCTACCAAACAATTTCAAGAACCAAAAAGAGGGGATTATTATTAACAGTGTGGGAAAAGGAGAAAATGCCATTAACCATTTTCCTGTCTTTTCTACAAAGTTTTATTCCCTTTTAGAGTCAAGTACCATTGCTGGAGCTAATAATTACTTGGTCCTCTACCTGTGCCTTTGGTGTTAGTTGGTCTGATATTTTGTCATATACATGTAGTAAAGTTTACTCTTTTAGACCCTTGACAAAATTTTAGGCTTGTCCATGGATATAGACAGCATTAACCCTTTACCAAACAATCCCTGCCTTTTGCGACCCTGAGGTAGAAGCCTATTGAAAACACTGTGGGAAAAGGAGAAAATGCTGGTAACCAGCATTTTCTCCTTTTCCCAAAATGTTTTCTACCCTGCTGGAAACTAATTTCAATTTTTGAGTTATGTTTGTTTTGTCGTCTGCAAGGGCTTTCAATTTGGACAGATTAAAATTTTGTCGTTTGGTAAAGGGTTAATTGAGAACAAATAAAACGAGGTGGAAATGATGAGATTATCTTTCATAGTACAGAAAACCTTGTGGGAAAAGGAGAAAATAGTGGTTTCCGACAAACTTTACATGTTCAAAATGTTTTCAAAAGGGTGCTGTCCCAGGGTCCCATCAAACCACAGGATCAGTTGATAAAGGTTAACACTTATGCAAACAATCCCAGTTTTTTTACTTTGAAGAAAAAAAGCTTTTGAAAACAATGTGGGAAGTGGAGAAAGTGCAGGTAACTTGTAGCATTTTTCTCGTTTTCCAAATATGTTTTGACCTGATCAAAGAAAATTATTATGTACCTTGATTTTATCTACTAGTTATTGGAATATTGACATCTGCAATATTAATGCTTTCAATTTGGATGAGTTTTAAATTTTGTTATTATGTAAAGTGTTAACTCTTTACCACACAATCCCGACTTTTAATGACCCTGAGAAAGAAGCCTTCTGAAAACATTGTGGGAAAAGGAGAAAATGCTGGTAACGAGCATTTTCTCCTTTTCCCGCAATAATTTTTACCCTTCCCAAATGAAATTTCTATTATTTACTCACATTCATTTTGTCGTCTGTTTGGTAAAGAGTTAAGTGGTTTCATTGAATTCCTTATAATAGATAAAGATGATCCGTACATTCTTCATCTGTAGTAGAATTTGAAATTTTACACCCCCCCCTGCTGGTGACAGGTTCAGAAAAGTATGGTTGTTTGTTCAATTTATTGTGTTGTTTTCAGCACTAAATTAGTTTTACTGTGGTACCAATGTAAATATCTGTTTTTCCATGGAGTTTTTTTAACTATTTCGCACTGTATTAATCACAAGCTCCCTTTATGCATGTAAAACCCTACCAAACGACAAAATTTTAGACTGGTCCAAATTGAAAGCGCTTGCGGATGACAAAATGAAAGAAACTCAAAAATTGAAACTGGTTTCTGGCAGCATTTTCTCCTTTTCCCACATTGTTTTCAAAGGGCTTTCTTCTCAAAGACGATATTTTAGGCTTGTCCAAATCGAAAGCACACGCAGATGACAAAGTGAAATTAACTAAAAAATTATAATTTGTGAAGGGTAGAAAAGATTGTGGGAAAAGGAGAAAATGCTGGTTACAAGCATTTTCTCCTTTTCCTACAGTGTTTTCAGAAGGCTTTATTCTTAAAGTCGTAAAACCAGGGATTGTTTTGGAAAGGGTTAACTGACAGAGCCACAGGGCTTGGCTATAGAAAAGGCAGTTAGATGAAAAACAGATTTAAAATCACTGTTAAAAGCGTCCTTCAAATGGTTAATACATAATGTGTATTTCTATAAACAGCCTGTACTTTATACTATGAACCCCTCTAGTCACATGCAAACCCAACAGACTTTCACCATAGAAAATGACACCAAAATAATTGCAATTGCATGGTGGCTTTTTTCAACAGTGTTTAGCATTTTCTCCTTTTTCCCACAATGTTTGCAACAGCCTTCTCTCTTGGTGTCATTAAAACTTAGGATTATGTGATAGACCATAGTTTCACAGGTGTGAATCATTATAACCCCCCCCCCCCACAATGTAGTGGAGGGGTTTATACTGGAATCGCCATGGCTGTCTGTCTGTCCGTCCATCTGTCTGTAGACACAAATTTGTCTGGAGCAATACTATGACAATTTTTGATGTACTGAACTCAAATTTACACACAGCGTTCCTATATATATGAAGTTGTACATGTGCAATTTTCATGGCCCTGCTGCGATTTGTGACAGAATTGTCTCCCCTTGAACTTTTTTCAATTCTTACTTTTGTACTGTAACATACTGCATTCTTTGACAAAGAACTGTTTTTGTGACAAGGAGCTGGGGGAGGGTATAATCATGTTTAGTGATAGCTCTAGTTTTATTTGTTTATTTTCTTCTTTAGATTAAGCCTGGGGTTGACTAGAATTGGACGTGGGCAGCACAATGACTACTTTCTAGACTCAGCCTTGTTGAAGAACTTTATTTCAAGATCCCATGTTGAGATTACAGGAAAAAAGAATGAAAATGGAGAGATAGAGTATGTGATGAACGACAAGGGACTCAATGGGACATTCGTTAATGATGTCCGGGTATGTATCAGTCTTGGCAGATGTTGCTTCATCGTTATTTATTGCAGTTATCCGCCTAACTCTTACTAATGAATGGCTATTGCATCATGGGATTTATCTGAGAAAGGACTGACAGACCATGAGCTACTGTAGTTATCTGCCTAACTCTTACTAATGAATGACTATTGCATTATGGGATTTATCTGAGAAAGGACAGACGGACCATGAGCTACTGTACTTATCTGCTAACTCTGATCAATAAATGACTATTGTATTATGGGATTATCTGAGAAAGGACAGACAGACCATGAGCTACTGCAGTTATCTGCCTAACTCTGATCAATAAATGACTGTTGCATTATAGGATTTATCTGAGAAAGGACAGAAAGACATGAACTACTGTAATTATCTGCCTAACTCTGATAGATAAATGACCATTGCATTATAGGATTTATCTGAGAAAGGACAGACAGACCATGAGCTACTGCAGTTATCTGTCTAACTCTGATCAATAAATGACTATTGCATTATGGGATTTATCTGAGAAAGGACAGACCATGAGCTACTGTAGTTATCTGCCTAACTCTGATCAATAAATGACTATTGCATTATCGGATTTATCTGAGACAGGATAGACAGACCATTAGCTACTGTAGTTATCTGCCTAACTCTGATCAATGAATAACTATTGCATTATGGAATTTGTCTGCCTTACTGTTACCAGTAATTTAAAAGTTGTATGATGTGACTTATCTGTAAAAGGGAAGAAAACGTGGAAAAAGGAGAAAATGCTTGTTACCAGCATTTTCTCCTTTTCCCACAATGTTTTTAAAAGGCCCCTTCTATGCTAGGTTCATTCAGATACAGGAGTGTTTAACATACTGCTGGGAGAAATATATCTTTTTAACGTTTTACCCAACAGTTCCACATTTTAACTTCATTTACTTTTGTTATATTGTTGTGGTCAATACAGCAATCGATGCTGTCCTTGAGTTTACCAGTCCTTTCTCCAAGCCACTGGCTGCTTTTCCAAGTAACAATGAGCAGCAGAGAGAGAGAGAGGAATAAATCCTGTCCAAATGGCTATCATTAACCCATTACCACTCAGTCCTAAAGGGAAAGGTTTAGGAAAGCATTATGGCAAAAAGAGAAATTGCACAAGAACATGCAATTTCTCCTTTTCCCAGAATGTTTTCAAACCCATCAGAAAACCAGATTCTATTTTTGTACCGTTTGAATTCTTGTCTGCAAATCCTTCAATTTGGAGAAGTTCAAAATTGTCTGAGTGGTAATGGGTTAACTCTACCAAATGACAATATTTTAGGCTTGTCCAAATTGATAGCATTTTCAGATGACAAAATAAAAGTGACTGAAATTTGACACATTGTTTTGTGAAGAGTAGAAAACATTGTGGGAAAAGGAGAAAATGCTGGTCACCAGCATTTTCTCCTTTTCCCGCAATGTTTTCTAAAGGCTTCTTTTACAGGGTCATCAAAAGTAGGGATTGTGTGATAATGGGTTAACCCTTTAGAAGAGGAGAAAGTATTATGACCAAATGTCAGAGGCTTGCAAAATTAATTGCTATTTATATGATGTATTGATCAGTGTTTGCAGCTGCTTTTGCACTTTAGTACATGTATATACATGTACATGTATGTTAACTCTTTACCAAACGACAATATTTTAGACTAGTCCAAATTGAAAGCATTTGCAGACGACAAAATAAAAGTGACTGAAAATTTGAAATTTAATTTGTGAAGGGTAGAAAACTTTGTGGGAAAAAGAGAAAATGCTGGTATCCAGCATTTTCTCCTTTTCCCACAATGTTTTCTAAAGACTTCTTTCTCAGGGGCGTCAAAAGTAGGGATTGTGTGGTAATGGGTTAACTCTTTACCATTTGACACAGTTTAGACAGGTTCAAATTGAAAGCGTTTGCAGATAACAAAATTAACTTGACTCAAAGATTGAAATTTGTTCTGGGAGGGTAGAAAATATTGTGGAAAAGGGTTTCTTTTTAACGACTGTCTTTTAGACTTGTGTTGAAATTGAAAGTGTTTAATAGAAACATTTTGAATATGGCTCATATATTTGTGTTTTTTGAATTTGGCTTATATATTTGTGTCTGTCTTTGAAAGGTTGAAAAACATCTTGGAAACAGGAAAATATGCTGACTACCAGTATTGTCTTCTTGTCCAACAAACTTTTCCAAAAGCGCTCTTCTTTAGGGTCGCTAAAACATGAAATTGTATGGTAAAGTGTTTTAAAATCTTCATCAAACTACAAAATTTTAGACTGGTCCAACTTAAAGCATTTTCAAAGGATAATACTAAATGTTAAATCTTAACATGAAGTTTGTCTTTTATGGTGTAAAAAAACATCCTGGTAGAAGAAGAGAATGCTGGTTACAAGCACTTTCTCCTTTTCCCTCAATGTTTTCAAAAGTCTTCATCTTTAGGGTTATTAACTCTCTTCATTGATACTCATTTCTACGCATTTCTAGGAGCCTTTAGAAAACATTGTGGCAAAAGGTGAAATTTGCTCGTGAAGAGCAATTTCACCTTTTGTCATAATGTTTTCTATGCTATCAAAAGGTGTTATATACACATAAGAAACGGCTTTATCCTTGCTCTTATTTAGGGTCAGCTAGAGATATCATAGAAATGCCTTATGGGGTATAGGGTTAGGAAATGGGAAAAATATGTTAACCCTTTACCACACAATCCCGATTTTCAACAACCCTGAAAAAGAAAGCCTTTGAAAACATTGTGAGAAAAGGAGAGAATGCTGGTAACCAGCATTTTCTCCTTTTCCCACCATGTTTTCTACCCTTTCAAAATAAAATTTCTTTTTTTTAATTCACATTTAGTTTGTTTTCTGCAAATGCTTTCAATTTGGACTAGTCCAAAATTTTGTTGTTTGGTAAAGAGTTAACCCTTTTCCAAACAATCCCTGGTTTTTATGGGTCTGGAATAGTAGCCTTTTGAAAACATTGTGGGAAAATGTTTTCTACCCTATCGTAGACAGAAATCATCTTTTCAGCAAGAGTTGAATTGTCGTCTGCAAATGCTTTCAATTTGGTCTAGTCCAAAATTTTGTCATTTGGGAAAGGGTTAAAAAATTCATTTTCTATGTTTTTATTTTCACATTACAGACTCAGAAAACCTGTATATTAGAGTTGGGGGATAAGATCACGTTTGGCCATACAAACGGATATAAGATAGAACCAGGGAGCTATGCTGAACAACCCAAATCTGAGTTCCAGTTTATTGTATGTTACACATTTCTTTGCTGTTTGTCTTTCTATTGTTCTTCAACTTCTTCATCTTCGCGAGCCAAGGGTACGATCACTATGTGGATCTTACCTTGCCTGATTGAGCCCGATTTTGAGATTCCTGCGATGCGCCCTCTATTGGATGCTTGTTATTACCCCATCATATTTCTAAAAGCAAAAGAAATATCGTTTTACAAACCGCTTAGGAATACACATGAAGCGATAAGCAGACATCCACGTGGGTTTCCATGTTTTACCTTCTATTCGAAAGGTAGCGACCTTGTTCTATTTTTATCAAAGATGAAATGCTACCAGCGATTTCATTCGTTGCAGCTAGAGCTGGCTGCTTCCAATGAAAAAGTGTATCGGGTGAATGTAAAAATCAAGCTCGATCCGCCAAGGGTAGAGTAGCATAGTGAATTGTCAGCCTTGGCTTGCGAAGATGCAACTTCTTCAGTTTTTGTACCAAACTTCAAATATTTAGACTTGTTCAGATTGAAAGCAAAATTAAACGATAAAATAAATGTGACTCAAAAATTGAATTTTCTTTTAGAGAGAGAGGGTAGAAGACATTGTGGAAAAAGGAGAAAATGCTGATGATCAGCATTTTCTCCTTTCCCATGATGACTTCAGTCTACTCAGTAGTAAATGTGAAAAACGTTCGGTAATTTCCACTGTAAATTTCCTAAATATGACAAGCATAAATTGTGTTTAGTCATTGGAATTGTCAGAAAATACTTATGAGTTCCCACAACATAGGTTTAACAATAAAACAAGGAATGATCTTACTGTTGGAACCCCTTTAACTCTTTAACACAAGACTCAAATATACTTGGCCAAATCAAAAGCTTCTGCAGACAACATTATAACTCTTTATCACACAACAAATTTTTAGACTGGTCCAAACTGAAAGCAAATGCAGACGAAAAAATAAATGTGACTCAAAAATTAAATTTTGATTTTGGAAGGGTAGAAAACATTGTGGGAAAAGGAGAAAATGCTGGTTACCAGCATTTTCTCCTTTTCCCACACATGTTTTCAAAAGCTTTCCTTCTCAAGGTCATTAAAAGTGGGTTTGTGTGGTAAAGAGTTAATTGTTGCCCAAAAGATGGAATTTGTATTTTATAAATTACAAAACATCATGGAAAAAGGATAAGTTAGTTATTGCTAGTTACCAGCAATTTCTCCCTTGCCCACAATGTTTTCAAAAGCTGTCTATTCAGGGTCCTTAACCTGTTACCTACATTTGACGCCCCAGAGAAAGAAGCCTTTTGAAAACACTGTGGGAAAAGGTAAAAATGCTAGAAACCAGCATTTTCTCCTTTTCCCACAGTGTTTTCTACCCTTCCCAGAACAAATTTCAATTTTTCAGTCACCTTTATTTTGTCGTCTGCAAATGCTTTCAATTTGGACCTGTCTAAAATTTTCTCATGTGGTAAAGAGTTGTGCTGAAGGGTTAGTTTGTTCACCTGGAATTTACACTGAATTACAAATTTATGCAGTTTGAGAGAGTACCAAACAGCACAAAGACTACAGAGGTTTGCAATGATACAAATCAAGAAGAACCTGCGGAATCTCCTATACCCGACACTAAAAAAGACTCTGGCATCGATCGCTCATTTTTAAGTGACCTACAGTCAAACAATCACGTGCAAAAATCATCATCAAAATCCAAAACCTCGCAGAGTGTTCGAAGTCGGAAAGATTCAGATTCTATGTCGGATAGTGACAAAGTTGTAGACACAAAACCTAAAGGCAGCAAAAAGTCAGGTAAAAGTGAAACTGTATCAAGGAGTAGTGTAAAGAAAGAAGAACTAACCTCTAAGAGGAAGTCTTCGACAGGATCTTTGAATAAATTCTCAGAAACATTGCCAGCAATGAAAAATGATGATGACGAAGATGATGATGATGAAGAAGATGATGATGATGATAAAAATGATGATGAAAGTAATGATGACAGTAAAAGTGAAAGTGAAAGTGAGGAGGAGGAAGAAGAGGTAATTCCGAAAAAGAAACGAAAGCTGCCGCCCAGAAAAACTGCACCACAAAGGTAAATAACCTGTACACTAGCTACATCAGAAATATTGGAAAAGATTTACAACTAAATTGCATTCATAATTTCAGGTGTGAAAAGTTATTTGATTCCTGATTGGCTAAAACATTTTCTATCTTCCAAAGATAAATTCTGAAATTTGAGTCAAGATCAGTTTGTCATGTAGCTGCTTCAACTCTTTACCACACAATCCCAACTTTTAACAACATAGAGATGGAAGCCTTTTGAAAACATGGTGGGAAAAGGAGAAAACCAGCATTTTTTAGCTCACCGGAGCACGTAGTGCTCGGGGTGAGCTATTGTGATTGGTTGTCTTCCGTCTGTCCGTCCGTCCGATCGTCCGTCTGTCCGTCATTCTGTAAACAATTACTAAAAAATCTTCTCCTCTGAAACCGCTCATCAGATTTCAATGAAACTTCACAGAAATGATCCTTAGGTGATGCACTTTCAAAAGACTTCAAAGATTTGAAATCCATGAAGAACTCTGGTTAACACTACTGCAACAACCACCATGAAATAACCATGAAAAATCCATCAAAAAGCCATTACCTAATACCAATTAAAAGCGACATAATCCATGGCCATTAAATTTGGGTAAAACACCATCAAATTTTGGTAATCACCCATTAAAAGTTATGCCATTGACTTTTAATGGGCACATTAAAAACATATTTCATGGGTCATTACTTGATGGTTGAAAAAAGTTAATGGTCAATTTCATGGGTTTAGCGGCCATGAAAAGCGACAAAACTCATGGGCCATTAAAAATAATTAATGGGTTTAGCATAATTTCATGGCAATGTCATTGGATAACATCATGCCATTAAAATTTCAGTAATGGGGATCGTGTCTACCCATTAAATATATAATAATGGCCATGAACATTATTATATATGAATGTTACAGTCATTTAATGGCTAGTGGAAAAAAAGACCATTACATCTTCAGTAATGGTATAGGCCATAAATTACATATTAATGGTAGTTAATTAATTTGAACACTTAATTGATGGCCAGAACATTTCTGGATATGTTCTTGCCATTAATAAGCCATCAAATGGCAATTAATTAATATGCTGATGCAATAAGCAGTTACAACAAGCCATTAATATTGTGACATACATGTAGTAACACAGATTGACTCGTCTTGATTCTGTCTTTTATATGCTTGATTCTTCTTTTTTGTCTTTGACTCTTTATCAAATGACATAATTTTAGACTGGATCAAATTCAAAGCATTTGCTGCTAAAAACATAAAGTTGTCTCAAAAAATTAAATTTGTTCGGGAAAGAATAGAAAACATTGTGAGAAAAGGAGAAAATGATAATTCTTAGTGTTTTCTCCTTTTTCAACAATTGTTTCAAAAAGGCTGGTTCCTAAGGGTCTTAAAAAGATTTTACAAGCTGTCAAAATTTTCATACACAAAGTAACAATGACAGGGCTTTGACAATACTGATCTGAATTGCCCAAACTAAAACTGCTACGAATAACATTGTATTTTCATGACCCCATGAGAGAAATCCTCTGAAAACATTTTGAATCACAATGAATTGCTCTTAACCAACAATTTCTTCTTATTATAATAAAGTTTGAGTCAGAACAAAGTCAATACAACAAACACAAGCCAGGACTGAGGACAAGTCTTCTCCTTACTGGGTTAAATCATCGTGGGTCCCTCAACTATTTGTATTGGGTCGAACTGTCATGGGGCCGAATGCTCTTCCACCAAAGTGAAAATATCCCCCACATTCAGTGAGATAAAAAACATTAATGTCATAAAATTGTTTATTCATATTCAGCAGTATTAGCTAGAACTTGCTTTTTTTCAATTTTATTAGATCATAAGCAATTTAATATTTTACAACGGCAAGGCATTATCGATTTCACCTTACACTTTATTAAAAATATTTCCTTGTCCAAACCTAATCAGCCTAAGTGTCTCTCCCATCAGTCAATTTCCTAGATATGCTTGTCATCTTCGAAAAAGAAATTAGAGTCTTATGGTCAATTCATCAATAAACTTTTGACTTCCTGGATTTTTCAAAATGCGCATGTCAGACAGGAAGTTGTACGCTCTTCTTGGTCTTTATTTCTGAAGAGTATGCAAAAGAGGAATAGGCTTTTTCGTCCCACTGCTTGTTCCCCCCTTAGCTTATTTGTCTGGACTTACTTGTTTCAACCAAATTCAATATAGTATGAACAGATGTAATGAAGTTTCCTTGATCCAAAATGGTGTTATTTCAGAGGTTTGGCCATAAATATAAAAATATGTTTGTATTTTAAAATCATTTTCACACAAAAAGGTTAGCAGTAAAATGTGGTGACATACAAGTAGATTCAATTATACTGTATGAAATACATTTAGGTTAAAGTTTATCTGACCATGTCAAACTTACATAGGGCACTTTTTATCAATCATAATTAATTCACAGACCCTGTCGTACATATATACTTCATGTATAGTTTGTGCAAAATACACTTTATGCATGGTCTGTGCAACTATACATTAAGTTGACCAAGCCCAAGAATATTTTTTTCAAGTCAGTCCAGTGCATGTAAAGTGTACTGCAGAATTGAGATACAAAAGTTAAGTCAGGATACCAAGAGAAACTGTAGAAGTCCATGTAGATTACATGATGCCTACTGTTTAATATACCAGCATATGTACCACATGCAGTATATGTATAATGTACTTCTGTGGTGTACTGCTATGTATGCAGCATATACACACATATATATACAAGTACACTTTATGTATCAACTGTTTTGTTTTATGATGTGTAGAATAATGCCCATTAGTGTTGGTTTTATTCAATGGTTATTTCTTCAAGATAGCCTTTAATGGGTTCATTAATGGGGTTTGCATTTTTCAGTGTCAAATTCAAAAACTTTTCAAGTATATTCCCATTAAATTACAAAATAATAGTCATCAACCATATGCGGAAATTTTTTAATGGCAGTGAATGCGGTTTCCTATATGTGATGGCAATTAGTTTTTATTTACCTGCATGAATGGCCCCATTAATTTGAAATCAATTGGCATTAAACTTGTAAAGATTATGAATTAATGACCCCATTGATATATGTATGCCATCACATTAAGGGTATTAGACAAAATTCAATGTTTATCATGGCAATTTCATGGGAAAATTGGCCATTAATGTTGAAAATAATGGCTATAAGCTAACACCATTAAAAAAAAAGAAAAAATATTAATGGGTACCTTTAATGGTTTTGTTATTATTAATTGGCAATTTATGGGTTTTTAATGGCATTTTCATTGTTACCTTCTGCAGTAGTGGTTGCCATGGCAATGGAAAGAAAAAACTTTAAAAATCTTCTTGTCCCAAATGTAAGGGCTAGAGCTTTCATATTTGGCATGCAGCATCATCTAGTGGTCCTCTACGAAAATACTTCAAATTATGGCCCTGGTGTCGATAATGGCCCTATGTTGTGGGTTCTCGGATTTCACATAGAGATAAAGAAGGAAATCTTTAAAAATCTTCTTGTCCCAAACCGTAAGGGCTAGAGCTTTCATATTTGGCATGTAGCATCATCTAGTGGCCCTCTACCATAATACTTCAAATTATGGGCCTAGTATTGAAAATGGCCCTATGTTGTGGGGTCTCAGATTTCACAAAGAGATAAAGTGGGAAACCTTTAAATATCTTCTTGTCCCAAACCGTAAGGGCTAGAGCTTTCATATTTGGCATACAGCAGCATCTGGTGGCCCTCTACTGAAATACTTCAAATTATGGTCCTGGTTTGAAAACAAGTCCTTTGTTGTTGGTCTTGGATTTCACATAGAGACAAGGAAGGAAATCTTTAAAAATCTTCTTGTCCCAAATGGTAATGGCCAGAGCTCTCATATGTGGCATGTATTATCATCTAGTAGCCCTCTACCAAAATACTTCATATTATGGCCCTGATGTAAAAGATTGGCCCTATGTTGTGGGTCTTCGGAAAATCTTCAGAAATCTCTTTGTCCCAAATGGTAATGGCCAGAGCTTTCATATTTGGTATGTAGCATCATCTAGTAGCCCTCTACCAAAATCCCTTAAATTATTACCCTAGTGTCGAAAATGGCCCTATGTTGTGGGTTCTTGGATTTCACATAGTGATAAAGAAGGAAATCTTGGAAAATCTTCTTGTCCCAAACCATAAAGGCTAGAGCTTTCATATTTGGCATGTAGCATCATCTAATGGCCCTCTACCAAAATACTTCAAAATATGGCCCTGGTATGAAAGTTAGCCCTATGTTGTTGGTCTCAATAATTCTACCTAGCATGGATTTTGAATAATTTCACCTTGATCTTCATTCTTAGGTTTTGCTTGTCCAGTGTGGAATTTTGAAGTCTCAAGTCAAATTGACTTTAGAATGGGTAAACATGTTTGTTACATTGCCTGCTCTTTGCAACTATTATACCTCCTTGACAACTGGCGGTGGGATTGCATATCTTGCGACAATTTTCTGTTCTTGTTTCATTATCATTTGCCCTTAAACCTCAGTGTTTGGTACTTACCTTCATTGTAGACCTTTAATGCTTAGTACTCAGGTGAGCGATATAGCACCATCATGGTCCTCTTGTTCCGCAATGTTTTCTTCTCTTCCCAATCCAATTTCAAATATTCAGTCACTTTTATTTTTACGTCTGCAAATGCTTTCAATTTGGTTCAATCTGAAATTTTGTTGTTTGGTAAAGAGTTAAACTTGAAAATGTTCAATGTCTTGCACTCGGGTAAAAAGTTAACTAATTATCAAATCATGCACAAACAAATTCATGACACTAATGGTCAACTATATTGTTTAGCACACAGAAGAAGATTACTCCCAAGGGGAAGAAAGTCATTCAGAAGGATTCCTCCTCAGACTCAGACGACAGCTCAGACAGTAAGATTCTTCAGTTGTACTAACACCTACATCATAGGTTTTCTGGATCTCTGATTTTGAAATACTGTTCCCTCTGCTACTCCATAATACATTAAATTATTAATTAACTATTAGATGTATAGAAGTTATACATGGAAACCGGTCCATGTGATACTAGTCACATTTCTGACTCCGTATAGTATGAAGGTCATGACCCGGCTTAATACGACTTGACCTATGATCAATACAGTTGACCTCGTATCAATATTGATGACCTGTGACCAATACAGAAATCCTTGAACGTGATTGGTCAAAAGTTCAATGGCGTGAGCGTCTGCGCTTACTTATAACCAATCATGATCAAGGATTTCTGTATTGGTCGTGGGTCATCAATATTGATATGAGGTCAACACAACCTGTATACTATACGAAGTAAGAAATGTGACTGGTAAACCCTATTTTCACTTCTCTTAGGTTGTCATATTGATTCTGGAACAACAATCAAACCTTTACAGAAGGACAAAATTTTAGAATGCTCTAAATTGAAAGCACTTGCAGGGGGCAAAGTAACAGTAACCCCAAAATTGATATTTGTTTCCGGCAGGGTAAAAAACATTGTGGGAAAAGAGAGAAAATGCTGGTAACCAGCATTTTCTCCTTTTCCGACAATATTTTCAGAAGGCTTCTTGTTCAGGGTCATAAATACCAGGGATTGTTTGGTAAAAGGTTAATTAATAAAATTTCTCCGGCCAATACGGCTTACCTGTAACTGGGCCAGTAAGAAATCACTTGATTAATAACATTATACTCTTCATATAACAATATCAAGCTTGTGATATACCAGTTTATTTGAAGTCGAATAAACAGCCTTAGTACATTGATTTATTATTTAAGTCTTGGCTATTTAATAATTTAATAGTCAGACACTCTACTTTGACAATACAAGGGCTTTTTGCAGTTAAACCTGCCTTTGTGACTAACTCTGTGAATCCTCTACCACAGATTATGGGCAAAGGAGAAATTGCTTGTAGCAAGTTTATTGTTTGTATTTGGTAAAGGGTTAAGCAGGAACTTAACCCATTACCACACAATCCCTACTTTTGATGCCCCTGGAAAAGAAGCCTTCTGAAAACATTGTGGGAAAAGGAGAAAATGCTGGTTACCAGCATTTTCTCCTTTTCCCACAATGTTTTCAAAAGACTTCAACCTCAGGGTCGTCAAAACCAGGGATTGTTTACTACCCTTCACAAAGCTAATTTCAAATTTTCAGTCATTTTAATTTTGTTGTCTGCAAATGCTTTCGATTTGGACAAACCTAAAATTTTGTCGTTTGGTTATGAGTTAAAATGTTTGTCTCTGAGTCTGTCTAGCAGGCATAATTATGTTGTTACATAGCTTTATTACATTCTGTGACCGATAATAGTGAAATGGTGTAATATCAGTGTTATGCAAGGGCAGAAATGGCAGGGAACCGGTCTAGGATTTGATATCCCGCCTGATGAGAAAATATTTGTTTGAAATCCATGGCAACAAAACACTACTCGTAAACTAACATTTTTCATTTTGAAAAGAAAAAGTGATTGAGAAGACCTTTGAAACCATTTTGGAAAATGGTAACCGGCATTTTTTCCTTTTTCACACAGTGTGCCCGCCCGGGTGGCTCAGTGGTGAGCGTGTCGGACTCATGACCTGGTGGTTGTGAGTTCGATACCCGGTTGAGGTGAACTTTCTTTCCAGTGTATTTTTGTCTACAACCTCTGCTGAAGCATGTGAGAAAAGTAGTCGGTGGCTTTGGAAAGAAAGTTGTGTTAGTACCGGTGTGAGAAAGCCAGGAAACGCATGGCATGTGCGTTACTGACCGCCATGATATGACCTTAGCTGTTAAATTTGCGTTAAACCTCAATACAACCAACAAATCACACAGTGTTTTCATCCTTTCACAGTAGAATACCTTCATTTGAGACAAGCCTAATGTCATCTTCAAAAGCTTTTGATATAGACAACCCCAGGGTTTTGTCGTGTCATAAACGATTGATATAATTTGACCTATTCTTATTTTGTGTACATGGTTGCTGAGAAAATCTATAGATAAATAGTGTCCACCCATTTATATCATTGTAGATGAATCAAGTAAACCTGAAGCCGATCAGAAACCCAAACAGTCACAAACATCTAGTAGGCAGAAAGTATCCACAGCTGCATCAGCAACAAGAAAGAAAAGATCGTCAGGTTGGAAGATTTCTCTTCGTGATGTTACTCACAAAGCCTGTGTGGCTTATACTCACTGGTACCCAGTGTTTTTTTACAGCATCAGCTGTTATATTAAATCTCTGTCAAAGCTCTAGATTAGAGGTTGTGAGGGTATTCTAAATCCATTATTATATCCCCGCAAAACGAATGTTTTGTGGGGTATACTGGAATCAGTCTGTCCGTCCGTACGTCCGTCCGCCCGTCCGTCTGTGTGTCCGTCCATGTGTACTTCTGTGTACAAAATACTAATAATTTTGTGCTGCAAACTCTTCCTACACTTTCCTTCAATTGTATTGAAACTTTGCACATAATACGGATCATATATTGAAGATTTGCAAGATGCAATTTTCAAGTGTCAGCTCTTCCTGCTTGAGGAATTATCTCCCTTTGAACCTGACACGTTTTTTTCTGGCAAAGTGCTGGCAGGGGTATTAAGTCGCATTCAGTGACAGCTCTAGTTTGTATTCCAAACCCTATGTTGTGGGTACTCATTAGAATCGTCTCGATGAGACGATTCTAATGAGTACCCATAACATAGGGTTTAGAGGAGAATAATTGATGTTTTCAACTTTGAAATTAGGTCCCATTCAGTGACAGCTTGAGTTTCTATTCCAAACCCTATGTTGTGGGTACTCATTAGAATCGTCTTGATGAGATGATTCTAAGGAGTACCCACAACATAGGGTTTAGAGGAGAATAATTAATGTTTTCAATTTTGAAATCAAAATCTTTCCAACTATCTGGAGCTGTTCTTTACCATACTATACAGAATTTTCGTCCAAGGATTAATGACAGCCATCATGACAGGATTGCTCTCTCTGACATCTGATCATTGTTTTGGCCAGGGTTATGTGGGAAAGCAGTCACTAGCTTTGGAAGTACATGTACATGTATATTGTGTGAAGTATTGGTAATAGAAACTCCCAAGAAAGTAATGTATAGGTGAACTGGACACCATAATATAACTGAAATAATTTTGAAGATAATGTTTTACACCATATGATGGATCAATACACAATTAAGTGTTCTGATGAATCATATGATTGGCTTGTTTGTTTGCTTTTGAATGCCGTTTTCAGTTTTTTTTTTTTAGCTTATGTCATGGCGGGGTTTCCGTCGTCCGTCCGTCTGTCCGTCCGTCTGTCCGTCCGTTAGTCTTTTTCTTGTTTACGCGATAAAGTCTGCATTTGTTGTCAGATTTTTGTGAAACTTGCACAGTTTGTTTATCTCATCAATAGCTTCAACCCTATTGATTTTGAGAAAAATCCAACAAACAATATTGGAAAAGTAGCCATTTCAAGTTGAAAATTTCCAATTCTTGTTTACGCGATAAAGTCTTCATTTGTCGTCAGATTTTCGTGAAACTTGCACAGTTTGTTTATCTCATCAATAGATTCAACCCTATTGATTTTGAGAAAAATCCAACAAACAATATTGGAAAAGTAGCCATTTCAAGTTGAAAATTTCCAATTCTTGTTTACGCGATAAAGTCTTCATTTGTTGTCAGATTTTCTTGAAACTCGCACAGTTTATTTATCTCATCAATAGCTTCAACATCGATTTTGAAAAAAGTCCGACAAACAGTATTGGAAAAGTAGCCATTTCAAGTTTGAAATTTACATTTCTTGTTTACGCAATAAAATCTTCATTTTAGGTCAGATTTCCATGAAACATGCAGAGTTTGTTTATCTTATCAATAGCTTCTACCCTATTGATTTTGAAAAAATTCCAACAAAGAGTATGGGAAAAGTAGCCATTTCAAGTTGAAAACTTTCATTTCTTGTTTACGCGATTAAGTCTTCATTTTTGGTCAGACTTCCGTGAAACTTGCAGAGTTTGTTAATCTCATCAAAAGCTTTAATCCTATCAATTTTGAAAAAAATCTGACAAACAGTATGGGAAAAGTAGTCTTTTCAAATTGAACAATTTTATTGCCTGTTTACATGATAAAGTATTTATTTGTGATCAGATTTTATGAATTTTTCAGCTTGTTTATTCCATCTATAGCTTTTTAACCCTGTTGAGTTTGAAAAAATTCAACCAACAGTAATGGAAAAGTAGCCATTTTGAGTTGAAAATGTCAATTTATTTTGTCTTTTTGCGTAATGAATTCCTATGTATGCTTTATTTGAAAGCAAACTCTCTGCCAGTAGAGCATATTCAGGCCCTTCAGGGCCTTCTGGTTTTTTTTTGTTTTCAGTTATATATCTAGGCCAGTGCACCTAGAGTTTTAGACTAGTCCATGTAAAAAGCATGTATGTAAATTAAAATGATGCTTTAGAGACCAGGGCCCATATTCACCAATCATTCTTGAGAATATCCTTAATCTTATTCTCCAATGTTTCAAAACTTGTAAGTAACATAACTTCTGATTGGCTAAACCATTTGGTTTAGCCAATCAGAAGTTGTGTCACTTACAAATGGAGAACATTCTGGAGAATCAAGACCAAGAACGTTCTTAAGAATGGTTGGCGAATACCAGCCCAGATTTGTCAAGGAAGAAACAAAACTTGAAAAAAAAAATATGAAAAAGAAAAAACAAATAAAATGTGGATAACCGTCATTTTCCGCCCTCTTTACATAATTTTCAAAACCATGGCATGCTTTCTTATAGGCTGATATACTGACTTGATACAATCTGTTGTAGGTAACACTGCCCCTGTAGTTGCAAATAAGCGAAAGAAACGTAAAACATCAAGCACAAAAACTAGTGCAACAGTTTCAGCAGATGTGCTGGAAAATCTGGAACCCGGTGTCGAGTGGTACGACGAAGACAGATGTGATTCTGCGGACTGCAAACGTCCAAAAAAGAAAAGAACACCTTGGGTATAACATTAATTCCTTCTTTTTGCAGTTTGGACTTGACTTTTGTCTGAGTAATTTGGTGTTTTGCACCTCTTTCAAAAAAAGTTTTTCAGTGGTATAATTACGGAATATTATGTTGTAGTAACTTTTCTTGTGCTTGTATTTACTTCAAGCAGCTTAAGAAAATTTTGACGTCGTGCGAGACCTTTGGTCTCGCGCGATGTCAAAATTTTCTTACGCATCGAGAAGTAAATACAAGCACCAGGACAGTGACCACAACATAATATTCCTTTTATAATGTACCTTTAAGTTTCAACGACAACATTTTGCAATTATTGACATTTTATTGGAAAATGGCAAACAAAAAAGAGACGCACAATAGTCTGGATGGTTGTAACTCTGTTGAATTTTTTTCTGTCATGCGTGTTATTTCACCCGATGTATTTGACTGGAAAAATTTACTGGTTTATAATAAATGATATTAGCCCACTCACTCATGTTTTCCCTGTATTTCAACAAAATCATGCATGGGCACAATGGTTAACCCTTTACAACACGATCCTAACTTTTAATGACCTTTGGAAAGAAGCCTGTTGAAAACATTCTTGGAAAAGAAGAAAATGCTGGTGATCAGCATTTTCTCCCTTTCCCACAATGTTTTCTATCCTTCTCAAAACAAGTTTTCATTTTTGAATCACATTTATTTTGTCTGCAAATGCTTTCAGTTTCGACCAGTTATGAATTTGTTGTTAGGTAAAGAGTTAATGAAAAACATCAGAGCCTTTGGCAGAGTTAGCCCATTACCACACAATCCCTACTTTTGATAACCCTGAGAAAGATGCCGTTAGAAAACATTGTTGGAAAAGGAGAACCAACATTTCCTCCTTTTCCCACAATTTTTTCACAAAACAAATTTCAAATTTTCCGTCACTTATATTTTGTCATCTGCAAATGCTTTCAATTGGAACAAACCTAAAATAGTGTTGTTTGGTAATGAGTTAATCTCAGTGCTGCTTCCAGATAAGTAAATAGAGTTTATTTCATCAGCTTGTGGTTAATATGGGGAAATATTTGTCGAAAATGGGAACGCTGGTGTACTGGTGTAGTACCCAGGAAGCAGAATCGAGAGAGATTAGTATAAGTTGTAAGAACTTGTTTCTCAATCGATGTAAAATAATCAACCCATTACCACACAATCCCTACTTTTGACGCCCCTGAGAAAGAATCATTTTGAAAACACTGTGGGAAAAGGAGAAAATGCCGGTAACCAGCATTTTCTCCTTTTCCCACAGTGTTTTCTACCCTTCCCAAAACAAATTTCAATTTTTCAGTCACCTTTATTTTGTCGTCTGCAAATGCTTTCAATTTGAACCAGTCCAAAATTTTGTTGTGTGGTAAAGAGTTAAGGAATGCATAAACTCCATTTTGTCTCAATCTGAGTCAGAAGGAACCTTGAATAATGCAGAAAATTTACCAAAGGCGAAATGTTTCGGCCCATTTGTCGGCTTGAGCAGGCTGACATGCCTTAAAACTGTTTTTCAGATGCGTTAAGCCCCCTTTTTCATAGAGCATGACTCACATATTTTCATCAGCGAATTAACTCGTTACAAAATAGTAATATTTTAGGCTTGTCCAACTCGAAAGCGTTTGCAGACAACAGAAAAAATAGTGACTGAAAATTTGAAAGAAATTGTTTTGCGAAGGGTAGAAAACATTGTGGGAAAAGGAGAAAATGCTGGTTACCAGCATTTTCTCCTTTTCTCACAATGTTTTCCAAAAGTTCCTTTCTCAGGGTCATCAAAAGTAGGGATTTAGTGGTATTGGGTTAAAATTGCAGCCTATGATATTTGAGCCATGCTCTGTGAAAAAGGAACTTAATGCATCTTGCGAAAAGTATCGACCCAGGTCAATCTGCGCAGTCCGCAAAGGCAGACCTGGGCTGAAACTTTTTGCTTGAGGTCAATTTTCTGTTTGTCAAAGGGCCAGTCTACCTCTGGATCATTATCTCCCGCTAGATGGCATCCTATAAATACTCATCCATCTAATATGGGCATCCTGGGTACAGAACCGAACCACTTACCTACACGACAACCGTTACTTTGAATTTAAAACTTAAATAAACATTTACTCAATAAAACGCTTCCTCGTGCAATTCACTCGGCTATGATCAGCAGTTTAGAGAAATCTGGAGCTAAAGCAGGTCTCATTTTTCCTCAAACGTATTGATAAAAGCTATTTTTAAGTCGCACGTTTGTCAAAACGTTCGACTTTTTGCGATGAGCTCAGGGTGGGTTGGGGGTGTCTATAGTGGGTTGAAGAATCATGCAAAAAATTGGATCAAAAACGTCGTATATACTTCATAAACGAGGTGCAGTTACTCTGCTTTTAACCCAATAGCTGTAGAACTACTTTTTCTTTGGTATGTCTGGAATTTGTTCTTTATGATGGGACTGGACCCGGTAACTCATATAACTCATATACCTACGCTAGAAAAAGGAGAACGTGACTCAAATTTTAAATTAAAAAAAATGCGGTTATTTTGTATATCATGTGAAAATTTAACATCTATCTTTGTGTAGATGGGTAAAGAAAACACAATTCAGCTAAGATATCCCCCATCAATGCTTAATGTGAGTTTAAAAGGGATCGCGGATTAATATGGCTTATCGAGAGCACCTTACTGTAAATATTCATGTATTATCGAGACCGGTAGAGCTTCGCTTATAAGGGTGGAATTTCGGACTCGAGTGATGTCATCTGAAATCAACTCTTTTAAACCATGCAAACCATGAATTCAGGGTTAAATATCGTAAAACTCGCTCTAAATTTGAAAATTTGTTTCGTTCCGCAGCTTTGACCTAGTTTGTAACGCACGTCTCGGATGAAACACCCCAAACCACTCGAATACCCCAAAACACCCAAAAACTATTCCATTACACATCAAAAAACTTTTGTAACACATAAAACTGCATGCGAAACGCTTATGTACACGATTTTATGGAAATCAGACATGAACTTTTGCTATCAATTCTAGTATCTTAGGTCTTTGATCAGCTTAAGTTTGAAGTACAAAATTGTACTTTGATTAAGAAAATGCAAATGGCGGACGGGATAGAAAACAAACGCACATGTATAACGATTAACACCAGTAAAGTTAAAATGTTGATTACTGCATTTGTTCGGACCCCAAAAGAGTGGCGACAAGGATATTTCATCCCCTCCGTATACAGTAAATACAACATGAAATATGAAACGCAAGGTAAAGTACAGCAATTACGACCGTACATTGACAGTTGCACTGTTGAGGGGGTTTACAGTCAAAACGTACTCAAACCAAAACGTACCCAAGTCAAAACGTACCCGAATGGAGTCAAAACTTACCCAAATGAAGTCTAAACCTACCCAAGTGGAGTCAAAACGTACCCAATGTGTAGTCAAAATGAACACATGATTTTTATAGTATTTCTAACTTCAATTTATGTAAAAATTAATAGAAATTACGTATTCGTCATCAAGACGATTTATAACTCTTGCTTTATTTTAAATTTGCCTTACATGATTAAAACCAATGATGAAACTTATTTAACAATAAACATAGCGAAGTGAATCAAATGCTTAGTGATAAAATCACGTTCTTCTTTCAATTTTTTTTTAAGGAAGATAAAGTTACTATTAATGAAAAAAAAAAAGCATATTGGATACTTTAAAAATATTTATCCATCATTATAAAAATATGTTTTATATATGAAAAAAAAAAACATAAGCATCAGCACATTTAACTCTTTACCACACAAGAAAATTTGGACTGGTCTAAATTGAAAGCATTTGCAGACGACAAAATAAAGGTGACTGAAAAACTGAAATTTGTACTGGGAAGGATAGAAAACACTGTGGGAAAAGGAGAAAATTCTGGTTACCAGCATTTTCTCCTTTTCCCACAGTGTTTTCAAAAGGCTTCTTTCTCAGGGGCGTCAAAAGTAGGGATTGTGTGGTAATGGGTTAAAGAAATGATATAACAGAAATGTGATACATTAATTACATTGTTTGGATAGCAAAGATACAATTTCAGCACTCAAAAAGAGTGTAACAAATTTACCACACAATCCCTAATTTCGACTACCCTGAGAAAGAAGCCTTTAGAACACATTGTGGGAAAAGGGAAAAAAATGCATTTTCTCCTTTTCCCACAATTTTTTTCAACCTTCACAAAACAAATTTCAAATTTTCTGTCACTTTTATTTTGTCATCTGCAAATGCTTTCAATTTGGACAAGCCTAAAATTGGGCTGGTCTGGTAATGAGTTAAACTAATTATTCACAATGGTCTTTAACCTGTTGCAGATTGCATAGTTATTAATTACTTTGCAAATATTTTTTATAGTTTGAGAGTCAGTTTGGTTGAGATGAAAAACCTTAGGACTGTTTTTTCAGCTAACCTGAGCACAACATGCTCAAGGGAAGCTTTTAGGATCACCTGGTGTCTGTCATCCGTCATGCGTCATCAACAATTCTTTAAACATCAACTCCTCCAAAACCGCTGGGCCAATATGGACTAAACTTGGCTGGAATGTTCCTTGGGAGGTCCTCTTTGAAAATTGTTCACAGAATTTGATTACGTCAAAAGTTTTGGTTGCCATGGCAACCAAACAGTTTTCCAAGAAATTCTTTAAAAATCTTCTTCTCTGAAACAGCTGGCC
This sequence comes from Tridacna crocea, assembly GCA_943736015.1. NCBI lineage: Eukaryota > Metazoa > Mollusca > Bivalvia > Cardiida > Cardiidae > Tridacna > Tridacna crocea. Next base: position 36,590,828 of record OX031072.1, on the reverse strand, counting down.
AGATTTTAAAATAATTTCACAGAGTTGTTCCTTAACGTAGTGGACCCGTAATAGAACACAGCTATTTCCACTATAATATTACCCTAGAAAATTTGCTAAGATTAAAATTGAGCACTATTGTACTACTTTCACCGAGCCACTTTTTCTTTTTTGTCCTTCCTAGAATTATCATTTATAAATCTATAACTACTATAATTTCATTACAAATGGATATGATAATTACCTCCCTTTTCTGGAAACTAACAAAATTATCAACAAATAATTTCAAGACGGACCCCGTAGGAATTTCTGTTCGGTCAAAAATATGCAACAGTATCATATCTGTACAAAATATGTCTTATCAACTGTCCAGAAATTTTATGCCATGCTGCACTATGCTTATTACGGGTCCACTACCTTAAGAGACCCTTTCCAAAACTTTTTCGTGAAATTTTGATCAGTCAAGAAACATGACTCTGGTGAATGGGGGCTATTTGCACTATACAGGAATGAAGAAATTCTAAAAAATTCTTCTTCTCAGAAACCACTGGTCAGATTTTGAAATAATTTCTCAGGGATGTTCTATGGGTGACCCTTTTCAAAAATTGTTTGCGAAATTTCAATCCATCAAGAAACATGGCTCTGGTGAATGGGGGCTACTTGTACTTATATGGACATGCAGAAATTCTTGAATATTCTTACTTCTCTGAAATGGCTGATCAGATATTGAAAAAAGTTCACAGAGATGTTCCTTGGGTGACCCTTTTAAAAACTTGTTCGTGAAATTTTGATTTGCCAAGAAACATGGCTCAGGTGAATTGGGGCTACAATATGGAAATGAAGAATTTCTTGAAAATTCACCTTCTCTGAAACCCATGATCAGATTTTAAAATAATTTCAAAGCAATCTTCCTTGGGTGACCATTTTCAAAAATGTTTTCGAAATTCTGATCCATCAAGAAGCATGGCTCTGGTAAATGGGGTCCACTTGCACTATTCGGACATGAAGAAATTCTTGAAAATTCTTCTTCACTGAAATGGTTGGTCAGATTTTGAAATGATTTCACAGAGATGTCCCTTATGTGTCCCTTTTCAAAAATTGTCAAGTGCTAGCATCGGTATGCAGTGGCACTGTTTCAGTAAGTTCCAAGTAATAGAGGTGACCAATGACATACATTTAATATTGTTTTTGGTATAATTATTATGTCAGGCTATATGCCAAGATGGATATATTAAAGTAAAAGAAAAATGAAAAGATCTAACTTGGTGGGAAGCTGCCTACTACAAGTAACTGCATTTGCTCAACTAAATTGCAGACTAGTCAAAATCGAAGAATTGCTGAAAACTAATCAAATTTGACTTACGGTAAACCATTAAATTTGAGTCTAATTGGAAGAAAACATTGAGTAAAAAAAAATGAGTTTTTCTTTCTTTCAGCTCTGTTTTCCAAAGCTGTTTGAATTACGTAAAAGCAAGATTGTCCTGTAAAAGGGTGATGACCACCTATCAGTCCCAAAATATCAAGGTTTCACCATTAGTGCGACTTTCAGGACCTTCAGTCCTTTGATCTACATTACTACTTTATAGAGCGTAATAGTACAGTCTGCCCGCTTTTGGGGCTAGTGATGTGTCATATAAGACAGTCAAATCTTCGAAGAATATGACATGCACCAGATATCAACCTCTGAATAAAGTTGTTAATTGAAAAAAGTGGCTACTTTGGATCCATTATTACGTGATGATTGGGCCAGTGTCATGTCATCTTCGTGAGCCAAGGTTACGATCACTGCAAAAATCTTACCTTGGCTGATTGAGCCCGATTTCGAGATTGCTGCGATGCCCCCTCTATTGGATGCTGGTTATAACCCCCCTTTACACCATATTTTTAAAAGCCAATGAAATATCGTTTTACAAACTGCTTACGATACACATGAAGCGATAAGCAGACATCCATTTGGGTTTCCATGTTTACCTTCTATTCGACCTTATTCTATTTTTATCGAAGATGAAATGCTACGAGCGATTTCATTCGTTGCAGTTAGAGCTGGCTGCATCCAATGAAAAAGCGTATCGGGGGAATGTAAAAATTAAGCTTGATCCGCCAAGGGTAGAGTAGCGTAGTGAATGGTCCGCCTTGGCTTGCGACGATGGTGTCATGTACATATTATGGTGATGCATTGGTCCCTGTTTTCCAGAGCTTGGCTTATTCGTTTTTCCTCTTTCTACAGGTTCAGTGTGACGACTGTGACGGCTGGTATCACACAGTGTGCGTCGGCGCCAATTACAACCAGCTGAAGGATAGCGATGCCAGGTTTAATTGTGGCTGTATATCCTAGCCCGATGTTTTTCTTTATGAACCACTTGTATATTACTGCCATTGATTTTTGTAGCTCTCATCTGAGCACAGATTTATCACACAGAGCTGTCTGGATGGGTAATAGTCCATCTGTCAGGTGTCAACAGTTATTTTTATCTCTTTAACTCTCGGCCACACAAGCCCAACTTTTGACAACCCTGAGAAAGAGGCATTTTGAAAACATTGTGGGAAAAGGAGAAAATGCTGGTAACCAGCATTTTCTCCTTTTCCCACAATGTTTTCTACCTTAACAAAGTCAGAAATCATCATATTACCAAGATTTAATTTGTTGTCAACAGATGCTTTGAAGATGGTCCGGTCGGAAAATTTGTTGTTCGGGAGATTTTATACAAGTTTAGCACTATACACTTACATGAAGTATGAAATATTGATGTGCTATGTAAAACTGTTTCTGTTACTAATTTACAATCCTGTGTTGTAACAAATGCAGCTGAAAACATCAGAGAAAAAGGATAACTTGCTAGAAAACCGCATTTCTTTTTCCTTTGATATTTTTTACCCACTCAAAATAGAAACACTAGCATTTCAGCAACATTAATTTGCTGTCTTTTATTACACGTCTTGTTTGTTTTTTACGCTTGAGGATCGAAATATATTTTATCTCATGAAGATCATCGGTAATATTTTCACCAGTGGCGTGCAGCGACTCGTGGAAATATTACCAATGATGTTCACGAGATGAGATAAATTTCGATCTTTAATGGAAAAAAGTAATATTCTATTTATTTCATGCTTTTAACCTTTTCTGGGGGGAACCTGATCAAAATCACTTTTGTGTGTGTGTGTGTGTGGGGCGGGAAGGGGGGGGGGGTGTTTATTCCCTGCGGCGTACCCCCTTCGCCTAGCAACGCATTACAGTATTACGACAAGCACAAGAAAATTTTTAGGTAAATGATGTCATATTTCCATCTGGCTGCAAGGCTTCAAGCCAAGAGTTGAAAAATAAAAATCGGTATTTTCACTGGTCGTAACCATGAAATACAGAGAAATATTTCACCGATATTTTCGATAACCTACTAGACAGCATGAAATGAATAATGATAAATATCTGCTTTGCAGCCAACAGTAAACAGTTAGGGTCAAATAGCAGGCAAATTAATTCATAAATTTAACTTATTACCATACAAGAATATTTTGTCTTCAACCAAAGTTAACTCTTTTACCAAACAATCAGGGGTTTTAACAACTCTGAGAAAGAAGTGTTTTGAAAACCTTGGTGGAAAAGGAGAAAATGCTGGTAATCAGCATTTTCTCCTTTTCCAACAAGATTTTCTACCCTTTCCAAAACAAATTTTAATTTACGAAGACTCGCATTAATTTTATCGTGTGAAAATGCTTCCATTTTGGACCTGTCTAAAATTTTGTTGTTTGGTAAAGAGTTAATGCATTTTTAGACAGCAACCTAAACTTAGCTCAATGATGATTTCTGTCTTTGTTAGGTAGAAAACATTGTGGAAAAAGAGGAAGGGCTGGTAACTAGCCTTTCTCCTTTCCCCTCTATGCTTTTGACTGCTGCTTCGTAAGGATACTCAAAACTTTGACATGTTTGTTAATGGGTTTAATAAGTAGGAATTCACTATGCCTGCATTTTGCTCTCGGATTGCTTACCATTAGCCCCAGAGTAGCCTTTAACTCTTTACCACACAATCCAGACTTTTAACGATCCTGAGAAAAAACTTTTTGAAAACATAATGGGAAAAGGAGAAAATGCTGGTAACCAGCATTTTCTCCTTTTCCCACAATGTTTTCTATCCTACCCGAAACAAATTTCAATTTTTTAGCCATGTTTATTTTGTTGTCTGCAAGTGCTTTCATTGTGGACAAGTCTATAATTTTGTCGTTTGGTAAAAGAGTTAACTCATTACCACACAATCCCTACTTTTGATGCCCCGGAGAAAGAAGCCTTTAGAAAACATTGTGGGAAAGGAGAAAATGCTGGTAACCAGCATTTTCTCACTTTTCCACAGTGCTATCCACACTTCACAAAGTAAATTTCAAATTTTCAGTCACTTTTCTTTTGTCATATGCAAATGCTTTCGATTTGGACAAAGTGAAAATTTTGTTTTTGGTAAAGAGTTCAGTGGGAACATTTCTAAAATTATGTAATCTCATAAAGAGTTAATCCAAACCTTATGATCCTGAGTTTAAACGACTCTAATACTCTGATGTCAGAGGCCATTGGAAAACATTGTGGGAAAAGCAGAAAGTGCTGCTACTTTTCTCCCGTTTCCTCATTAAATTCTACTACTCCTTCTTGTACCAATTCCATCATTTGAGTGTCATTTTATTTAGCATCTGCCAGTGCTTTGAGTTTGGACAAGTCGGAATTTTGTCTTACGATAAAAAGATCATCTTTGGCCACCCCTATCATTACAAATTTTTACTGCATTTGTATCATATCTGAAGTGTTTTAGAATTGCAAAGAGTGTGTTTGGATATTTAATTTTTTTCTTTCAATATTCTCATTGTTTAGCTCAGCAGGCTTATGTCATGGCCTGTTGTCCGTCGTGTGTGCGTGCGTCCGTCCGTCCGTGCGTTAACTTTTTCTTTAAACATCTTCTTCTCTGAAACTACCCATCCAATTTTGATGAAACTTCACAGAAATGATCCTGCCATGGTCCTCTTCAGAATTTCTTGAAAGAATTTAATTTCTTCAAAAACTCTGGTTGCCATGGCAACAAAACTGAAAAATTTTGAAAATCTTTGAAAATCTTCTTGTCTGAAACCGTAAGGCCTAGGGCTACCAAATTTTGCATGTAGCTTTATCTAGTAGACCTCTACCAAGTTTCTTCAAATTATAGCCCTGGGGTCAAAATTGGCCCCTCCCCGGGGGTCACAAGTTTTACATGGGCTTATTTAGGGAGAACTTTAAAATTCCTCTTCTACCTAGGCATAGGGCCTAGGGCTACTAAATTTGGCATGTAGTTTTATCTAGTGGACCTCTACCAACAGTGTCCAAATTATAGCTCTGGGGTCAAAATTGGCCCCGCCCCGGGGGGTAACAAGTTTTACATGGGCTTATATAGGGAGAACTTTAAAATTCTTCTTCCTCCTAGCCATAGGGCCTAGGGCTACCAAATTTGGCATGTAGCTTTATCTAGTGGACCTCTACCAAGGGTGTCCAAATTATAGCCCAGGGGTCAAATTTGGCCCCGCCCCGGGGGGTAACAAATTTTACATGGGCTTATATCGGAAAAACTTTCAAAATCTTCTCGCACCTAGCTGTAAGGGCTAGGGTTATCAAATTTTGCATGTAGCTTTATCTAGGGGGTCTCTACCAAAGGGTGCCCAAATTATAGCCCTGGGGTCAAATTTAGCCCTGTCCCAGGGGGTCACAAGTTTTACATGGGCTTATATAGGGAAACTTTAATAATCTACTCGTACATAGCCATAAGGCCTAGGGCTACCAAATTTTGTGTGTAGCTTTATCTTACGGGCCTCTACCAAGAGGGCCCAAATTTTAACTTTGGGGGTCAAGTTTGATCGCACCCCAGGGGTCACAAGTTTTACATTGGCTTTTACAGTGAAAACTTGATAAACCTGTCTCATGGGTCACATATTTTAGAGGGCCTTTTAATGAGCAAACTTGTTTTACAGGGCTTTTTACTGGGCAAGATTAAAAAATCTTCTTGTTTATAACTGCACATTCTAGTTTCATATTGTAGGTCAGGGGTCAAAATTGGCTCCATTCCAGGGATCACAACTTTAACATGGGCTTCAAAGTATAGTCACTTCAATTTAAACATTAATCAAGGGAAATAACTCTTTTAATGAAAGATAAAGTTTGGTATTACTTACCTCCCTTGATTTTCAAACTGCATTGATACATGATTGGTGCTAGACATTAAGTTCTTTGATAGAAAATATTCTGTTTTCAAGGAGTGTGATTCATTTTGATGCTAATAGTTATGCTCACATGAGGTGAATAATAAATTCAGAGTAAGGTTTCTACCATTCAGCTAATTTTTCCAAGGATTTTACATTTCATGCCAATGAATTAATCTGCTTGTATTGCCTGACAGTGTTCATTGTTTTTGAAGGCCCTCTTTCTCATGGTCATGAACACTTCAATTTGTGTGGTAAAGGGTTAAAAAGCCAGTGGAGCGATACAGGGCCATCATGGCCCTCTTGTATTTGTGACCCCTCAAACAAAAAGCGACCATCTGGGAACTGCGAAAAGCGTCAACCTGCACAAATTGCGCAGGCTAACCAGGTTTGACACTTTCGCTTTTATGATATTTTCTGTATGTTAGGTGGTCATTCTACCTTACTATACAATTATTTCTGAACTATCAGCCTTAACTCTTTACCACACTGAGAAAAATTTAGACTGGTCCAAATTGAAAGCATTTGCAAAGTACAAAATAAAGGTGACTGAAAATTTGAAATTTGTTCTGGGAAGGGTAGAAAACACTATGGGAAAAGGAGAAAATGCTGGTTACCAGCATTTTCTCCTTTTCACACAGTGTTTCAAAAGGCGTCTTTCTTTTGTGGGGGGGGGGGGGGGGAGGGAAGCGGCGTCAAAAGTAGGGATTGTGTAGTAACAGGTTAATTGACCAGCGCTTTGATCCATTTTCATCTAATTGATTCATGGAATTTCCATATTGTTGCTTTTTGCGTGACGGGTCACATTTGATAAATTTTGAATGAAAACATGTGATGTTTGATATTGGAATTGAACAAGCAAGTGTTCCGGATCATGAATTGTATTTTATGTATTTTTTGTTTCATTGCTACAGAAAAGCATGCATGTCAATTTTTAAGTCTATATAATTGTTGTGCTGGTATTGTTTATGCATAATGATGGTCATTTTTCTCCTTGTTGATCAAATTTTCTATTGTTAAGATTTTAAATTTTGTTTTTTGCTTTTTTTTTTTTCCGTTTTAACCATTTCCGAAACAGCAAATGTTGGACCAGACCAAAATTGAAAGCATTTTGCAGATGACAAATTAACAGTTGCTAAAAAGATGATTTTTCTATATGATTGGGTAGAAAAAATTGTTGGAAAAGGAGAAAATGCTGGTTACCAGCATTTTCTCCTTTTCCCACAATGTTTTCAAAAGACTTCTATTCTTGACCCATTAAAACCAGGGATTGTTTGGGAAAGGGTTAAACTATTGTTCAATATAGATAGAAAAGAAAAAAATACAAAGAATATTCAATAGCCCAAGATGTGGGCAATAATGCTATTTGCATAGTTATGAAAGAAGAAATATATATGATAACAGAAATAAAGCAATAATTTTTTTGTTTACCTCTTTACCAGAATTTTGGACTATTCCAAATTGAAAGTATTTGCAAATGACAAAATAAATGTGACTCAAATTAACAAATTTGGTTTTGAATAGGTTGAAAACATTGTGGAAGAATAGAAAAAGAATGATATTAATGAATGAAAAAAATGATAATTAAGAGAGAGCAGAATTGAAAAGTATGGCTCAGTTTACACTCTATGTCACAGTTTGAGTTTTAACACCCCCATGGTAAAAAAACTTTTTGAAAATATTGTTGATAAAGGAGAAAATGCTGGTAACCAGCATTTTCTCCTTTTTCAACAATGTTTTTTCTTAAATACTTGAAAGGTAAAGTTCATCATTTCAGCTACATTTTGTCGTCTGGAAATACTTTTTGGTTCTGACCAATCCAAAATTTTTTTGTTTGGTAAAGAACTTATGTAATTATTTTACATTTTGATTACATCTTACATTTGAGGATACCAATACAACAGATTTACCATTAGAAAAGTCCAGAAAATATTGATACCAATAAAGATATTGTTATGCGCCTTGTCGTAGTCTGTTAGAATGGTTAAAACTTCACCACACAATCCCGAGTTTTAACCACTCTGAGAAAGAAGCCTGTAGAAAATATTGTGGGAAATACAGAAAATGCTGGTTGCCAGTATTTTCTCCTTTTACCATAATGTTTTATGCCTTACCAATGACAAATTCCAGAATTTAAGCTGCATTCAAGTTATTATCTGCAAATGTTTTTAATATAAGCAAGTATGCGTGATAAATAGGGCTCCGTACCGGTACTCGATATATATCGAAAACCGGTATTTTACGTTTGATAGATATATCGGATCGAACGTTTCTGTATCGAACAAAATATCGATCATCAAAAGAAAATAAAAGTAAAACATATAAGTACCCAGCGTAGTTGTTTTTAACGGCGAAATTCATTACGAGTTTACCTTAGGTAATCTCTAAAGTCGAGTAGTCGTAGAGTTAGGTGTGGCTACCTGGGAAACTTACAACCAATCGAAATGCGTTATTCTGTATTACTCGCCCTGTACCCGTTACACAATGGATGACAATTAGCTAATACCCCTATTCTCGTTCCCCCGTCGTGTTGTTTGAAATCTTCAAATTATGCATCAATCAGCAGATTGCAGACAAATTTACGCAGATAATTGGTCAATATAGTTGATTAAAGAAAGGTAATGAACATCTCGTGATGTGATCGAGAGGTAGCGATGGAAATAATTGAAGCCGTGACCTTTCAACCTTCCTAAGATTATATTTGGTCGATCTTTTAATATTGCCGAAAAATGTGGCTCGAAAATCATATCTCTTTTTCCATTAGATTATCTGAAATCAGTGTTCCGACTTGCGTAAATTATTGTGTAAATCATTTTATAGACTTGAAATTTGCATAACAAATGTTAATCACACCCGAGACCTCACGTAAGAAAAAACGTGGACAAAAAAGGCCATTATCTGTTTATCGTGAGTAAAATAACAGGTTTTGATGCTAGTTCTAATCCTTATTGAGAAATCTATGTCGAATCATGCGAACATACCTATCCAGAAATTAACACGCATGAAAAATTGTTCGGTGAAAAAAAAAAAAAAAAACGGAAACCCATGACACAACAAAATGTCTCCTTGACATTGTCCGATCAGAGTCCTCTTAGACTGTCTTTTCAGCTTTTTAATGAGTAGTAAATGTAGATCTAGTTAGAATTCATATTAATTTAGGCCTACATAATTATGAAATTTCAATACAATCTAGAAGTGTTAAATTTGCGGTATTTTGTTTTTCAGGTATGCTGAAAAAAGAACAAACACAATTTTCGCATTTTTTTCTGTCTTTTCTTGAAAATTGAAATATCATATGATATATCGAATATCGATCATTTTGTATCGATACAAATATCGTATCGATCAAACTGACCGATACGGAGCCCTAGTGATAAAGATTTAAGTTATTGCTTTACAAATATACCACTATGGTTAACAGCTATTTAACTCTTTACCACACAATCCTGAGTTTTATCAACTCGGAGGAAGAGGCCTTTTGAAAATATTGTAGGAAAAGGAGAAAATGCTGATAACCAGCATTTTCTCCTTTTCCCACAATGTTTTCTACCCTGCTGGAAAGGAATTTAAATTTTAAGTTACGTTTACTTTGTCATTTGCTTTCAGTTTTAGCCAGTCTAAAACTTTGTTGTTTGGTAAAGAGTTAAAACTGTGTATGGGGTAAATCCCCATTTAAAACAGTTGACTTAGTTTTTTGTTAGCGCCTCCTTGGACTTGGGCCTCATTCGATTTGACATTTGCAAATGCTGTCAATTTTAAGATTGTAAAATTCTTGTAGTCTGGTACAGAATTAGTCCATTTCAAGGGTGGTAATTTTCAGACACACCCAAAACTGCCGTATCCGTCAATAACTCTTTACCACACAATCCTGACTTTTATCGACCCTGAGAAAGAAGCCTATTGAAAACATTGTGAGAAAAGGACAAATTGCTGGTCACCAGCATTTTCTCCTTTTCCCAGAATGTTTCCTACCCTATCCAAATCAAATTTCAATTTTATATTCAGATCTATTTAGCCATCTGAAATGCTTTCAATTTGGACTTGTCCAAAATTTTGTTGTTTGGTAAAGATTTAAACAACCTAGGGTAATGATTCCTGTCTCTACATAGTTGGAAGGGTTGAGTGAAAAAGAGAAAAGGCTGGTCACTTGCATTTCTCCTTTTCCCACAATGTTTTCAAAAGGTTTCTATGTCAGGGTCGTAAAAACCAGGGATTGTTTGGGAAAAGGTTAAGACTAACAGGGAAGACTGAGATCACACTGCACGTAACATGAGGTCGGATCTCGGATCTTCATTGCCCACTTTTTGGCCAGATATTTCGTGAAAGGTAGCTTTGAAATTGCAATATCTGCGTTTTAACTCTTTACCAAATGACAAATTTTTGGACTTGTCCAGATTAACTAGTCCAGAATACATGTGAATCAAAAACAGAACTTTGATTTGGAAAGGGTAGAAAACATTGTGGGAAAGAGAGAAAATGCTAGTACTAGCATTTTCTCGTTTTCCCACAATGTTTTCACATGCTGTCTTTCTCAAGGCCAGTAAAAGTCAGCGTTGTGTGGTAAAGAGTTAACTCGCTACCAAACGACAAAATTTTAGGTATGTCCAAATCCAAAGCATTTGCAGACGACAAAATAAAAGTGACTAGAAATTTGAAATTTTTTTTGTGAAGGGAAGAAAACATTTTAGGAAAAGGACAAAATGATGGTTACCAGCATTTTCACCTTTTCCCACAATGTTTTCAAAAGGCTTCTTTCTCAGGGGCATCAAAACTAGGGATTGTGTGGTAATGGGTTAAGTATGGGCCGCGGATGTCCATTCCATCTGTGTTATACTGCCTGGGTTAACTATAAAAATTTTGCAAAAATGTTTACAAAGTTGTAATTTGCAGATATGTTTCCAGCGGTAAAGAGTTTGCTGTTTGTTGATTGATGTTCTATATTAGAATGATATTGCTTTGTGAATAAGAGTTGCATCTAACTTACATATGTATATAGCCGGGTACAGGTATTTAATGATATATATTGTGCAGCCGTATTTTGGACATGTGGTTCAGTAGCTCAGTTGGTAGGTGTGCAGGAACGGTATTCCTGAGGCCCTGGGTTCAAATCCCGGTCGAACCGCGATATTTTTCACCACCTGTTACATTTGGCGCCCACCAAGGGTACACCCAAAATGTGGATGGCTTCTGCTTAGGCACCTCAAGAATGCACAATATATCACTAAATACCTGAACCCGGCTACATGTATCTATTATCACTGAGCTGCAGATAGAGGGATTGATTTTGATTTCAAGATTGAAAATATTGAATTTGCTTCACTAAACCCTATGTTGTGGGTGCTCATTAGAATTGTCTCATCAAGACGATTTTAATGAGTACCGACAATATAGGGTTTCGAAGAGAAATAATGACTTTAGAACCAGTGCTCCCTCCGATCTTGAGCTCTTTGATACTCTTTGAACACTTTACTAATGGACAAATCTTCAGCAGTTGTAGACAAAAAATTGTTTGAGACTCAAACAATGAGATTTGTCTGCATAGATGTTGAAAACAGTGTGGGAAAAGAAGAAAATGCTGATAATCAGCATTTTCTTCTTTTCCCACGTTGTTTTCATAGCATTGTTTTCCTGAGAAATAGTTAAAAAAAATGTTTGTTTGATAAAGGGTTAACCCTTTCCCCAACAATCCCTGGTTTTTACGGGTCTGGAATAGTAGCCTTTTGAAAACATTATGGGAAAAGAAGAAATTCCTGGTAACCAGCATTTTCTCCTTTTCCCACAATGTTTTCTACCCTATCATAGACAGAAATCATCTTTTCAGCAAGAGTTGAATTGTCGTCTGCAAATGTTTTCAATTTGGTCTAATCCAAAAGTTTGTCGTTTGGGAAAGGGTTAAGTTTGTGGAAAAAAAGTGAGATGCTGTTTTTTATTGAGCAGATCATGATTGGAGTACACTTATCATACAGTCTGATCTTGTATCAACGCTTCTTGGAATGGGGTATTCTGATGGGAAACAGCCATAGATATTAACCCTTTACTAAACCACAAAATTTAAGACCGGTCCAAATTGAAGGCTCTTGCAGGCGACAAAGTGAATATAACTCAAATTTTGAAATTTGTTTCCAGCAGGGTAGAAAACATTGTGGTAAAAGGAGAAAATGCTGGTCACCAGCATTTTCTCCTTTTCCCACAATGTTTTCAAAAGGCTTCTGTCTCAGGGTGTTCGGTAAAGGGTTAAATGTATATTTCAATATCCTGTAAATGTCTGATTTCTATTTAAGTTCTGGCACACAACAAAGTTTATGAATTACCCGTTTTGAAAGCATTTGCACATAACGTTACTAATCTTGCCGAAGTTATGGGATTTGAAATTGAAAGGGTGAAAAGCATGGATTGAAGACTTTTGAAAGCATTTTAGGAATAGGAGAAAATGTTCATTATTATCTTTTTCTTCTTTTTCACATTGCTCTCAAAAGCCTTCTTTCTTGGGATTTATAAAACTTTAAGGATTGTGAGGTAAAGGGCTAAACCATAATTTGCTCATCTTCGCAAGCCTAGGCTGAGGATTCGCTACGCTACTCTACCCTTGGCTGATCGAGCTTGATTTTTACATTCCCCCGATACGCTTTTTCATTGGATGCAGCCAGCTCTAACTGCAACAAATGAAATCGCTCATAGCATTTCATCCTTGATAAAAATAGAACAAGGTTGCTACCTTTCGAATAGAAGGTAAACATGGAAACCCACATAGATGTCTGCTTATTGCTTCATGTGTATTCGCAAGCGGTTTGTAAAACAATATTTCACTGGCTTTTAGAAATATGATATAAAGGCAGGTAATAACTAGCATCCAATAGAGGGCGCATCGCAGGAATCTCAAAATCGGGCTCAATCAGCCAAGGTAAGATCCACGTAGTGATCTTAACCTTGGCTCGTGAAGATGTAATTTGCTGGGCATAACCCTGTCTTTTATGGTTTGTCAAGCTTTCTCTTGATAGTAATAATTTTAAAGAATACTGTCTTATAGGTACTACTGAAATAAGTTTAACTGTAAATAGTAAATAATTAAATACAGATTATATATACACTCTGTGTATGGTTAGATATTAGGAATTCAATAAGAGATGCAGCTATCAATACCACACACAATGTAGATCAGTGATCATGCTGCACAGTTTTGTGTGGTTTGACCTTAACCCTTTACTCCAAAGATACTGATTTCTAAGCATTGCTTGTAGGAGCCTTTGGAAAACATTGTGGCAAAAGGTGAAATTGCTTGTGACGAGCAATTTCACCTTTTGTCACAATGTTTTCTATGCTATCAAAAGGTGTCGTATACACATAAGAAACGGTTTCATCCTTGCTGTTATTTAGGGTCAGTTAGAGATACCATAGAAATGCCTTATGGGGTAAAGGGTTTATCAACGCTGTCTGCAAAAACATGTTGTGTTGTCTCAAGCATGTTATATGTTTGAGTTCAATTCTGTCATTGGACTGACTATAGAAAAAAAAGAACTTACATGTATTTCTTTTTAACCCTCAAGGCACCTTCCATAACTATAGTTGACAGTGGACAGTGTAGATCAAAGATCAGACTGCTCTTAACGTGCAGTCTGATCTTAGATCAATCCTGTCCACCTTGGTGAAATTCATAACTACAGACAAAAGGAATTGATTAATTTGCAGTTATCTTGCACTAATTCTAGAACAATGTCTGTTTGGTTTATTGGTCACTTTGAGGGTTAGCATTATTTCCTGATCTGAGTGCTATGGTACCGTTTGTGCAAAGGTCGTATTTGATATTTTGTCTACAAAATAAAAGACCATCTATGTAATAGTCGGTGTAGTTTTGTTTGTTATTGTGACGTTTATACTGATTTGTACATTTTCAGAATGGGAGCATCTTCAAGGCTCGCCTGGTTACCTACCCTTACACATTCAGTCCTGTAGAGTTTCAACATAGATGTATGAATGTCATGGTGCCGGCTTCCTCTTAAGGCCCGTTATTCTGATCGACTAAACCATTTGGGTTAGCTAATCAGAAGTTGAGTTACTTTCACATTTGGAAAATCTTGGAGAGTAAGACCAAGAATGTTCTTAAGAATGGTTGGCGAATACGGACCTTGGGTCCGTATTCACCAACCATTCTTAAGAACATTCTTAGTCTTATTCTTCAGAATTTTGTCAGTGTGAAAGTAACAGAAGTTTTGATTGGCTATACCATTTGGTGTAGTCAATCAGAAATTCTGTTACTTTCACAGTCAGACAATCTTGATGAATAAGGCAAATCTTGAGAATGGTTGGTGAATACTGCCCCTGTTCTACTGTCTTAAGTTCTCGCCTTTTTGCAGCATATTAGTTGGAAAAAGTAGTGCCTGAATTTACTGTTGAAGATTCCATAAACCCAAGGGTTAAAGGCACTATTTAGCAAAAATGACCTTGACCCAATTTTAAACCCAACTAGTCCTCCGTCCGACAAGAATTGTGCTTCGTGCTGTCCTTCTTTGATCCGCCATATTGTCAGAGATAAGTAGGGCAAGAAACTTAAGATGAAAAGCGTCGTTATGGTAACCATCACTATAGTCACCTTGACTGCTTCCGGATCTATTGCGTCAGGTGCACTTTTTCTTGCATTGGTGGTACGTGCATTGTCCTCGACCTTAAATCCTTGCGTAGATCCTTTGGCTTGAGGTTGTGCTGATGGTTTAATGGATGGTCTTATCTCAACGGTGTTTTCCTTACCAAGTTGCCTTTGACTGAGAATGTCAGTTTGCGATGTTGTATTAGATCTATTCGTTGGTGACGACATTTGAACTTGTTCGTGTTTCTGGAGAGTTTTTGTGTGCCTTGACATCCTTCGTCTGTGGTTAAACATCGAGACTCCGATTATAGCATAAAGCACTATGAGAATGAATGTACACATGAAGAATAGGACCACGTGTGTTCCATTGAAAGCCCACACATACGGACGATAAGTTCTTTCTTTCGTGGAGGTACAGTCGAATCCAGTTAAGTTTCTGTTTGTGTCGTTTGGAATGTCCACTTCAGTAGATCCGTACAACACAGCCGACGGCCACGATAAGATGGTGGCTATGGATGCGATTACGGTGGATATCATTTTTGCAATATTCAGCGACATTTGCTTTCGAGTCGCGTGTCGAATTCGCCGATATCGATCTACAGCAATAGCCACCAGGGTAAGAATTGATCCTATACCAGCGAAATAGTTCAGTAGCCGAAGAACTTTGCAGGCAGAATCATTCTCAAACGTATAGTATAGCTCTATGTCGGCAATCTCTGTCGGCATACAGATTAAACACACAATCAGATCATAGACGGCCAAGACAACGATGAATAACGAATTTGTCGTTATTTTACTTTTGTATCCGTAATAGAAACATACCATCATATTGCCTACAGTGCCGGTAAACATCAGAACTACAATGTAGACTATGGCGGGAACCATGAGGTCAGCCATCTTGTCGTTAAGGTGTCGAACCAAGACTTGCGAACTGACACTTGTGTTTTCGAGGGATTCCATTGCAAATGCCCTGTCTTATCTTAGCCTGAAGTAAAAAATAAAACTTATGCATATCATTACCATCTTTGCAAGCCAAGGGTGACGATCTACTACGCTACTCAACCCTCGGTGGATCAAACATGATTTGTACACTCCCTCGATACGAATTTTCATTGGTTGCAGCCAGCTCTAACTGCACGAATCAAATCGCTCGTACCATTTCTTCTTTGATAAAAATAGAACAAGGTCGCGACCTTTCGCATAAAAATAGAAGATAAACATGGGTGCCTCCGTGGATGTGTGCACGATATGTAATGATTCATTACCGAAAAAGCATAGACGAAAAATTTTTACAGGAAGTTTCAGTATGACCAATCATTATCAGAGGTTTTAGGCTATATCCCAGCACCTAAATATGGAATGTCGAAGTACGTTTGTGGTTATTGCTTTATGTTGAATTATTGTATTCGTAAGCAGTTTGTGAAACGATATTTTATTGACTATCAGAAATGAGATGTTAAGGGGATAATAACAAACATTCGATAGGGGGCGTATTTCGGGAATATTGAAATTGGGCTCGGTCTGCCAAGGTAAGATCCACGTAGTGACCGTAACCTTGGCTCGAGAAGATGGCCAGTTCATAGTTATATAGGAGGGACCCAGTTTAGTTCAGGAATTGTATGTAGCCTTTGTCGATTGCCATTGTTGAACTGAATTTAGCTCGTCTTTTGGAAAATATATTTCTTCAATTTGTATTTGTATTTTACGGGCTTTTTTTTTGCACACATCATTACTAAAGATGACAGTGTAGAGACCTAGACGTTTACATATGCAGTCTGTCTACATTATTCACCAAATACATCCCACGGTCCCTTGTGACAGTTACAAGTGCTGTAATTGAAGTTTGACCTATCAAATAAAGTTTGCATGTCTGTATAGACTGTCTTGGCCTGACATTGTTTCACTTGAATATGAGTCATGCACGCGCTGAGAAAAGGGGGGTTAGTGAATCTTCAAAAAGTATTGAGTCTGGTCAGCCTGCGCAGTCCGTGCTGACTGACCTAGATCGAAACTTTTTACCAAAGACATTCTAAAACTGAGTCAGTATTCACCAATCATTCTTCAGAACATTCTCAGTCGGTCGGTTTGGCCAATCAGAAGCTGTGCTACTTTCAGGTTTGGACAAACTTGGAGAATAAAACTGAGAATGTTCTTAGGAGTGATTGGTGACTACGGACCCAGACTGCTGGCAGTTTCTGCCGGTTGTTCGACTGAATCGATTTTATGGATCATGGATATGTGATGTCTTGAATGGTGTTATGTATCTCGTAGCTGCTTTAACCCCCACCTCCCCGTGGGGTCCCGGGTTTTTTTTACTTTATAGAATTGGACCTCGGCCTTTCTCTATGGCATGTCGTAGAAGGCGACTAAAATTAGAGACAAACGGCTGCTTTCCTCGTAATTCGTAGGATTGCAGCAGGCTGGGTAGTTCTTATTCCAAATCCTATATTTTTTTTTTCTTGATGTAAATAGGGTTTGGAATGGGAATCAGTTGGCCTGTGGGACCCCGTGTGGTTTAATCGGGGTATAAGAATAAACCACTGCAGTCCCGCGATCGTCACATCTGCTATTTCATCTGGCGGAACAAAAGTGACAGCATGCATGTCGTAAAAGGCGACAAAAGGGGCATCATTTTGTGTGTCATCCATTCCTCATTTATCATGTTTTTCTTATGTTGTTGCACATGTATGTTATTTTCACCTCGCATTATTGTTTACTAAGTAAGTGCGCCCAATATGACCGAAGTTGTCGACGGGCCATAAAACACTATTCATTCATTTTAACCCCCACTCCCACCCTTTTCACAAGAACATTGCTAAAATCTCTGTAACGCTTGGCTCTGAGTAAGTTGAAGACGCGACCATATGACTTGTCAATCACGGAGCGATATTGACATGGATGCTGATCGTCTCGCCTCTGTGATTGCCATGCTTTGGCATTGTCAGTTTGCTACTAACTGAAGTTAATGGTTCCGT
This sequence comes from Tridacna crocea, assembly GCA_943736015.1. Taxonomy (NCBI): domain Eukaryota; kingdom Metazoa; phylum Mollusca; class Bivalvia; order Cardiida; family Cardiidae; genus Tridacna; species Tridacna crocea. Next base: position 36,573,092 of record OX031072.1, on the reverse strand, counting down.
ATGTTGCTTTCAAGAGACATTCTTTATTGCTTCGCAAGTGTATGTAATATATACCTTAACGTTTTTTACTGGCTCAAATAAATGCAAAATTCATAATCTCTTACACATCATGCATGTATATACACGATAGCATGCTTGTCATAATAGAGTAGTCCAATTTGAATAGACTTACAATAGAGCCATGCTCTGGCAAAAGGAGGCTTAATGCATCGCCGCGATACATGGTACCAGGCAAGTCATAATATGGCCTGCGACACGTGAAAAGGGGCATTCGGGCATTTGCGTAAAGTGTCGTCTCGGATCAGCCTGCGCAGTCCGCGCAGGCTGATCCGAGACGGCACTTTACGACTACATTACATTTTGTACTACAATAGACTAGTTCAAAACAGAAACTTTCATTAAAAGGGAAAGTGTAGTCTCGGATCAGCCTGCGTGGACTGCGCGGGATGATCCGAGACGACATTTTACGCACATGTCCGAATGTCCCTTTTTGCGCGTGGCTGGCCATTTAACAATCGGCCCATGATATCCATTTTTTTTAACAACTGACTTTATCATGAGGTAGACCAATCCTTACACAAAATTGACCCATGAGGTAGACCAATCCTTACACAAAATTGACCCATATCGAAATGTTTCGGCCCAGATCAGCCTGCGCGGACTGCGCAGGCCGATCTGAATCGAAACTTTTCGCAGCTGCATTAAGGCCCCTTTTCACAGAGCTCGACTCATTTTTTAAAAACCCTTTTCTCCATAGATACTCATTTCTACGCATTGGTTGTAATAGTCTTAGGAAAACATTGTGGCAAAAGGTGAAATTGCTCGTGCTCACCTTTGCCACAATGTTTTCTATGCTATCAAAAGGTGTCATATACACATAAGAAACGGCTTCATCCTTGCTGTTATTTAGGGTCAATTAGAGATACCATAGAAATGCCTTATGGGGGTAAAGAGTTAAACGGATTTATTTCATGCTTTCCGGTAGGATATCGAGAAATAGCAGTGAAAATATTTTTCGATCTTACACTGGTACCACCAGTGAAAATACCGATTTTCACGTTCTTGTTGCCTAGGTAAATTGCGCGTGCCTAACAACCAGACGGGAAATATGACGTCATATACCTTACATTTCTCGCGCTTGACGTAACGTTGCTATGCGGAAGGGGTACGCCACGGGGAATAAGGGAAAAGAACTGTACTGAATTTTAATAAAGCTCTTCCCAGAAAGGGTTAAAAGCATGAAATAAATAGGATATTTGTTTTTTTCGGTGAAAGATCGAAATTTATTTCATCTTGTGAACACCATAGGTAATATTTTCGCTCGTGGCTGCGCCACTCGTGAAAATATTACCGATGGTGTCCACTCGATGAAATAAATTTCGATCTTTCACCGAAAAAAAAAACACCAAATATCCTCTATTTATTCAGCGGGGAAAGTGTTAATTATACTCCATAGCTCTGTAAACGCACTTACTCTCTATTCAACAACGGGAATAACTCCTTTTCTTATTTTCTTCATAAGAGGCCTTTACCCACACTCATTATGTATTAATTGTCATCAATAGGAAGATTTTTTGAAACATCGAGACCAACTTCCCCCCCCCCCCCTTTTTTTTCCACCCAATGCGGTTCAAATTTTTACAAGCAAATACTGATATTGAAATTTATCTCTTAACCACACGACAAAATTTTAGACTGGTTCAAATAGAAAGCGTTTGCAGACGACAAAATAAGGTGACTGAACAATTGAAATTTGTTCTTGGACGGGTAGAAAACACTGTGGGAAAAGGAGAAAATGCTGGTTACCAGCATTTTCTCCTTTTCCTACAGTGTTTTCAAAAGGCTTCTTTCTCAGGGGCGTCAAAAATAGGGATTGTGAGGTAATGGGTTTAAAGGCTCTATTGATTTATCGACTGCTAATGCTTCTAATTTTGAATAAATATATACTTCGTAAAACAACAATGTCGTCAAAAATCAGTCTTGGACCTGGGGTTTTCCCGGCACATACATACGTATATATTTACCAAACTTTCATCATCAATAATCACGAACAGAAACTATTGTATGCTAACATCTGCTGATTTTTACCACACAGTAATGAAGAATTCAGATTTTTGAAGTCGAACTTTTCTCACATCTTTTCATTTGGTTTTGTTCCTTTGCTAATGTTGTACAAAACTTTGTACCTTAGTGAAAATAAAGTATATGTTATGTTATGTTATGTTATGTTATGTTTTGTCGGCCGGTACGGAGTCAACAGCCGTTTGAGAAGAATGCACGATAGGTAACTATTGACGTTAACGAGATACGCGACGGACGACGAGATATTATCAAGACAAACATTCCGACTGGTTTTCATGAATATCGAACTAATAATTAAAAACTTAAATAAGAATGCACAAAAGGTAATTACTGACGCCACAAGATGCATATCGGACGACGTTTGACGGATACAGCACGATCAAAAAGCACACCTCTATCATTTCCTGTTTAGGTGCATCTTCGTGAGCCAAGGTTACGATCACTACGTGGATCTTACCTTGGCGGATCGCGCCCGATTTTGAGATTCACGTGACACGCCCCGATTTGCATGCTGTTTATTATCTCCCTTTACATCATAATTCTTATAGCCAATGAAATGTAGTTTTACAAACCGCTTACGAATACAATAATTCAACATGAAGCAATAACCATGAACGTACTTCGACATTCCGTGGTCAGGTGCTGGGATATAGCCTAAAACTGATTCAAGCTCATGCGCGGATCCAGATAACTTTCTCAGGGGGGGGTCCCACCGAAAATACCCTCGCCTTATTAAATGATACTTTGATTTCCGGATTTCAGTGGATGTAAGCCGTTTACAAGAAAAGTCAACGTTTTCTGTTCTAACCATGAGGAGGTCTCCACATTTAGAACCTTTCTTTTTTTAACTTTATGACTGTATTTTACATAAATGCTGCGCAATATCAAACCAGTACCATTTCAAGAAACCGATAATCACATTTTTGCCTACATTCCGGGGGGGGGGGGGGGGTTCCGGACCCCCGGTCCCCCCTCTGGATCCGCCCATGAAGCTGATTGGTCACATTGAAACTTTATGAAAATATTGTTCGTCTATGTTTTCTTCGGTAATAAATCATTACAGATCCTGCAGCACATCCACTGAGGTATTCATGTTTACCTTCTATTTTTATCGCGACCCTGTTCTATTTTTATCAAAGGTGAAATGCTACGAGTGATTTGATTTGATGCAGTTATATCTAGCTGCAACCAATAAAAAATGAGTATCGGGTGATTGTCGAAATCAAGCTCAACCCACCAAGGGTAGAGTAACGTAGTGGATCTTAAACCTTGGCTTGCGAAGATGGTTTTAGTGAGGTAAAACCAAGTGTTTTAGGACAATAAACTTGCAGTTTAAATGATTTCTAAAATGATGCATATTGAGAACCTTTGTGAGAAAACGGACTTGTCCTCTTATCAGTACAAAAATTGCGATTCGAAAACAAGGTGAGAAAGACAGAGAGGTGAAGACAGTCAGAGACAAAGAGAGATAGTTACTCGTACCAACATCAATGTCCAAAAACACAATGCGTAATGATACGGTCACTCGTTATCTCCATGCGGATGTTTTTTTCTATATTCAAATTTTCCTTGTCTAATTAAACTAGTCTTCCAGTGACAACCTAACTACAGAAGTATTTTCCCTATTGCTTTCTTCCGGACTGCTTATCCTTACATCTTGTTCTTATTTGTCTTGCAACTCGTGAAAAAGGGGCATTCGGACATTTGCGTAACGTGTCGTCTCGGATCAGCCTGCTCAGTCCGCGCAGGCTAATCCGGGACGTCACTTTACGACAAAATTAGATTTTGTGCTACAGCAGACTCGCGCAAAACAGAAAATTACATGAAAAACGGAAAGTGTCGTTTCGGATCAGTCTGCGCGGACTGCACAGGCTGATCCAAAACGACAGTTTACGCAAAAGTCCGAATGCCCCTTTTCGCGTGTTGTAGGATTGCAGGATTGTCGGCCATATACCGTTGTTTAACCCTTATCCTGCTTAATAAACGAAATGAAACTTTCATGCCACAGTAGAAAACAAGATTTTTCTATTTGGAAGTGGGGGGGGGGGGCAGATAAAACCTTATCGGACAATGTAGATCCAAGATCAGACTGCACGTTTTGTGCAGTCTGATCTTGATCTACGCTGTCCGCAAAAAGGTCTTTTAGTCGCACTTAGCAGCCTAGATATTAAAAAGATATCCATACGTTCAAATTATGATTGAACACAGTATTATGTTTTCTGTATGTTAGATTAAATATATTTCTGGAAAAAAAAATTGACGGATCGCGAACAGACTGGCAAGAATCATTAAGTTATGCCTACCGCTATACAAAAGGACAAAATTTTTGACTTGCCCAAATTCAAAACAGATCCAGAAAAATTGCCCCTAATAATGAAATTTGTCTTTAAAAGGATAAAAATGTTATTGAATAGGAGAAATACTGGTTAGCGACATTTTCTTCTTTCTCCTACATTGTTTCAAAAGCTTTTCTCCTATACAGGGCTGTTCAAACACGAGTTATTTTTTTAAATTTTTCCTCACCATTATAAGTAGACAAAATTGGGGAAAGGTTTGGCCATCTTATGAGTTTTTAAGCTTTCTTGAAAATATTTCCAAAATTACAGGCTTTGAATAATGAGGAAGACGTAATACACACTGATCAACGTGAGCCGCGGACACCATGTGTTCTCGGTACACCAGATCAAATTTTTACATGGAAGAACCGGTGGTGGTGTAAGTATTTTCATTTTTGTGGACCTGGTTTACCTAGATAGAAATGTTGATTTACAGCAATGTCAAGACAAATGATTGATCTGTTTACATACAAACTAGGGAATAATAATACCATCATCTAAGCGAGCTGTGGCTTTATGAGCAACTGGGGTCTTATTGTTTTGCAGTTTATTGCCAAATTTTGAACAAAATCCCAAACCATTGTTCATTTTACAAGTTTGTATGATAAGATAAATGTTTTCCCTATAGGAACACAAAATTTCACTTAGAAATGTCCATCCAAAGCTAAGATATACGTTTTTGAATGGACCTGGGTAGAGGAAAGTATGCTAACAAGACACCAATTTTATTTTCAATGTATGCACATGGACACCAGATCAGAAAAAGCTTGGGGTAACTGGACACCAACCTTTAAATCATCAATATTTCTGCCTGAAACTCGATGCATGGGTTGTGTACGAAGACTATTTTTGTAAACATTATGTCTCTACGGTCCATTACCTGATAAAGAGCGTGTTCAACCCAACTTCATTACTTCTAGCACTTGCTTTTTTGAAATATTTGCAATATTACGGCAATTTACGAAGTAGACTTACGATGCTTGATCACAATTGTCCGGTCATTGCCTCCAATGTTGGTGCAAGACATGTTCCTTGTTTACAGCGTTTCAGTTTTATGAATGCCGTATTAACCCATTACCAGGCAATCACGAGCTTTAATGTCCCTGGGAAAGATTTCTTAGAAAAACATTGTCCCTATTAACTAATCAACGAATTTGTAATTCGTGTTCATTACTTTGAGTGCAAGAATTGGTCACACTGGCCAACGTATGTATACGTTAGATCGCCGGCTTTGAGTTAGATTGTACATACACCGAAAATGTTCACTTCTTTCATTCTTGATGGTATTAAAAACTTTTTTGTAGAACACGCTACATGTCGAATGGGACTATGAAAATTAATTATCTTCAAGATAATGCTTAATACATAATAGACATATTTGTAAATATTCGAGTACTGATAAAGAGGTGAGTTTGTTTTTGAAATTTCTCAGCAACTTGATTACTGACATTTTTTTCACTTGTACAATTTTCACTTTGAGTTTGATACTACCTATCGATGCTCTAGAACCAACTAAAGACTTCTGCACGGATAAAAAGAGGGAACAGAATCAGGTTAAATTTATATCGCTCAAAGGTACGTAGTGTGCTAGGAAATTATTAGAGAGGTTAAATGCAGCCATGGCAAATTACTAAATTAAACCTTTTCTGAAATTCGTCATATATAAAAATAAACCACGTCTATTTCCTGTTTCGTTTTTTTTTTTATTTCGCTTTATTTACAAAACTATGACGAAACAGACTGTGTATCAGAACAATTACGCTCGAAGATATAGAATTAGCAAACTTTCTGGCAGTCTGAATTTTAAAATCACCACTGTTGGAGGGTCTGATGGCCTCTCCGATAAATTTCAGCAATACGAAATACAGTGAAACCTGGCATGTTGGCCACCTGTATTAAGCAAGCAACCTGAATAAACAAGCATATATTTAGTTCCCGACAAATAGCAATGCACCTGTAGACATTCATCTATATCAAGCAAGCACCTGCCTTTGGCAAGCTCTTTCGACCGTCCCTTTGATAATTGATTAATATAGGTTAAACTGTAACTATATCTGAGCACTATAATGCTGTATTTCCAAAAACTATGTAAGTTTGTAACAATAAAGATAAATATCTCATATATCATGATCACCCTGCATATTGGATGAAATGAAACATTATCAGAGATCATCTGTGTTACAAAATACATGTACATGTATACATTTATTATCAATGAATTTAAAGAGGTGCAATTAAGTACTTTCGCTTTATGACACTAAGAGAAAATAAGCCCCACCAACAAAAGCCATGTTTTTCAACAGATCAAAATTTATTGAAGGAGTGTGATAGAAAACTACCTAATGCCAATCTCGTGATTGAGTTCTTTAGAGAGGACAAATTTTACAATTTCACAACGCGCCGTACACGGAAAATAAGCTCCTTCCACATAAGCCATGTTTTTTAAAGGATCGAAGTATCTCGAAAGAAACTTATGGAATCATCCACGTTGATTTTTGTTGATTTCCACTTGGTGGTTTAATTCTGAGGAGAAGTCTATTAAATAAAAATTTTAGAAATAAACGCGTAGACGAACAAACGCACGCATGTAAATGTACGAAGGGTACAACGCCATTCTAACAGTTGGCCAAGCGGATTTAAAAATTATTTAAACTAAGAATCAGGCCAGATGTGGTAAATAATGTACACACTGTATTAGTTAATAGGGGGTTTTCCTTATGGACAATGTTCTGCTAAGCCATCTTTCCCAGGGACATTAAAGCTCCTGATTGCGTGGTAATGGGTTAATTACGCCATTCATTAAACTGAAACGCTGTAAAAAAGGAACATGTCTTGCACCAACATTGGAGGCAATGACCGGTCAATTGTGATCAAGCATCGTAGGTCTACTTCGTAAATTGCCGTAATATTGCAAATATTTCAAAAAAGCAAGTGCTAGAAGTAATGAAATTGGGTTGAACATGCTCTTTATCAGGTAATGGACTGTAGTGACGTAATGTTTACAAAAATAGTCTTCGTACACAGCCCATGCATCGAGTTTCAGGCAGAAATATTGATGATTTAAAGGTTGGTGTCCAGTTACCCCAAGCTTTTTCTGATCTGGTGTCCATGTGCATACATTGAAAATAAAATTGGTGTCTTGTTAGCATACTTTCCTCTACCCAGGTCCATTCAAAAACACCTATCTTCGCTTTGGATGGACATTTCTAAGTGAAATTTTGTGTTCTTTTAGGGAAAACATTTATCTTATCATACAAACTTGTAAAATGAACAATGGTTTGGAATTTTGTCCAAAATTTGGCAATAAACTGCAAAACAATAAGACCCCAGTTGCTCATAAAGGCACAGCTCGCTTAGATGATGGTATTATTATTCCGTAGTATGTATGTAAACAGATCAATCATTTGTCTTGACATTGCTGTAAATCAACATTTCTTTCTAGGTAAATCAGGTCCATAAAAATGAAAATACTTACACCACCTCCGGTTCTTCCATGTAAAAATTTGATCTGGTGTACCGAGAACACATGGTGTCCGCGGCTCACGTTGATCAGTGTGTAATAGGAACATTCAGTCGGATCAAGTTTCAACTGGGATCAAGCGCAAATTGATAAAAACAATCTAGATCTATAGGTTTTCAAAAGCTTTTATTTTTAGAGATGAAATATGTTAGGCGGTCACAATTCTGCTCAGTTCACACAACTGTGGTGACGTATACACATCATTGTTGCACCACGTGACCTTTAGTGGGTCATAGAACCGAACAACGGTGCGCGGGTACGTCAGAGCAGACTGGGTGGGGTACAGGAAGTTCAAACTAAAGTTACACATTTCGTCACTGTTTGCCGTTCTGAAATCAACAACACCTCAACCTTAACCCTTTCCCAAACAATCCCTGGTTTTTACGTGTCTGGAATAGTAGCCTTTTGAAAACAATGTGGGAAAAGGAGAAAATGCTGGTAACCAACATTTTCTCCTTTTCCCACAATGTTTTCTACCCTATTATAGACAGAAATCATCTTTTCAGCCAGAGTTGAATTGGCGCCTGCAAATGCTTTCAATTTGGTCTAGTCCAAAAGTTTTGTCGTTTGGGAAAGGGTTAAAGATACACAAACCGGACCTTAAGGTAAGACCTGTGTAATGGAAAACAGTTATTTCCACTAAAATATCATCCTGCAAAATTAGCTATAATTAAAAATGAGTATTATTGAACTACTTTCACCGATTCATTTTTTCCATTTTTTCGTTCTTTGACTTATCATTTATAAATCTAAAACCTCTATATTCTCAATTCAAAAAGAGATAATAATTACGTCCCTTTTCAGAAAACTAACAAAAGTATCAAAAATTATTTCAAGATAGATATAAACGGAATTTCTGATCTGTTAGAAATGTGCAAAAATATTACTTCTGCATGAATCCTTATTTATCCTTATTTATCAACCAATTAGAATTTTCACCGGAAGTGCATTACACAGGTCTTACTTAATGCTTTCAACTGTTACAATTTGGACAAGGTAATATTTGCACTTTGGTGAAGAGTGCAGCTGACAATAGAGGTATTGGCGGCTACTTCCTTTAACACAATCCTGACATTTATGCCGAATATTTAAGTTGGCGTATAAATAGGATTAAATAAATAAATAGAAAGTTACGTATATATGAGAAGGTACTTATATACCCAGACTTGTAATAAATTTAACCCTTAGCCTACAATGCGCGACTTAAGGCACTTGGGCGGTCAGTGTAGATTAAGATCAGACTGCACAAAACGTGCAGTCTGATCTTGTATATGCACTGACCGAAGAAGAGTTATTTCTCCATTAAATAACTTTGACATTGCAATATTTGCTGTTTTTCACTATTGACCGGAAAGTTTGAATTACTTGTCTAGTAAGTTAGGGGTTGATTGGCGTAAAGCGCACGAAAAATTTCCGAGACTATGAGGGACATATGGTGCAATTTTAGACGTTAATCCATTCCACACAATCCCCACTTTTGACGCCCCTGAGAAAGAAAGCCTTTTGAAAACACTGTGGGAAAAGGAGAAAATGCTGGTAACCAGCATTTTCTCCTTTTCCCACAGTGCTTTCTACCCTTCCCAGAACAAATTTCAATTTTTCAGTCACCTTTATTTTGTCGTCTGCAAATGCTTTCAATTTGGACCAGTCTAAAATTTTGTCGTTTGGTAAAGAGTTAAATGAGGAATTGTTGTTTTCAATCATTCTCTGTCTATATATAGATGTTAATGAGGTCAGATATGACGTCATGAAACTGAATATTTACCCAAAGCGAACAGGCTTGTCCTGAGGGTTGTTGTAAATACATCGAGCAGCCTGTTAATAAAATAAGAATCAACTGACTTAACCCTTTATCAAACGACAAAATTTTAGACTTGTCAAAACTGAAAGCATTTGCAGACGACATAATAAACGTAACTCAAAAATGGAAAGTTGTTGCAAGCAGGGTAGGAAACATCGTAGGTAAAGGAGAAAATGCTGGAAACCAGCATGTTCTCCTTTTCCCACAATGTTTTCAAAGGGTTTCCATCTCACGATCGTAAAAACCAGGGGTTGTTTGGCAAAGGGTTAAATTTTCTTCTAAATCTAAGACTACCATACAACCCCGAGCTTTTACAACCCGTGGGTTGGGGGGGGGGGGGGGGGGAAGGGGGCGGGGGAAGGTGGAAAGAAAGGAGAAGACTTTCGAACTTTCGAAAACATTTTGAGAAAAGGAGAAAATGCTGGTAATTCTTTCATCCAGTTTGAAAGCATATGCAGACGACAAATCATACGTTGCTAAAATCAAAGTTATCGTCTTTGATAGAGTAGATCTAGAAAACATCGTGGGAAAAGGAGAAAATGCTGGTAACCAACAATCAAACTTGTCTTAGACGATAGTTCAATGGCAATATCTACATAAAATCTATTACGTGCACATTCATATTCGAGCTAAGACGAATTCTAATGAGAGGAAAGAGAAAATACAGTTTAACCCTTAACCACACAATCCCGACTTTTTACGACCCTCAGAAAGAAGCCTTTTGAAAACATTGTAGGAAAAGGAGAAAATGCTAGTAACCAATTTTGTCGTTTGGTAAAGAGTTTAGCCTACTCACAATGATGTCTCCGGGTGAAACACGCAATACCTCACCATTTGCCATTTTGTAGGTAGACTGAAATATACAATATGTAGATCAACTCGTACATTTTAAAGTTTAAACATGATAATTTCACATCAATTGAGAAACAAGTTCTTACAACTTATACTAATCTCTCTCGATTCTACTTCCTGGAAACTACACCAGTACTCACGCCGAATGTGTGGGCCAGTGAAAAATCCTGAAGTTGATACCCGCTCCAGGGTATCGAACTCAGGATCCATAGGTTATGAGGCCGATGCTCTACCTCACGACCACGGACACCTCGTGCGTTTTAAATCCTAAAACTATCGTAGATGAAGTTGAATGCCAGACGAGATCTCAAGATTTTATTTCTTGCTTTTCAGTACTTTTTCTAGAAATAACGGTGAAATATAGTTCGATATTTCATAGTTACGACCAGCGAAAAATACCGATGTTATTTTGTAACTCTTCAATTGAAGGCGGAAACAGTAGTTCTCGCGCACTAGCTACCCAGTTAAACAGCGTTGTCTGCGCATGTCATATTCTTCGAAGATTCGACTATCTTATGTGACGCATCACTAGCCCCGAAAGCGGGCAGACTGTAATATTACGCTCTATAAAGTAGCAATGTAGAAAATAGCTTTTATCAATACGACTGAGGAGAAATGAGACCTGTTTTAGCTCCAGATTTCTCTAAACTGCTGATCATAGCTGAGTGAATTGCACGAGGTAGCGTTTTATTGAGTAAACGTTTATTTTAGTTTGAAATTCAAAGTAACGGTTGTCGCGTAGGGCAGTTCGGTTCTGTACCCAGGATGCCCAAATTAGATAGATGAGTATTTATAGAATGCCATCTAGCGGAAGATGGTGAGTTAAACAGTGCGTGCCATTTGTCTAGATGGAAATATGACTTAATTTATACTCAATTTCTCGCGGTTTACGTAACTTATGGTATTAGTATTTCATCGAGAGATGTACGAAAGTCCGCAAGAATATTTTTTTTTAATTGAACAAAAAAATTGGAAGTAAACCAGACCTAATGGATTTTAGCTTAGCAACGGTTTCCGTGATGAAAGAACGAAAGAGTATAAAAAAGGAATCTACCGTTCCGTGTTGCTGTGGTGAATGCCTGCCGATCAGTGATATGCTTCCATTCTTTATGATGTATCCTTCCACAAGAGTTCCTGAAAATATGTTTAATGTTTTACAACCCTAACGGGTCTAGGTCAATACGATGTACCTATTGAGAAAGGGAAAAACAGACACCAGAATTTGTTCCAAACTAGAGGACGGTGTTGACCCAAAGATCAGACTCGCGGCATGGTCTGTGCTATCTGATCTGAATCTACGCTGTCTTAAAAACGTACATAAATTGCCCATAGCGTCGAAACAGTTTTTGTATGAACTCAACTATGAGTTTATTTTGCAGACCGTTTAACTCTTTACCAAACAACAAATTTGTAGACCAGTCCAAATTGAAAGCATTTACAGACGATTACGAAATTATGGCTCAAAAATTGAAATTTGTCTTGGGAAGGGAAGAAAACATTGTGAGAAAAGGAGAAAATGCTGGTTACCAGCATTTTCTCCTTTTCCCACAATGTTTTCAGAGGGCCTTGTCCTCTGTGTCGCAAACACCAAGGTTTGTTTGGTAGAGGGTTAAATAAAGAATAGTCGGAATTTTTCACATGGTTCGGCCATGACATTTGTACATGACACTTTAGTGTCCCGGCCTGGTACTGGTACAACAAAAGACGCATATGAATAAAAATGCTGCTGTTTGAAATGGCTGAAACAACATTAAAGGTGTATAGAACACATCCATTCACTGTGGTACAACTGAAATAATAGTGTTTAAAGTCTTTATCAAACGATGAAATTTTGTACTCGACTAAACTGAAATCATTTGCAGAAGGGAACTTTTGCACTCGACCAAAGTGAAATCATTTGCAGAAAGCAACTGTTGTACTCGACCAAACTGAAAGCATTAGCAGAAGGCAACTTTTGTGCTCGACCAAACTGAAAACATCCGCAGAAGGCAATTTTATACTCGACCAAAATGAAAGCAATTGCAGAAGGCAACTGTTGTACTCGACCAAACTGAAAAACATCTGCAGAAGGCAACTTTTGTACTCGACCAAACTGAAAACATCTGCAGAAGGCAACTTTTATAATCGACCAAACTGAAAACATCTGTAGAAGGCAACTTTTCTACCCGACCAAACTGAAAGCTTTTGCAGAAGTCAACTTTTGTACTCGACCAAACTGAAAGCATTTGCAAAGGGCAACTTTCGTACTCGACAAAACTGAAAGAATTTGCAGTAGGCAACTTTTGTACTCGACCAAACTGAAAGCATTTGCAAAGGGCAACTTTCGTACTCGACCAAACAGAAAGCATTTGCAGTAGGCAACTTTCGTACTCGACCAAACTGAAAGCATTTGCAGAAGTCAACTTTTGTACTCGACCAAACTGAAAGCATTTGCAGAAGTCAACTTTTGTACTCGACCAAACTGAAAGCATTTGCAAAATGCAACTTCTGTACTCGACCAAACTGAAAGCATTTGCAGAAGTCAACTTCTGTACTCGACCAAACTGAAAGCATTTGCAAACGGTAACTTGATTGTAACTAAAATAACGATTTCTTTATTTCATAGGGTATTAAATGATGTAAAAGATGGAGAAATGCTGGTTACCGGCATTTTTCTATTTTTACCACAATGATTTTAAAGAGCATTCTTCAGGGTCGTTTAAAAACAGGATTGAATTGCAGGGTCAAAGCGGCTTAAACATTCAAATAACAACCACATTTTGCAGAAAGGATTTCACAATACTTTACCAAGATCGTGGGCATGAATGTTGAAAGTTTCGGCTTCAACCGTCACTCCGGACCATTTAATGATTAACTCGCTGCTAAAATCTGTATCGGAAAGAAATATATATATTTAAGTCATTCTATTTGAAAAGGAGGCTTACTGCATTTGCGAAAAGTATCGACTTAGGTCAGCCTGTATCACAAACCACCTGAATCTTGAGGTAAACTGGTCCATTGACACGGAGAAAATTGACCAAATGCGAAAAGTTTCGGCCCAGGTCAGCCTGCGCGGACTGTGCAGGCTGACCTGGGTCGATACTTTTCGCGGACTTATTACACTTCCTTTTCACAGAACATGGCTATTATTAATTTAAGTGTTAACAGACAACCAATGTGGTCAACATGTCGACATTTATCTTGAAAAAGGGAAGAAAACATTGCAGGCACTGTGCAGTCTGACTTTGATCTACGCTATCTGCAAACGCTTTGTAAATTGTCTATGAGAATAATTGTGGTTTAAGGTAGCGGACCCGTAATAGAAAAAAGGTATTTCCGCTATAATATTATCCTACAAAATTTTCTTTCATTAAATAATTGTAATGCTTTTAAAAAGCCACTTTTTTTCCTTTTTGTCCTTCGTAGAATTATCATTTAGAAATCTAAAACCACTATATTCTCATTACAAAGGGAAATAATAATTACCTCCCTTTTCTTGAAACTAACAAAAAGTATCAACAAATAATTTCAAGATAGACATCAAAGGAATTTCTGGAAAGTTAAAAATGTGCAAGAGTATTTTTATCACATAACCTCCCTTGTTCTCCGTGTAACCATAGGCCTTTGAAGCTCTATTGGTCTATCACAGAACACTAAAATTGTCCTTGGTCGATCATAGAACATTCATAGCACATTGGTACATCGACTGTGTATCACTGAATATATTGACAAACTTTCATCAACACTGTTACTATAAATAGTGCATTGGGGATACCCTCTGTGATGTATTTAAAAAGTTATATTATATACAATATAGAGGGTATCCCCATTGTGCTATTTATAGTAACAGTGTCCGATAATGAAAATTTCTTTATCCCTTTATAGACCAATGGAGTTTCAGAGGCCTATGGTGTAACATACACATATTAATTTTCTTATCTTATACACGTTTGATATTACATTTGTGTGACGTCATATTTGACGTCATTTTGCACGTATTCCGTAGAAGTGAATGGGTCTCATTGATATTGCCGTGGGTACATTTATGAATGTTTTTGCAGCATATGCTCTATTTCTTGTGAAATGTTATGTGGTAAAAAGAATCTGACGTTCGTGGGTGTTTGAGATATATAGGATCTGACATGAGTTGGCTTTTAAGATATAGAGGATAATCAACTGGTTATTTTTGATATGAAAAATATCTCACGAGGATGCGTTGTTAGGCATTGAAAAAAGGAGTGCTGCGCACTCGTTTTTTCAACGCCTTACGACGCATCCGACTGAGATATTTTTCATATCAAAAATAACCAGTTGATTATTCTATTTATTATATACCTTATTAACATTAATCTATTTTTTTTAATTTTTCAAAAGTAGTTCCTAAATTACGACAGGAAGTGAAAGTGAAAGTTGATATCGTCACTAGTGATGATATCAAACTTTATTAGATCTACACAGGGAAATTCCAGGATTTCACTGTTAGGTATATAATAAAAGAAAATTCGTTATCGGTATATTACATTGAAAACAAGAGAGGTTATGTGATAAAAGATTTTATTAAACTCGTCAAGGAAAAATGTTATTAAGCTCGCCAAAGGCCCGCTTAATAACATTTCCCTTGACGAGTTTAATAAAATCTTATCTCAAAAGCCTACTCATGTCAGATCCTATGTATCTGTATAATTCCGTATTTATCAACTATCAAGAAATTTCATGCCATGTTGTACCACAATTGTTACTGGTCTACTACCTTGAAAGTTAAAATACCTTCTGTATTCGCTGGAATATAACCTTCAGAGGCCAATAGCATTGTCTGTCGTGCCAATTTCTGTCTGTTGATAAAAAAAAAGTACCGTATGAGCCAGGCTTTGTGAAAAGGGTGCTTAATGGGATTGCCAAAAGTTTCGACCCATGTAAGCATGCGCAGTCCGCATCTTTAGCATGTCAAAGGACATTCTACTTTATGATTATGTCCATTTTTTTTAAACATTAGATTATGTGGATCCATAATTATGTGATAAAAAGAATCTGACATTTGTGGGCGTTTGAGATAAAGATTTTAGTAAACTCGTCAAGGAAAATGTTATAAAGCTCGCCAAAGGCTCGCTTAATAACATTTCCCTAGACCCGTTTAAGAAAAGCTTATCTCAAAAGCCAACTCATGTCAGATCGCATATATATACGTTCAGGTGGCGGAGGACTTTGAAACCTTCTCACGGCTGTGGTGGATGATGTTGCTACCTCGCCTTTGGCTCGCGGCGACATGATCCACCACAGCCGTGAACAAGTTTCCAAGTCCCCTGCCACCTGACCGTACAACTAATAACGTCTGACTGACATGTAGGTGGACAGATTAATAACTTTACCTTTTCTCTGTTAGGAGTAGTGTTAAATTGGTTGATGGGACATCCCCCGGGAAAACTAAAAAATAAATTATATAATAAATGTTTCAGAATTTAGGGACAAATCTTATCTTTTTATTTTTGAAGTTTGTATGCATACGGTAAATGTACCTTTCTCAATTCTCATTTATAAATGATGGTTTTTAGAAACCCACGGAACCTTAAGTTTAACCCTATTCCGAAAGCCAAATGTTAGATTCTCTAAAACAGAGGGCATCTGCGGGAAACGAATCTAAAAGTGATACATATGAAATTAGGCTCTTTGACAGGATAGAAAAAGTTGGAGGAAAAGGAGAAAATGCTGGATCTTCTCCTTTTCCTGTAATGCTTCCTGATGGTCTCTTCGTCAGGGTCGTGAAGACAAATTTTTTCCGGGGCGGGGGGGGGGGGGAGGGGTTTGCAGAGAGAATGGTTAAACATCTCTATTTATCTATTTTACATTGACTGTAAAAATAGGATAATCAAAGCGTTGAGATCGCTGAAGTGGTATTTGTTAAGGAAGCCATTGTGTTGAATTAATTATTTGAAAGAAAAAGAGAAATGTTATTCAAATATTGGATTGAAAGTCGACCTGCTAAGCAAACGAATACTTTTTTTCTGGTTAAAAGGAGAGATTTCATGGCTAAGTTAGGATTATTTGTGTATTGGTGGTCTCCCTCCGAGCATAAACAGAAGTCTTTTAAGGATGGGCATCCAAACGGGATTCGTGTAACATCGTCTTTCATCGTAAAAATCGTGCGGATTCGGCTCAGACTCGGCTAATCCGTAATCGATGCGGTGAACTAGCGTCTATCGGTCGATCCCTAACGGAAATATCCAAGTTTCGGCCGAATCCGTATATTCTTTTTCTTCGGCGATGAAAACCAGAGAAAGCTTTGTAGGAAAAGGAAAAAAATCGCTGGTTACCTTTGAAAGCGTCTTTATAATGGACTTGCAACACGACGTAGTTGACTTTAGCAACAGGTCCCAACTCTATCCCGACATCTGAAAGATACTTTGATCTGATAGTGAAAGTGCTATTAACTCTTTGGCTGCGGAGCGCGACTCGCTGACCTTTTGCGGACAATGTAGATCAAGATCAGACTGCACAGAACGTGCAGTCTGATCTTGAAAAATACGCTGAACAGCCACTCCTTTCCAAAAAATACTGAAAATCACTCTTGCGAGACTTTCCATGCCAAATAAATTCTTCGAATATTTTTTTTTTTTAAACTTAATCCTTATGTAAAAAAAAGCGCAGAGAAAGCCTTTCTCTGTGTGAGTAGGAAAACATTTTTTTTTTTAAATTCATGAAATAAACTAAACTAAACAAGAAATTCATGAAATAAACTAAACTAGTAGGAAAAGAACAAAATACAAAAATACCTTTAGGAAAATCCACCCGAACATGCTCGATCTCCGCACCGTCCTTCCCGTGCAGTGAGATTGCCCGACCTTTACTTATGGTGCCTTGTTGTGAAGTACAGTCCCTGTGTAAAAAAAAAGGTACACGTGACCCGTGCTCTGGTCTAATGCTTCTATGTGATGTATTATAGCCAACAAGGTATCACATAATTGTGGGTTTATATATAAAATCTACTTTGTCTGACGAACCGAATGAATCATGACTTAGGTCGGTTCTTTGACATGCAGAAAGTTGGCCAATTTCAAAATGTTTCGATTCAGGTCAGCCTGCGCGGACTGCGCAGGCTGACCTGGGTCGATACATTTTGCAATTCTATTAAATCTCCTTTTTCAAAGAGCATGGCTCGTGATGTCAGCAAAGTGTACGGATTTTACTGGGTTAACTAAGGGGAGAGAACATTTTTGGTAAAGTAGATACATTCTGGTTACCGAATAATGTTTTCTTCTCCCTTATTGTTATTTAAAGTTGTTTTTTTTTTTCTTCAGGGTCGTGAAAATACGGTATACAGACTGTTGGGTAAAGGGTTAATTTTGGTTAACATTTTGTGCACAGAGTCAAGACACACAATCCCTACATTTGACGATTCTGAGAGAGTAAGCCTTTAGAAAAACAGTATGGGAAAAGGAGAAAATAACCTAAAGTTAGGTATGGGCCTCCGCTCTCGTTCAGGAATGGAATAACATTCCTGATGCAATGATTTTACGTTTTGTGAGATGTTTGCGACGTCGAATAGTAACCTGTATCGACAGCAGAGGTGGCCATGCAAGAGAACTTAAAGAAAAACCTAATTTTAATGTTACCTTAGTCTTTGAGTACTTTTGCAACTTTGATTTTAGTACCACCTTCATTTAAACTGCAAAAACCTTTAGTCATCTTCGCGAGCCAAGGTTACGATCACTACGTGGATCTTACCTAGGCTGATTGAGCCCGATTTCGAGATTCCTGCGATGCGCCCTCTATTGGATGCTGGTTATTACCCCCTTTACATTATATTTCTAAAAGCAAATGAAATATCGTTTTACCAACTGCTTACGAATACACATGAAGCGATAAGCAGACATCCACGTTGGTTTCCATTTTTACCTTCTATTCGAAAGGTAGCACCCTTATTCTATTTTTATCACAGATGAAATGCTACGAGGGATTTCATTCGTTGCAGTTAGAGCTGGCTACATCCAATGAAAAAGCGTATCGAGGGAATGTAAAAATCAAGCTCGATCCGCCATGGGCAGAGTAACGTAGTGAATCGTCAGCCTTGGCTTTGCGAAGATGGCCTATAGTCAAAATCTGATTAGCTTGGTATTTTCTACAGACTCGGAACTAAAGTATGATACAAAATTTGTGGTCTTCAGTAAAACATGCGACAAGGATTAAAAGAAAATGAGTATATCATTGAAAGCAGGACAAATTGAACGATTGTGAGGCCAAATTTAATGCACAATACCAGTAGATCTGCTCTGTGTTCACGTCCTCACACGCCAGTACCGAGGCATGGTGGGCAACGTCCCTCACCGAGTCAATCTCGTATCCAACTGGTTGAAAGATAAATACATGACGTTAGAACATGTTATAAATCAAAGCAACATCTAACACAGTTAGTTGTTCATAGTTAATAAAAAAAACACACACGCATACACAAAAACGGTTCTAGGACAACTGCCCCCCCCGGACAATTGTCCCCCGGGCTATTGCCCCTTGAGAACAATTGCCCCCCAGACCATTGCCCCCGATGACAATCCACTCCGAACTATTACCCCCCGAGGACAATTTCCCCCGGGGACCATTGACCCCTCCCCCCAGGACAATTCCTCCGGACTATATAATATATAGTCCGGGGGAATTGTTCGGGGGGGGGGGGAAGTCCGGGGTGAAATTGTCCTATTATGCACAAAAACAATGATGATGACGACGACAACGACTTCCATGATGTTTTCATTTAATTGATGACGGAATTCCCAGAATGTCCCAGAATGCTACAGGGTCACATAGTGTCTGCAGCTCTCGAAAGGGGGAATTCGGACATTGGCGTAAAGTGTCGTCTCGGATCAACCTGAGCAATTCGCGCAGGCTAATCCGAGATGACACTTTCCGTTTCTGTGTAATTTTCTGTTTTGTGCAAGTCTACTGTGGCACAAAATCTAAAGTAGCCGAAAAGTGTCGAAATCAAGCTCAATCCGCCAAGGGTAGAGTAGCGTAGTTGATCGTAACCCTTGGCTTGCGAGTGACTGCTGAGCACGACTCACGGACCTTTTGCGAACAGTGTAGATCAAGATTAGACTGTACAGAACGTGCGCAGGTTGATCCAAGAGGACACTTTACGGAAATGTCCGAATGCTCCTTTTCGCGTTGTACAAGCCATATAGAAGAAGAAGAAGAAGAAGAAGAAGAAGAAAAAAGAAGAAGAAGAAGAAGAAGTCTTATATCACGATGCTTTCAAAAGTTTTCTTTCTCAATGTCGTGTTTAACCCTTTCCCAAACGACAAACTTTTGAACTAGACCAAATTGAAAGCATTTGCAGACGACAATTCAACTCTTGCTGAAAACATTATTTCTGTCTATGATAGGGTAGAAAACATTGTGGGAAAAGGAGAAAATGCTGGTTACCAGCATTTTCTCCTTTTCCCACAATGTTTTCAAAAGGCTACCATTCCAGACCCGTAAAAACCAGGGATTGTTTGGGAAAGGGTTAAACTTGGAATTCTATGAAAAAGTGCCTTCTTGATAGTAATGATTTTTAGGCGTTTGCTCACCTAACGAATAACCCTCGTACTCGTTCAATGGAGTAATAAAACATCTGTAAGAATCATCCTGGAACGAAACAAAAAAGTATGGTTTGTTTGGACATTTCACTTTTTTTTTTCTAATATACTTGTCCATATAAATATTCCACCTCAAATACATACATAAGGTAAGACCTGTGTAAGGCACTTCCGGTGAAAATTCTAATTGGTTGATAAAAAAGGATAAATAAGGATTTATGCAGAAATAATATTTTTGCACATTTCTAACGGATCAGAAATTCCGTTTATGTCTATCTTGAAATTATTTTTTGATACTTTTGTTCGTTTTCTGAAAAGGGAGGTAATTATTATCTCTTTTTGAATTGAGAATATAGTGGTTTTAGATTTATAAATGATAATTCAAAGAAGGAAAAAATGGAAAAAATAAAAAGGTGAAAGTAGTTCAATAATACTCATTTTTAATTATAGCTAATTTTGCAGGATGATATTTTAGTGGAAATAACTGTTTTCCATTACACATGTCTTACCTTAAACTCGGATAAAACAAGATACGAGGGAAAAAATACGCTACTACACAGTAAAAAATACGATCCAAAATCTAGTATCATGAACAAACCTGCGTGCGCACTACCTTCTGCCTAGTATCCAATTTGATTGGTCAAAATTTAATATATCATATAATATTCATCCGCAATGCACGAAAAGAGGTTATTACCTGGTAAAACAGGAATTTCTCCTTTTACAACAATGTTTACAAACACTTTCGTCATCAGGGTCTTGAAAACGGTCATTTGTTAAAGAGTAAGTCGTGTCATACATTTATTACACAAATTCCAAATTACAGTTCTTCGATATGTCTCGTAGGAAGAAAAAAGTCAGTTATTCTGAAAACTTTTAAGTGGGTGGCGTGGTTTTTTTTTAAAAACAGCGTCTATATTTTGAGCATCTGTGCAACTCTGTTGTCATCCGGTTTTTATTTTTACCAATTTCATCCCCATTTCATAAAACTATAACCATTCTTTTATCTTTATGCCAAACGATGCCCGTGATGGTCGCAAGGTTGCACATACATAGCGGATAGAGGATGCATTTTATTCTGTAGCATTATCTCCCGCTAGATGGCTTTCTATAAATACTCATCTAATTTGGGCATCCTGGGTACAGAACCGAACCACTTTCCTACGCGACAACCGTTACTTTGAATTTCAAACTATAGCAAACGTTTACTCAATAACACACTACCTCGTGCAGTTCATTCAGCTATGATGAGCAGTTTAGAGAAATCTGGGGCTACAACAGGCCTGATTTTTCCTCAAACGTATTAATAAAAACCATTTTCTCCATTGCTCTTTTGTAGCGCGTATTCGAAGAATATGACATGCGCAGACAAAGATTCTGTGGAGGCTACCCATGCCATCACTTTGGTGTTTCCGGTTTGAAATCGAAAATAGTTCCCGGCTTGATTTTCCTTATTCCATTTACACTACGTTATACTGATATCTTTTTTTTTAATTAAAATCTGTTTTTACACAGCTGATTAAATAGTACATACTATCAAGTTTTAATAGTGGTTGTTTAGCCTATAGCTGTAAAATGTATCTTTAACCCTTATCCACTCGACAGAATTTTAGACCTTTTTAATTTAAAAGCATTGTGCAGATGACAATTTCAATGCGACTCAATAATGCAATTTGTGTTTGATAAAATAGAAAACATCGTGGTAAAAGGAGAAAATGCTGGTTAACAGCATTTTCTCCTTTTCCCACCAAGAGTTATTAAAAGTCGGCGTTGTGTGGTAAACGGTTTTAAAGTGAACAATAGACAAAGGTACACAACAGTCCATCTTCGCGAGCCAAGGTTACGATCACTACGTGGATCTTACCTTGGCTGATTGAGCCCGATTTCGAGATTCCTCTAGATGCTCCCTCTATTGGAAGCTGGTTATCCCCCCTTTACATCATATTTCTAAAAGCAAATGAAATATTGTTTTACAAAACGCTTACGAATACACATGAAGCGATAAGTTGACATCCACGTGGATTTCCATGTTTACCTTCTATTCGACAGGTAGCAACCTTGTTCTATTTTTATCAAAGATGAAATGCTACGAGCGATTTCATTCGAAGCGGTTAGAGCTGGCTGCATCCAGTGAAAAAGCGTATCGGGGGAATGTAAAAATCAAGCTCGACCCGCCAAGGGTAGAGTAGCGTAGTGGATCGTCAGCCTTGGCTTGTGAAGATGACAACAGTTGGATAAGCAGTAAAATCTGACTTACATGTTCCACGTCACGAACAGGCATCTCAATATGAACCCGCTTGCACGAAGCCAATCCAAGCCATATCAGAACTAGGCCAATGCTCGCATACATACTTGTTTAATTTTGCCTGATACAATAAAAAATGTTTCCATTCTTTCAAACGCAAATATTCTCGGATGAATTACATTTAACCCTTTCCCAAAACTAGCCCTTATTTTTACGTGTCTGCAGTACAAGTCTTTTGAAAACGCTGTGGGAAAAAGGAGAAATTGCTTGTAACGAGCAATTTCTCCTTTTCCCACAGTGTCTGCAACCAACTTAGAGAACTTTCCGCCATTTCCAGCAACTTAAAAATTGTCGTCTGCAAACTCTTTTGGGTGGGTCTGAAATTTGTCGTTTGGGAAATAGTTGAATACCCAATTGCCCGTATTGACTCTTTACCACACAATCACAACTTTATATCAACCCTGAGAAAGAAGTCTATAGAAAACATTGTGGGCAAAGGAGAAAATGCTGGTAACCAGCTTTTTACCCTTTCCAAATAACATTTCATTTTTTTATCCACATGTATTTTGTCGTCTGCGAATGCTTTCAATTTGGACTTGTCCGAAATTCTGTCGTTTGGTAAAGACTTAATGAACCATTCAAAAAGGTATTTGCATTCTACATCTAGATTTAAAATGTAACACCATTCCTGATTGGCTAAACTATCTGGTGTAACCGATCAGATTTTGTGTTGTTTTGATGTATAATTGAAGGTTCTTGAGAAGTTGGGAGCAAATTAGAATGGAAGGTTAACTCAGAGCAAAACATGAATAATATTAAAGAAAAATGATAAAACAAAAAAAAAAACAAACAAACAAACAACAACAACAACAAACAAATTAAAAAAAGAAACAAAAACAAAAAACCAAAAAACAAACAAACAACAACAACAACAACAAAATGGCGTTAAAAGGTACTTTTCTTCAAATAATTTTATATGAATGTCTAAAGGATCATTTCTTTCCTAATAGATCCAAAGTGTACTTGATGAACAAAATATAAGAAAGTAAATCAGTATTACTTTTAATGTTCATATTGGCTGTTATTGAATATATTCTACAATTAGTGTGAACTGCGAATGTAATGTTAACTTGTCCGTGTTTGTCTGTCTGTCTGTGTCCCTCTCTCTCGCTCTCGTTCAATTAATTTACAAGCGTCATTTACAATTCATACGAACCTATTCAAATATCTGTCAATGGTTCTTCTTCAGAACTGAAAGTAGATCGTTATGTCCACACCATTACGTATATCCTGTTTCTTCGCGTCCGTGAATTGTAGCAAAGATATAGCTCTAGATTCAGTTCAAACATATGGAAAGTTTACCACGAACCTAGCCCCTAGACTGTGTCACGTGAGAACATTATCAAAACATTCATCATTAACATTATCAACTTTCATCAACGTCATCATTATCATCATCGATGTCGAGTTATTGACGAAATCTTTTTTTTTAATTATCATTTTCATCATCGTTTCTAGTTTTGCCCATAAAAGTTATGGGCTGAAGTTCTGTCTATAGATGTGAAGAATGAAAATGATAAGATAATATAATGAACTATTTTGAAATGTAGGGGGCTTTAACTTAACTTTTTACCAAACGACAAAATTTTAAACTGGTCCAAATTGGAAGCATTTGCAGACGACACTTTCCTTGTGGCTGAAATTGGACTGTATTACTTTGATCGAGTAGAAAACATTGTGGGAAAAGGAGAAAATGCTGGTTACCAGCATTTTCTCCTTTTCTCACAATGTTTTAAAAGGACTTCTTTTTCAGGGTCGTTAAAAGTATGGATTGTTTGGCAAAGGGTTGAGATACGAAAATTGATCTGGATTAAAATTGTTTGCAAGAAGCAAGAAGCATCAATTATTGCCTGTATTATAAACAATCTCAGGGTTGAAAAGGTTCCTTACAAGAAAATATCGATGCATAACTTCAATGGCGCCGCAAATCAGTTGTTTCTGAAAAAAGGCACATTACAGCTTTTCAAATTAACGAAAGTAAATTTACGGAGAACTCGGTGAGAAATGAACCGAGAAGACCTAAACAATCCCTAGAGTGCAATGAATGGGTATGAAATGACCAAAATGGGTAGGAAATGATCGATGTGAGTACAAGAATGGCCAAAAATATTAGGAATAGATGGATATGAAGAGACCAAAAAATTGTACGAAATGACCTTGTTATGAAATGTCTTGAAGCTAAGTAAACAATATGGCTGCCTCTATAGGCACTTTTCAAAACCGAATAAAAATATAGTGCCGTCGCTCATGAGGCGCTACAATAAAGAAACAAGTGATATCATTTGAACCCATTTACTTTGTCGTCTGCAAATGCTTTGAAATACAAAATTTTAGACTGATCACAAAAACTGAAAGCACTAGTAGACAACAAAATAAACGTAACGCAAAAATTGAAATCGTTTCCAGCAGGGTAGATGTGTGAAAGGAGAAAATGTTGATTACCAGCATTTTCTCCTCCCCCCCCCCCCTCCCGCAATGTTTTCAAAAGGCTTCTGTCTCGGGGTTGTGAAAACCAGGGATTGTTCGGTCAAGGGTTACAGGCCGACTATATTGACTGTCCATATATGGTCTGAAGCATGCAAAAAGGGACTTTCAGTCATTTGCGAAAAGTGTCGCCCGGGATCAATCTGCACAGTCCGGACTGAATCGTTCGTAATTAGCGGATTGACCGTATCAGACGGATCGGAGCTCTTTCTTTTAATTTGTATAAATCAAACAAGTTTTAGATTTGCCAAGGCCGCCTATTCTCCCTTTGCCAGTCTGTCAGTAATTAATCCATTACCACACAGATCCCTACTTTTGACGACCCTGAGAAAGAAGCCTATGGAAAACATTGTGGGAAAAGGAGAAAATGCTGGTAACCAGCATTTTCTCCTTTTCCCACAATGTTTTCTACCCTTGACAAAACAAATTCAAATTTCAAGTCACTTTCATTTTTGTCGTCTGCAAATGCTCGATTTGGACAAGCCTAAAATTTTGTCGTTTGGTAATGAGTTAAAGTACTTTTGTTCTTGTTTGTCGTAAACATAATCTGCGCATTTATTGCGTCACATGCACTAGGCCCGACCTGCCAAATGGTCAGGTAGACATATTTTCACAGGCACTGCTAGGAAAGGTTACAGATAAACAACAAACACTGAGACACGATCTACTTTTAAACAATTGACTAGGCAATAGTCAAGCAAAGGCTAGGTTACGTATTTTAAAGAAAATAGTTTAACCCTTTCCCAAACGACAAACTTTTGGACTAGACCAAATTGAAAGCATTTGCAGACGACAATGCAACTCTTGCTGAAAAGATGGTTTCTGTCTATGATAGAGTGGAAAACATTGTGGGAAAAGGAGAAAATGCTGGTTACCAGCATTTTCTCCTTTTCCCACAATGTTTTCAAAAGGTTACTATTCCGAACCCGTAAAAACCAGGGATTGTTTGGGAAAGGGTTAAACAATTGACTAGGCAATATTAGTCAAGCAAATGGATATGGCAAAAATTCAGTTTATAGAAGAAACGTGGAATTAACACTTTCCATATCAAAGACGACACTAGATGGTTTGTTTCAAGCTGTAGTTACGAGTTTCTTTTTTTTTTAAGTAAATCGGCGATGTCCTCATTGTCTCCCGCTAGATGGCATTCTATAAATACTCATCTATCTGATATGGGCATCCTGGGTACAGAACCGAACCACTTTCCTACCCGAAACCGTTACGTTGAATTTAAAACTTAAATAAAGGTTTACACAATAAAACGCTACTTCGTGTAATTCACTCAGCTATGATCAGCAGTTTAGAGAAATCTGGAGCTAAAGCAGGTCTCATTTCTCCTCAAATATATTGATCAAAGCTATTTTCTACAATGCTACTTTATAAAGCGTAATATTACAGTCAGCCCGCTTTCGGGGCTAGTGATGTGTCATATAAGACAGTCGAATCTTCGAAGAATATAACATGCGCAGACAACGTTCGGCGATGTCCTGAGTTTCATCAGTACAAGGTCACTCACACCTCAAGACCTCGAGTGAGGATCGAATCTCGTTTCAGGTCTCGGATTCCGTGCCATCTCTACTGATCCACGCAGGACCCGGAAAAAAAGCATACAATCAGTATGAAATCACGGGAGGTTCGCGCAGTAAACTTGAAAGCTCAAGACGCTACTTTTCCCCCTTTTTTCTACTAGTTTCTCTTGTTTTGATCTGAGATCAGATTGGGGCAGGTCTGATGGAAAAAATGACACTGTTTTGAATTTTCAAAATATCAGCGTTTGAACTTATGGTTTTAAATGCGGAAATATAAGTGTCATTCGTGACTTAGATATCTCCAAATAGTGACAAAACCGTGAACAAAATACATCTTTTGCTCAATACATGTGCAAAAAGCAACGAAACTTTTGTTATCGGTCCATTTATTACATGTTAAAGGATCACTCTACCCTAGGATTCTGCCGATTGTAAGACAAAATGGATCCATAATTACGTGATAATTTACTTGGCACAATGTTTAGACACCATTTTGTCAGAATGTCGTTCAAATTGATAAGGCACCATGATAGCTTAAGATATTGAAGAAGCTATCTTGTTTTTTGTTGCATAATGATTTTTTTAGTTTTTTTCATACGATTGAAAATTCACACGAATTTATACGTAAAAGTAATAGGCCTTATATAATCGTTTTTCTTTTTACTGAAATCGCCTTACATTTTCAAAAAAAATTCTCGTGTGTGAAGTGAAGTTCGTCCTCTATCTTGGTTCATGACAAAACAGTAAAACAGTCAGAATAGTTTTATCTAAAAAAAAAGTTTGATTTGTCAATACTTCCTAAATTCTATAGTTTGCATACAATAACCACGAACGCGAAAAAACGTGATGCGATCCCACGTTCAGTTTACTGCTTTCACTTGCAGACCGCTACTGAAAACGCAGTGGAAAAAATAGAAATCGTATGTAATGATCAATTGCTTTTTTTGCCACATATTTTTTCACATAGTAAGTTCTATTCAAAATATCAGCGTTTGAACTTATGGTTTTAAATGCGAAAATATTGACCCTGGGTTTTTTCGTTCCAAATCCAATTCGTCCCATGACTTGTTCATCTTATGATTTGGCGCTACTCCATTTGATTGCTCATGAATATTTATAGATCGAAATAATTGATTGTAATGTTGGGAATTAAATTTTAAAGGTTAGAAATATTTCAAAATTAAAGTTTTCAGGTACAAACTTAATTTTGTTCGATATATGATATGTTCACCGGGTTTTTTTTTCTATCTATTCATCATGTATCCTACTGTCAAGGGGAGTTACACCTGATTTCTCCTTATGATCAAAAGGAGACCACCAATATACAAATAATCAAAACTTTGTCATGAGTACTCTCCCTTCAACCGAAAAGGTATTCATTTGCTTACTGGGTTGATTTTAAGCCAATATTTAAACAATTTGTCTCTTTTTTGTTCAAACTACTATTAACACACAATGGGTTCCTTGACAAATACCACTTCAGCGTTCTCAACGCTTTGATTCAGCGAGCGATTTCTCTATTGTGGATTTTACCATTATTTCTCGTGTTCATTTATCCTGGGGCGACTATAGCAACCTCAAGAGTTTAGTGTGTCTTACACGTAATCAAACTACTATTAACACACAATAGGTTCCTTGACAAATACCACTTCAGCGTTCTCAACGCTTTGATTCATCGAGCGATTTCTCTAATGTGGATTTTACCATTACTTCTCGTGTTCACAGTTGTCCTGGGGCGACTATAGCAACCTCAAGAGTTTAGTGTGTCTTAGACGTAATCACGATAAGAGAAACAGGATCTCGGTAAATGCTGACAAGGTCATTCCTTGAGACAATACCAGATGCTTTACTTACTGCCCCTCAGTTTGTCTTGGTTTAAATAGATGCAAAATGCCAAATGTTATCTTTATATCGGCACCGTCTATAGTGAAGCTACAAGCTACGAAACGGTAAGTTCAGTTGCATACATGTATTGCATTTCCTTGGCAAAAAATCTCCCCCAACAGTCTGTTAATCCATAGATTAATTTCTATAAGACATTAATTTTAATCCACAAAAATTATCAATTCTGGGTTCCAGTTTAGTTGTTAATCTGGGTTCGTATATTCACCTTCTAATCTTAAGAACATTGCTCGTCTTATTCCCCCAAGTTTTCTTAGTTTGAAAGTAACTCAAGTTCTGATTGGCTAAACCAAATGGTTTAGCCAATCAGAAGTTAAGTTACTTTCAAATGTAGAAAATTATTAATAATAAGTCTTAGAGTGATCTTGACATTGGTTGATGAATAGAGCCGATCTGGACCGATTGAATTTGAGTTTATTTATCAGCGCCATCGATTTCCCATATGGACCACGCCCCTTCCCCCTCCCCAAGGAAGGCTTCTTTTCCAGGGGCATCAAAAGTATGGAATGTGTGGTAATGGGTTAACCCATTACCATACAATACCTGCTTTATACAATCCTTACTTTTGACGATCCTGAGAGAGAATCCTTTAGAAAACACTGTTGGAAAAGGAGAAAATGCTGGTAACCAGCATTTTCTCCTTTTCCCACAATGTTTTCTGCCCTTCAGGAAACAAATTTCAAATTTTCAGTCACTTCTATTTTGTCGCCTGCAAATGCTTTCGATTTGGATAAACCTAAAATTTTGTTGTTTTGTTATGGGCTAAACTATAAGATCGATGTGATAGATGACAACTTATGCTTATGATAAAAAGCAGCTATTTGGTAACCGTATGATGATAAATGAGGATACAATCTAATCTAAGATGCACCCATGGATCATCTTCGCAAGCCAAGGTTACGATCACTACGTGGATCTTACCTTGGCTGATTGAGTCCGATTTCGAGATTCCTGCGATGCGCCTTCTATTGGATACTTGTTAATACCCCCCTTTACATCATATTTCTAAAGAGCAAACAAGAAAAAGTTGATGCAAAGCATCAAAGTCGCCGCAAAAAAATTTGTTTAATGCTTCAAAAAAGCCAGGGCAAGTAAGTAAATGTCAGTTTTCATCAGCAGATTTTTTAACACATTATGAAATTATGTGAATAGTAACCTATATCAAAACTTGTCTTCTGTTACAGTATCTAATACCCTAGTACAGCGCTCTCTTAGCTCTTTTCCAAACGACAAATATCAGACTCTTCCAAATTCAAAGAGTTGGCAGATGACAATTTAAAAAGCTGCAAAAATGGTGGAAAATTCGCTAGTAGTGGGGGAAAAGTATTTAATAAAGAAGAAATTGCTTACAACGAGCAATTTCTCCTTATCCAACATGTTTTGACAAAAGAATTTAATAGCACACATGTGATAACCCGTGTTTGTTTGGGAAAGTGGTGAAAGCAGGGCTAAGTTACTAAAATGTTGCTGTCCTAGGAAAGTATGATTCAAGAGGACGTAAGTTTGCAAGGCATGCTTTCAATTTAAACAAGTCTAAGACTATAGTGTTTGGTGAACAGTGTTCATAAAGAATCATGGTTTTGCATCGCGCTTTATCATTATGAACAACACAGCGAAAAAGTGGCCTCTCTCCAGATTTTTTCCACAAATTATATTTATGCAGAGCTGTTTGAGAAATAAACAAAGGAGTTCTAAACTATCTTTGTTGTAAAAACTAAACTTAGAAATAAGTAACCAATAATGGTCAGATACAATCATAACCATCATACCCGTTCTTCGGCGGAATTTAGCACAATTTCAGCAATGCACAATTTTAGCAGTGGTCATTCAACAAAAAACACACAAATAGTAGGAAAAACTATCTACAAAATAATCAAAATGATTATTAAACCTGTGTACGAAAGTTGTACGAAACGACCAACTGGGTACGAAATGACCAAAATTGAAAGTATAAGTAGGTACGAAATGACCAAAATCGTACGAAATGACCTAGGTACGAAATTAACAAGGTACGAAATGACTGGAAACCTGTACAGCCTTGACCAATGGAAACAAGGCATTTATGTGGACGAGTCCATTTCTCACGAATAGCGACAATAAAAGAAATAATTAGGCTGTTTTTTGATGTTGTAATTATTAATAGAACAAAAATAGTATCGTATTGCAATTTCGTAGTTTAAGAATGAATTAAAAAGCCAGTTTAAGGCGAAGTAACGTTAGAAAGATTCCTTTTTAACC
The DNA here is from genome assembly GCA_943736015.1 of Tridacna crocea. Classification (NCBI taxonomy): domain Eukaryota; kingdom Metazoa; phylum Mollusca; class Bivalvia; order Cardiida; family Cardiidae; genus Tridacna; species Tridacna crocea. The sequence continues at coordinate 36,542,498 of OX031072.1, read as the reverse complement.
TAACACCCCTATAAAAACGAAATTCCCACTATCCATGTCCTAACTCGAAAAACTATTAAAAATATAGTCGCGCGCTTCTGCGCGGCGACTAATGAAATTTCGTTTTACAAACCGCTTACGAATACACATGAAGCGATAAACAGACATCCACGTGGGTTTCCATGTTTACCTTCTATTCGAAAGGTAGCAACCTTATTCTATTTTTATCAAAGATGAAATGCTACGAGCGATTTCATTCGTTGCAGTTAGAGCTGGCTGCATCCAATGAAAAAGCGTATTGGGTGAATGTAAAAATCAAGCTCGATCCGCCAAGGGTAGAGTAGCGTAGCGAATCGTCAGCCTTGGCTTGCAAAGATGTATCTAAAATGCACCCATGGATGGTCAACTCATAATAACTATCAAAACAACTCAAACTTAAGATAGTTCGATCAGTTTTAGTAGTTTTGGAAAGAGCAGCTGTTGTCTTTATTTAATTTTTGCTTTTATCTCAGTTGATTCGACATAACACTTGTACTGCTAAGCCCGACTCTCTGACCATTTGCGGACACTGTAGATCCCTTTACCCCATCCTCGGATACCCCGGGGTCTCCATATTTGCTACGCTACATCGACCCCTGGGACAATTAATTGAATTTCTATCGCTTTACCGCTGGCCGATTGCTGGCTTTTCATTGGTTCCATCATCATTTTGAGATGGGCGAGTGGACTGTACGCTATGACGTTTCGTATCGATTTTCGGCGGCTGATTCAAAGTTTTATTAGTCAATTGTCCCAGGGGTCGATGTAGCGTAGCAAATAGGGAGACCCCGGGGTATCCGAGGATGCCTTTACCCCATAAGGCATTTCTATCCTATCTCTAATTGACCCTAAATAACAGCAAGGATGAAGCTATTTCTTATGTGTATATGACACCTTTTGATAGCATAGAAAACATTGTGGCAATTTCACCTTTTGCCACAATGTTTTCAAAAGGCTCCTACAAGCAATGCGTAGAAATGAGTATCTATGGAGTAAAGGGTTAGTAGGACAAGGATTAACTCGAGATCGTAGTATATTTCCAATCCGATTGAAGCTGATTCAGGTAAATAATAAGCATCAGGTGGTTGACGGTGTGGATCCAAGATCAGACTGCACGTTTTGTGCAGTCTGATCTTGATCTTCGCTAATCGCAATATCTGTCTAAGGCGACATTGGTAGTGTGAAAGAGCTGTACTAATTCAATGCTGCACATTTTCCTTTGCAGAGCTGTTTATAGTCACTGGAAATATAGACCATGGATCACACTTTGGTGGTAGTTATTTTGGCGGGTAAGAAACGTCTATAGTGAACTAGATAATGATAATTATTTCACACCTACAATTTAACGTCCAATGAAATACCTTTAATACTACCACGTGAGTACAGAATATCTTAGCCTGTATTAGACGCTGTAGAGTCCAATACGGATTTTTCAAAACGAGGCTTGAGTCCAATACGGATTTTTCAAAACGAGGCTTGAGTCCAATACGGATTTTTCAAAACGAGGCAAAAGTCCCGAATATCGATATTGGACCGGAAGAGTCGTGTACCGAAGTCTGTTGTAAAATAAAAGCAAATTAAAACCCATCATTTGATATGTTTTGATTTTTTTCCAATTGAAATGACCCTATTTTTGTCGTTTACTTAAAAGTTAATATGGAAGTGTGAAATAAAGAGGTCATTTAACATGCTTGGGTACAATACTGAACTCAATTGGATTCGTACATTGCAGAACCAGTCTATATTTTGGACTCGGCTGTCGCCTCGTCCAAAATATAGACTGGTTCTGCAGTGTACTCATCCAATAGAATTCAGTATTGTACCCAAGCATGTTAAATAACCTCATAATACGTCCTTTGCTCCTTACCAAACAGTCCCGGAATCTTTTAATGACTCAAAGGAAGGAATGTTTATGGAAACACTTCGGAAAAAGGAGGTAATGCCGGTAATCAGCATTTCCTCTTGACCAAAATTGTTTCCTTGCCTCTCTAAAAATTTTCATTTTCCAGCTTTGAAAGTAACACAAGTTCTGATTGGTTAGACCATTCAGTTTAGCTAATGTGAAGTTGTTTTACCGTTGTCTGCGCATGTCATATTCTTCGAAGATTCGACTATCTTATATGACGCATCACTAGCCCCGAAAGTGGGCTGACTGTAATATTACGCCCTAAAAAGTAGCAATGTAGAAAATAGTTTTTATCAATAAGTTTGAGGAGAAATGAGACCTGCTTTAGCTCCAGATTTCTCCAAACTGCTGATCATAGCGGAGTAAATTGCACGAAGAAGCGTTTTATTAAATAAACGTTTCTTTCAGTTTGAAATTCAAAGTAACGGTTGTCGCGTAGGAAAGTGGTTCGGTTCTGTAACCAGGATGCCCAAATCAGATAGATGAGTATTTATAGAATGCCATCTAGCGGAAGATAATGGTTGTTTTACTTTTAAAGTTGGAAAATACTTGAGAATGATCTTGAGGATGTTCTTAAGAATAACTGGTGAGTACGGATCCAGGTCTTCTTCCGAATTCCAAGGCGCTAGCCATCCGGTGAGCCTGGTCAGAAGGCCTAAATGAATCACGTGGTCAGCTTTTTTTGGACTTGAGATGGTCAGTCATGGAATTGAGATTACCAATTTTGCCTATGAAATCACTTGTCTTGCCATTGAGGGGGACATGCCTTGCTATTTGGAAGGCCTGGTCAGATGGTCAGGCTTGCAGTTAACCCTTAGGCTGCCAAGCGAGACTCACTGACCTTTTGCGGCCAATGTAGATCAAGATCAGACTGCACAGAACGTGCAGTCTGATCTTGAAATCTACACTGTCCAATAAGGAGATATTTTTTCCCAAACAAATACCTTCAAAATAGCCAAATTTTAATTTTTGATACTGTTTCAAATTTTTATTATTTTTTTCTTATATTTAGCAGGATACTGGCGTACATTTGAGAAATTGTAATGCTCAGAGTCTGTATTCACCAATCATTCTTAAGAATATTCTTAGTCTTATTCTTCAGAATTTTGTCCGTGTGAAAGTAACAGAACTTCTGATTGGCTTAACCATTTGGTTTAGCCAATCAAAATGGTTTAGGCAATCAGAAGTTCTGTTACTTTCACAGTCAGAAAACCTTGAAGATTAAGACAAAGAACGTTTTTTAAGAATGGTTAGTGAACAGGGCCCTGAGTGGTTCATTTAACCCTTCTCCTGTTAATTAAATAACTAGAACGATTTCTTAAATTCGAGAGTAAAAACCCAAACACTGTCATTTCAAAAAATATGTTCCGGGGAATAATATCTCCTTATCGGATAGTGTAGATCACGATCAGACTGCACGTTCTGTGCAGTCTGATCGTGATCTACACTGTCCGCAAAAGGTCAAGCAGTCGCACTTAGTATCCAAAGAATTAAGACATATTGATTAATTAATGCCGTACAATTTCCAGGCCTGTTGTCTCCACTGATTCATGCAGAGAACAGCGCCCCTAGTGGTATAAAAGTGGCTTTGCGTGATGTACCTATTGTAACCGACTCTCAGAATGCTGCAACTGGAATCAAAGTAGCCCTGAGAGACGCACCTGCATCTGGAATCAAAGTGGCACTGAGAGACGAACCTGCATCTGGAATAAAAGTTGCCCTTAGAGACGAACCTGCCTCTGGTATCAAAGTTGCCCTGAGAGACGAACCTGTTGCATCTGGAATCAAAGTAGCCCTGAGAGACGCACCTGCATCTGGAATCAAAGTAGCCCTGAGAGACGAACCTGTTGCATCTGGTATCAAAGTTGCCCTGAGAGACGAACCTGCATCTGGTATCAAAGTTGCCCTGAGAGACGAACCTGTTGCATCTGGAATCAAAGTTGCCCTAAGAGACGAACCTGCATCTGGAATCAAAGTAGCCCTGAGAGACGCACCTGCATCTGGAATCAAAGTTGCCCTGAGAGACGAACCTGATGCATCTGGTATCAAAGTTGCCCTTAGAGACGAACCTGTTGCTTCTGGTATCAAAGTTGCCCTGAGAGACGAACCTGTAGCATCAGGAATAAAAGTTGCCCTGAGAGACGAACCTGTAGCATCTGGAATAAAAGTTGCCCTGAGAGACGAACCTGTAGCATCTGGAATCAAAGTTGCCCTCAGAGACGCACCTGCATCTGGAATCAAAGTTGCCCTGAGAGACGCACCTGCATCTGGAATAAAAGTTGCCCTTAGAGACGAACCTGCATCTGGAATCAAAGTTGCCTTGAGAGACGAACCTGTTGCATCTGGAATCAAAGTAGCCCTAAGAGACGAACCTGCATCTGGAATCAAAGTTGCCCTGAGAGACGCACCTGCATCTGGAATCAAAGTTGCCCTGAGAGACGAACCTGTTGCATCTGGTATCAAAGTTGCCCTGAGAGACGAACCTGTTGCATCTGGAATCAAAGTTGCTCTGAGAGACGCACCTGCATCAGGTATCAAAGTTGCCCTGAGAGACGCACCTGTTGTATCTGGTATCAAAGTTGCTCTGAGAGACGAACCAGTTGCATCTGGAATCAAAGTTGCCCTTAGAGAAGAACCTGCATCTGGTATCAAAGTTGCCCTGAGAGACGCACCTGCATCTGGTATCAAAGTTGCCCTTAGAGACGAACCTGTCGCTTCTGGAATCAAAGTTGCCCTGAGAGACGAACCTGTTGCATCTGGAATCAAAGTTGCCCTGAGAGACGCACCTGCATCTGGTATCAAAGTTGCTCTTAGAGACGCACCTGCATCTGGTATCAAAGTAGCTTTGAGAGACGAACCTGTTGCATCTGGAATTAAAGTTGCCCTGAGAGACGCACCTGTTGCATCTGGTATTAAAGTTGCTCTTAGAGACGCACCTGCATCTGGTATCAAAGTAGCTTTGAGAGACGCCCCTGTTGCATCTGGTATCAAAGTTGCTCTTAGAGACGCACCTGCATCTGGTATCAAAGTAGCTTTGAGAGACGAACCTGTTGCATCTGGAATTAAAGTTGCCCTGAGAGACGCACCTGTTGCATCAGGTATCAAAGTTGCCCTGAGAGACGCACCTGCATCTGGTATCAAAGTTGCCCTTAGAGACGCACCTGCATCTGGTATCAAAGTTGCCCTGAGAGACGAACCCGTTGCCTCAGGAATCAAAGTTGCCCTTAGAGACGAACCTGCATCCGGTATCAAAGTTCCCCTTAGAGACGCACCTGAATCCGGAATCAAAGTTGCCCTGAGAGACGAACCTGTTGCATCTGGTATCAAAGTTGCTCTGAGAGACGCACCTGCATCTGGAATCAAAGTTGCCCTGAGAGACGCACCTGCATCTGGTATCAAAGTAGCCCTTAGAGACGAACCTGTTGCTTCTGGCATCAAAGTTGCCCTGAGAGACGCACCTGCATCTGGCATCAAAGTAGCCCTTAGAGACGAACCAGTTGCTTCTGGGATTAAAGTTGCCTTGTAATTTCTTTACGAAATAGCAAATGATATCCGTTTTTAAATGAGTTTTTTAAATAGTTGTTAACAGTAAACTTTATTATAGTGCTACACCAATGTTCGTTGTATATTGCGAATGAATGAATGAATGCATGAGCGAGCGAGCGAGCAGACGAACGAACGATCGAGTAAATTAACAAACAGACGTACGGTATGGACAAAATGGGTGAATGTTTTGATGAACTGGCCTAGAAGCGACGGCAATAGGAAAAGCTGGTTCGAATTTCATGCCCCGTTCATTTATTTCCAAGTTTAGGTCATGGTCCATGCGATCTTGATTCATTTCTTTCTCACCGCAGATCACTGTAACATTCTTTCTGCAAATTACACAAACTCCTAGAGAGATAGAGGATATTTGTTGTTTTTTTGTCGGTGAAAGATTGAACCGTTATTTCATCGAGTGATAACACCATCGGTAAAATATTACCGATGGTATTCACGAGATAAAATTCAAGTTCACCGAAAAAAAAAAAAATTTCATAATTTTAACCCTTTCTGGAAGGAGCTTTATCAAAATCCAGTATATCTGGTGGTGAGGCACGAGCAATTTATCGAGGCAACAAGAACATGAAAACCGTGTAATATCGAAAAATATTTTCACTGCTATTTCTCGATATCCTACCGGAATGCATGAAATAACACTTTATACATCCATAGTTGCTTTAGAAAAGATATTGGATCAAGATCAGACTGCACAGCTTGTGCGGCCTGGTTTTGGAAGGAGTTCTCCGAGGTTCTTTGTGTAAGGCACAGGATTTGTATGTATCAACGTGCTAACGTTCATGGGCAAGGCACTACAGGAACCAGGCAAAGATCTGAAGAAATCCCATATGGTTGGTTGGTAAATTGTGTTTATCTTTAACCCTTTACCAAACAATCCCTGGTTTTTATGACCCCGAGATAGAAGCCTTTTGAAAACATTGAGGGAAAAGGAGAAAACGCCGGTAACCAGCATTTTCTCCTTTTCCCATAATGTTTTCTACCCTGCTTGAAACATATTTCAATGTTTGAGTTGCGTTTATTTTGTCGTCAGCAAGTGCTTTCATTTTGGAGCAGTCTAAAATTTTGTCGTTTGGTAAAGAGTTAACACATTACCACACAATCCCTACTTTTGACGCTTCTGGAAAAGAAGCCTTTAGAAAACATTGTGGGAAAAGGAGAAAATGCTGGTAACCAGCATTTTCTCCTTTTCCCACAATGTGTTCTAGCCTTCACAAAACAAATTTCAAATTTTCAGCCACTTTTAGTGTGTCGTCTGCAAATGCTTTCGATTTGGACAAACCTAAAATATTGTCGTTTGGTAAAGAGTTAACTGGCAGCTTAGGCCATATTACGGTGGTCAATGCACTCAAGCATGTAGTTCTTGGTTCTCACACACCAGAACTTAAAGTTTCCTTCCAAGTTACGGACTACTTCTCTCACATGCATCAGAGTTGAGAGGTGAAAGATCGCCGTAAAGAAAGTTCGCCTCAACAGTGTATAGACCTCACAATCACCAGGTCACGAGTTGGATACTCTTACCATGGAGCTATACCGGCCGAGTCTAGGTGACATCCATCTTCGCGAGCCAAGTTTACGATCACTACGTGGATCTTACCTTGGCTGATTGAGCCCGATTTCGAGATTCCTGCGATGCGCCCTCTATTGGATGTTGATACACTCCTTTAATGATATTTCTAAAAGGAAATGAAATATCGTTTTACAAACCGCTTACGTATACACATGAAGCGATAAGCAGATATCCACGTAGCCGGGTTTCCATGTTTTACCTTCTATTCGAAAGGTAAAGACCTTGTTCTATTTTTATCAAAGATGAAATGCTACGGGTGATTTCATTCGTTACAGCTAGAGCTGGCAGCATCCAATGAAAAAGCGTATAGAGTTAATGTAAAAATCAAGCTCGATCCGCCAAGGGTAGAGTAGCGTAGTGAATCGTCAGCCTTGCCTTGCGAAGACGGGTGACACCAAGAGATGACATAAACACCCAAAGTCAGAGATCAGGAGCAGTTAGCCTTCAGTAAAATGTAATTTTTAAAGATTGTTTGTTACATTTCTTTATATGAGTTGACAAGAGTATAAAACCGTCCAGATATTTCCTGAAAATTTCACACACACTGGTCAATTTCGAGGTGAAAAAGTTACAGCATCTTTTTGAGAGCTACCCAAGACAGTAAATAGTCTGTTATGATACCTACGTGACTTTGACATTGAACCACAACAAATTGTGTCATTATGAAATAGAACTATACATATCAAGTTTGTTGCCTATTTTCTGTTAGTTTGCAAACAAGTGGGCTCATATCGTGATATAACAGAAATACTGAGGAAAGTCACTTAAAACTCAGTAGTAAAGGTTTTTTTTCTCTTCAGTGGTATATTAGTATACGACAAATCCCTGCTAACATCTTTTTTTGATATTATTTTTGTCTATATACATGTTTGTCAAACGTGCTCCAGTAGGGCGGGTCAGTATCTCATTATAGGTCCATTATATGAACAACACGGGTAAAGAACCTTACGAAGATGCTATTTAGATGGTGAATGGAATTTCCGATGTTTTACACGTAATCTCTGGGACTGGGAACTAGGAGGCGTAAGTTGAACAACTTACTTTTGACGGGTGATAAATATTGCTACACATACCATTGCAACACACTGGGTCTTGCGCCTTTTAGGCAAGACGATCTTTGAATTTGTTTTAACCCTTTCCCAAACGACAAATTTTTGACTCTTCCAAACCAAAAGAGTTTGCAGACAACAATTTTAGATTTGGCGAAAATGGCAGAAAGTTCTCAAAAAGGGTATAAAACACTGTGGGGAAAAGGAGAAATTGCTCATTACGAGCAATTTCTCCTTTTCCCACAGTGTTTTCAAAAGACTTTTAATGCAGACACGTAAAAACCAGGGCTAGTTTGGGAACGGGTTAACCGAAGTCAGTAGTACGAGTAGTGGCCCAGACTTTTAACAAATTCAAAAAGTAAGCTAAACCAATTCTCTAAACTAATTTCGTGGAAATCTTGATACTAACAATTCATGCTAGGCGTCAATAAAATGAGACTTTCGGTTCAGGACAAGTATTGTTTCTTTTTTTCGAAGATTTGATGATTTGTTGTAATGACGGCCATCTTGGTTGCACGACAAAATTGTAACTTGCATTGGTGCATTGGTACACTGAAACGAACTTGTAAACGGCCACTTTTGTTTCTCCTATAAATTGGAGCAAGTAAAAGAAATTTTAATAAAAGCAAATTGTGACATATATCTGGAATTTAACCAAGGTCTTGTGTGAAAATATTCTCGATTTTGCCAACAAAAAGACATTCTTTTCGAAAAAGGAAAGCTAGTTGTTTGCGCATGCGTGGTGTTCACCAGCCAAAACAGTTTCAAAAGAGAAGCATAAGATACACAAATTTTGTAAGCAATAAGAAAAAAAACTACTTTCTATGAAAAAATATGATCTGAAAAAAGCATGAAGCTTTCAAAAACTTGATTTTTCAAATTACAATGTTGAGTAAAGTGGACGAGAAATGTTTTATTTCCGCGATAAAAATTGAATGAATTTTCTTCAGAATTTGGCTCAGGTATGTTTTCAGGTTTTCAGACCGATATATCATTTTAGTCACATCTAACTTGTCGTCTGCAAAGATTTCAATTTACATTTTTCAATTTTGTCATTTGATGAACAGTTTAATTTGACAAATGACTCTCGTAGCTATTAGATCTAGATCAAAGTTCTGTGGGTCATTGTAACTTCCGAAAAAGCCTGATGACATCATGCAAGTTTGGCTTTGGGAGAGCATTATCTCCCGCTAGATGGCATTCTATAAATACTCATTTATCTAATATGGGCATCCTGGGTACAGAACCGAACCACTTTCCTACGCGACAACCGTTACTTTGAATTTAAAACAAGAAAAAAAGGTTTACCCAATAAAACGCTACCTCGTGCAATTCACTCAACTATGATCACCAGTTTAGAGAAATCTGTTGCTAAAGCAGGTCTCATTTCTCCTCAAACGTATTAATACGTAAAAGCTATTTTCAACATTGCTACTTTATAGAGCGTAATATTACAGCCAGCCCGCTTTCGGGGCTAATAGTGATGCGTCATATAAGACAGTCGAATCTTCGAAGAATATGACATACGCAAACAACGTTGGAAGAGAAGAAAATCAAAAAGTTACATGATAGAGGAAAGTCTAAAATCTGAGGTAGGTTGACTAAGTTTGCATTTATTTGTCATATACCTAGCAGTGAAATCCTGGAATTTCCCAGTGTAACAAATTTTGATATCATCAGTAGTGACGATATCAACGTTCACTTTCACTTCCTGCCGTAATTTAGGAACTACTTTTTTTCATTAAGCACTTAAAGATAAATTAATTGTAAGTTTTGTGAAGTCTCGTTTTGTTTTTTTTAAATTATGTATTCATCCGCATTCTGTCCTTGATTCCTTCTCTCTATCCAAAGTATTGATTTCGACTTTCAAACGAAAAATTAAAAATGACTTTCAAACGAAAAATTAAAAATGATAATGCTAATAAGGTATATAATAAATAGAATAAACAACTGGCTATTTTTGATATGAAAAACTCGTTTTTTCAACGCCTAACAACGCATCCTCGTGAGATATTTTTCATATCAAAAATAACCAGTTGATTATCCTCTATTTATCGTCGCCACCGGTTGCCCGTTTGGGCGACGCCAGTTAAAGCCTGTCAGTATTGTTACGGGAAAAAAGGCAGATACAGGATGAAACCCATCATAAGTTTCGACTTGTTCTTTGATGTGCCCGATGTATAACATCACCGAACATGACTTCGGTTTCACATCTCATCCACAAGACTATTAGTATTTTCAGACGCCAAACGTGGGGCTAGAACCCACACCCTCAAATGACCCACAACATCACGTTCACAAGTCGTATGCACTACCAACTTGGGCCCCAAAGTCTCCTGAGCAAATTCTGAAAGTCTTCCACCTGGCAACCGGGGCTTTGGAAGTTATGAAGGTCAAAGGTCATCAAATGCACCTCTAATCCTAACGTTTTTAGTTGATCCTCAGTTAACATTTTTTGGAAAATGACCTCAGGTGATGAAATAAGCATATCTTTAGATATTTCTAAGCATTTCCACCAAAACAAAAGAACATTTAATGCAAATCAAAGCAATGACAACGCTACTTTTCGTGATACAAGCTTCCAAAAAACATCATAATCTGAGAAACTACGTGGATATTTTTCAGATAAAACACATCTTCTTGACAAAAAATGCCTTGAATGCATCATAGAAGCAACCAAAATGACATTTTCGGATCTAATGTGTGTCAATTTTGTCATATGTGTGGATAAAATGGAAGTGCATATATAACAAAAGTTCATTAATATACATATTAACTTTTTATGCCAATTGCTGAAAAGTCAACAACTATCTGGTTCATTTCTCTATTTTAGATAAAAATAAATATAGAATTTTATAGCATGCTTGTTTTCATGGTCTTAATAATTATATTCATTACAGTAAACAGAAACTTCTAGTAAAAATCAAAGTACTGAAGTTACTGATAAATTGTGTACCATTTAGGCGTAACTCTTGCATCGAAAAAACGAACTTTTTTATTTACTTAGAAGATATTGTATATGCTATGCACGGTGCTTTCTCTTTTTATTTCATCAATTGGTTCTCTAAGCCAATGATGTCTAAGTACATAAAATTGAACTTGCCATGACGTAGTAGTAAAGGTTACTTACAGTCATAAGCACCATTTTAGTTAAATACAGCATAAATAATTATGAATGAGTTTAAATCTTTAAGCGCTATAGGCAAAAACAGAGAGGCCTTTGCAGACAACATAAATCAAGATCAAACTGCACAGAACATGCAAACTGATCTCAGATCTCTGTCGTCTGCTCGTTTGGTCAAGCCTAACATTACAAGACTCTGTCTGAGTTTCAGTGGTGTATTATTTCCTGGTATCGAAAGAGTTGATATTAGATATTTGGTGCCGAAAGAGTTAATTGTCAAAAATCAGATATTTGTTATTCCTATTTAATCTTGTGCCTTTTTACACACATCAGTTAAGGAACCAGGGCCCGTATTCACCAACCATTCTTAAGAATATTCTTTGTCTTATTCTTCAAATTTTTCTGACTGTGAAAGTAACAGAACTTCTGATTGGCTAAACCATTTGGTTTAGCCAATCAGAAGTTCTGTTACTTTCACTTGGACAAAATCCTGAAGAATAAGAACAAAAACGTTCTTAAGAATGGTTGGTGAATACGGGTCCTGGTGATTTACTAGCAATAAGAGTTATAAAGATCTCACATTGTTGGTCAGTATTCATTCATGGAGGATCACTTTGTTATAGTGATGACAACTCACTCACACTGTTATTTGTTCAGTAAAACCGTCACCATCATCATTCTCAAGCTTACCAGTCATATTTATCGCTTTATGTTTTTGCTACGAAAACTTCGGTAGATTCTTTTCCCTTCTTACCTGCTCAGAATTATGTCAAGTTAAGTGCTTGGCATAAAGAAACAATGAAATAATATGAAGCATCGTGCCATGACTGTAATTACTAAAAGAATGCTATTTAGAATAATGGATACGAGATGCATTGGATTTGATATGATAGTCAGTTTTCAATTATTATCATTATTCTTTTTTAATCTTCTATCTATTTTTTCCCTTTTATGTTTACTTTGAAGTGAAGGTCATTTTGTGTTTTACCATGGACTGTTAGTTTTCTTGTCATTTACATATTTTTTGGCATACAGGTCATGCAAATTACCATCATTTGGCAATCCTTTTATGCTCAGATTTTCTTGTTCTTGCATCTATTTGTTCTGCGCAATGTAGGAATCAGGACAGTGCAAAGTAGGAATTCTCACTGTACTGGGTCATGAGCATATAATGAAGAGTAATATTATATGTGTAATGAGAAAAAAAGAGCACGTGTTGCAGCATGTGCACTGTTGGAAAAGGAAAGCAAAGTCTTTAAAATATGTTTGATAAAACTGATACTTACGACACGATCCAAATTTAACAATCATGAAGAAGATTATTGATAACGTTTTAGATAGACGCAAAAAGTTACGGATCATCGTGCTGAAGTGACAGGCTTTTCTTTAATAGTCAGTTAAACGCGAAAATTACCGTAAGAAGATACAAATGTATATCATTCAAATGACAATTCATTTGGTATTGCGCAGAAAATGTATAAAAGCCCGGTTTTAAGAATAATTATATATAGACCAAGGAGTTAAAAAGGGAGATGATTTGATCTAATTAAAGATTGATATTTTATAAATGTATATTTTCTAACAGACAGATTTTTCTTAAAATTTCCACAAATATAGTATCTATAATTTCAAACAATCAGTAAAAATGAAAACGACACCTATCCGCGCTTATTTCCTCAGAAAACAGTGATGAAGGTCAATGTGGAAGTTACTTTTTCTAGGGGAAAAAAGGTTAAAAGCTTAGCAGAAAAAGTGGGAAAAGAAGAAAAAATGCTTATTATGAGCGATTTCTCCGTTTTCCATAATAATTTTCAAATTGGAAACTGCGACACTTCCACAGATTTAAATCCCCTGCTATTGTTTGCTTGTTTAGTGTTGAATGCCGTGTCCACGGTACGTTAACAATTTTACACAGATATTGCACAGGTCCATTATTTTCTCTTTACTAATATTACCCAAAGAAAGTGCTACTTGTTTCAATGCACCAATAATACATGTATTATCATTTATAAAAATACATTATTGCATGTTTGATTCACTACCCATGACAAAAACACATGCGCAGTAGGATGTGCACAAACATTTGTTATATACGTCGTTAACGCATCTATCCATGCTTTCCTGGGGTTTCTTTTCCCAATAATTCGCGCATACTAGTAATTGTTTTGGCAGATAAAATAGTAAAAATATGTAGAATTACGGGTTGTGCAAGTTTCTCATGGTCGTACTAAACGCATAAAAACAGATTTTGCTGGGACTGGAGAGCATCATTTGAGTTTATTTTGGTGTTCGAAATTACGAATGTTCGACATAGATGTTTCGCTGTAATATGTTTCGGTCACTTTGCCCTTAGTTTGCAAATAACTTTGTAACGGGTTGGGTACATTTCCCTTGTCGAATGTACCTATAAGTGGGGATAATAGATACGAAAAAAAGCCATTATATATGTCTTCATAGTTAAACTGTCAATGATATTTAAACCGAGAAAAAGTAGATGTTGGTAGCTGGTCAGAGATTGAGAGATTCTTAATGCATTAGGACGTAAAAAAAAGTTAAAATTTCACTCTGATTATAATTATGAGTCTTTACCTAGACTTTACTTCCAGTAAACATCAACAAACAACAAATTTAATGTGGCGTACATTTCTGAATTTAATTTTGAAAGAGCAGAAGGCATTGTGGGAATAGGAGAAAGTGCTGGTTAGCTGCATTTTCTCTTTCATCAAAAATATTTTCGTAAACATTTCTACAGACTAAGTTAAACTGATGCTTTGTACCCACTACCACACAATTCCTACTTTTGACGACCCCGAGAAAGAAGCCTTTAAAATAGAAAATATTGTGGGGAAAAGGAGAAAATGCTGGTTACCAGCATTTTCTCCTTTTCCTACAATGTTTTCTACCCTTCAAAAACAAATTTCAAATTTCCAGTCACTTTTATTTTGTTGTCTGCTGATACTCTCGATTTGGGCAAGCCTAAAATAGTGTTCTTTTGTAATTAAAAGCTGGTACATAAAAACAATATTCGCGCCATTTTCATCACAGATTTTTCCCAGTCTTGCTGTAACTATTGTAAAAAGCACATGAATGAACCTTCAAAGAAATTCTTGGAATTAACATATTTAATATCGATATATTTTAGCAAACGAACAAAAACATATTTGAATTACTAAGACATACCTGTTTGTTGACAACAGGTTTTGGAAAATAAAGAAACACCACTTATGGAAGGCGTGCCTTCTACGAAATGCACGATAAGCGCAGACGGATTTGTGAAAGCTGACCAAGACTTTCCGTGAGACAACACCAGGTGTTTGATGTTACGCAATAGTCCCGGCCAAATTATGTGCATATAAATACAGTATGAATAGGTGTCTGGTGCTATCTGCATTCTGACATCGTGCATGCGTGAAGCAACGCTATCTAAAAGTAAGTTTGTATTTCATAAATACGTACTTGCAATCGGCAAGGTAGTGCATATAGCTGTTTAAAATAATACATTGGCGGTGTTAGAAGAAACTAAATAAACAATATTTCAAAATTGAAACAGAGTAGGGCGGGGAAAAAACCGGGCGGTCAGGCTATATACCATTTGGATGAATTATCTGTTAAGTAACTTACTTTACTGATACGTATATTGACTTAACTAAGCAGATAATTATTGCTTGGACAATGGGAGCCATTCTTGGAAATCAAATTATCTCCCTCGCTAGATAAACACTAAAGGTATCCGAATAACAGATTGGTCCTTTTACCTGTATTCCTTTGTTATTATCCTTGGTTCCCTTTGGGATGTTGCGATAAATATAACAATAATTTATTATGTTTGTGTAAGGTCGGCATGTAACTCAATTCGAATTCTTTTCTTTATCATCAGGAACTATACGCATACATTGATTTGTAAAACCAACCAACCAGATTTACTTGCAGTATTATTTCAATAACATAGCTGTTTAGTGCAAGAAAATCAAGGATAAAATCCAAGTAATCCTTTCATCAGGACTAATGTAATCAAGACGTTGATAACTTTATATGCATGCACGGATCCAGATATATTTCTCAGGGGGGGTCCCACCGAAAACGCACTCGTCTTATTATATGATACCTTGATTTCCGGATTTCAGTGGATGTACGAGTAAGCCGTTTACAAGAAAAGTCAACGTGTCCAGTTCTAATCATGAGGAGGTCTCCACATTTAGAACCTTTTTTTTTTAATGTATGACTATATTTTATCGTGCAATATCAAACCAGTCCCATTCACGAATCTGATAACCATTTTTTTTCCAAAATTCCAGGGGGGGGGGGGAGCGGTCCGGACCCCCGGTCCCCCCGCTGGATCCGCCTTTGATATGAGTTGGTGCATTTTCGACTAATTCGAGCACAACGACGACGCTTGACTTTCCTCACCACCTTCAACAAAACTACTCAAAAACATCCTCTTGAAAACCTTTCATAGTCAAACAGACGAAACGATTAGCAGCTTTTGTTAAATCATCCTCCGAGGTCATTGTGAATACGCGTTTGAAAATTTGTTTTTAATATTTCCGAAGTCGGCCGACAAACAGGAAGTACCAAATCGAGGCTATTGGAATTGCCGTGTCTTTTTGTTGTCATTCACATTTGAAAACTTTTGCAGCGACATCTACTTTATCCGACTGGGATAAACCAGGTGTCGCTGCGACCGGTTTTCGAATGTCCCGAGGTCGCCATTTTTGACAAAGTATGTCCGAATGATAGAAACGGAAAGAGGTAAAGGGACTGGAACCCAGGCAGCCCCTGTTTCTGACAATCTTGAAAAAATGCGGAACTGAAGTAGTACAACGCAAAGGAAAAGGATAAGCAAACATGATCACATTAGAACTTACCACCACGTAACAAGCCGTAACAAGACTCGGAGAAGATCCAAGTTTGGACGTAGAAGCCTTTTTTTCACCGGTATCGATCAGCCCGTAGAATAACGCAAAGGTCAACCCATTCCGCTACGGTCTGTTAGGTTTCTCATAAGCACCGGGTACTCGTCACAACTCGGCCGATTCCGCACTTCATCTAATATAATGGATCCCATCACCAGGGGTTTGCTTAATGCAGCACCGGGACTGCCGTGGCAATTTCTTTTTTGACAATCAAAAAGTTTGGCACGGTAACCCTGGCGATCACGGTTTGACAAGTTTGCTTATCCATTGTCTCTGCATTGTATTAAGTCAATCCCGTTTTGTTTGTCAGAAACGTGGCTGCTGCGGATGACGGAAACGCGGTTCCTTCCGAGGCTTGTCATGGTTAGGTACCGTGAGGTACCGTAGGGAGAATTAACTAAACATTGTAAATGGAGTATAGGAAAATCCTACAAAATCTGACGGCACACCAACTTTTCGGACAAACAGAGTTACAGTGGCTGTCGGGAACATTGTGTTCTAGAACTATTACATCATTTCCCGTTTCTTGGGTTTTTTTAAGGAGATAAATTTCCCCAAACCAGAAGTGTTGACACTGCAATATTTGGGTTTTTAGATAGAGGTCGAGGTGCCTTGTTTTTCCTATTGCCGCCAATGGCGCTACCTCCAGGTGCTTGACGTGCCCTGACTCTGTTTCAGCTTAAAACCCCTTAATGTTTTAATATCTGTTATACGTTAGTAGCATATTGAAACGTGTAGTAAGGCGAAACAGAACATATATTTTCAAATTGAACACGGAATTATGTATTCTGTATTATATAATTTACTTTTCAGAACTGTTTGTATCCACTATACATACGCAATGTTTCATACCTTGGTGTTATTTACATTTGCCGGTAAGACACGTTTTGTTTTACTTATAGTTGTGATTAAATGATAATGATATCAGCTCATTAGTTGATTTTAGTAGCTCTTTGTTCCAACTGCATTGTTATTTAATCCAATTTTATCTACAGTTAAACATTTTCATTAATACACCAACATTGAAAGTTGGGATAAAAGGCAACAGCAATGTTTGTTATTTCATATTGCCCTTCTTGTATATTTGCTATACCTGGGTAAGAATAAAGATATTATGTTCTGTTCCGTTCATTATTTTCTGAAAATATATCTAACGTTTGTTTCTGGTAAGACTTACAGACATGGTATGGAAACAGAACTTTTTCCCAAGAGAAACATTGTTTAACCCATTACCACACAATTCCTACTTTTGACGCCCCTGAGAAAGAATCCTTTTGAAAACACTGTGGGAAAAGGAGAAAATGCTGGTAACCAGCATTTTCTCCTTTTCCCACAGCGTTTTCTACCCTTCCCAGAACAAGTTTCAATTTTTCCGTCACCATTATTTTGCCGTCTGCAAATGCTATCAATTTGGACTAGTCTAAAATTTTGTCGTGTGGTAATGAGTTAACCACGCAATAACTCGGGATACTTAATACTCCCCATCCTGAAGGTGGCACATTGGTCTGTATTTTGGTTTAGCCTTTTCAGGCTTTCATCTTGGTCGACTCAGAGACACATACGTCATTGTCAGATTTGACAATATTGTAGACTCTTTGGACTTATTAAGAGTGTCTTGCATAACATAAGCTAAATTCCAGCTCCTGATTAAATGGCTGCGCCACTCGTGAAAATAGTACCGATGGTGTTTACTCGATGAAATAAATTTCGTTCTTTCACCGCAAAAAAAACCCCAAAATATCCTCTGTATCCTTAACCCTTATCCTGCTCAATATATTAAATGGAACTTTCAAGGTGAAAATAAAAAGCCGAATGCTGCCAGATCTATTTTATTCTTATCTCTTGAAGAAATACATCTCAGTTCCATGCAGTCTGATCTTGATCTACAATGTCTGCAAAACGTTACTGAGCAGTCTTATGGTTATTTTGGAGGCGAAATGGCAAAAAGGGGGTTCGATGCATCTCCCTGATCATTTATACCGCGCAAGACGTCACGCAATAATGGATCTCCCTGATCATTTATACCAAGCAAGACGTCACGCAATGATGGATCTCCCTGATACTTTATAAAACGTAAGACATCACTCAATAATGGATCTCCTTGGTACTTAATACCAAGCAAGACGTCACGCAATGATGGATCTCCCTGATACTTTATAACACGTAAGACGTCACTCAATAATGGATCTCCCTGGTACTTAATACCAAGCAAGACGTCAAGCAATAATGGATCTCCCAGATACTTTATACCGCGTAAAACGTCACGCAGTAATGGATCTCCTTAATACTTTACACCGCGTAAGACGTCACGCAGTCATAGATTTCCCAGATACTTTATACCGCGTAAGACGTCACGCAATAATGGATCTCCCAGATATTTTATACCGCGTAAGACGTCACGCAGTAATGGATCTCCCTGATCATTAATACCGCGCTTGACGTCACGCAAAATAATAGATCTCCCTGATACTTTATACCGCGTAAGACGTCACGCAATAATGGATCTCCCTGATCATTTATACCAAGCAAGACGTCACGCAATAATGGATCTCCCTGATCATTTATACCAAGCAAGACGTCACGCAATAATGGATCCGTCATATCCACTTTGTCTTCTAATCCATTGAATCAGCAAGTACTATGATCCTTAGACATGCAAAAAATTGATGAATAGCATAAGGTACCGACTCAGGTCAGCCTGCGTGGACCGCGCAGGCTGACCAGGGTCGATACTTTATTTGGATGCATTAAAACCCTTTCACAGATTACTGCGAAACTTTTTTTTATATATATTGCAGGGCTCATTTCTCATTTGATTCAAGCTGATATCAGCGGACCCGATACAGCTGTAGAAGATCTTGCTTATCAAGCTTATCAAGAATCTGCAAGTGGTTTCCGTGATGCCTTACGAAGCGTGCCTGAATCAGTATACCAGCAAGAATCTGGAAGTAGTATGTTTGATCCTTTACGAAGCGTGCCTGAATCAGTATACCAGCAAGAATCTGCAAGTAGTATACTTGATCCCTTACGAAGCGTGCCTGAATCAGTAAATGAAGAAACTGCGGCTACCGGTATAAAAGTGGCTCTCCGAGAAACACCTGGAGGGGAAAGTGTCGCAACCGGAATTAAAGTTGCCCTGCGAGATGATCCTGAGGGAGTAAGTCAAGAAAATGTAGGCAGATCTCGTAGGCTCCAAGAGATTTTAACTGCTTACAGTAACCAACGTCTCCCAAATTATCCTCGCACTGGAACCCTTCCTGGCCGACGGCAAGTGCCGAAACGTGGAATGGCACCTGCCTTGCTGAGTCAGACAGGCTTACAAGGTGGCGTACATGCGGCTTTAAGGTCGGTTCCCGCACTAGGTGGCGTACATCTGGCTGTAAGATCGGTGCCCGCACTAGGTGGCGTACATCTGGCTACAAGATCGGTGCCCGCACTAGGTGGCGTACATCTGGCTACAAGATCGGTGCCCGCACAAGGTGGCGTACATGCGGCTTTAAGATCGGTGCCCGCACAAAGTGGCGTACATGCGGCTTTAAGATCGGTTCCCGCACAAGGTGGCGTACAAGCGGCTTTAAGACCAGAGTCCTCTGTGTTGTAATAGATTCAGGCCGTCTTCCTCCGATTAGGAGTTAGAGGTTAAAAATAGAGGATTCATGCCATGTGCATCCGAAAATAAATAATAGAGAAGAATAACATGAATAACATGTTTAGACTCTTTTTTAATGAATGAATGAATGAATTAATTAATTAATTAATTAATGAACATCGATCTATCGATCAAACAAACGAAGGAATAAATGAACGAATGAATGAATAAACGAACGAATGAACGAATTAATGAATGTACTGAACCAACATAAAGCATATCGTCGGTGTACTTCCAAAACCTCGTAACTACAGCTTGTAACAAGCTGTAGTTACGATGTTTTGGAAGTACACCGACAATATGGCGACCTAAGAACTTTATCAAAGGAAAATACAGGGATCAGCCTGTTCGTCTATGCGGTCTAATTTTGATCTCAATAATCAAGCTTAAAGTCGTACGTTTTGATTTACTAAGATATACCAGTACAGTATTGTTCGTTTCCCAACATATTATTCAGTTCAGCAGGATGGAAACTGAAAGGTTTTCATAAATCTACAATTTTACTGTAAGCCTCAACCTATCGATAAATTAAAAACTCCTGGACAACGAAAGTAAAAGAAAAACATAAGCATGCATACGAGACATATTCTACGAAAAGGTAGCTTAATGCATTCGCAAAAAATATCGGCTCAGCTCAGCCTGCGCAGTCCGCGCAGGCTGACCTGAGTCGACAATTTCAGCGATGGTCAATCATCTGCAGCTTAAAGGACCAGTCTACCACCTGACTGTCGATTGATATACAAAATAGATTATATGGATCCATAATTTACGGTGATGACTTCACTGGTGTCGTGCATCGCGGTGATGTATTAAGCCCCCTTTTGCAAGAGCATGGGCAATATACAATTGTAAACAACATAGGATACAAAAATACCAAACTGACTGCATCTTCGCAAGCCAAGGCCGACGATTCACTACGCTACTCTACCCTTGGCGGATCGAGCTTGATTTTTACGTTCACCCGATACGCTTTTTAATTGGATGCAGCCAGCTCTAGCTGCAACGAATGAAATCGCTCGTAGCATTTCATCTTTGATAAAAATAGAACAAGGTCTCTACCTTTCGAATAGAAGGTAAAACATGGAAACCCACGTGGATGTCTGCTTATCGCTTCATGTGTATTCGTAAGCGGTTTGTAAAACGATATTTCATTTGCTTTTAGAAATATGATGTAAAGGGGAGTAATAACCAACATCCAATAGAGGGTGCATCGCAAGAATCTCGAAATCGGGCTCAGTCAGCCAAGGTAAGATCCACGTAGTGATCGTAAACTTGGCTCGCAAAGATGATCTGACTAGGGTACGCACGATCTCTGAAGTCTAAATGTGACGACGATACCTTCCTACCAACAGAGTTCGACTTGCCGAAACAGAACGGATTTGCAGAAGACAAATTACCTCTGGTTCAATTTATGAAATTGCTCTCTGAAAGGGTGAAAAATATCATTGGAAAAGGAGAAAATGCTAGTCACCAGCATTTTCTTTTTTACTCAAGCTGTTTTTATCCAGGGTAGTTGAAACATGACATTACTCGATAAATGTTTAAAGTTTACTTCTTTTATATTCTTAAATTGAAATTGCTCTCTGAAAGGGTGAAAAACATCACGGGGAAAGGAGAAAATGCTAGAGCATTTTCTTTTTTACTCAAACTGTTTTTCTCAAGGGTAGTTGAAACATGACATTACTCGATAAATGTTTAAAGTTTACTTCTTTTAAAGACGTTTATGACAAATTCTTCCAACGGACAGATTTTTTTAAAACTTTGCACATACAAAGCTCATCATGTCTCTTGTAGATTACAATGAAAAAAAATGGGGATCCCCGTGCTCGTTTCCGAGAAATTCGCTTTTGAAAAAGGTATATACAGTTAGAAAATTCATCATATACTGGATTTAACACACTTTCCTTGAATAGTCAATTAAACAGGAAAATTTCCAGAAGAATATACAAATATACATCACTTCAAAGAAAAATAATTCAGTTTTGCACAAAAAACATATAAAAGCCTGGTTCTGAGCATGGCAAATGTACCAATATGCATTTTATATATAGACCATTAAGTTAAAAAGAGAAATAATTTGACCGGGTTAAGGGTTAATTTTCAATAAAAACATACTCTCTAACGGACAGATTTTTTTTTAAATTTCCACAATCATAGTACTTATAAATCTTGACAATAAGAAAAAATAAAAATGGCACCTACCCGTGCTTTTTTCCCCAGGAAAAAGGGATGAAGGTCACATTTGAAGTTAATTTTTTCCAAGGAAAGGGATAAAAGCTCGGCTGACATGATGGAAAAGGGAAAATTATTCAGTGGAAGAAATTTTCCCTTTTCCCACAGTATTTTTCAAAGAGGAAATAGCCATACTTCAAGAAATAGGTATACTTCAACAGCTTCAATTTTCTGCCTGTTTCATTGTTTGCTGTGTAACTGGACTTTTTTCCAGCTAATTCTTTACCAGTCATATCATCCTTACACTGGCAGGCCAGTTTTGATGCTATCACCTTCTCCGGAAAGGATAGCATGCCAGATGGCCTGCCAGTTTCAGGAAAACGCCAGAAACTGTATTATTTTCATCGTTGGATGGCTGACATTGCGTAAAAAATACCCTTTTCCACGACAAATAAGCATTCGTTTTGGTGAAAACTTCCCCTTTTTATTTCAACCATAGAATACCATGGCTAGTGCAACCGTGCTATTACCATCCGTAGAATGTTCTTCTTGTAAAAGTGCACCGTTCGTCCGCTGTTACTATTGCCATTTGTGCAAAAAATACACAATAGCGCTGATAGTTTTACTATCTGTGAGAAATACACATGCGCAGTATGGATGCGCGTAAACATTTATACCAAACGTCGTTAACTCTTTACCAAATAACAAAATGTTAAACTGGTCCAAATTGAAACCACTTGCAGAGTAGAAATTAAACATAACTAAAAAATTTAAACTTGTTTCCAGCAGGGTAGGAAACATAGTGGGAAAAGGAGAAAATGCTGGTCACCAGCATTTTCTCCTTTTCCGACAATGTTTTCAAAAGGCTCCTATATCAGGGTCATAAAAACCAGGGATTGTTTGGTAAAGGGGCTAATTCTTACGCGCATGATAGTTCGCAAGAAATGCATTGCTGAACGACGGGCGAATACCCTCGGATTTTCGAGGTTTAAAAGACCAATACCATAACCACTGAGCTGAAGAAACATTCCCCCCAAAGCAGAGGTCAGGAATGAATGAATGAATGAATGGTTCTAGTGACTTACAACATCTTGTATATAGTCAGTTACAAGCAAATTAATTTCAAAATATCCCACGTGATACTCATTTTCTTCTCTTTCAATGACGTTTTCATCTACCCTGTCAACGTCAAAACGCATCCTCCAACACATTGAGTTTTCTCTCTGCAGAGGCATTCGAATCTGAAAATTCTGAAACATATCTGTGTAGTTAACTCATTACCACACAGTCCCCACTTTTGACGCCTCATAGAAAGAAGCATTTAGAAAACATTGAGGGAAAAAGGAGAAAATGCTGGTAACCAGGTTTTAGTCTCAAAGATTGTTTCTGGATCCATAACTAAATTGTGACTCTTGTTACAAACCATAGCGGGCATGCATTCACCTATTACCACACAATCGCTACTGTTGACGACCCGGAGAGAGAAGCCTTTAGAAAATATTGTGGAAAAAGGAGAAAATGCTGGTTACCATTTTCTCCTTTTTCCACAATGTTTTCTATCCGTTTCACAAAAAAAAAATCAAATGTTGAGTTACTTTTGTTTTGTCGTCTACAAATGCTTTCGATTTGGACGAGCCCAAAATTTGTTTGGTGATGAGTTAGGCCTATAAGCCCCTTCCACGCATAGCATGGCCCATGTTTATATCGATAGGTGAGTGCAATACTATTGATTTTGAAAAGTCTCAAATCTTTAAAAACGAATAAATCTCCTGGTCCCGACGGGCTTTGCCTAGAAACGTATTTGCATACAATACATGATATTTTACCATTTCTCCACAAACTGTTTAACGAAATTTTTGACTTTGCTAATTTTCCTAGTGACTGGGGCCATAGTATTATTACACCTTTGCATAAAAAGGGTAGTTTGACGGATCCGAATAACCGGAGAATTTCATTGATCGATTCTATTTGTAAGATTTTTATGCATGTCTTGAGTAGTAGAATATCTAATTGGTGTGATTCTAACTTTGTCATTGATGAAGCTCAGGCAGGTTTTCGTAAAAATTACTCCACCGTTGATAATATATTTGTATTGATGTCTTTAGTTCAAAAGTATCTTTCAAAAAAACGCGGGCGGTTTTATTGTATTTTCATTGATGTCAAAAAGGCCTTTGACAATGTTCGACATGATAAGTTATGGGATGCGATGGAAAGAAAAGGCATTTCTGGCAAATTTTTGAATTGTTATAAATCTATATATACCAAATTAAAGTCATGCATCAAAATTGATGGCAAATTGACAAAGTATTTTGACTGTACTATCGGCACCAGGCAAGGTTGTGTTGGAAGTCCAAAAATTTTCTCATTATTTATTAATGACTTAGTTAGCTATATAAATAGTGACAATGAACGTGGAATATTTGTTTCCAAAGAAATAAAAGATCTTAATGTCTTAATGTTTGCGGACGACGTTTCAAGTTATGCAGATACAATTATCCAATTACAACGTCAAATTAATAAAATAGAGCAATTTAGTAAAGGAGTTGGACTTGACATCAACCTCGACAAAACTAAAATTGTTGTATTTAGAAATGGAGGCGTCGTCAAACAAACTGAGAAATGGTATTATAATGACAATGTCATAGATATAGTTCCATGTTATAAATATTTGGGTGTGTATTTTACTAGTACTATGTCTTGGTCTAAGACTCGCACAGTTCTGTCAATGCAAGCTAAGAAAGCCATAAACTATATTTTGAGATTGCGTAAACACTTTGGAAACATTAATATATCAGATATGCTGAAAATTTTCGATACCTCTGTTAAACCTATTTTGTACTACGGTTCTCAGATTTGGGGATATCAGTACGTAGATAAGATTGAAAAAGGTTCACATACAATTTTGTAAAAAATTATGTTATCTGTCTTTGAATACATGTGATTCTTTTGCACTAGGGGAATGTGGAAGGTTACCACTATGCACCACTTACATATTCCAAACAGTGTTATTATATGTTATATCAATTAGATGAAGCAGGCAGGCAGAACTGGGTCAGTCATGTAAAGGAACTTTTATACACATATGGTTTCGGTCATGTATGGATTTTACAGAACGTAGGAAATGATAAAGAATTCTTAAACTTGTTTAAAAAAAGGATAATGGACTGTTATAAACAAAAATGGTACGCTTATATAAGTGATACACCAAAATCTATTCACTATAGACATTTTAAATCATTGTTAGAACCAGAATTTTACTTAAATGTTGATCTACCACATACTTTCAAGAGAACATTAGCTAACTTTAGATGCTCATCACATGATCTAATGATTGAAAAGGGGAGACATTTGTCTATTGATAGAGAATTTCGGTTTTGTCAAATATGTCACAAGCAAAATATCCTTGTTATAGAAGATGAATTTCATTTTATTTTTCAATGTAGTATTTATGAAGATTTAAGGAAAGAGTATTTTAAACTGAGTACTGGTTAAAAAATAGAACATTACAATGTTTATATTCCATCCTGTCATGTGATTCAGAACCTGTTGTACATAAAATTTCTAGATATTTATTCAAAGCGTTTCAGCTTAGAAACGATATTTTGCAAGAGCTAAGTTAACACTTTTGTAAATCTGCGGAGCACTATTTTCTGTTGCTTTTAAGGACAGTTCGGGTCTAGATGAGACAACACAGTATGCGTTGTCTGACTCTAGAATTCTACTGTCTGATGCACGAGCCTGTTCTTCTTTCTTCTTTTAAATTTAATCAAGAGAAATCTTATCATCTCATATTCATTTATTCCCATTGTCCTTTGATTCTCCATACATTTTAAGTATCTAAGGGCTGACCTAATACATCGTTTTATGGAAATGAGCATGTACTCTTTTCTTTTGAAACAAAACATAACTCTATTTTACTAGTAAGAATTTCATAGAAATTAAGTAGTCACTCTATGTCAAATATTTGTATATTATTTCATTGTATTATGGGCCGGTGGCCTAGATACTGAATAAAATGTCTATGTCTATGTAAGTGCCTGTACATTGTAAAGGCACTTAGAATAGTGTTGCACTCACCTATCGATATACACGTATGATCGGATGAGGGGATTTACTCCGTATCCTATTGAATAACTTGAATAAAACTTTCGGGCCCGTGATTAAAAAAAAAACCCGAATAATCTTGTTCCAGACCTATTCTTTTGAGGAAAAAATCTCCTTATCGGACGGAGTAGGCCCAAGATCAGACTGCAGGATCTGTGCAGTCTGATCTTGATCTATGCTGTCCGCACAAGGTCAGTTAATCGCGCTTTGCAGCCTAAGGGTAAAAAAGAAGCTTTGGAGGTCTAATATTTCAGCCTTTCAACAAAATCTACTCAAAATTCATTGTATAGGTTATCAGGCTGTCTCGAACATTTAACCCTTTTCCAAACAATCCCTGGTTTTTACGACCCTGAGATAGAACCCTTTTGAAAACATTGTGGGAAAAGGAGAAAATCTTGGTTACCAGCATTTTCTCCTTTTCCCACAATGTTTTCAGCCCTACTGGAAACACATTTCAATTTTTGAGTTACGTTTATTTCGTCGTCTGCAAGTGCTTTCAATTTGGACAAGTCTCAAACTTTGTTGTTTGATAAGCCCCGGTCACATATTCACGGAAGACCACCACGGAAGAGCTACGGTCTAATCGCTCACGGATGACTACGGAAATGACAAATTCCGTAGTCCGCTACGGTTCCAATACGGATACACAACGGTGTGAGTACAGAGTTCGACGAATCTACAGCCAAAATGTAGGTCACAGTTCCAGGAGTGATACGGACTGTTACGGTTGGACACGGTTTAATACGGAGCGACACGAATCAGGACGATTGTAGTACGGTTACACTACGATTTGCTACGGTACAGGTACGGATTAGTACGAATAAGAACGATCCGATACGTAGTAGTACGAATTGTCACGGATCAATACGGACCCACCACGATTTAGCATTCTGTCCAAATGCTCCAGCCCGCTCACTTTCAAAATGCAAAAAGTTCGGCCATGAGAACCTCATACTGGCCATGGACGGGTCTTCGTAAAAGCCAATCTCTAGTACACATATTCTCTGTCTTTTATTACCCGGTTATTATAATCAATAACCCATCATAAGTTGACAAAATTTGGCCTCCACGAAATTGAAAGCATCTGCAGACAACAACGTAAATTTGGTACAAATGAGCTTCAGTTCTACAATAAGGTAGAAAGCATTGTGGGAAATTGAGAAATTACCCATTTTGAGCATTTTTTTCGATTTCCTGGAATCAGAATGTTTTCTTGGCTTGTCTGTTGCAGACTCATAAAAAGAAGAATGAAAATATTGATCAATAACGTTTCTCTTATGTTCATAAAATCTGCTGTTTATTTCACAATTATACTGATTATCGTGAATGTTTATGTTTTAAAAGTAAAGTGCTTGTCTTTAAATATAGTTAGTATCACCCACTTCGAAAGGGCCAGCCTGGCACCAGGCAGGCAACCAGTAACCATACATTTAACTAGCTGGAGGTTCACCAACCAGCCATATCAGAACAAGCTCCTGGCGGGGCTCGAACATGTGACGTCCCGTTTCGTTGGCGGTTGTCAGAACCACCAGAAACGGTAACAGTTTTATGTACTCGTACTATTTGATCGTTTTACTTGCATGTTTAGCATCGTTGTTTGGACAGAATGGCACATTATAATACTGATGTTTATTCATTTTCGTACAATGTTTTGTAAAATATTTAACCTTAAATTAAAGGTATTACTAGTAGTACGATAAAAATATAATTATTACATCTATGTATGTCATCAAGCTGCTGGACCAGTGCCTTGACATTTTGTGCAATACCAATATTCAGTTGCCGCCAATTTATTGCAAACATCATTTGTTGACGGTTCATGATTGTGAACTCAACAACAAAGTGCAATTGCGTTGTATTCTACAAAGACAGAGTAAAAATACCCTTGATGAAGTACATGATTTTGAATTTATCCTACCAAACAATAGTGGTCCTTACAATTCCGTGATGTGTCGTGTTGCAACGTAGTAAACCGTAAAAGACCGTGCGAATCCCTGCCTCTCCGTAGTACAACGTATTAAGGTCGTGACTATCCGTGACAAATCCGTATCATAACGTAACTAAAACTTAGTGAAACCGTGCTAATACGTAGTTCTCCGTATCAAATCCTGAAAAACATTTGGGCGTACGGATAAGTACGGACTGATACGGTTTTAATACGGACCAGAACGTATCAGTACGGTCTAATACGGTCCAGTAAGGATACGCTACGGTCGTTTGATCCGTAGCGAATTTTTGTGCATGTTCAAAAATTGTCAAGGACCGCTACGGATATACAAGGACTACTACGAATGACTACAGTTACAATACGGAGAGCTACAGACTAGTACGAGTTGTCACGGACAATGCCGGAACGAATCCGTAGCTCTTCCGTGGCGGCCTTCCGTGAATATGTGACCGGGGTATTAGGGTTAAAGTAATAGTTTCAACAGTATAGTGCATATTTCGTATTTAGCTTCTCTGCCTATTCGTTTATCTGCTTCCCGTTAATAAACAGTCTATGTCTGTTCGAGTAGTTGTTTAATCACGTTTAGAACGGTAATTGGACGTCGAATATTTTCAGTTCTCTACCTTTATCCATCTCACAAATGACAAGTTGTCTGGTATCTGAATTGTAAGTAACATCCAGAGGTCCAGTAAGTCCATCTTTGTGTGTCAACACTATTCTATTTTGAGTATTACCGTCAATCTTGATTTCATGTACTTGATGACTGCCATAAGAACAGGCCATTGTAAACCCACAGGGTCCATTTGTTACACCCAATGGATTATCAATGCTTATGCTACTTTTGAAACTTCCAGTATCACTGAAAACAAAGAGTCTGTTCAACTTTTTGGAAGATGCAAAGATCAGTCCAGATTTTGAGTCCACTGAAATATCGTCTACGTATGACATAACTTTGCTTCTGAGTGCTGAATCTGGAAGCAGTGATAACGCCGGTAATGTTTCGACTTCCTGTAACTGTTTTCCCTCCCAAGTTATAAAGTAAAAGTTTCCGGTCTCTTTCGATGTCGCAAGGAAAGTTCCCTCACCTTTTGATGGACAAAGAGTAACACAGTAGAACGAAGCTTCTGTTTTCACATAAGCAGTGTTCCATTTAGACCCTTTAACGGTAAGGGTGACAATTCGCTTCGAAAATGGAAGGGTTATCAGCATTGCATTATTACTTCTTTTCGCCAATCCCATTGGTTCGGACGTCAAAGTAATCGAGGTGATCATTAGTTTACTTCTTATATTGTAAGCAACTGCGACATTTTCATGATGAGCCAAACATACCACTATGTCGTCTGCTATAAAAGCACACTTCCTGATGTGTTTCAAGTGATCGATTTCAATGGCCGAGTGGAAAGATAAAACTCCAGTTGTTAGACCAACCTTTACAATCTTAATGTGTTTTTCTATAGCTTGAAAGACGGGTTCCATTGTTAAATCAACAACTCTAAATGATAAACTATGCACGAACTTCAGCCCACTTTGAACCCCCGTATCTGTTTGCTTCAACACATCCGACATTGTCTGCAAAGCAACAATTTCTTCTTGCAAAGTTCCACAATTTTTGGCTTGGTCAAGAAGTTCCCTGGTCTCTTGTAACTTTTTGGTATTAATTTCTCCTTCCACAGTTTCCACCGCACTAACCGATGTTTTTGTGGAATCAACACAACCTTCCTTCGCTTCGCAAATGATCCTTATCTTTGTGGCTATCTGTGAAAGTACGTCCTGTAGCCATGTTTCAAACTCTTTGTCCTTTTGATCGACTTGACCGATGAATTGTTTGCAGACTTGCGTAACACAGTCAGCTTTTTGCAAGACGCTTTCGATCATTTCTTGCATTTGTAATCCTTTATTTGCAAACTCTGCACTGCGTTTGTAATCCGCAAAGGTTATTACCTTTTTACACGTTCTGTGTTTTTCAATCACACAGTAAGGACAACACAAAGCATCATGGTCCTGACACAGGTATTCGAGAACCGTGCCGGCATGCACAGTACAAAACGTGTTCAGCTCTTTGAGACGACTATTGTCCTGCCTATCTGTACCACTTGCAACACTGACGTGTACTAAACTGTGTTGAAGAGTTAACTTATTCTTCCTGTGGTGTTTAGAACAGTCTTCACAGATTCGCTCCTCACAATCATTGCAGTAAAAGTAAGCAGGTTTTTCTATACTTTCACGTTTACATAACTCACAATCCATGCTTGAGCTAGAATTGTTATTCTAAAAGCTTGGCTGACCTTAAAACATTGAGACGTTGTCGCTATTCACAGGTAAGCCCACTTTCGTTTTCGCAATGGGCGTGTAAACACTTACAAAGGATAGTTCTTTATAGACCTATTTATCGAGCTGAGAAATATATATCCACATGTTACAAGCTCCAAATATACAATGTAACGTAAAAGTATATGTGAAATATCTGTGAAACTAATCTGTCAAATCTGCAAGATCTGAGAGCACAGGCTTTTATTTATTCCTAGTTTAGATTACATTCGCTCATAGCCAAAGTCTATACATGTAGCAATACACCTACTCGAGTCTCTGGCGGAAATAACAAATTGTTAGTCTTAAAAAAGTTGAAATACAACTGTAATAAAGCACCTCTATCCCTCCTAGAAGACCTAGCTTCTTTAACTGTTTACCAAACGATAAAATTTTAGGCTGGCCCAAATTGAAAGTATTTGCAGGCGACAAAATAAACGTGGCTCAAAAAGTGAACCATGGGTTTAGAAGAGTAGAAAACATTGTGGGATCAGGAAAAAATGCTGGTTACCACAATGTCTTCAGATGGTTTCTTCCTCCGAGTCCTGAAAACCGGGGGTTGTTTGGTTAGGGGTTGAAAAATCAGATGATATGGTATTGTCAGTTGACTTGTAAATCAAAATAGAACCTGTAAAAGGAAACTTCACAAAATAATCTGACCCTCTTTGGATTACATTCGAAGTATAGGCTACAAAAGACGTTCTCGTGAAAGTTTGTATTCCTTTCAGTGCTTGATCAATGTTTTCTGTAGTCTGGTACCCCATCGTACATAAAGAGTACTATAAATACTCATCTATCTAATTTGGGCATCCTGGGTACAGAGCCGAACCACTTTCCTACGCGACAATCGTTACTTTGAATTTCAAACTAAAATAAACGTTTACACAATAAAACGCTACCTCGTGTAAATCACTCAGCTATGATCAGCAGTTTAGAGAAATCTGGAGCTAAAGCAGGTCTCATTTCTCCTCAAACGTATTGATAAAAGCTATTTTCTACATTGCTACTTTATAGAGCGTAATATTACAGTCAGCCTGCTTTCGGGGCTAGTGGTGTGTCATATAAGACAGTCGAATCTTCGAACAATATGACATGCGCAGACAACGTAAAGAGTACCGATAACGTAGTGGTAGGGGTAGGTACAAGTAATCCTGACTAGTTACGATCGGGAGATGTGGGCTTCAAGCGCGGATCCAGATATCTTTCTCGGGGGGGGGGGGGGGTCCCACCGAAAACGCACTCGTCTTATTATATGATATTTTGATTTCCGGATTTCAATGGATGTAAGCCTTTTACAAGAAAAGTCAATGTTTCCATTTCTAACCATGAGGAGACCTCCACATTTAGAACCATTTTTTTTTTAAATTTATGACTGTATTTTACATAAATGCTGTGCAATATCAAACCAGTACCATTTCACGAATCCGATAAGCACATTTTTGCCAAAATTCCAGGGGGGGTCCGGACCCCCGGTCCCCCCCTCCGGATCCACCCATGGGCTTGAAGTAGATCGAATGGCGTTGTCTGCGCATGTCATATTCTTGTTTGTTTGTTATTTCCGTTTATTTATCGTCGCTACCGGTTGCCCATCTGAGCGACGCCCCCAGAAGACGGTTAGTTGTTACGGTAGATAGTGCAAGGATACAGGTCGAAACTACTGAGAGCTTCGCCTGGTTCTTTAATGTGCTCGCGGTCGGTGTATAGCACCGTCACACGGGACCTCGGTTTAGCATCTCATCCGAAAGTCTATTAGTAATTTTATTTGGTCAGCCGGGGATTCAAACCCACAACCAGTAGTGACCTAAAACATTGTGTTCACGAGTCCTACGCTCTACCTACTGAGTTATATCGGCTGGTTGTCATATTCTTCGAAGATTCGACCTGTCTTATAAGACGCATCACTCTCCCCGCTATGGGGGATACTGTAATATTATGCGCTATAAAGTAGCAATGGAGAAATATGGCTTTTACAATAAGTTTGAGTAAAAATTAGGACTGTTTTAGCTCCAGATTTCTCTAAACTGCTGATCATAGCTGAGTGAAATGCACTAGGTAGCGTTTTATTGAATATACGTTTATTTTAGTTTGAAATTCAAAGCAGCGGTTGTCGCATAAAAATGTGGTCCGGTCCTGTGTACCCAGAATGCCCAAATAACATAGATGAGTATTTATAGAATGCCATCTAACGGGAGATAATATGGATCGAATGGAAGGGAACAATTAAGACAGTTCCCTGGCAAGACAGTTCCCCGACAGATTTGGAGACAGTTCCCCGACACGTTTGAAGACAGTTCCAGGACACTTTTGTTCAAACAACAAAATAAATACCATCATGAATAAAAAATAAAAATGTTTTACAAAGGATTTGATGAATAAATGATCTTTTCGTTACGAAGTGTTTGTACATGTGATTGGCGAGTACATTTGACCATTGTGGTAACGTCTCTTATGGACTTATAAATATAAGCGTAGTTCGACGGCCTATCAGTCACAACAGTTTGACGGCATCACAAAACACCAGATAATGTTGAAATAGACTACATTCTGACCCAAATGATAGATATGTAGATCAACAATATACACGCATGTAAACCCCCCCCCACCCCCCTGTATTTTGATGAAACAGGGGAATGCACATACATGTAACTAAAATACAAAATATTCAAAGACTTTAATACAGAATCAACACAAAATACTCTCTATCCTTTTATCAACTTCGATGCTGGCTAAAAGTAGTCTACTTCTCTTATGCTTATGACTGTCATGATTCGTTGTGAATTTACCCATGAGACAATGACTACAGGTATTCTATAAAGAAATATTCTTCACAGGGTACAGATGATTTGATCACAACATGAATCATCCACAAATATGGCCTTTTCTCATTTCTCCGTTCTTTCTCGCTTCTCCGTTCATGTACTAAATCGGAAGGAATAAGCGCTCGTGACGTTTTGTTCCACCCTGGTTCTATTCTACACTGTCAGATATTATGAATAACAACCTATCCTACATCGATACGATTTTTCTATCGAATAAGACACAAAAATGCAACAAAAGAGAGTAATTTTCACAGCTTGAAAGAAAAAATTTCATTAGATACAATAAAAAGCAAATTTTCAAAGTTTTTCAATATTAAATACGCCTAAAAGGGTTGTGTTTACCCTTTACTATGAATAAGCTAGTCCCTCTGAACAAGAGTATAGAATATTTATCAGTCTTTAGCGATCGGCCTTGACTTTCAATCAAATGAATGGAAAAATGAGAAAGTGGCCATACTACCCAGGTTGGCGAGGTAGGTTTGAAAAAATCCTCGGATCGAACCTTTTGATACAAATTATAGTGACTTTTTTTAGTTACAAGTTTGATTCAGATTTTATATTTGATCATTACACGAAAATTTTGATTCCTTGACTGAAAATGTGAATTTTGTGAGCTTATTTAGGCTTAGGTGAACGGAGATAGGAGAACACAGTATAATCCTAATTTCCCATGATTATCAATCATAATTGTGTAAATTCTGCAATATAAAAGGTCATTTGCCATGAAACAAAAGTGTCGGGGAACTGTCTTCAAAAGTGTCGGGGAACAATCTCCAAATCTGTCGGGAAACTGTCTCGAAAACTTGTGTCAAGGAACAGTCTTGTCGGAGAACTGTCTTGATACCGAATGGAAGCCGCAGAATAACGTTGATAACCGGAAGTATTAGTATATGGTTCCCTGCTGCGTTCAAGGATGGTGGCGTTGAATTTATGCAGTGTGCCGATTATTTTTTAGCAACAGTGCACTTATTTATTTAAAAAAGTAAGTATGCATTAACATATAAAACAACTGCTCTCCAGCAACATCGGAAGAAGTAGAGGATTCCAACAATGTATTTATTTCCGGTATAATATTAGACACGAGTATTCGTACTCGATTATTTTCACCCAAAGCTTTGTAGGAAAACAATGCTAGTAACCAGTATTTTCTTATTTTTCCATAATGTTTTCTATCCTGTCAGAAATTAATTCTATCATCCCAACCACATTGAAATTGTTGTCAAAAAAAATTTGAATTTAGACTGTTCCAAAATGTTGTCATTTGGTAAATAAATCAACACCCCAATACTCGGTAGCAGGGGCAGATCCAGGATTTCTTCGGGGTGGGTTCAACTCGGTCAATCTCAGATATGCAAACACGGACCCAAGGCACAAATTAGTCGCCAATGAGTTGGAAGTCCATAAAAAAATAAATCTGGAAATTTAGGGGGTTAATCCGAACCCCCTGGGTCCGCCAATGGGTAGAATGCTAAAAAAAAAACAAAAAAACACCAAGGACTGAAAATTTTTGTCTGTGTCTTTCGATTTTACTTAACATTGCCCATTTTTTTTTCTTCCTAGGTTTTAGTGACATACGGATTTTCCCACATTTTGAAGAAGGAAGACTTTTTCCAAAGCTGGCTTAAGAATTTGAAGCAAACCAATCACAATATTGATATGCTGTTCTGAAATCGATTATTGACATTATTTCAAAGATTGAAATTTTCTGAAGATGCAAACCAACCCAGCTGTAATATATCAGTGTTATACATGTCATAAAAGGTTTCCATGTAAACCTAGTCTTGACAGACATACAATCAGTCATGACTTGGAGGTATTTGCCTCATGGACTAAAGAAGAACAAACTAATACATGTAGTAACATGCAGATCCCACAGAACTCACATATCCCTCCACACAAAAAACTAGTCCATGAGCAGAGAGGTAATGCCATGAATGGAAACATGGGCCCTGAGCCAGTCTTTATCAAAAATGAGATTCAGCAGCCAGAATCTTGTTCCTACCAGCAGCCACAACAGCACCACCAGCCTGAACTTGTACAACAACCAAAGCCTGTCCAACAGCAATATACACAGGAGCCCAAATTGGACCCTGATATACAGAATCAGACCCAGTCAGCAGCTGACAACAGTCAACCAAAACATAATATAACTACAAAGAAAGCGAGTAAACCTCGTAAACAATATCAGTCACAAGAGGTAAAAGTTAAAAGTTATTTTTGTGACGAATGTTCAAAATCATACTTTCGCAGAGACCATTTAAATCGTCATAAACTTGTACACACTGGTGATCGACCATTTGTGTGTTCTGTTTGCTTGAAGTCTTTTATCCGTAAAGATAAGTTACAGCGGCACGAGAAGATTCATTTGAAAGACAGGATATACAGTTGTGACTTCTGCGGAAAAGGTTTCGGTAGGAAGGATGCTTTGAACAAACATCACTTGGCTCATGAAATGGGGAACATCAAAGATAAAAGTAAAGCAAACTCTGAAAAAACAGTTAAAGAGTAGACTCTTTGTTGTTCATGAACATTTTATCATGTGTTTTACTGAAACTGAAGAGAAACAATGCTTTTGAAAACATTTTGAGAAATGAGCGGGGGTGGGGGCTGTTGGGGAACAATTTTTTTTTTTTCCAAATTATGTTTTTACCTTTGCAGAGACATTTTTATCATTTAACCCTTTACACCATAGATACTCATTTCTACGCATTGCTTGTAGGACCCCTTGGAAAACATTGTGACAAAAGGTGAAATTGCTCATGACGAGCAATTTCACCTTTTGCCTCAATGTTTTCTATGCTATCAAAAGGAGTCATATACACATAAGAAACAGCTTCATCCTTGCTGTTATTTTGGGTCAATTAGACATACAATAGAAATGCCTTATGGGGTAAAGGATTAAAGCTGCTGCATTTTTGATACCAAAAGACAAAATTTCAGACTATTCCAAATTGAAAGCATACACAGACAACAAAATACATGTGACTGAATAATTGAAATTTGTTTCTGGAAGGGTTGAAAAAAACATTGTGGGAAAAGGAGAAAATGCTGGTTACCAGCATTTTCTCCTTTTCCCACAGTGTTTTCAAAAGCCTCGTTTCTTTGGGTTATTAAAAAACTCAGAATTGTGTGGTAAAGCCTAAAGGATTAAAGATTGCCTGTGATGACCAGTGTGTCCTATCTTGGCAGTGTATACCATATAGTGAAATTTTAGTCCAGTCCAAAAGGAGAAAACGCTTGTTACCAGCATTTTCTCCTTTTCCAACAATGTTTTCTAAAGGCTTCTTCTTTGGGGTTGTTAAAACTCGGGATTGTGCGGTAAAGACTTAAGATGAATTTCTCTATTTTATTAGGGTATGCTTAACCCATTATTTTACCACATGACAAAATTTTAGACTGGTCCAAGTTGAAAGCATTTGCAGACGACAAAATAAAGGTGACTGAAAAATTGAAATTTGTTCTGGGAAGGGTAGAAAACACTGTGGGAAAAGGAGAAAATGCTGGTTACAAGCATTTGCAGACGACAAAATAAAGGTGACTGAAAAATTGAAATTTGTTCTGGGAAGGGTAGAAAACACTGTGGGAAAAGGGGAAAATGCTGGTTACCAGCATTTTCTCCTTTTCCCACAGTGTTTTCAAAAGGCTTCTTTCTCAGGGCGTCAAAAATAGGGATTGTGTGGTAATGGGTTAAAGGGGCCCTTATACTCATTTTCAGGCAGTTGTAACTCATTTTGTCTTTATTTTATCAAAATATAGTTATTCTTATATCTTCATACCAAATATTGCGCCTGATGGTTGCAAGGTTGCTTAGATTATGGGCGATAGAAAGTGCATTTTGCCGAATTGCAGCCTTCAAATTCAATGTAAACAGACTCGTTGTTTCCGGTTTTTGAATTGAAGATTTTCGATAACTGTTATACACTTGGGTAGATTCGTATGATGATCATGCATTCTGTTACCTGACTATATTTTACCTTCACTATGTGTTTAATGCGGTAAATAAAGGAAAATGGATGCTTCTCTGTTGCAGCCTGGATTTTCAGACGGAGGTCATAGCCTATATACAAATTATACCTTAACTGACTCTAGCCAGAAACCAACGATAAATTTCTGTTACACACCACCATTGTTTACAATTTTGATCGTCAGCCAGATTTCTTCTGAGCAATGTTCGGTTTCTTATACAATTCTGTGTGTTTCTTTTTTTCCAGTTACACCACATATGTCAGTAATTTATCCATGTTTACACAAGGGATTGATTTCTGTACCATTCTAAATTGTTTGAAATTTAACAGCGTTAGTTAACTTACACCGGCTGTAGACGGGCATCTTCAAAGAAGCCGTGTGAACTTGTTTCAGAAGGCTATGAATTAACCCATTACCACACAATCCCTACTTTTGACGCCCCTGAGAAAGAAGCCTTTTGAAAACAGTGTGATAACCAGCATTTTCTCCTTTTCCCACAGTGTTTTCTACCCTTCCCAGAACAAATTTCAATTCTTCAATTACCTTTATTTTGTCGCCTGCAATTGCTTTCAATTTGGACCAGTCTAAAATTTTCTCGTGTGGTAAAGAGTTAACTCCTAACCTTTTTCAAAACATTTCCATGTTTGCATGACCTTGGAAAAGAAGGCTTTGGAATACGTTGTGGGAAAAGGAGTAAATGCTTTCTACTCTCACAATGGTAAATTCCATCATTTGAGTCTCTTAGATTTTTCATCTTCAAATGATTTTAACCCTTCACCACACAATCCCAAGTTTTAACAACTGAGAGAAAGGTGGCTTTTGGTTGCCAGCATTTTCTCCTTTTCGAGCAATGTTATTGACCATATCAAATACATGAATTATTATCTGGGCTACGTTCAGTTTCTTGTCTGCAAATGCTGGCAATTGGGTCACACTGAAAACTCTGTTGTTTAGGAAAGGATTAATATGGAAAAGTTAACTGTTTACCACACAATGCCCACTCTTAACAGCCATGGAAAAGAAGCCTTTTGAAAACATTGGTGAAAAAGGAGAAAATGCTGATAACCAGCATTTTCTCCTTTTCCCACAATGTTTTCAAAAGGTTTCTTGCACTTGGTCATTTAAAGTCAGGGATTGTTTGGTAAAGGGTTAAGTCTATCAAATGACAAAATTTTAGACCAGTCCAAATTGGAGGCATTTGCAGATGACATTATAAATGTGACTCAAAAATGGAAATTTGTTTTGGGAAGGGAGGAAAACATTTTTGGAAAAGGAATAAATGCTGGATTCCAGCATTTTCTGCTTTTTCCCCCCACAATGTTTTCAGAAGGCCTCTTTCTCAGGGGTGTGAAAACCATCGGATTGTTTGCAAAAGTTACTACATCTGCAAAAACTGTTACCATGAACGAAATTCAGCCGGGACAGTCTTCTTAGGCCAACCTTGATTAAAACATTTTGCCATTGTTAATTTATTTGCATGTCAAAATACCATACTAACAAATAAATTATGAGACTACTGGTGTGTAGACAAAATTAACCCCTTCCCAAATGGTAAATTTTGGACCAGACCAAATTGAAAGCATTTTGCAGATGACGAATTAACAGTTGCTAAAAAGATGATTTTTCTATATGATAGGGTAGAAAACATTGTGGGAAAAGGGGAAAATGCTGGTTGCCAGCATTTTCTCCTTTTCCGACAATGTTTTCAAAAGGCTTCTATTCCTGACCCGTAACAACCAGGGATTGTTTGGGAAAGGGTTAGGGTAAGACCTGTGTAATGGAAAACGGCTATTTCCACTAAAATATCATCCTGCAAAATTAGCTATAATTAAAAATGAGTATTATTGAACTACTTTCACCTTTTCATTTTTTTCAATTTTTTCCTTCTTTGAATTATCATAATATATTAATCTAAAACCACTATATTCTCAATTCAAAAAGAGATAATAATTACCTCCCTTTTCAGAAAACGAACAAAAGGATCAAAAATTAATTTCAAGATAGATATAAAGGGAATTTCTGATCCGTTAGAAATGTGCAAAAATATTATTTCTGCATAAATCCTTATTTATCCTTATTTATCGACCAATTAGAATTTTCACCGGAAGTGCATTACACAGGTCTTGCCTTAATCCATTATATGTGACATATTCTTTGGATTACAAAAGATAGTATAAATAATTAATCGGGTTATAAACTGGTTTCATCAAACTGAAAAAAAATAATCTGTTGATTTAGGATATTTTTTTTTATAATATTTTCTTTTTTGGCAATGATTATAAGTATTTTGTGTAATTCTCTACTAAACAGCAAAATTTTAGACTGGTCCAAATTGATAGCATCCAATACAACAATTTTAATGTGACTCAAGTGGAGAAAATTGACTAAGAGAGGGTAGGAAACATTTCCGAAAAAGGAGAAAATGCTGGCGACCAGCACTTTCTCCTTTTCCTTCAATGTTTTCTTAAGGCTTTCTTTGTCAGGGTCATTAGAATTGAGGATTATGTGGGAAAAGGTTAAGACCATTAGGAAAGCGACTTTCGAAAACATTTATGTTTAATCCATTACCACACAATCCCTACTTTTGACGACCCTGAGAAAGAGGGCCAGGCCCTTTGAAAACGTTGTGGGAAAAGGAGAAAATGCTGGTAACCAGCATTTTCTCCTTTTCTCACAATGTTTTCTACCCTTCACAAAACAAATTTCAAATGTTCAGTCACTTTTATTTTGCAAATGCTTTCGATTTGGACAAGCCTAAAATATTGATGAATGGTTATGAGTTACGTAGAAAATTCTGGTAACCAGCATTTTCTCCTTTCCTAAAAGTATCTTGAATCTTTACAGGGACAAATCCTGTCATTTTAGCCGCATCCAATTGACTCGCACCCCTTTTTATTTATTTGAGAAAAGATGGTTTAATGCTTACTTTTTGTAAAGATTTTTTTTTTTGCCAACTTTTAAAAACTTTTGTCTTGCTTTTTGTTTTTTAGCTAAAAGTTAAATGCTGTTGCTGTGTTTAAGATTTTGTAAGGTCACTGACAGATGTTCTTGAATTTTTATCGTTGACTGTTCCTTATTTCATCACAATCAGAAATTGACTCTTGCTAACTCTCACAGGGAAAAGTGCATCTATAGTTACTGTAATATACATAAAAGGTATGACATGAGTTTGTGTTTGAGATCAAATTTAGCCCTTTACCACACAATGATGACTTTTACCATGTTTGAAAGAGAAGGCTTTTGAAAACATTGTGGGAAAAGGAGAAATTGCTGGTTACAAGCATTTTCCTCTTTTCCCACAATATTTTCTACGGGGTCAAAGAAAACTCGCTTCATGTGAGCTACATTGAAACTGTAATCAGCAAATGCTTTCAATTCCGACAGGTCTAAAATCTTATCATGTGGTAAAGGGTTAAATAGACGATTATGGAGAAAATGTTACAGCATATGAAGCAAGCCTTTGGCAAGCTTAATAACAATTGTTTTTTCATGATGAGTTTAAATCTTTTTACCAAACGACAAAATTTTAGACTAGTCTAAATTGAAAGCATTTGCAGACAACAAAATAAACATGAATCAAAAAATGAAATTTGATTTGGGAAGGGTAGAAAACATTGTGGGAAAAGGAGAAAATGCTGGTTACCAGCATTTTCTCCTTTTCCCACGATGTTTTCAAAAGGCTTCTTTTGTTAGGGTGGTTAAAAGTCGGGATTGTGTGGTAAAGAGTTAATAAATTTACATCAAACGCAAATGAATGTCAGATCTTATATGTCTGCTACAACAACTACAAATGCACTTGTTGCTGTGAGAGTTGGCCATAAAAGTTTGTTGACTGAAAGTTGGTTGTTAAAAAAATAATCTTTCAGTCGTGGTTTATCGTGCGATAAACCATAGTTGTGAGTTCTGAGACACAATGAATAATCCACAAAGGCGATGCAATATGGAAAGGCAGAGATCAAAACAGCCACAGAGCGCAGAGATTGAAACAGATGTGAATGACTTACTTTACATAGAATAACATCACTTCATATGTGACATGAATAACATCACTTCATATGTGACATGTATTTTACCATGCTTTTGTAGCACCGTGTAAATAAACCCCAGTTCATATGTCATGTTAGAATAGAATTTCTGTTCATTGATGATTTTTATTTTTTGAGTCAATTTGAGAATGGTTTCCAACACTGTTTTTATTTAATTTTTAGCTCCACTGGCCAAAGACCGGCTGGCTTATGTCATGGCCTGGTGTCCATCTTGCGTGAATTTCTTGAAAGAATTTGATTCCATGAAAAACTTTGGTTGCCATTGCAGTAAAACTAAAAAAAAAAGAAAAATATTTATTAAAAATCTTCATCTCTGAAACCACAAGGCCCAGGGCTACTGAATTTGGCATGCAGTTTTATCTAATAGACCTTTAACAAGTTTCTTCATAATTCAATTTTTATAGGCCTGAGGTCAAAATTGGCTCCATTCCAGGGATCACAAGTTTAAAATGGGCTTCTATATATACTTAATTCATTTTAAGCAATAATCAAGGGAAATAACTTTTTATAAAGGATAAAGTTTGTTACTATTTACCACCCTTGATTATCGAATCACAGTGATACATGATTTGTGCTAGGCATTAAGTTTTTTGCTCACCTGAGCACAACGTGCTCAAGGGGAGCTTTTAGGATCACCCGGTGTCCGTCGTGCGTCGTCCGTCGTCAACAATTCTTTAAACATCAACTCCTCCTAAACCATTGGGCGGATTTGGACCAAACTTGGCTGAAATGTTCCTTGGGAGGTCCTCTTTAAAAATTGTTCACAGAATTTGATTCCGTCAAAAACTCTGGTTGCCATGGCAACGAAATAGAATTTTTTAGGAAATTCTTTAAAAATCTTCTCCTCTGAAACTGCTGGCCAGATTTTAAAATAATTTCACAGAGATGTTCCTTAGGTGACCCTTTTCAGAAATTGTTCGCGAAATTTTGATCCGTCAAGAAACATGGCTCTGGTGAATGGGGGCTTCTTGCACTATACAGAAATGAAGAAATTCTTAAAAATTCTTCTTCTCAGAAACCACCGGCCAGATTTTAAAATAATTTCACGCAGATGTTCCTTGGGTGACCCTTTCCAAAAATTGTTCGCGAAATTATGATCCGTCAAGAAACATGGCTCTGGTGAATGGGGGCTTCTTGCACTATACAGAAATGAAGAAATTCTTAAAAATTCTTCTTCTCTGAAACCGCTGGCCAGATTTTAAAATAATTTCACAGAGATGTTCCTTGGGTAACCCTTTTCAAAAACTCTTCGCGAAATTTTGATCCGTCAAGAAACATGGCTCTGGTGAATGGGGGCTTCTTGCACTATACAGAAATGAAGAAATTCTTAAAAATTCTTTTTCAGAAACTGCTGGCCAGATTTTAAAATAATTTCACAGAAATGTTCCTTGGATGACCCTTTTCAAAAGCTGTTCGCGAAATTTTGATTCAAGAAACATGGCTCTGGTGAATGGGGGCTACTTGCGCTATAGGGAAATGAAGAAATTCTTAAAAATTCTTCTTCTCTGAAATGGCTGGTCAGATTTAGGAAAATTTTATATTCCTTGGGTGACCCTTTTCGAAAATTGTTCATGAAAGTTTTGATTCATAAAGAAACATTGCTCTGGTGAATGGGGGCTACTTGCACTATATGGAAATGAAGAAATTCTTGAAAATTCTTCTTCTCTGAAATGGCTGGTAGGATTTGAAAATTGTTTCACGGAAATATTCCTTGAATGGCCTTTTTCAAAATGTGTTCGCAAAATTTTGATAGGTCAAGAAACATGGCTCTAGTGAATGGGGGCTACTTGCACTGTACGGAAATTAAGAAACTCCTAAAAATTCTTCTTTTTTGAAAGTGCTAGTGGTCAGATTTTGAGAGGACTTTTACAGGTGACCTTTTAAAAATTGCTTGGCAAAATAATGATTTTGTTTTCAGTGTTCAATACCTTAAAAAAAAAAGGCTATGGTCCTCTCAAAAATTCAGGTGAGCGGTCCAGGGCCATCTTGGCCCTCTTGTTTGATAGAAAATATTCTGCTTTCAGGGAGAGTGATCCATTTTGATGCTAATAGTTATGCTCACATGAGTTGAATAATAAATTCAGAGTAAGGCTTCTATCATTCATTTTTTTTTTCTCCAAGAACTTTACCTTTCATGCCAATAAATAAACCTGCTTGTATTGCCTGACAGTATTCATTGTTTTCGAAGGCCCTCTTTTTCAGGGTCATGAACACTTAATTTGTGTGCTAAAGAGTTAAAAAGCCAGTGGAGCGATACAGGGCCATCATTGCCCTCTTGTTTAACATATTGCAGATTTTAATGAGATATTGAAATATGAACAATGATCTTTCAACCATTATACTTCTTGAGTTTTGATAACCTTGAGGTAAAAAGGCTTTGAAAAACATTGTGGGAAGAGAAGGAAAGAGCTGCATTTCCTCCATTTTCTAGAAAAATCAAATGATTTAACCCTTTACAAGACAATCCTGACCCGAAGAAAAAATGTTTTCCAAAACATTGTGGGTACAGGGAAAAAAGCTGGCAACCAACATTTTCTACTTTTCCCACAGTGCTTTATACCTTTTTAAAGACAAATCATGTCATTAAAGCTTCTTTTTATTTTGTCAACTGCACATTGTTTTAATTGAGACAGAGCTAAAGTTGTGTCTTGTAGTAATTGGTGAAGGCACATGTAACCCTTTACTACACAATCCCTGGTTTTTACGACCCCGAGATGGAAGCCTTTTGAAAACATTTTGGGAAAAGGAGAAAATGCTGGTAAACAGCATTTTCTCCTTGTCCCACAATGTTTTCTATCCTGCTGAAAACAAATT
This sequence comes from Tridacna crocea, assembly GCA_943736015.1. Lineage (NCBI taxonomy): Eukaryota > Metazoa > Mollusca > Bivalvia > Cardiida > Cardiidae > Tridacna > Tridacna crocea. Next base: position 36,498,535 of record OX031072.1, on the reverse strand, counting down.
TCAGTTTTGAGTTACGTTTATTTTTGTCATCTGCAAGTGCTGTCAATTTGGACCAGTCCAAAATTTTGTTGTTTGGTAAAGGGGTAAATTATTTGTTGTATACATGGAAATTTTTTGCAACATGGAAATTTTTGTAATTTCATGAATTTGAAAAGTTCATAAACATTTCATGTTCGCATTATTTACTCCCAAGTATACCAGCATACAGTGAGCGTCTTTAATTAGCAAACATTTTTCGTATGCAGAATGCCTGTAATAGGTAATGAGCAAGATTTTTAAACAGTTATATATCCATGCAAATAGCAGTTGTCTGGAAAGCTTTTAATCTGGACAAGACACAAAGCAGACACAAACAGAAAGGCCCTGCATCAAAAAACTGTTTCTACAGGCCGAAAATTTAACAAGGCAATCCCAAACTTTAACAGTCCTGACGAACAAGGCTTTTAAAAAACATTTGGGAAAAAGGAGAAAATGCTGGTGACTGGCATTTTCTCCTTTTGTGAATGTGTTTTATACCGTTCCTGGTATAAACCCCTAATTTTTTACACATTTACATGTTTTTACATCCCGTATGTAAATGCTTTCAATTTTGACCTGAAATTTTGTAATTTATTAAATGCTTAACTTGTTTTACTTTTTGTACAGGTGATTACATTTATATTCTGGATATGCTGTTATAGTATATCCTAAAATCTATGAAAACAATGTTTAAGTGCATATATGTTCATGTCTATACCATTTTGTAGATAATAAATAAAGATAAATTACATAGCTATATGAATATCTCTAGGATAGTTGTCAAAGAGAACGTCTTTATTAAACACAGTATGAAGTACTTTTCAAACATTCCATTGAGAAAGGGCATTGTAAAATTTTAGCTCCACTGACCAAAGGACAATGGGCTTATGTCATGGCCTGGTGTTCGTCGTGTGTTCGTCTGTGTATTAACTTTTATATCAAACATCTTCTCTGAAACTATCCATCCAAATTTGATGAAACTTCATAGAAATGATCCTGCCATGGTCCTCTTCGAAAGGTTAGGGAACATCGTGGTACATTGAAGTAGACACAGGTTATCGACAGTTTCGTCTTTTTTTCGTAATGTCTAAAAACCTGTCATCTTCAAGATTGTACACATATTTAAAGTTGGCCCTTCAGATTCAGAAATCCTACAAAAATACAAAAAATGTCATCCTTATACTCCCATAGCCTTTTAACTTTCATTAATAAAACCACAGTAGTCTAAAACCATCCGACAACAAGAGAAATTAGAGATTTACTACGGCCCAAGTCGACACCGACGTGAAACACGGTCTATTTTTACATGAGCAACTCTCTCATTTACATACCGGAAATACACAGAAAAAGTTTCAAACATGGCGTCCGCAGAAGACATCCATTCGGAACACCTCGGTCAATTCTACGAATCAAGCCTCGGATGTATGCCGACAGACTACTTCCGGAAGGAACAACAACACCCTCATAACAAGAAATACAATGACGTCATTATCGCGCAAATATCCGGAAAATCTCGGCCAGTCTTTCGATCCAGCCCAATTTTTCAAGTGCGTAATCAATGCAACTCCTAAATTCAGCCATTTATAATGCTATAGTTAGACTTGCCGTCATTCTACAGGATTTGTTATCATTCGAAATGGTTACTAGTTGACGTCATTTGGAACATCCCGAGAACTATGTAGTGGGGAGTATCTGTCGAATAACCGCTTCCGGCGATGCATGTCAAGTTTTTTAACATATTATTCCGTCGGCATACATCCGAGGCTGGATCGAAAGATTGGCCGAGGTGTTCCGAATGCGGATTGAGACTGTAATCGGCGACAGATCCCCACCCGTAATGTTTACCAAGCGGTAAAATCATAGGTAATTATAAGAAATGATTGATACGGACAAGACAGCGTACGTAATGAGAAACTGTTAAAACAAATAACATTTCTATAACCCAGGGGGTCACATTACCTCCCCCTACAAAATAAATTGTGTCCCCACAAATGAAAAACTTTTATTATATTATGAAGAAAAAGAAAACACCCACACAATCCCCCCCCCACACACACACACATCGGGAGACAATTGATTTGAAAGTAATATCTATCAACTTAATTTGATACCTATCAAGGCATAAGCATTTAGATTCCAGACAATAGATGTCTGTGTTAATGCTCGCTACCTTGTTAGATAAGTAAAAAACGGCACTCTGATGCATGCAACAGAATTCCTGGAATCAAGAAAAAAACTTTCGAATGCACCGAATTACATCCAAACTCATTACACTTGCTAGATATGACATCACTAATTTTAAATATACAAATACAAGTAAGATTGCTGCTTGATAAACGTGACTGAATGATATACATGTATCTATAATAATTAAATATTTCATACAATTTCCAACTGGAGTTGCGTTGAAATAGCAATAACTAGATCTAATAGATAAATATATATATCACAAATACTTATCATGAACATACATCTGTAAACCATTGTCATTTTAACTACACTAACATCTGGTTATCAATGTAATATATAAATAAACTATGTTTAAACTAATCAGTGTATATATTACAAATAATAACAAGAACCGTTGAAAGACATATTGTCTTATAGACCTGAGATTGCATTAAACAATCGTTCCAGTATACCACTTAAACTTCCATAAAATGTTCTAATCACAATATATTACTGAACAGTTCTGTAAACTCAAGGCACTTTTCTCATTTAACTAATACCTTTACAATTAGTAGTTTCTTAAAATAACTTACTCTCATAGGACCATATATTTCCGATGGAAAATATTTATTCAAAGTATCAAAACTCCATGAATCAATACTGGTACTCACAACATTTGTCCATTTTTATAATGTAACAACTTCAACCTCAATGTTATACCTGTTAAATCAGTACATTTTCATACTTAATTAACTTATATTATGAATCACACCTTTTGTAATTTAAAGCATGATAAATGCTTACATATATTATACCACGTGAATAATTTTTATCGGACATAAACTTTACAGTTTCTAGTTATACATGAAAACTATATTTGATATTTAACTAGCATATATATACATGTATGTGCGTATGTATATGTGATGTTGGAAATCATAATATAGTTTATCTTCATAATCTCTGTAACATTTTTAAGTTATAGGTTCCCTTCAATTAACAAACATTTTGGCTAGTTGCTGTAAAAGGTTGTTCCCTACAACAGCCATTGATTTTTTTTTATTGTTGCATTTTTCCCTTACATGTAATCTTGAAAGAAAAAGAAAATGCAGTTGAGCGTTAGCACCTGCTTGCTTCATTAATTAAAATATTTTTGACATAGTTATGCCCCTATCAACATTTTGTATTATCTCTATAATCACTGAAAATATTAGATTCAAACATTGACTCCTGGTTATATTATGAAAAAAGGAACTCATACAACAGGGGCTGATAACCATCCAATAATTTTTGACACAGTTACGCCCCTTTTCCTTTTACAATCTTCACTGAAAATCAGGAACTTGCTACCAAGCATAGGCACCTACATGTGGTGCTCTTGTTTGGTCCTTTGTAATGATAAACTGTTTTCTTAAAATTGCAGATGATTTTTTTTTTCAGGTATGTCAGAATAGTCACTTAGTTTACACCAAGTGTGCTTAAATAGGGATGTACATTCGATTGCAGAGTGGTAATTTCCTTTCTGCAGCAAACATACTTATATCTGGCAATAATTGCGGGAAGATTGCATTATGGGCCCAAACGATGAACTTAATTTTTTTGTCAGCCTCTGCATTCCACAAAATACAGGGCACATACTTAGTGCCTACATCTGACAGGTTTTGGAAGTGCGCTAGCAAGGAGTGATTGAATCCTTCAGGGGGCATAAACTTGTTGTGGCAGGTATGCATTATTTTTGCTTAGAATTATGGAAAACTTATGTAAACATAATACATGTATATATTCAATATATTCCCTATGTATTGCATATGGCAAAGCATGTAATGTTTGAATGATTATGTAAGTGTCCTCAGGCTTATGGTTCTAAAAATCATCATAATATATTTTGTGTGAATGTGCAATTGGTCCATGTTTATATTGGGATCTGTGTGAGTTCATATTTTTCATAGATGAAAGTGGACGTTTAACTCCTAGGCTTTATTGTAATACAGTTTATTTCGGTTTGTCTTCAATTTTTTTTAGACTTTTAAATACAATTCTATTGGAACCAATCCACGGTCTGAGAATCATTGGAGTGAACACTGACCAATCACGTGACCAAACCTCAGAACACGTATGACCCTTGCAAGCTGCAAATCTCGGATTAATAAATGGAAATTTAATTTTAAAAAATATTCATTAATTTGCATCTCTCGGGAATAAATTATATACCAATTTTATTTAAAGTTGGTGATATACGAGGATTTAGTGATTTCTGTGACGGATTATTTCAGTGTTAAGAGTTATTGTGGAAAAATAATTTGTGCTTTGTTAGCGCGACTGATAAGCCAGTATGGCTGACCAGAACAAAGAACAGCAAGGAGAATCAGAAATACGCGAATTAGCGGGACCGTCACAAGAAGGCTCGAATGTATCTAGGAATGCATTTGATATATTTGCGAGTGAAACTAGTGCCACTCTTCAGATTCAACGGTCTCAGACCGCTGGAGTGGGAAAAATGAGATCAGTCGGCCGGGATGGATACTCCCTCGAGAGATCCACTGATAACGGAAACACCATCGGCCGAGTTGGGAGCCCCTTCGAGGGCCCCAATGATGTAGTTGAGCAGGTGCGCCCTGGGAATTCTGGGATCGCGCACGCAGAGAATCAAAACAAAAACAATAACAAAAGTCTGCAGACGCAGATCCGAAGGAACCATGACCTAATTAGTCAGCAGCAAAAACTTTTTCAGACGTTAATTGATAAAGTTGACAGTCTTTCGAAATTAGTTTCGACCCCGGCCTCTGCTGACAACGACGAATACCCGCCACAAGCGTGTTATGAGAGTGTCTCTGACTCTGACAGCGAGGTAGATGGAGATCGGGAGTCAAGATCAGAAACCTCATTCAGCGCGTTGAATAATTCCGATCTGCCCGAAGTGAGTGAAACGCGAAAGATGCTGATCAAACTCGGGGGAGATTTCGAAAAATCGGAGGGTCTTGGCAGCGAAGTTGACCAAAATTTGGCACAAGTTGTGGATGCTGGGATTACGCAACCCATTGACAGAAAACTAGCTTCTTCACTATGCGAAAAACAATTAAGACCGGCGAACTGCACCTCACTGTTGGTGCCAAAACTGAATAAAGAAATATGGACTAGTTCCTCCTTATTCAAAAACATTAAGGAAAATGACAAAAAATTCCAAACAGCTCAAGGTTACCTAACTGCCGGCCTCATTCCATTGGTAAATTTGATGGATTGTTTGTTGAAGACAAACCAGTACAAAGAATTCGAGCTGGCTAAGGATTCTTTTCAGTTGCTTGCATATGCACATAGGGATGTTACAAATTTAAGGCGGCAACACATTAGGCCAGGCCTAAATTAAAAATACCGTCAACTTTGCAATGACACTACCCCTCTGACAAACAACTTACTTGGAGACGACTTGGAAGTTCAGTTAAAATCCATGGATGCTATGAGAAAACTTGGTACGGACATAACTAAAGGGAAACAGAGTGCTAACCCTAACAAACGCTATGCAAGCAAGAGAGACTATAAAGGTTCCCCCGTAAACCGATCAACTAGCTACCAGGCCAACTCCAATCGACCTTTGAATAAAGATCATTTTTTAGGGAAAAAGAGCCGGCAGCAAAACCAACTGCCGGCAGAGAGAAAGCCAAACAGGATGTACAAAAAGTAACCATAGATAGTGATGACACAGTAAGTTCAGTTCTTTCTCCACTTAAAAATTTGCCCATTAATTTTTCTGCAGGAAAAATAAGCTCACATTATGCTGCTTGGCAGACTTTAACTACTGATGTACACATTCTTGACATAGTGAAAAATGGATATAAACTAAAACTGGACTCCTTTCCCTTTGTTTGTATTCAAAACCCAATTAAATTCAATGCTACTGATAATGCCATAATATCAAAACTGATTCAGGATTTAGAAATTAAAGGCGTGGTGGAGGAAGTAATCACAAAAGATAAAGGGGAGGTAATCTCCAACATATTCGTTAGACCGAAATCAGATGGAAATTATAGACTTATTTTGAATTTGAAAAAGTTGAATGAACACATGGAAAAAATTCATTTCAAAATGGAAACACTAAAATCAGCATTGACCCTTGTGAAGGAAGGAGTGTATTTCGCAAAAATAGATTTGAAAGATGCATACTACAGTGTTGCGATATCAGAATCAAATAGAAAATACCTGCGGTTTGAGTGGAAAGGAAAAATTTATCAATATACATGTTTGCCCAATGGTTTGTCAAGTGCACCAAGAATTTTCACAAAACTGCTTAAGCCTTTGTTTTCATCATTAAGAAAATTAGGTCACGAGAATGTAATATATATTGATGATTCCTTATTATCAAGTGAATCGAGAAAGGAATGCCTCTCAAACATTAAACATACAGTTACATTAATGGATTCGTTGGGGCTCACTGTTCATCCAGATAAATCAGTATTTACCCCAACACAAATCATTGAATTCATCGGCTTTGTTATTGACTCTATCAACATGACAGTATCAATCAGTAAGAACAAAGGAGAAGATATAAAATTACACTGTGTAAGGGTTCTGAAGAACCCTACTCTTTCTATACGAGATTTCTCGAAATTAATTGGAAAACTTGTGGCTACAGAACCAGGAGTTAAGTATGCACCACTCCATTACAAACCACTAGAAATGCAAAGAGATAATGAGCTGAAAAATAACAAAGGGCATTTCGATGCTGTCATCACACTTTCTCAAGAATCTATCTCCAGTTTGGACTGGTGGGTTAAAAACATTCAGACTGCTTGTAAACCAATATCCCCAAAGCAACCATCAAGAAAAATTGAGTCTGATAGCTCTCTTACGGGTTATGGGGGTTATGATGTAACTCATAACTCTTTTACGAGCGGGAAGTGGATTGGTGAAGACAAAAATCATCACATCAACTACTTAGAACTTAAGGCTGCTTTTTTGTGCCTTAAGGAATTCTGTGCTGAAACCATTAATGAACATATTCAGCTTTTTTTGGATAACACAGTAGCTATCCAGTATCTTGCCAAAATGGGAGGAAGGAAACCTCTATTGAACAAATTGGCTCGAGAAATTTGGCTTTGGTGTGAAGGGAAAAATTTATGGTTAAGTGTGTACCATATACCTGGAAAACTAAATAAAACTGCTGATGGTTTGAGTAGAATGACTGGCAAAATGAGTGATGACATGGAATGGTCACTTAATTCAGACGTGTTTAAAACCATTGAGAGGAAAATGGGAAAGTGTTATATTGACCTATTTGCCTCTTCAAAAAATTTCAAATTACCAAATTATGTGTCTTTCTTACCAGACCCTAAAGCAATTGCAGTAAATGCATTTTCACTAACATGGACTGATGAACTAAATTACATTTTCTCTCCATTCAGCATGATTGGTCCGGTGCTAAAAAAGATTTGGGAGGACAAAGCAGAAGTAATCCTAGTTGCTCCACTGTTCAGCACTCAGCCCTGGTTTCCGCAATTACTACACCTGGTCAGCGGCCCAAGTTACATTCTTCCGAAAGTAAAAGATCTACTGTCTCTACCTCACCAGAAAAAACATCCACTAACAAGAATGAAGATGGGAGTTTTCAGGCTATCTGGGGACACTTGCAGGATCAGGGAATTTCAAGACGGGCTGCCGAAGTCATCACTGCTTCCTGGAGAAATAGCACAAAACAACAGTACAGGACATATCTCCAGAGATGGTTGTGTTTTTGTAGTGAAAGGAAAACACCTCCAATTAACCCATCTGTAAATGAAATTATTGAATTCTTTACATGTTTATTTGATTCCGGACTGGGATACAGTGCTCTCAATACAGCTAGGTCAGCTTTATCAACATATTTCAGTGTTACAAATTGCGCAACAAGTGTCACAAGTCATGTATTGGTCAAAAGATTTCTTAAAGGCATTTATAATTTAAAACCATCTTTGCCAAAGTACAACAGCACCTGGGATGTAAGACTAATTCTTGAATTCCTTAAAACATTAACAGTAAACGACATTTCCTTACGTTTTCTGTCCATTAAATTAGCAAGTTTATTAGCTTTGGTTACAGGCCAGCGTTGTCAGACCTTAACATCAATTACTGTAGATGATATTGTGCTTGATAGTGACAGTGTAAAAATAAGAATTAACACGGTATTAAAACAGACTAAACCGGGGTCACATTTATCTGAACTATATATCGAGAAATTTGGCCCAGATGAAAATCTATGTGTCGTCAGAACTTTAGAAGCTTACATCCAGAGAACTAAATCTTTTAGGAAAAACAAGGAATTATTTCTTATTACCCAAAAACCTTATAAACCGGCTTCAAAAAGTACAGTGGCTTCGTGGATAAAATTAGCACTGAAGTTGTCAGGAGTTGACATGTCTGTGTATTCGGCTCACATTACTCGAGGGGCATCTACAAGTGCGGCTGCTAGTAAAGTTCCAATTGATACAATTCTGAGGACTGCTGGATGGAAGAAGGAATGTACTTTTCGAAAATTCTACAAAAAACCTATAACAAATGATTCATCCTTTAGCCATGCCATTCTTTCCTTAACCCAAAATGAAAATACGTAGTGATAGTGCTAATAGACCTGTAAATTAATAGCTGTAGACTAGGATTAGCTGTGAAATAATAACTGACACTAAGGTTGATATAGTGTACATATATATAATTCCTATAAATGAGGACTGTTACATCATGATAATGTCAGTTATTTGCCAAAGTGGCATTTCTTCGGAGCTTGGACTCTAAATTACTCCAATGATTCTCAGACCGTGGATTGGTTCCAATGGAATTGGTAAATTAAACGAGACTTACCTGATAAGGTGAAGTTTGATTTCAATTCTGTTGGAACCAATCCACTGAGAATCATGGGCCCACCCGTATCCCGCCCTAAGTACAGTTACATCTGCATTTCCAAGCTCCGAATATTCCTGTGCTCTAAATGTCTGAGGTTTGGTCACGTGATTGGTCAGTGTTCACTCCCATGATTCTCAGTGGATTGGTTCCAACAGAATTGAAATCAAACTTCACCTTATCAGGTAAGTCTCGTTTAATTTACCAATTATTAATATATCTAGATCTTCAGCTTTCATGTATATCTCACAAGTGATGGATATGGGTTTTATTTCACAATTTGTTTTTTAACGATTATAAAACCTTTCTCATTATCAGGAGATGGTAGAAATGATTCCCCAGGATTTTCAGCACAGTATGTGTCATACACTGTGATGCAGGAAATGAGTAAAAAGATTTTAACCATAAAGCCATTGGATAAAAGAATGACTGGAAGGAAGTCTACTGCCCTTGAAAAGGCTGCATTTCAGTCAGCCATTAGAGATGTGCTAGATCATGGACTGACAGTTGAGGAAGTTGTTACAGATCAGAATCTTGGTATTGGTGCATTGATGAGTAAGTATCATATTTCAAGGTACATAAACGCATTCATGCGTTTTAATTGATTTTGAAAGGAGTTATTTAGTTTTACCTCATAAATGAAAAAAATAATGTAAAACATAGATCAATGAAACTATGAATATTTTTCTTTGCAACTTGATAAATTATACAACGAAATTCACAGAAATACATGTATTGCTGTTTTTTGTTATTTGTAAGAAAATTTGAACCTCAAAGTCATGCAATAGTAAACAAAAGGTATAATTACTTGCCAACAGTTTTGATATTGTTTTTTTTTTTTTATTGGAGACTAATTCATGGACTATAGTACAATAAGAGATTGTCATCTTCACAATGATTTCTATACTTTAAATGGTATGATTTAAATTTAATTGCATTTATTTAAACACCTGCTTTTTTACCTTTTGCAGTCATTGTTACTATAAATAATAGTTGTGCATTTTGCAGTTGTTTCTCTCATCTGGTTTATAAACAGGCCAGATATGACATCACTATACCGATTTGAACGTAATTCCCACAAATCATTTTGAAAATCTAGCACTTAATTTAGAAGAAATTAAGTCTACATGGCCAATATGGAACTAATAATGAAAAGTATGTTTTCTTTTTATTTGTCTTCTATAATGATGATCTGTAAGCTTTCCCTTCATCATCAAATGTAAAGTTTCACTATCGGCCAATAAAGACTTTGCATGTTTTCAAATGCATAGAAAAATAATTCACACCATTCAAAAGTATGCAAGCAATGTGAAGATGCCAATCTGTTAGTGTCTGTCCAAGTGTAAGTGAGCACTGGCAGAATAATGAATTGTGAAGTAGTTATGCAAAGAGTAAACAAAAGATAGACTGATCTGGAAACTTCTAAGAGAGTTTTTAAATTACTTCTTCATCAGTGACAATCCCTTGAACGCCAATACATTTAATTTTAGCGGCTATTGTTACTTCAGACAGAGATCTGGTTTTACTTGTTATTAAGCTGCACATGATATTATATTTACTGTAACTATACCCCCGCAAAACGAATGCTTGCGGGTGTATACTGGAATTGGCTTGTCTGTCCGTGTTTGTGTCTGTCCCTGTGTCCGTCTGTGTACAAAATAAGAGTAAATACCTTTTTCTGTTAAATAGCTGGCAGATGTTAAGTCACATTCAGTGACAGCTCTAATTTCATTTGTTTACTGTCTGGAAAAGGATACATTTCCATGCCCAGTTTATTTGTATTAGCAAATTAAAATTATCCTATTTAAATTCCCGAAACAGATTATCCCCAGATCTAGCATTCAAATGATATTTGGTATGTGGTAAAAAACTCGGGAAAGAAATTGTTGAAGGTAAATACGCTTTCTCAATATTGTCAGTGATTTTCATTATATTACTGTGGTGTAGAGTACTGGTCCCTTTGCATTATACAAAACTCCATAATTTCCAAATTCGATGGTTGAACAATCACAGAATGCTAATTGGAATGAATTTCGCACTTATAGACGATCGCTACAGTTTCACAATTTTTTTCATAACATTTAGAATTTCACGAAACATTGTCTGGTGATAGTTTATTATCTGATCTACAAAAATAGGAGATAAAAAGAGGGGGTCACCGGCCTTGGGAAAATTCTATGAATATTTCTTTTAGTACACCCTGCATTGCAGCAGTTCCGGATAAAATTTCACCTATGAAAAATATATCTATGTATATATTCTTTTAATGACAAGAATTATAAGCAAATTTTATGTCATTGTATTGGTAAAACATCAAATTAAATGAAAAAGATTTTTTGAGAATACTGTGTATAAATATTTAAAGAAAAAATCCTTAACCTATGAATAAAACACATTTATTTTGGGGAGAAAAAACAAAGGGTATCTTTACAAGTTTTTTTTTTTTAATGTTCTAATATAACATAATGCGTCTAATGTCTCGATCGTATAGTGGATTCTAGTTCGTCAAATTTAATATAAACACGAATCTGCCGTTCTACATGTTTATTAATTACAACACAAGTAAACTACCCAAACATGATATTCAAACGTGAATCAGTTACTTAGTAAAAACTCTTCTCAGTTATCATGTAAAACCAATGTTTTCTCATTCCAGACATATTTGGAAAAGGAGAAAATGATGATTAACCAGCATTTTCTTCTTTTCCCAAAATGTTTTCTAGACTGTCTGATTTAAATCCCATCATTTTGCCATATAAATTTTGTCATTTGCAAGTGCCTTCAAATTGGACCTGTATAAAATATTGTTGTTTGGGAAAGAGTTAATTTGTTCTGTGCACAATACCAAGCATTAAAGTTTGCACTTTCTAATTGTTAAATCCTGTTTCTGCATTAACTTCCATCAAACTTAGTAATTGTGGAGATTCATTTAATTTACTATTTTTTGCTGACTGATCTTTATCTATATTGTTGGTAAAAACACATAGTCTTGTACAACATGATCTATTTAAATCCGCATCTGCCATCTCTTCCAACAAAATTTATAACTGTTGAAAGTCATTCAGTTTTCTTTGTCCTCTGCAAATGCTTTCAATTTGGAAAAATCTAAAATTCTGTTGCTTGGTAAAGAATTAATCTACAATGTTACACAGTTACCCTTATACTCTAGCTCTATAATTCTGTTTCAGTCTCCTCATCCACTCGACTAAGCAACTGTTGAGATTCATAAGAGCCATTCAATTTATTATCTCCCTTGCCTTTCACATAATCAGTACCGACCAGGATCAGGTAAATAACTACACCTGTAATAGACAATCACCTCATGCAAGTATCAAAGTTCCCCTGCAGGTGCTTTTTTTTTTGGTTGGGGGGGGGGGGGGAATTATACACCCCAAATATAAGCTGTCAAAAATGTTTTTACCCTTTACAACACAATGTCACTTTTTTATGACCCTGAGAAAAAAAAAAATCTTTTGAAAACATTTTGGGAAAAGGAAGAAATGCTGGCGACTCCGGCTATCGCCCTCATAGGTTATTTCATTGTGTCTCATAACTCGCAACTGTGGTTTGTTGAACGATAAGCCATGATAGAAAACGGATTATTTCTTAAATATATCACAAGGATATTTTCTCTGAAGGACATTTTCACGTTGTCTGTGTCCAGCCCAAGCTGCACAATAAGTAGTGTAGAGGACTTGAGAATAGAGGATTGCTGGGTTCAATTCCAGGTCTTGTCAATCACTCTCTGAGGATTGCTGATAACCATTACTACAGGATTCATTCCTTTCTCACCCTGGCTGTTATTTAACCTTTCATCACACAATGATGACTTTTGACTTCCCTGAAAGAGAAGGCTTTAGAAAACATTGTGGGAAAAGGAGAAAATGCTGGTAACCAGCATTTTCTCCTTTTCCCACAATGTTTTCTACCTTTCCCATGACAAATTTTAACTTTTCAGTCACTCTTATTTTGTTGTCTGCAAATGCTTTCAATCTTGACAAACCTGAAATTTTGAGTTTTGGGAAAAGATTTAAATGATGGTTATATGAGAAAGCAGCCAGTACATCAGAAATAGTATTGTGAATAAAAGTACTGGTTAAAAGATCCTTCAGGATAGCATGGAAAGGTGCACTGGCTGCTGCAACATAACTGAAACAATATTGAAAATGGTGTTAGACACAAATCAATCAATCAGTCAATATTGTCTGCTGTAAAGATATTTCAGGACGATAAAAAAGTTAAAACACAAATAGGGTAGATAACTTACCAATCAAGGCCATCACAGCAGCTGCTGTGGCAGAACCTCTGTCTGCTACTGACAGCAACATTACCATGTTGAAAAATAAACAGGTAACGGGCAAAAAAGGCATAAATGGCACCTGAAATCGAATAAAATGAAAATAAATAAGTAAGAAAGACATCGACTGTACCTGCAATTGAAAGGATATCACATTTTGATTTATAGAAATAGTTTGGTAAAGGGTTAAATATCACGCGGTCAAGTACGAGTTGTTTAGTTCCGATATACATGTGGAAATTACGTTACTTTTTTAGCGATGATACAATTAGTTGGAATACTCACCGCTCCTTTTACTACAGTGTATGCATAGTATTTACTCTACAAAGACTATCTGAAATACTGTCTGAAATACATTAGATTGGTATTTACTCTACAAAGACCAGCTAAAATACTGTGGGCTGAGCTTCGTATAAACCGGGATACAACTGCATATAGGTCAACCATTTAATGATTAAATGGCCACATATTGCAACATATTGAGTCTGTATGGAATTTTACAGTGTGCCCTACTTTCTAAACCAATGAAAACGCCGGATTTTGTTCAAAAACTGTTTGATTTAATTCCATACAGACTCAATATGTTGCAATATGTGACCACTTCATCATTAAATGGTTGACCTATATACAGTTGTATTCCGGTTTACGAGAAGCTCTGCCCACAGTATTTTAGCTGGTCTTTGTAGAGTAAATACGAATCTAATGCATACACTGTAGTAAAAGGGGCGGGGACTATTCAAACTAATTGCATCATCGCCAAAAAAGTGACGTAATTTCCACGTGAATATCGGGACTAAACAACTCGTACTTGACCGCGTGATAATTTAACCTTTTACCAAATAACCTCTGGTTTTAATGACCCTGGTAAGGAAGTCTTTACTAGGCTGGGAAATTTGGCTCTGGTCCAATTTGAAACCGTTTGCAAACAACAACTTAGTACTTGCTCAAATTATAGGATTTGCCTGTGGAAAGAAAGGAAAAACATAACAGGAAAGGAGAAAATGCTCCTTACAAGCAATTTCTCCTTTACCCGCAATGTTTTCACGCGCCTTCTGCCTCAGGTCAGTTACAAAAAGGGGTTTTCTGGTATGGGTTAAAAATGAAACAGATCCAAGACAGTGAGCAACTGGGTGTTTATTGTACACAGTTGTGTTAGAGAGACGTCGCCTGTGTCGGGGAAAATAAATTCTTTATAAAAATTCCTCGTCGTCAACCAGCTCAAAGCATGCATCCATTGCTGAATCCATCGCTTCAAAGAACATGAAATTCGGCCGATCACGGATCCGTGCCTACATCTAACCTCGTCCGTATAACGGTCGTTTCCATTTGAGCTGCGAGTCACGTGATCTTATACATGGCGGGCTAATGTGATTCGTTTAGCAACGACGTAAACGAACTCGATGAAGTTATTCACATCTGTCTATCTGTCGGTTAAAACTTCAATTGGAATTGATAAACTATGTTAAACAATTCATATACGAACTGTTTGTCATCTGAAATATGGTTCAAAAGATTTCGATAGAATATTAAAACCCAAATTTTCTTTTGTAAGAGGAGCCTGACAATTTTAAGAACGGTAAACCGGCGTATTTCCGGGCGATGAATGTACCGATCTGCTGCATGTCAATCCACTAGATACAGACGAGGGATATGATTGCTACCATCACCCGTGGTATGCCCAATGATCATGACTACAGACAATTGACCTGAAACTAGTTCAAGGACAACTATCATAATAGATAACGCCGTACGACTCAAAACGCACGTTCGTACAACCGTCAATCAAAAGAGGCGTGGCGCACCGAGCTTTCTGTTGTTCTTGTATGGTTTTTTCCACCCATCCGTAGCTGTCAGTCAATTAGAAAGTAGGGCAAACTGTAAGTTAGTTATTGATCAGTATATTTCATTTGTATGAAACTAAATCATCGGTCGAGTTTGCCTCCCTCCGATTTAATTTCATACAAATGAAATATATGATCAATAACTTATACCAAGTGGCCACAAATTGCAACATATTGAGTCTGTATGGATTTAAATCAAGCAGTTTTGAACGAAATCCGGGGTTTTCATTGGTTTAGAAACTAGGGCAAACTGTAAAGTGCAGTTTTTGTCGTACACACTTGAACTATTTCGCCTGAAGAATTTACACCTGGCTATGGGCTGACCTCCATTCAAAACTAAACCACCACATGCCGATATCTCGGTTGCCTTACATTTTCTGACACAACCCTTCTGCGTATCGTAATGATTATTGCAAGAGTAAGTCGTGTCACGTGTACGTTGTATGTTTGGTAGAAAGAGAGTCACTCGTGACGAGCAATTTCACCTTTTGTCACAATGTTTTCTATGCTATCATAAGATGTCATATAGCCATAAAAAACGGCTTCATCCTTGCTGTTATTTAGGGTCAATTAGAGATACCATAGAAATGCCCTATGGGGTAAAGGGTTAAAACGAGAATGAAATAGCTATACATGGCTTGCAACACAAAAAAGAGATCATTCAAACATTTGAATAAAGTGTCGACTGGGATCAACCTGCGCAGTCCTCGTATGCTAATCCGATACGACACTTTCCGTTTTGATGAATTTATTTTGTTTTGCGCAAATCTACTGAGGGACATAATCTATTATTATACTGCAAAGAAATTTCTCGTGATCTGATTGGTTAACATGCCGGGAACATATATCATGTTCCCTGGCAAGAACCACGTAAAACCAGTTTCCCTTTTGAGTGCCCCGTAAACATCACTACACGTGCAACACAACATCTAAAAATGGCGGCGTTGATTGATCACCAGACTGCATATTTAAGCACCAAACTTGCACGTTTTAGTGACGTCAGTTTCCAATGACGTCAGTTTTTATTGAATTGGGGCACACAGAAGGGAATTTCTATTTCGTCAGCATACTCGATTCGTGAAATTCTAAAACAGGAAAATTTCGCTTAACGCGCTTTGAAAGGGTAAAACTTTGCAGTATAATAAATTCTCGGCTCGGGGCGACATGATTAACCACAGCCGTGAACAAGTTTCCAAGTCCCCTGCCACCTGACCGTACAACTAATAATGTAAACGTTCACAGTCTACGTATATAAGAGTCCCTTTCATCAGTGCGGACACGACCGCGTCGTGTATTGAATGAAGAAGTCGGATATAGCGCACACGTACATGTAAGTCGTGCCTCCAAGACGATATTTCATCAGTCCGGACACGACTGTCGGGCACCCAACAAGTTTTCCTTCATTTAGTACACGACAGTGGGCCTCGCAATATGAATTTTCTTTAGTAAGTACACGACAGTCGCTTAAATATCATCGGCCTAAAAGCTATTTTTTACATTGCTACTTTACAGAGCGTAATATTACAGTCTGTCCGCTTTCGGGGCTAACTTGATGCGTCATATAAGACAGGTCGAATCTTCGAAGAATATGACATGCGCAGACAACGATAGAACATTTGATTTCGCTGGTAACGATCTACATATTGACATACTGATGTAAAGTACAGTGCAAGATTCTGTGCAAAGACACTTATGGGGCGAAGTCCTTTTGCTACCTACTGTGCGTGTATTTGTCAAAGTAATTGTGCAAAGCCATAGGTGATAAATGTTACAAACAAGGTAAAGGTGTGAAAAATTGTCACATTATGTGCATGGAATCGACTTTTTATTTTGACCAAGAGGTGTTTTTTTTTATACATCGAAAATTCTCGTGAGCCCAACGGTGGATTTGGATCAGACTCAAAAATGGTCAATCCCCGAAATTTTGGGAGCCAAAGGACATCTGCGTTATAATAGGGTCAGCGCTATTTAGCGCAGCTCGTTCTAACGGAGTTCCACTGTGTATGTTTTCTCATTTTAATTGTTCATCATTTTCTGATTATTCTTACTGGTGTTAGGTCTTGAATCTACCCCGTCTGATACGACGAGATTTTTGTCCGGTGAAAAGAACTTTGATACATGTATTGCGGTAGTTTGTAGATTTATCCTCTACCATATAACCACATTTTTGACTGGTTCAAAATGAAAGCATTTGCAAGACAACAAATTAGATGCTGCTAAATCCTTTCCCAAACAACCCCTGGTTTTTACGATGCTGGGAAAGAAGGCTTTTGAAACCACTGTAGGAAAAAGAGAAAATGCTGGTAACCAGCATTTTCTCTTTTTCCCACAATGTTTTCTAGATCTACCCCTTTATAGACAAAAATCACTATTTGTATTACACTGGATTTGCGGCAAACGTTTTGAAATTGGTCTACTCCAAAATTTTGTCTTTTGTGAAAGGATTAAGCGACGGAATTTGTCTTTAAAAGACAAGAGAGCATTGTGGAAAAAGGATAAACTGATAGTTATCATGTTTTCAAAGTTTAGAATGAAATATTTGATTTACTCCTTCATAGTCGCTTAAGCATAGCTGCTTCATGTGGCAATAGAGAAACATAATATTCAGTTGCTAAACAATCCATATTACATATTTTGTATAGAAATTCCTTTGGTTATTCTCACTTTGTTTTATTCTCACTATTCTCACTTTGTACTACCCTCTGAATTCTTACTTTGTCCAAGCCTATTGAGTATTCGATACTGAGTATTCTCGAGTATTCCTACTCTGCACACAGACCGTATCTGATTATAATACAATATACCTCCCTTGCGCAATTCTAGAATTGTCTGGTAAATTCCGGAATCGGCGGACAAAGTGAGAATTCCTACTTTGCGGATGACAATTCCGGAATTGTCCCAATTCTTACTTTGCGCCGAACATATACACGTATACCTCTAATGGGGATGAATTTTCTCTTAACCATACAATACTGACTTTTAATGACCCTTAAAAAGAAGACTTCTGAAAACACTGTTAAAAAGGGAGAGAATTTTCGTCTTTCCTCACATTTTCTACCCTGTCAGACAAGTTTTGTTGACATTTTGGCTACCTCAATTTGTTATCTGCAAATTCCTTCAATTTGGACAAGCCTAAAATTTTCGTGACCCTTTGGTTATAAGTTTAAAATAAATGAGACAGCAATTTTAGTTAGGGGTATGTCTCAAAATTGCCTTTATAGAAATGGAGTAACTCTATATCAGAGAACTACATATCATACATGTAAATTTTATAAATATTTTCACCATTTCAATTAAGTATAAAATAGTTTCTCGCTGTTAATCTCTCATGGCTTTATATTTCATTTATGTTTGCTAAAAGTATTGTATTACTTAAAGCAATAAAATTCTGTTAAATTCTGTTATTTTGAAAGCATTTTTACACAAAATTTGCAATGGGAAACAGAGCTCCAAATAAGAGGGGGTAATGGCATTCTAAACCCATTACTTCTCTTCCAAACCCTATGTTATGGGTACTGATTAGAATTGTCTCAATGAGTACCCATAACATAGGGTTTAGTGGAGAATTATCAATATTTTCAATTATGAAATCAAAATCACGCCCTCTATCTGGGGCTCTGGGAAAAAAAGCATGTGGCAATAGGAGAAAATAGAGGTTGTAAGCATTTACTTCATTTCCCTAGAATGTTTTCGAAACTCCTTTTCGGTACCTCAGCATTGTTCAAGACACAGGATTGTTTTGTATAGGGTTAAATTTTACATATCGATAAAGCTAAATACAAGTTACTTACCAAAAATCCATTTCTGTTGCCTTTCTGTTCCCTACACCAAATCAGAAAGGTTGCCAACAAAATTGGCACTCCAAGGCAAGTCAATGATATGGCAGTTATTGCAGGGTTAGCTGGTCCATAGGACAGCTCCAGCGTCAGAAAAAATGTCAAAATATAAATCAGTACAACCAAATGTGTTACAGATATGTTTCTTGACAACAAACTGAAATAGCCACAACATTCACTTTTCTTTCTAAAGTCTTTTGTATGTGGTATTTGATTATTGATGAGGTGGTTACTTCTTGTGTTTGGTTCCCTCTGTTTTGGATCTTTTATACCTTCCTCTTTCATTTTTGGATGGGTTCCTGTCTGAATTTCACATTCTGACAGTTCCTCATCAGAAACATAAGTGTCTGTTAATTCTGTTAACTGCACCACTGAAGTTTCATTTGGAAGGGAAACTTTGTCATACCGTACTATAATCAGGAATGCAGAGATAAATGTGTACACTAAAGAACTAAAAATAACCATGAAACCTATCAGGTTGGACAAATCAATAACTAAAATAAGTATAATCAAAATGGGACCAAACATGAACACAGGTCCTACTGGCACTTTTGTGTATTTATTCACCCTCGATAAAAACCTAAATAGTAGTCCATCACAGGCCATAGAATAGGAGAGTCTCTGAATTCCAAACATCTCTAGCATACATAGATTTGCCAAGGCCAAAACTGGTCCAGCAGCAACTAAATACTTTGGCCAGGTGACTGAATGATATGCAAATGCATTGGGAAAAGGAGCCTTGGTGTTTATAGCAAACAAAGGAATCATGAGTGTAAATGCCACGGCAACAGACAGATAAACACCAGTTACAATAAGAAGAACACAGACAATTGATTTCGGGATGTTCTTAGATGGGTTCACAGTTTCTTCGGCAGAAAATCCCAAAATATCGAAACCTTGATAAGCATAATAGCAAGAAGCGGCTGCTTTCAAAACACCAGAAAATCCATTAGGGAAAAATCCGACACCATTGTTAAACCAGTTATCTAAGTCAGCATAAAAAAGTCCACAAATGACAATAAATATTAAAACTGAAACTGACACAGTGGACAGTACTGTATTTATCACTGAAGCAAAGTTTACACCAACAGATACAACAATCAAGACAACAACAATAATTCCGATGGCTGGAAGGTCTGGATATTCTGGAAATGGAGAACCATGAGTCCAGTGGGCGATGTGAGTTTCTGTGAAATTTTCTATCTTGTGATTGAATAAAGAGTCAAGATACCCACTCCATCCACGGGCTGCCAGAGAAAGTGCTGCTGTAAAACCTGCAATGATGATAACAGAATGTTTACATAATTGGGTGAACTCTTTAATTGACAAATGACATAATTTTAGACTTCTCTAAGTTGAAACCATTTGCAGAAGAACAAATCAAATGTGATCTAATTTGGTGTTAACTGTCTTTGAAAGAGCAGAAAACCTCGTAGGAAAAGGATAATTATTCCAGACTTTTAATGATTCTAGGAAGAAGCATTCTGAAAATTAGAAAATGCCAGTAGCCAGTTTATATCCTTCCAAAGGATTATTTCTGTTTTGGAGTTATGATTATTTTGTCATCTGCAAAAGCTTTTAATCTGGGAACGTCTATAATTTTGTTGCTTGGTATAGGGCCAAGGCAAGTTACTGCTGACTACAGATTCTATTGAGTTGACAACTTTTTTTAACTCTTTACAAAATGACAAAATTTTAGACTGGTCCTAACTGAAATCACTTGCAGATGACAAAATAAACGTTACTCAAAAATTGAAATTTCTTTCAAGCTGGACAGAAAACATTCTGGTAAAAGGGGAAAATGCTGGTTTCCAGCATTTTCTCCTTTTCCTACAATGTTTTAAATAAATTTCTTCCTCAGGTTCGTTAAAAGTCGTCATTGTGCGGCATGGCTTAAAAACTGAGATTCCTCAAGCTTTAATTGTAACGAACAAACCTATATGGATGTTTTAATGTCAGTGTAAAACGAAGCTTTTGAAAACATTACTGGAAAAAAAAAACTAATTCAAGTACACATTCAAGACTGTCTGCAAAATGCTAATGCAACTATATGTACCAAGTTTACAAATGTCAAGACAAAGGTCATTTGAATACCTACCAACACACCTGGTCCAACCCACTATAAAAGCAACACCTTCTCCTATATTTTCATACATATAGGTATACTGTGCCTCTGTTTTAGGGGACTTTGATGCATATTCTGCAAAGCATAAGGCATTCAGCAATGTCACTAGGAAACCAATCAGAAATGACGCGATGACACCAGGACCTAGATAGAATGAATATACATGTATATGTATTTTCCTCTGATTTATATCAATCCCTTATTAAACAATCCTGTGTTTTATTAGCTCGCCTTAGCACGAAGTTTCTCCTAAAACCGTGACTGGGCCAATCTTCATGAAACTTGGCAAGAATGTTCCTTGGGTCAAGCTCTACCAAAATTGTTCAAAGAGTTGAATTCCACCCATAACTCTGGTTACCATGGCAATAAAAACGGGAAAACAAAAAACGAAATCCTTGAAAATCTTCTCTGAGACTAGAAGACGTAGAGCTTTGATATTTGGTATGTGGCATCTCCTAATGGACCTCTACCAAGTTTGTTCAAATTATTCCCATAGGGTCAAAACTGGCCCCATCACGAGAGATTACAAGTTTGAGCATAGGAACAAAGAAGGAAAACTTTAAAAAATCTTCTTCTCTGAAACTTGAAAGTGTAGAGCTTTGATATTTGGTATGTGGCATCTCCTAGTGGACCTCTACCAAGTTTGTTCAAATTATGCCCCTGGGGTCAAAACTGGCCCAACCCCGGGGGTCACAAGTTTGAGCATAGGAACAAAGAAAGAAAACTTTAAAAATATTTTCCTCTGAAATTTGAAGGCATAGAGCTTTGATATTAGGTATGTAGCATCTCCTAGTAGACCTCTACCAAGTTTGTTCAAAGTATGCCCCTAGAGTCAAAACTGGCCCCACCCCGGGGGTCACAAGTTTGAGCATAGGAACAAAGAAGGAAAACTTTAAAAATCTTCTTCTTAGAAACTAGAAAGCGTAGAGCTTTGATATTTGGTCTGTTGCATCTCCTAATGGATTTCTACCTAGTTTGTTAATTGATGCTCCTGGGGTCAAAACTGGCCCCATCCCGGGGGTCACAAGTTTGGGCATAGGAACAAAGAAGGAAAACTTTAAAATTCTTCTCCTCTGAAACTAGATGGCGTAGAGCTTTGATATTTGGTATGTAGCATCTCCTAGTGGATCTCTACCAAGTTCAAAACTGGCCTCACACCGGGGGTCACAAGTTTGAGCATAGGAACAAAGAATGAAAACTTTAAAAATCTTCTTCTTAGAAACTAGAAAGCGTAGAGCTTTGATATTTGGTCTGTTGCCTCTCCTAGTGGACCTCTACCTAGTTTGTTCAAATGATGCTCCTGGGGTCAAAACTGGCCCCACCCCGGGGATCACAAGTTTGAGTATATAGGAACAAAGAAAGGAAAAGGTGCAGAGCTTTGATATTTGGTATGCATAATCTTCTAGTGGACCGCTACAAAGTTTGGTCATATGATGGCCCTGGCATCAAAACTGGCCCTGCCCCGGAGGTCACAGTTTGGAACATTGGAACAAAGAAGGAAAATTTTAAATTTCTTTTTTATTCTTTAACGTTAAGGTGCAGAGCTTTGATATTTGGTATGTAGCATATTAGAGTGGACCTCTACCAAGTTTGTTCTAAAGATGCTGCTTTGGTCAAAACTGACCCAGCCCCGTGGACCACATGTTCGAACATAGGATAAAAAAGGAAAATTAAAAATTCTTCTTTGAAACTGGAAGATGTAGAGCTTTGATATTTGATATTTGATTGCCCTATGTCCGGCGTCTGTCGTCCGTCGTTCGTCAACAATTTCTTTAAACGTCTTCTTCTCCTAACCCACTGAGCCAATCTTGATGAAAGTTGGCAGGGATGCTCCTTGGGTGAAGCTTTTCCAAAGGTGAGCGTTCCAGGGCCAATGGCCCTCTTGTTGACTTTGTTAAACATTGGTGGAACAATAATTTTCATAATTTATCGTTGTGTTTTCTCCTCAAAACATTGGTGGAGCAATAATTTTCATAATTTACCGTTGTGTTTTATTCCTCCTTCTTCAAAGATAACTGCAATACATGCCATAATTTGAGCCAACCTTTAAAGCAATATCAGCAGTCTCCTCTTCCCACAGTGTTTTCAAACGGCTTCTTTATCAAGGTCATTAAAAGTCAGGATTGCATGTTGAAAGGTAAAGACATGGAGTTTCTTCTGTTCTAATATTTTTATATGGCTTGCTCTTAAAAAATACTAAAATATTAGGCTAGTTTGCTGATCTTCAGCAACACAACGCTGGGATTTTAGGACCTAGAGGATGAAGGATTTTTTACTCTTTACCAAACGACAATCGAAAGCATTTGCAGACGACAAAATAGGCTAGTTTGCTGATCTTCAGCAACACAACGCTGGGATTTTAGGACCTAGAGGATGAAGGATTTTTTACTCTTTACCAAAAGACAATCGAAAGCATTTGCAGACGACAAAATAAAAGTGACTGAAAATTTGAAATTTGTTTTGTGAAGGGTCGAAAACATTGTGGGAAAAGGAGAAAATGCTGGTTACCAGCATTTTCTCCTTTTCCCACAATGTTTTCTAAAGGCTTCTTTCTCAGGGGCGTCAAAAGTAGGGATTGTGTGGTAATGGGTTAACTCTTTTTCAAAGCAGCAAAAATTTAGGCTTCTCCACAATGAAAGCAGATTAAAAATTTTACTGTGACTCAAATGATGGAATTTCACTTTGATAGGGAAGAAAATATTGTGGGAAAAAGAGAAAATGCTGGTAACCAACCTTTTCTCCTTTTCCCTCAATGTTTTCGAAAGGCTTCTGTGTACCCACTAGCTTTCTTTTTCATGGTTCCACTTACCCCTGGGCTGCAAATCTGGGGTATGATTTAATTGTTTAGGGTTTTTTGTAGTATACTGGTCTATCCCACAGATAGATATAAATATTTAGCTTGTGTTTGTTTAGGGGACACTTATACTGCCTTGCTATGGAATCAGCTTTCATAGCGACATGGTAGAGAGTTCACCTTGGACTTGGAGGTCCCAGATTCAATCCCTACCGTGGGAGGCTATTTGTCAGAAAAGTATGAAAATCAAGCACACCAACCAGTGGTACGGCAATCCTTATTGATGATTTGCACCAAAAAAGAAAAGAGTGATTTGATACCTTCATCAAATGAGTATCAGATAACTCAGTCTGACAGGGAAGATAACATCTTGGAAAAAGGAGAAAATGCTGGTTACCAGTATTTTTTTTTCTATAATGTTTTCATAAGCCTTTATGACTTTTAATACATTTTCAGAGTCATTAAAATGCGAGATTGCATGGTAAAGGATTAAAGGTTTACCTGCTTGTTGTGTCGCAACACCAATCAGTACATAAACCCCAACGCCAATCGTCTTTCCTACACCGATGAAGATCAACCTCTTTAATGTTAGACATCGCTTTAAATTTGTGTTTGTATCCTCTATGTTTACATGCTTTCTCTGTCTCAGTCGCTGACACACATGGTAGAGAAAGCCCATACTTCTACATGCAATGACCATGATCAAGTTTTCAGCTTCTCGTCTCAAAGATAAATCCGGCTAATCCATTAAATTCTATTTAACTCTTTACCAACTCTTAAAATTTTAGACTGGTCCAAATTAAAAACACTTACAAACTACAAAATAAATTTGACTCAAACATTGAAACTTGACTTTTAAAGAGTAGAAAACATTGTGGGAAAAGGAGAAAATGCTATTTACCAGCATTTTCTCCTTTTCCCACATTTGTTTGTTTGTTTGTTTGTTTTTTAATTCTTGTTTTTTTTATTTTTTTTTTTTAATTTTTTTATTGTTTATTTATTTCTTTTTTTTTTTTTTCAAGGTTGTAAAAACCAGGGATTGGTTGGTAAAGCGTTAAAGTTTCTGTCAGAATTGTTTTCAGCAGAATAAAAGCAATAGCAACTTCAACTTATAAACTCATAACTAAACAAAACAAGAGGGCCATGATGGCCCTGTATTGCTCCACTGGCTAATTCGTAAAAACACTATAAGCCAAACATTACATTATTTGGCCAACTGGTTTCAAACTAGTGGGCATAAAATTTTTTTCCATAAAAACCAACAAAAAAGTTGTGACCTCTGGGCAAATCCAGTTTTGACCACAAAGCTATAATTACTTGAATCCTGGTGGAGGTCTATAAGATAAAGCCCCATACCAAATAATACAAGTCTGGAATGTGTGGTTATAAACAAGAACATTTTCAAAGTTTTCTCAATAAAAGGCCATGTAAAACATGAAATCCATGAGACAGGGCTAAATTTAGTGGTCCTAGTCTTTATTATGGTTAGTAACAAGATGAACTCATCACAAAAGCCCATGTAAAACTTGTGACCCCTGGTATGGGGACAAACTTGACCCTAAGGCTATAATTTGGGCCCTCCTGGTAGAAGCCCACTAATTAAAGCTACATGCAAAATTTGGTAGCCCTAGGCCTTATAGCTAGGTACAAGTAGATTTTTAAAAAATTACCAATATGAGCCCATGTAAAACTTGTGACCACCAGGACAGGGCCAAATTTGACCCGAGGGCTACAATTTGGGCACCTTTGGTAGACAACTACTTGATAAAGATAGATGCAAAATTGAGTAGCCCTAGGCCTAATGGCATGGTACGAAAAGATTTTCAAAGTTTTCACTATATAAGCGCATATAAAACTTGTGACCCCCGGGGCCGGGCCAACTTTGACCTCTGGGCTATCATTTGGGCACTCTGGGTAGAAGTCTACTAGATAAAGCTACATGCCAAATTTGGTAGCCCTAGGCCCTATGGCTAGGTACCAGAAGGATTTTAAAGTTTTCCCTATATAAGCCCATATAAAACTTGTGCCCCCCGGGGTCGGGCCAATTTTGACCCCAGGGCTAATATTTGAAGGAACTTGGTAGAGGTCTACTAGATAAAGCTACATGCCAATTTTGGTAGCCCTAGGCCTTATGATTTCAGAGAAGAAGATTTTTAAAAATTTTCAATATTTTTCAGTTTTGTTGCCATGGCAACCAGAGTTTTTGAAGGAATAAAATTCTTTTAAGGAATTCTGAAGAGGACCATGGCAGGATCATTTCTGTGAAGTTTCATCAAAATTGGATGGGTAGTTTCAGAGAAGAAGATGTTTGAAATAAAATTTAACGCACGCACGGACGGACGCACGCACGCACGCACGCACAGACGGACGGACGCACGACGGACACCGGGCCATGACATAAGCCCGCTGGCCTTCGGCCAGTGGAGCTAAAAACTTCAACATTCTCTAATCCAAAGCTTGGCATATGCAGAACTCATATATTTAACTCTTTACCAAACAAACCATATTTGGACTGGACCATATTCAAAGTATCTGCAGACAACAAATTAAATCTTGATAATATGAAAATTTCTGACTTTGATAGGATAGACTTTGATAGGATAGAAAAATATTGTGGGAAAAGGAGAAAATGCTGATTTCCAGGGGCGTTAAAAGTTCTGATTGTGTGGTAAAGAGTTAACCCTTTCCCAAACAATCCCTAGTTTTTACGGGCCTGGAATAGTAGCCTTTTGAAAACATTGTGGGAAAAGGAGAAAATGCTGGTAACCAGCATTTTCTCCTTTTCCCACAATGCTTTCTACCCTATCATAGACAGAAATCATCTTTTCAGCAAGAGTTGAATTGTCGTCTGCAAATGCTTTCAATTTGGTCTAGTCCAAAAGTTTGTCGTTTGGGAAAGGGTTAAAAAAGTAATGGCATCTTTATCTTTTGACACCAAAAAATCCCACCTATAGGTTGGCCAGATGACATAATGTTAGACTGTCTGCATGTTAATCACTTACCAATGACATCTTAACCCTTTATTCCATAGATACTCATTTCAACGCACTGCATGTGGGAGCCTTTGGAAAGCATTGAGTCAAAAGGTGAAATTGCTCGTAACGAGCAATTTCACCTTTTGTCACAATGTTTTCTATGCGATCAAAAGGTCTCATACACACGTAAGAAACGGCTTCATCCTTGCTGTTTAATATAATTTAGGGTCATTTAGAGATGCCATAGAAATGCCTCATAGTGTAAAGGGTTAAACATGACTTGAATTATGACATATTTCCATATAATGTAAAGGGTGGAAAACGTCAATGGGATTAGGAAAAAATGCCAGTTACCAGCATGTTCTCTTTTCTCAAATGATTTCAAAAGCCATCCTAGACAGGGTCAAGAGAACTTCATATTTTGTTGCAAAAAGGTTAAATCTTTACCTGTAACAATCCCGACGTTTAACGACCCCTAGAAAGAAAGCCTTTGAAAACATCGTAGGAAATGTAGAAAATGCTGGTAACCAGCACTATCTCCTTTTGCCACAATGTTTTCTACCCTTCCCAAGTTAAATTTTAATTTTTTATTTGCATTTATTTTGTCATCAGCAAACGCTTTCACTTAGGACCAGTCCAAAATTTTGTTGTTTAGCAAAGCGTTAAATGGCTTTGAAGACAGGTAAAAATACTTTAGGAAGAGGAAATGCAGGCAACAAATATTTCTTGTCTCCTTTACCCACAGTAGTTTCTTTAACCTTTTCCAAAACAATTCCTGGTTTTCACGAAAGAAGCCTTCTGAAAACATTGTTGGAAAAGGAGAAAATGCTGGTAACCAGCATTTTCTCCTTTTTCAACAATGTTTCCTTTCCTTCCCTTCCCAAAACAAATTTCAATTATTTAGTCACATTAATTATGTCATCTGCAACTGTTTCCAATTTGGACTAGTCTAAATTCATGTCGTTTGCTAAAGGCTTGATAATGTCAAAGGAAGCTCTCATTTCTTTTTTGAACCACATTTAACAACATATCGTCGGTGTACTTCCAAAACCTAGTAACTACATCTTGTTACAAGCTGTAGTTACGGGGTTTTGGAAGTATACAGACGATATATGACAAATGTTCCCAAGTATGATCCCATTCTACTCTGCATGTTTTTTTTTATGCAGCTATTGAATCAAAAGAGCGCCCATGTATCTTTAGCGCTTAATGGTAATACTACTGGTGCACTGAAACAATTAAGTAGTACAGATAACTGTCCCCAAAGGCGATGTTACTTTTTGACTGGTCGCTTCTGGGTTAGAGTTACGGTGTGCAGTAAATCTCCAGATATGAAAAATATCACCGGATCGTCTCATTATTGAGACTCTGAAACAAGGAGCACTTCCTTCTAGAAGTATTGGTGTGGCGTTGTCTGCGCATGTCATATTCTTCTAAGATTCGATGAGCGTTGTCTGCGCATGTCATGAATACTCTTCGAAGATTCGACTGTCTTATATGACGCATCACTACTAGCCCCGAAAGCGGGCTGACTGTAATATTACACTCTATAAAGTAACAATGTTGAAAATAGCTTTTACGTATCAATACGTTTGAGGAGAAATGAGACCTGCTTTAGCAACAGATTTCTCTAAATGGTGATCATAGTTGAGTGAATTGCACGAGGTAGCGTTTTATTTGGTAAACCTTTTTTTTTTTGTTCG
Organism: Tridacna crocea; assembly: GCA_943736015.1. Classification (NCBI taxonomy): domain Eukaryota; kingdom Metazoa; phylum Mollusca; class Bivalvia; order Cardiida; family Cardiidae; genus Tridacna; species Tridacna crocea. Next base: position 36,469,913 of record OX031072.1, on the reverse strand, counting down.
TTTTAAAATTTAAATTCAAAGTAACGGTTGTCGCGTAGGAAAGTGGTTCGGTTCTGTATCCAGGATGCCCATATCAGATAAATGAGTATTTATAGAATGCCATCTAGCGGGAGATAATGATTCGATGAGTATTTATAGAATGCCATCTAGCGGGAGATAATGATTCGATGAGTATTTATAGATTGCCATCTAGCGGGAGATAATGATTGGTGTAGAGAAAAAATGGATCTTTGAACTGTCGCTGTGAAGTTATCTAAATGCTCTTGACAGTATTGCACTTCAAGCAAGGAAACAAAGGATGGGAATTTAAAGCTGTGGAAGTATAGCTGTTTCAAATTGGAAAATCATTAATGGAACAGGAGAAATTGCTCCTTTTTTCTCCCATTGAAGAAATAACTTCTACTGTGACCTTAACCTTATGTTCTGACGAAATTAGCATGTATAGGTGCTATCTTTATTTTTTCTCATTGTTTAGAATTATAAATACTATAAGTGAGGAAAGTTTAAGAAAAAATCTTAACCACACAATGACGAATTTAAAGGCGCCCCTTCAGATTTTGGGACAAAAATTTTACAAAAATACAAAAAAGTAATCTTTATACTCCCAAAGCCTTATAATTTTCATTCATAAAACCCCAGTAGAAGAAAACCATCCGACAACAAGAGAAATAAGAGATTTACAACAGCCGAGGTCGACGCCGGCGGAAAAGACGGTCTATTTTTACATGAGCAACTTGCTCATTAAAGGTTGGTATTTAGAATTTTCACATCACACCAAATTAAAAAACATATGTGTCAATGAAATTTATATGAAAAACTACAAATCATCAGTAATTAAGAATCATAAAATTACAAAAACATTTTTTGTGGTATTCCCTCAGCCCTTTCCCAAACGACAGATTTTTACTCTTCCAAACTAAAAGAGTTTGCAGACGACAATTTTAGATTTGGAGAAAGTGCCAGAAAGTTTTCTAAAAGAGTAGACAACACCGTGGGAAAAGGAGAAATTGCTCGTTACGAGCAATTTCTCCTTTTCCCACAGTGTTTTCAAAAGACTTTTACTGCAGACACGTAAAAACCAGGGCTTGTTTGGGAAAGGGTTAAAAGGCTACGTAGCCTCTTAAGCTATTTTAGATTTCCCGCCAAAATAAAAAAAGAAAGGCATTGTGGGAATGTTAAGTGACTTGCACGTGGCTAATGACTATTAAATTCCGTACCATAACAAACATGTAATTATTTTCCATAATGTCTAGAACTTCGGACGCTGTGTTTGAAGTATCGTCTGTTGCCCACCGAACAATTGCCCCACGGACTATTTCCCCCTGAGGACAATGACCATTGCCCCCCCCCCCCCCGAGGACAATCCCCCCGGACTATTATATAGTCCGGGGAGAATTGTCCGGGGCAATGGTGGGGGGGGGATTGTCCTCGAGGGGCAATGGTCCGGTGGGTAATTGTCCTCAGGGGAAATAGTCCGGGGGCAATTGTCCTCAGGGGGCAATAGCCCAGAGGGCAATTGCCCGGGGGCGATTGTTCGGGGGCAATTGTCCTCGAACCGACTAATGGCGCTTTAAAAAATGAATGAATGAATGAATGTGTATAAATTTCCGGTATAATGCAAATGAGCGAGTTGCTCATGTAAAAATAGATCGTGTTTCGGGACCGTCGGTGTCGACCTCGGCTGTAGAAATCTCTAATTTCTCTTGTTGTCAGATGATTTTCGACTACAAGGGTTTTATGAAAGAAAATTATAAGGCTTTGGGTGTATAAGGATGATTTTTTTTTTTTGTACTTTTGTAAAATTTTCGTCCTAGAATATGAAGGGTCGCCTTTAAAGCTGAAAAAAAAAAAAAAGAAAAAAAATAACAATGAGCAGATAAGTTATATCAGCCATGTGATATGAAGCCGTAAAATTCTTGTAAGAAATAGTATAACCTACGGTACGAAACGGTCAAATTATGGTACGAAGTGACTGGTACGAAATGTTCATGTCACGAAATGTCCGTATTTATTTGGACGCTAAACTTTTGAAGAAACCGACACGTCAACTCATGTAATGTAGTTATTACAAAAAAAAGGAGCTAAAACAAATTCTAAAAATATTAAACATATTAAAAATTCATATTTCTCAAATTCAGTGTGTTTAATTTCTTTTATCTTTATGATCAGTATGAAAAAGAGCCGTAAATAGCATGACGCTTCGCCCCATATTGATTCGTCCCATAGAGATTTGCCCAAAAGTTCAAACAGAGCAAATATCCACGATGCAAAATTTCTTTTGTACTCTTTGATAAGCCAGAAGAATCTACCATACTGACCGCATGTGCAGTCAGTTAGTTTACGACGAATAGGACAATATATGAGTTCTGCATATTCCAAGCTTTTAGAGAATGTTTAAGTTTTGTTGTTTAGTTATAAGCCATAATAAGGTGGAAAAGTTGAATTGATATTGCTTTTATTTTGTTGCAAACAATTTTAATCCTTTACCAAGGAATCCCTCGTTCTTATGGCATTGAGATAGAAGCCTTTCGAAAACCTTGTGGGGAAAGGAGAAAATGCTCGTAAACAGCATTTTCTCCTTTTCCCACCATGTTTTCTACTCTTTTAAAGTCAAGTTCAATTTTTGAGTCAAACTTATTTTGTCATTTGCAAGTGCTATCAATTTGCACAAGTCTAAAATTTTGTTATTTGGTAAAGAGTTATCCCTATACTCCATCGATACTCATTTCTATGCATTGCTTTTTGGAGCCTTTGGAAAACATTGAGGGAAAAAGGTGAAATTGCTTGTGACGAGCAATTTCACCTTTTGTCACCATGTTCTCATTGCCATCAAAAGGTGTCATATACACATAAGAAACAGCTGCATCTTTGCTGTTATTTAGCGTCAGTTAGAGATACCATAGAAATGCCTTATGGGGTAAACTAAGGGATAACTCATTACCCAATGACAAAATTTTAGACTTGCCAAAATTGAAAGCATTCGCAGATGACAAAATAAAAGTGACTGAAAATTTGAAATTTGTTTTGTGAAGGGTAGAAAACATTGTGGGAAAAGGAGAAAATGCTGGTTACCAGCATTTTCTCCTTTTCCAGCAATGTTTTCTAAAGGCTCCTTTCTCAGGGTCATTAAAAGTAGGGATTGTGTGGTAATGGATTAAATAAAATTTAATGAATTAGCTAATTTCATCTTTCAGACGAGATGCTGAAAACTTGATCCCAGTTATTAAATGTAGAAGTATGGGCTTTCTTCACCATGTGTGTCAGCGACTGAGACAGAGGAAGCATGTAAACATAGAGGATACCAACACAGATTTAAAGCGATGTCTAACATTAAAGAGGTTGATCTTTATCGGTGTAGGAAAGACGATTGGTGTCGGAATTTATGTACTGATTGGTGTTGCGACACAACAAGCAGGTAAACCTTCAATCTGTTACTTAACCCATTACCACACAATCCCTAATTTTGACAACCTGAGAAAAAGGCCTATAGAAAACATTTCCCACAATGTTTTCTACCGTTCACAAAACAAATTTCAAATTTTCAATCACTTTTATTTTGTTGTTTGCAAATGCTTTCAATTTGGACAAATTTTGTCGTTTGGTAATGAGTTAACCTCAAGTTTTAACGTCCCTGAGATGAAATGCTATATGAAAACATTGTAGAAAAAGAAATGCTGGTAACCAGCATTTTGTCCTTTTTCCACAATGTTATCTTTCCATTCAGACTGAGATCATTATTTGAGCTATATATAATTTGATTTCAGCAAATGCTTTCAATTCGCACAAAATTTGTCATTTGGTAAATGTATCATGTGACTTATTTGATACTCATTTGATGAAGGTATCAAGTGACTCTTTTCTTTGTTTGCTGCAAATCATCAATAGGGATTGCTGTACCACTGGTTGGTGTGTGTGATCGTCATACTTTTCTGACAAATAGCCTCCCACAGCAGGGATTGAATCTGGGACCTCCACCAAAAGCTGATTCTAGTGCAAGGCAGTATAAGTGTCCCCTTAACTAATTACCAAATGACAAAATTTCAGGTTTGTTCAAACCGAAAGCATTTGCAGATGACAAAATAAAAGTGACTGAAAATATAAAATTTGTTTTGCAAAGGGTAGAAAACATTGTTGGAAAAGGAGAAAGTGCTGGTTACCAGCATTTTCTCCTTTTCTGTTGGAAAAGGAAAAAGTGCTGGTTACTAGCATTTTCTCCTTTTCCCACAAAGTTTTTTAAAGACGTCTTTCTCAGGGTTGCCAAAAGTCGGGATTGTGTGGTAATGGGTTAAACAAACACAAGCTAAATATTTATATCTATCTGTGGGATAGAGCAGTATACTACAATATCCTCTACACTGTAGTCTACAGAGAAATCTTACCCCCAGATTAGCAGCCCAGAGGTAAGTGGAACCTTGAATAAGAAAGCTAGTAGGTACATGGAAGCCTTTTGAAAACATTGAGGGAAAAGGAGAAAAGGTTGGCTACCAGCATTTTCTCTTTTTCTCACAATAGAAAAATTCCATCATTTGAGTCACAGTGAATTTTTTGTCTGCTTTCAGTTTGGCCAAGTCTACTTTTTTACTCCAAGCTCCAGATTGAGGGAGTGATTTTGATTTCAAAGTTGAAAACATGAATTATTCCTAACTAAACCCTATGTCGTTGATGCTCATTAGAATTGTCTCATCAAGACGATTCTAATGAGTACCCACAACACAGGGTTTGGAAGAGAAATAATGGATTTAGAAAAGAATCACCCCTTCTTATCTGGAGCTCTGTTTACTGCTTTGAAAAAGAGTTGAAAAATCCATCTTCCTTAACCCTTTCCCAAACGACAAAAATTTAGACTCGTCCAAATTGAAAACACTTGCAGACGACAAAATAAAGAGAACTCAAAAATTGAAATTTGTTTCCAGCAGGGTAGAAAACATTGTGGGAAAAGGAGAAAATGCTGGTTACCAGCATTTTCTCCTTTTCCCACAATGTTTTCAAAAGGCTTCTTTCTCAGGGTCGTAAAAACCAGGGATTGTTTGGTAAAGAGTTAAGGTCCTAAAATACCAGCGTTGTGTGCTGAAGATCAGCAAACTAGCCTTATATTTTAGTATTTTTTAAGAGCAAGCCATATAAAACTATTAGAAAAGAAGAAACTGCATGTCTTTACCTTTCAACATGCAATCCAGACTTTTAATGACCCTTATAAAGAAGGCGCTTGAGAACATTGTGGTAAAAGTAGACTGCTGGTATTGCTGTAAGGGTTGGCTCAAATTATGGTATGTATTGCAGTTATTTCTGAAAGAGTAGAAAACACAATGATAAATTATGAAAATTATTGTTCCACCTATGTTTTGAGGAGAAAACACAATGATATATTAAGAAAATATTGTTCCACCAATGTTTACAAAGTCATTAAAACACAGGATTGTTTAATAAGGGATTGATATAAATCAGAGGAAAAATACAGATATATTCATTCTTTCTAGGTCCTGGTGTCATCGTGTCGTTTCTGATTGGTTTCCTAGTGACATTGCTGAATGCCCTATGCTTTGCAGAATATGCATCAAAGTCCCCTAAAACAGGGGCACAGTATACCTATATGTATGAAAATATAGGAGAGGGTGTTGCTTTTATAGTGGGTTGGACCAGCTGTGTTGGTAAGTATGAATATGACCTTTGTCTTGATACATGTATTTGTAAACTTGATACATATAGTTGTATTCGCATTTTGCAAACAATCTTGTATGTGTACTTGCATTAAGTTTTTACAAAACATTCCTGTTTATTAATGACCCTAACATTACCAGCATTTTCTTTTTTTTCCAGTAATGTTTTCAAAAGCTGCATTTTGCTCTGACATTAAAACATAGATTTTTTCGTTACAATAAAAGCTTGAGGAATTGCAGTTTAACCCATTACCACACAATCCCTACTTTTGACGCCCCTGAGAAAGAAGCCTTTAGAAAACATTGTGGGAAAAGAAGAAAATGCTGGTAACCAGCATTTTCTCCTTTTCCCACAATGTTTTCTACCCTTCACAAAACAAATTTTAAATTTTCAGTCACTTTTATTTTGTCGTCTGCAATGCTTTCAATTTGGACCAGTCTAAAATAGTGTTGTTTGGTAATGAGTTAACCCCATTATGCTCAATGCCGACTTTTAATGACCTTGTGGGAGAAGCTTTTTCAAAACATTAAAAAGCCTTTTCAAAACATTAAAAACACTGTAGGAAAAGGAGAAAAGTCTGGTAACCAGCATTTCCTCCTTTTTCAACAATGTTTTATACCCTGTTTAGTGTTAGAAACAGATTTCATTTTTTGAGTAATGTTTGTATTGTCGTCTGCAAGTGCTTTCAATTTGACCAGTCTAAAAATTTTGTCATTTTGTAAAGAGTTAAAAAAAGTTGTCCACTCAAAAGGATGTGATCAGCAAGCTTTTGTCCTGGCCCTATACCAAAGAACAACATAATAGACTTTCCCAGATTGAAAGCTTTTGCAGAGTACAAAATGATTGTAACTCAGAAACAGAAATAAGCCTTTAACTCATTACCACACGAGAAAATTTTGGACTGGTCCAAATTGAAAGCATTTGCAGACGACAAAATAAAGGTGACTAAAAAATAGAAATTTTTTCTGGAAAGGGTAGAAAACACTGTGGGAAAAGGAGAAAATGCTGGTTACCAGCATTTTCTCCTTTTCCCACAGTGTTTTCAAAAGGCTCCTTTCTTAGGGTCGTTAAAAGTCGGGATTGTGTGGTAAAGAGTTAACTCATTACCACACGAGAAAATTTTGGACTGGTCCAAATTGAAAGCATTTGCAGACGACAAAATAAAGGTGACTGAAAAATAGAAATTTGTTCTGGAAAGGGTAGAAAACACTGTGGGAAAAGGAGAAAATGCTGGTTACCAGCATTTTCTCCTTTTCCCACAATGTTTTCAAAAGGCTCCTTTCTAAGGGGCGTCAAAAGTAGGGATTGAGTGGTAATGGGTTAAAAGGATATAAACCGGCTACTGGCATTTTCTCATTTTCCCACAATATTTTCTGAAGACTTCTTCCTAGAACTCATTAAAAGTAGACTTCATTTAATGATGTAATCTTCAATTGGAGAGGAACTATATAAGCTACAACATTACATTCTAATCCTTTTCTTGTTTGAATTTATTTTAAACTAGTCTATATAAATAATATGAATAACCTATATTTAAACTAAAAGTTTGGAATAATTATCCTTTTCCCACGAGGTTTTCTGCTCTTTCAAAGACAGTTAACTCCAAATTAGGTGCATTTGATTTGTTTTTCTGCAAATGCTTTCAGCTTAGATAAGTCTAAGCATTTTCTCCTTTTCCCACAAAAAAAATCAATATTTGAGTAACATTTATTTTGTCGCCTGCAAGTGCTCTCAATTTGGACCTGTTTGAAATTTTGTTGTTTGGTAAAGGGTTAAAGAATTCACCTTATTATGTAAACAATCTGTTTTCATCATTGCAGGTTTTACAGCAGCACTTTCTCTGGCAGCCCGTGGATGGAGTGGGTATCTTGACTCTTTCTTCAATCACAAGATAGAAAATTTTACAGAAACTCACATCGCCCACTGGACTCATGGTTCTCCATTTCCAGAATATCCAGACCTTCCAGCCATCGGAATTATTGTTGTTGTCTTGATTATTGTGTCTGTTGGCGTAAACTTTGCTTCAGTGATAAATACAGTACTATCCACTGTATCAGTTTCAGTTTTAATATTTATTGTCATTTGTGGACTTTTTTATGCTGACTTTGACAACTGGTTTAACAATGGTGTTGGATTTTTTCCTAATGGATTTTCTGGTGTTTTGAAAGCAGCCGCTTCTTGCTTTTATGCTTATCAAGGTTTCGATATTTTGGGATTTTCTGCTGAAGAAACTGTGAACCCATCTAAGAACATTCCGAAATCCATTGTCTGTGTTCTTCTTATTGTAACTGGTGTTTATCTGTCTGTTGCCGTGGCATTTACACTCATGATTCCTTTGTCTGCAATAAACACCAAGGCTCCTTTTCCCAACGCATTTGCATATCATTCAGTCACCTGGGCAAAGTATTTAGTTGCTGCTGGACCAGTTTTGGCCTTGGCAAATCTATGTATGCTAGAAATGTTTGGGATTCAGAGACTCTCCTATTCTATGGCCTGTGATGGACTACTATTTAGGTTTTTATCGAGGGTGAATAAATACACAAAAGTGCCAGTAGGACCTGTGTTCATGTTTGGTCCCATTTTGATTATACTTATTTTAGTTATTGATTTGTCCAACCTGATAGGTTTCATGGTAATTTTCAGTTTTCTAGTGTACACATTTATCTCTGCATTCCTGATTATAGTACGGTATGAAGAAGGAAGTGTTGACAAAGTTTCCCTTCCAAATGAAACTCCAGTGGTTCAGTTTACAGAATTAACAGACACTTATGTTTCTGATGAGGAACTGTCAGAATGTGAAATTCAGACAGGAACCCATCCAAAAATGAAAGAGGAATATATATAAGATCCAAAACAGAGGGAACCAAACACAGGAAGTAACCACCTCAACAATAATCAAGTACCAGAAACAAAAGACCTTAGAAAGAAGAGTAAATATTGTGGCCATTTCAGTGTATTGTCAAGTAACATATCTGTAACACAGTTGGTTGTATTGATTTATATTTTGACGTTTTTTCTGACGCTGGAGCTGTCCTATGGACCAACTAACCCTGCAGTAACTGCCCTATCATTGACTTGCCTCGGAATGCCAATTTTGTTAGCAACTTTTCTGATTTGGTGTAGGGAACAGAAAGGCAACAGAAATGGATTTTTGGTAAGTAACTTGTAGTTTGCTTTATTGATGTGTGAAATTTAATGCAGTACAAAACAATCCTGTGTCTTGAACAATGCTGAGGTACCGTAAAGGAGTTTCAAAAACAGTTTGGGGAAAAGAAGTAAATGCTTACAACCGGTATTTTCTTCTTTTTACCACATGCTTTTTCCCCAGAGCTCCAGATAGAGGGTGTGATTCTGATCTCATGATTGAATATATTGATTATTCGCCACTAAACCCCATGTTATGGGTACTCATTAGAATCGTCTCATCGAGACGATTCTAACGAGTACCAATAACATAGGGTTTGGAAGAGGAATAACAGATTTAGAATGCCATTACTCTCTCTTATTTAGAGCTCTGTTTCCTATTGCAAATTTTGTGTACAAATGCTTTAAAAATTTACATGTATGATGTGTAGATCTCTGATAAAGAGTTAATCCATTTCCATACAGGCAATTTTTAGACATACCCCTAACTAAAATTGCTGTCTCATTTAACTTATAACCAAAGGGCGAAATTATAGGATTATCCAAATTGAAGTGCTTGCAAATGACAAATTGAAGGTAGCCTAAATGACAAAACTTGTTGAATGGGGTAGAAAATGTTTTGTGGGGAAATTCTGTCCTTTTTCCGCAATGTTTTCAGAATTCAATATTGTGAGTTAATTCATCCCCATTAGTGGTATTTGTGTATATACAATCCCCATACAGCAGTTTTAGACTTGTCATTATTGAAAGCATTTGCAGATGACTATGAAATATCACCAAAAGGGATATATTTATCATTGTTAGGGTAGGAAACTGTTGGAAATGGAGCAAATGTATGTTACTCCTCCCCCCTTAGGTGCCTTGTATACCCATTACATGCCTAGTATTTTTCAATTTCAGATGCTATTCATGCCCTGTTTTTGCCCATCTTATGTAAATTTCCTTTACTTCAGGTGTCATTGATGCTCTCTCGTTATCAAAGGTGTTTTTTTTTTTCCAATCTAAGGTGCCATTTATGGTGTTCTTGCTGTTTTTCTTTCAATATTTTTGTCACCCCCCCGATGATGGCATTTAGCATATTATATGTATAATCTATTTTATGTGCAATTCATGCCCTGTTTTTGTCTATCACTTGTTTATTCTTCTGCAATTTTATGTACCACTATCCCTTGATTTCTGTGTTGGCGATTATACATTTTGTTTCTGTCTTTTTTATATGGCAATCTCCCAATGACTTCCTTGAATTATCTAGGTGCCACTGTTTATAAATGTGACCCGTCACACAAAATGACCTTCTGGGAACTGCAAAAAGTGTTGACCCGTGTCAGACTGCGCAGATGCACAGGCTGACCAGGGTTGATATTTTTCGGTTTTATATTGTCTGTATGAAAAGTCGTCATTCCACCTTACTGTACAACCATATTTGAATTTGTAACCTAAATTGACCTGCACTATGATCTTTGATCTGTTTACATCTAAATGAATTCCCAGATAGTCTCTTTTCATGTGATGGGTCACATATCCTTCAATTTTAGGTGCCATTAACGCTGTCATCGCATATCACATGTGTATTTCTTATTTCAGGTATGGCTGCCATTAGCACTTCATTTCCATAGATCAGAATTGTATGTTCTTTCAATTTCAGGTACAGTTGATGTCTTTTTTGCTTATTAATTTTCATTTTATTCGATTTTAGGTGCCATTTATGCCTTTTTTGCCCATCACCTGCTTATTTTTCAACATGGTGATGTTGATGTCAGTGGCAGACAGAGGTTCTGCAACAGCAGCTGCTGTGATGGCCTTGATTGGTAAGTTATCTCCCCTTTTTTGTGTTATAACTTTTTTTATCATCCTGAAATAACTTTACAACAGACATTATTGATTGAGTGATTAATTTGTGTCTAACACCATTTTCAGCATTGTCTCAGTTATATTGCAGAAGCCAGTGCACCTTTCCATGCTATCCTAAAGGATCTTTTAACCAGCACTTTTGTTCACAATACTCTTTCTGATGTACTGGCTGCTTTTTCTAGAGCATGATTTTATTTGTACCTCTGTCAATATTGACTAAATTTATTTCAAACCTGGGTTATTTTTTCTGTATGAAGGGGACCATAACACAGCAGGTAATCTAAAACCCTTATGACACATCAAAAGTATAGACCTGTCCAAATTGAAAGCATTGGCAGACAACAATTTCAGTGTGGCAGAAGTGATAGAACTCTTTGATGGGGTAAAAAACATTGTGGGAAAGGGAGAAAATGCTGGTTACCAGCATTTTCTCCCTTTCCCACAATATTTTCAAAAAGTTTCTCTCTCGGGGTTGCTAAAAGGTGGGATTGTATTGTAAAGTGTTGAAATATTTTTGGCAGTCAGCCTCTTTTTGGGATGTATAATTTTCTCCCAAAAAAACACCTGTAAGGGAACTTTGACACTTGCATGAGGTGATTGTCTATTGCAGGTGTGGTTATTTACCTGATCCTGGTCGGTACTGATTATGTGAAAAGCAAAGGAGATAATAAACTGAATGGATCTTATGAATCTCAACAGTTGCTTAGTCGAATGGACGAGGAGGCTGAAACAGAATTAAACAGTTAGAGTACCATGGGTAACTGTGTCACATTGTAGATTAATTCTTTACCAAACAACAAAATTTTAGATTTTGTCCATATTGAAAGCATTTGCAGAGGACAAAATAAATATGACTCTTGAATCAAAATTTATGTATTGGAGTGTAGAAAACTTTTTGGGAAAAGGAGAAAATGCTTTTAACCTGCATTTTCTCTTTCTTCCACAATGTTTTTTTAAAACCTCATTGAAATTTGGGATAGTATTGTAAAGAGTCAGAATCAATCCGTACAGAACAGAAAACTAAATGACTTTCAACAGTTATAAAATTTGTTGGAAGAGATGGCAGAGGTGGATTTAACTCATTACCAAACGACAGTTTTAGACTTGTCCAAATTGAAAGCATTTGCAGACAACAAAATAAATGTGACTCAGAAACTGAAATTTGTTTTGGGAAGGATAGAAAACATTGTGGTAAAAGGAGAAAATGCTGGTTACCAGCATTTCCTCCTTTTCCCACAATGTTTTCAAAAGGCTTTTTTTTCAGGGTCGTTTAAAGTTGGGATTGTGTGGTAATGGTTTAAATAGATCATGTTGTACTAGACTATGTGTTTTCACCACCAATATAGATTAAGATCAGTCAGCAAAAAATAGTAAATTAAATGAATCTCAGCAATTACTATGTTAGACGGAAGTGAATGCAGAAACAGGATTTAACAATTAGAATGCTAGATGCAAACTTTTATGCTTCATATTGTGCACGGTACAGATTAACTCTTTCTCAAACAACAATACTTTACACAGGTCCAATTTGAAGGCACTTGCAAATGACAAAATTTATATGGCAAAAATGGTTGGATTTAAATCAGATAGTCTAGAAAACATTATGGGGAAAAGAAGAAAATTATGGTTACCAGCATTTTCTCCTTTTCCAAATGTGTTTTCAAGAAGGCCTTCTTCTCAGCTCAGGGCTTTTAAAACTTAAGATAATGTGATACAGGGTTAAGATACGTCTGTAATAGGATAATGCAGATGAATCAGCAGTTAAGGTACCAAGTACTAACAGCTATGCTTGTTGTTGTAAACAGTATAGATTACGATTAATCTCCAACAGGATTCAAATGGGTTTTAACCCATTACCAAACGACAAAATTTTTGTATGTCAAAATTGAAAGGAATTGCTGACGACAAAATAAAAGGGACTGAAAATTTGAAATTTGTTTTGTGAAGGGTAGAAAACATTATGGGGAAAGGAGAAAATGCTGGTTACCAGCATTTTCTCCTTTTCCCATAGTGTTTTCTGAAGGCTTCTTCCTCAGGGTCGTCAAAAGTAGGGATTGTGTGGTAATGGGTTAACTCATTACCAAACAACAAAATTCAAGACTTGTCCAAATTTCAAGCATTTGCAGACGACATACCGTAATAAACGTTACTGAAAATTTGAAATTTGGTTTGGGAATGTAGAAAACACTGGGGGAATAGGAGAAAATGCTTGTAACCAGCATTTTCTCTTTTTCTTACAATGTTTTCTAAAGGCTTCTCTCTCAGGGTTGTCAAAAGTAGGGATTGTGTGGTAATGGGTTAATGAATTTCAGCAGAGCTCTACTTTGTATGGTGAATAAGAAGGCAAACAGGAGTTGTTACTAGGAGTATGCTTGCTTTTTTCAACAGTGTAAATTAAAATCAGTCTGCACAGCACAGTAAATTAACTTAATGAATCTCAACAGTGATCTGGTGTGATAGAGGAGAATGTAGGGTTCCCCTGGCTATTTTTAGCTCTACTGGCTTTCAGCCAGCAGAGCTTATGTCATGGCGTGGTTTCCGTCTGTTAGTCTTTTTCTTGTTTACGCAATAAAGTCTGCATTTGTAGCTAGATTTTCATGAAACTTGCACAGTTTGTTTTTCTCATCAATAGCTTCAACCGTACTGATTTTGAGAAAAATCCAACAAACAGTATGGGAAAAGTAGCCATTTCAAGTGGAAAATTTCAAATTCTTGTTTACGCAATATAGTCTGCATTTGTTTCCTGATTTTGGTGAAACTTGTTTTTTCTTGCGCCACCACTTTTGCCAAATGAGAAAAGTTTGCACCACATTGAAATAATTGGAGCCATTTATAAAATTAACGGTAAAGAAAATGGGCTGGCCATGATATAAAATTGGTTAATAAAATGTCTTCTCTTTATAAACAATAAAATAAACAAGAAACAGGGCTGACCCTGGGTCAAAAATTCTTTTAGCTAGAGGTTTAGCCAATTGGAAAAATCTTCAGCCAATTTCAGTGACTTGTAGCCACTTTTAGCCAACATTTCAGGCTGAACTGGAAAAGGAACAACGGAAAACAAATATTTATTTTCAGATTTAATAAAACAGTAACAGTCTTTATAGTTTCACATATACAGACAAACATATACTTTGAACTTGCACATAATCAATGATAAAACTTAGAATGATAAGTTCTGGAACCAGTTAACTGGGCATATTCTTCTTTGCCATAAAGTTAACATTTTTCATTGCTGCTGTCACAGCCGTCTCGCTTTTGCTGGTTGCAGTCAACTCTGCGTTTTTCTTCGATGTGGCAAGTCTGCCTGCTTCCGTTGCATCTCTGTGATCTGAAATTTTCATAAATAAACATTTCCTAAAGAATCCCTGGTTTTTATGACCCCGAGATAGAAGCCTTTTGAAAACATTGTGGAAAAAGGAGAACATGCTTGTAACCAGCATTTACTCCTTTACCCACACTGTTTTCTTCCTTGTTAAAAACAAATTTATATTTTTGAGTTGCATTTCTTTTGTCATATGCAAGTGCTTTCAATTTTCTCCTTTTCCCACAAAGTTTTCTAAAGCCTTCTTTCTCAAGTCGTCAAAAGTAGGGATTGTGTGGTAATGGGTTAATGCCTATACTACCTACTCTCAAATATAACTGGTTTCAGCCTTTGAGGACATGACAGCATATTTTTATTCTTCAAAGTTCATTTGTAAATAGATCAAGTTTAAAAGAATAATGTGATACATGGAAATTTCAATTACCTTTACTTTTTTCATGTTTCGTCAAATTGTCCTTTTTCATTGTTGTGCAGTCACTTGTGAAAGAATTAGTTTTTTGAATCTTTATGCATAATTTGCACAACATGTTCTTTGATATTTAACATGCTCCAGCCCATCATATAAATTCAACCAAACATGTTGAAATGCTCTACTAGGAGTTGTGGGATTTGTTTTTTGATGTTTTGATGGAATACCATCAAGTTACATTTCCAGAGACCGCTTCGAACCAGAAGCCATTTTAGAGACTGCTCTTTACAAGTAAATATGACCAGTTTTTTACAGAATTACTTCTAATCAAGAACAATTAAAAAAAAATGTTCTTTAATCATTTCTATTTTATATTGTTTGAAGAAAACAGTCAATTTTTTGTAAGAATTAAAATTCAATATTACAAAAGGTCTTACTAATTATTTGTTTTGCTTTACCTTTATCAATGTCTATAGCATAAACATTATTCAAGTAATATTGAATTTTGATATTTACAAAGAATCAACATTAGACTTTCAACCGGCAAACATTGGTTTTGCTGAGGTATACTAGTTGTTACTGTAAATATACTATCATGTGCAGCTTATTAACAAAACCAGATCTCTGATGTAACAATAGCAGCCAAAGTTAAATTTATTGTCGCTCAAGGGATTGTCACTGACGAAGAAGTAATTTAAAAACTCTATTAAAAGTTTCCAGATCAGACTATCTTTTGTTTACTTTTCGCATGATTTCACAATTCATTATTCTGCCAGTGCTCGCTTACACTTGGACAGACGCTAGCAGATTGTCATCTTCACACTGCTTTCATACTTGTAAATGGTATGATTTATGTTTCGATGCATTTGAAAACATGCAAAGTCTTTATTGGCCGATAGTGAAACTTTACATTTGATGATGAAGGGAAAGCTTACAGATCATCATTATAGAAGACAAATGAAAAGAAAACATGTTTTTCATTGTTTTTCCACATGGGTTATGTAGACTTGATTTCTTCGAAATTAAGTGCTAGATTTTCAAAATGACATGTAGGAATTATGATCAAATCGGTATAGTGATGCCATATCTGGCCTATTTATAAACCAGATGAGATAACCAATTGCAAAATGCACAACTATTATTTATAGTAACAATGACTGCAAAGGTAAAAAAGCAGGTGTTTAAATGCAATAAAATTGAAATCATACCATTTAAAGTATAGAAATCATTGTGAGGTTGACAATCTCTTATTGTACAGTAGTCCATGATTTAGTTGCCAATAAAAAAAAAATATCAAAACTGTTGGCAGGTAACTATACCTTTGTTTACTATTGCATGACTTTGATTTTCAGTTCTTTTACAAATAACAAAAAAATAGCAATATTTCTAAACCTAAATAACCCCTTTCAAAATCAATCAGAGCACATGAAATAGACAATGAATAACTTGCATGTGCATGATGCTTTCATGTACTTTGAAATATGATACTTACTCATCAATGCACCAATACCAAAATGCTGATCTGTAACAACTTTCCCAATTGTCAGTCCATGATCCAGCAAATCTCTAATGGCTGACTGAAATGCAGCCTTTCCAAGGGCAGTAGATTTCCTTCCAGTCATTCTTTTATCCATTGTCTTTATAGTTAAAATCTTCCTGTTTTTTTCCTTCATCATAGTGTATGACACATACTGTGCTGAAAATCCTGGGGAATCATTTCTGACATCTCCTGATAATGAGAAAGGTTTTATAATTGTTAAAAAAAAACAATTTATAAAATAAAACCCATATCCATCACTTATGAGATATACATGAAAGCTGAAGATCTAGATATATTAATAATTATATTTAAAAGTAAAAAAATAATTGAAGACGAACAGGCTATAATGTTCCTGAAAAATACCATATTACATTAAAGGCTAGGAATTACAGCTAAACTTTCACCTGTCTATGAAAAATATGTGCTCACATAGATCCCAATATAAACATGGACCAATTGCACATTCATACAAAATATATTATGATGATATTTAGAACCATAAGCCCAAGGACACTTACATAATCATTCAAACATTACATGCCTAGCAATATGCAATACTTAGGAAATATATTGAATATATGTATTATGTAAACATAAGTTTTCCATAATTCTGTGCAAAAATGATACATACCTGCCACAACAAGTTTATACCCCCTGAAGGATTCAATCACTTCTTGCTGGTGTACTGCCCAAAACTTGTCAGTTGTAGGCACTAAGTATGTACTCTTTATTTTGTGGAATGCAAAGGCTGACAAAATTTCAAGTTCATCATTTGGGCCCATAAAGTAATCTCCCCGTAATTATTGCCAGATTTAAGTATGTTTGCTGCAGAAAGGAAATCACCACTGTGCAATCATATGTTCATCACTGGTTGAGCACACCATGTGGTAAACTAAGTGACCATTCTTACCTGTAAAAAAATGTCATCTGCAATATTAAGAAAACAGATTATTATTGCAAAGGACCAAACAAGAGCACCACATGCTGGTGCCTATGCTTGGTTGCAAGTGCCTGATTTTCAGTGGAGATTGTTAAAGGAAAAGGGGTATAACTGTGTCAAAAATTATTGGATGGTTATCAGCCCCTGTTGTATGCGTTCCTTTTTTCATAATAACCAGGAGTCCATGTTTGACTCTAATATCTCCAGTAATTATAGATATATTACAAAATGTTGATAGGGGCAGAACTATGTCAAAAATATTTTAATAAATGAAGCAAGCAGGTGCCAACACTCAACTGCAATTTGTTTTTCTTTCAAGATTACATGTAAGGGAAAAATGTATTAATAAAAAAAAAAAATCAATGGCAGTTGTAGGGAACAACCTTTTACAGCAACTAACCCAAATTTTTGCTAATTGAAGGGAGCCAATAAATTATGAAGATAAAGTATTATGATTTCCAACATCACATGTGTGATCAGTTGTGCATAATGTATTTATTGAATGAGGAAACTGTATTCTATGGAAAACCTAAGTCCAAAAATGCAGACAATTAGGTGCGTGCTAAAATACTGAGTTTGGATAAATATCAAACAGAGACATATCAAATATTTTTCAGGAATTGATATTCAATTTCATACCCATCAAAAGTAGAGAGCAGTTCCAACAATTTTTTCTTTAATCCACACATCTTTTCCACAATCTGCAGTTGTACAATGGACAATGTGTATTTTTGCCAATTGCTTTAATTGGGTCATAAAAGCCAAACACACTACTGATGATGTCAGCCTTTCACAGTCTTCCTTTGTCCTTATTTTTTCAATTCCAGGTAACGATTCATCCTCTTTATCTTCAATTTCTTCACTTTCCTCTGTATCCTCAGTATATATCTCCATTCCAAATCTATACTCTTCATACCCTACTTCCTCTGCTTCATCAGTCAGTTCTCCAGTACTATTAATACAAAACAAGAACATAAAAATCACAATAACTATTTCTTTAAAATGATATCCCCTGCTGAAAAGTACCTTTCTTGGTAGAAACATATGAGAAGTGCTGCGTCTTGGATGTATTTGTGACCCTTGTGTTAATTATCCATAATGTACAATAAGCCCCCTTTTTCCAGAACATGGCTTTTTATTCAATAAATTCAAATAATGATTGTATTTTGTACAGTGGTTTAAGAGATATTAGTCCATAAGGGAAAGATAAATCAAGCCCCCCTTTTCCTTGACTTAGCAATTAAAAATAAAGGGTGAAGTATCATATAGATACAAATTTTAGCAATGTTTACTCATTTCAGATAACTACAAAAGTTGAGACTACTCATTTAAAGCATGTTCTCCATCTCCAACGAAGTTTTCAAGAAGGGGAATATTTACAATTTGAAACATAAACATTTACCTTTGAAAACACTGTTACAAAAAAGAGAAATTGCCCATTTAGGGCAATTTCTCTTTTTTTTAAATATGCTTAGAACATTGTCTTTTAAATCAGAATATGCAACAAGCATGGGTGACACAAAATTGTAGACAGACAGTTTGTTATCTGCACACATTTGAATAACTTTACATTATATGCTACTTTAACAAAATCAGACTATGAAAAAGATTAACACAACTATAACTTAAATTTGGAGAAGTCCTTTTTTTTTTTTTCATACTGCAAACTGTTCATTAAAAACAATGCCTACTTAAAATTCTTCTTGTTTTCTGTTTAGCCCAAATTTTGAATGCACTGTTAACCTTACACTCTGCAGGTCCATCAATACTAATTCTTGATAGATTTTTTAGTGTTTCTACATTTATATTTTTCCAATATCAGTTTTTACTAGATTTTGGCGACTGAATCCTCTTTCACAGTCCACTGTAGAGCATCCAGTTGTGAAAGAATTTTGTTTTTTGCTCTTCATTCAAAGGTCAAAGAACGTTACGGTAATTTGGAAGCTAGATCGTAGCGAAGCCAGCCATTGCCAGTTTTCCAACTGTCTTTAAAAGACCTAACTGCTGTTGTGTTAGAAGCTATTTTTGCTTTTTTCACTGAAGGCGCAATGCAACCACCATTCAAAGAGTCGAGTGAACGTTTAGGAGCCATTTTAGGATTGTAAGGGACAGGTCCATTTTCACCATTTTATAGTCTTTCATACAGATTTAAACTTCCTTTCGTTGTGTAAAAATCCCATTGTTTCAAGCAATTGTGATTCTAAATATATCATAGGTATCACAAATAAATTAATAATTGTAATCTATCAATTTTTGTTTACCAAAACAAAAACAGCTACCTACTTCTGTAATGTGGAAAGGAATAATCGATAGAAATTCCAGTTTGCAAACATAAATAGCAAACTGGTAAATCAATTATCAAGCATAGATTATCAAGATTCACTGTTCATTTGCTATTGAAACGTTCTAAGTATTATCAATTATCCATTGACACAATAGTGTTGAAATAAAATAATTCTGAGAGAAGCTAAAACCCCAAATGACTTGGTTTCCGAAAAATATCCAGATAATCAAGTATCAAAAGTAAAACAAGTATTAGAATCTCTTGACCAGAAATATCAGATATCTCTTGACATTGGTACCTCTTCACAAGATACGCTCATCGACCAATATCATCTTTAGACATTATGTGTCTCTTGTGAATACTACTTATGAAATGAAATACTGTAATTTTATAAAACATGTCATTTGAAACCCAATTTTAATTGATTCAACACTTGATATAATCTTTCAGTTTAACAGGTAGACATTTTTAACAAACTGGTTACATTCAGTTGAATCAGTGTCTAGATCAGTCTAAGTTACTGGGATGTTTGACATGAGAAATATTTCGCTTTTATTGAACCCAATCCTCTGTTTCAACAATCACCTGATACCCATGTGTCTCTTAAATTGTCAATGGTTTTGGGTTAAAATTTGTAGTAATTTTGTCAGTCTTGTCTTGCTGAACCGTCCTTGAGATCCTGGCTTTATTTCTCTTTATTGTCCGTCTTGTTTCTTCTGCCTTCCAGGCTAAAACGTAGCCTGTACCATCTACCTGGCAGACTAGGCCTGCTTTAGACTGTTGTCAGGCAGGGACGCCCAGCCACTCAATATCATATTTTATGCACATTATAAATGACACATATTTTGTCTTCATTTAAAGACTTTTTTATCAATCCAACATTTACTTCAAAACTTTTTATCACATTCTAAGAATTTCTTAAAACTACAGGGGCGTCACTTTGTGGGCAATTTGCATATTTATGGCTTTATAATTGCTTTTTATGGCTTTTTTAATGAATGACGCGTTACGTCATAGCGTGCCCAGGTGCGTGGAGGTCAGATATTTATAGAAACGACGCTCTTGAATCGTGAGAACCGGAAACGAGATGTCCTTATAAGGAAAAGGCGGGGGCTTAGACAACGCGAGCTCGGGTCAGATATTTATAGAAACAACGCTCTGGAATCGTGAGAACCGGAAACCGCGTGCCCCTATATGGGAGAGCCTCGATAGCTGTCATCACGTCATCACAGTTCTATAAAAACGAAAGTCATGAATGTGGACAGGCATTCGTTTAGAATTTCTCATCATGGACAGTACCAATGTCAGTCTCGGAAATAACAGATATCTGAAGGTGTGCGCGTGGAAAGGCGAGACACGCATGGATCTCAGAGAGTGGGAAACAACAAACCTACGAAGAAAGGCATCAGTTTAATGTTACTCCGGTGGAAAGAACTAGTGGACTCGATCAATGACATGAACAAGGCATTGCGCAAGAACGAGGATTACCAGGTTCACTTAGGCGGGAACGTGTACTGTACCGTCAGAAAGAACAATCCTTGCGTGGACGTGAGACAATACTGGAAGCCCCAGGATGATGTCGTGCCTTGTAAGAAAGGACTGTGTCTGAGGCCCTCAGAATTCGAGACGCTGCGACAGAGTTTCCCAGACGTAGCAGTGGCGATCCCCGAGTTGTCTACCCTCGTGCCTTGCCGATTTCAGAGCGATCATATGAACCAGTTGGGGTATTTGACCTGTTCCGAGTGCAATCCCAATGACTGTGGCAATTGGTGAGTGGATACCATGGATTTAGACTTACTCGAATTGCACTACTACTCATTAAAAACTTTGGATACGTGTTTGAAGTAAGGAAACAAAAAAATGCATTTTACTCCTTTTTTTTCCAGGAGCATATTAACGCTAGAGGATATTCTAAATTATGCCAGAGAGCAAGGCGCAACTGGGAGCTCTTTGCGGTACATCTGGGATACGAAAAATGACAATTGGACAGTTTAAAAAAGTAGGATCCGAGGCAAATAGAAACTTTACTGTATGTATTGATCAACGAGTGGCACAAAGTTGCGAGTCAACGCGATTGCCCTAAACCTTTACTCGCCTACGCTTTTCAAAGGGTCAGAGACAATTAAAAAAAAATACCGGTACAGTTATATGGATGTAGTGTAAAATGTAACGAAAAATATATTTACCTGTTAAGACAGAGCTTGGCCAAGGCACGAAGTCCAGGATTCTTTTTGATATTGTGTGGCTCCAACTGAACACCCTCGTTGCGGTAATGGTCGGAGACATATCTTTCTTTGTCGACCGCCGTCTGGCACCAGTAAGGCCATTCACTGGCTTCCTGTTTGAACTTCAGAAAGGTGTTCACGTAACGGGAAAACAGACCATCTTCCTGAGTTTCGCTGTCGTACTGGGTGAAATTGGCCCACTGCTACACCTCATAAATTTTCATGATGCGGTATCCCTTTTTTAACGCCATCTGGATCTTGGGAGTACACCAAGTACCCACAAATGCACACTGATTGTCAGTGTCACGGCAGGTTGAGATTTCGTGATCGGCATATGTTCTACAGAGGGGGAACTTGAGTTTCCCGTTTAACCTGTAAGGCAATACGGGATGATACAATCCTTGAGGTGCCAGTACTTTGACTTTGGCGATCCCGAAGTACTTGTCCAAATCGTCAAAATCTTTAGTGATCACTTCGGGATGACTCACAGGGTAGCGGCCGTATTTGTTGACGTACAGGTATAAGCTGAAAAAAAAAAGAAGAAAAACACTTTTCATTACAAATAATCGCAGAAAAAACTGTTTATTTCGTAATTGCATAATTCACGCTGTATAGTAAAATAATACACCAATTATACTGACTTCGTAAAGTCGACGTATTTAATCTTTTCGTCCTCATCAACTTTGTAATACAGTTTTGCTGCATTGGTACGGCCACCGAAGAAGGAGTCTCTGGGATCCAATCGCTCTTGTATGTCCAAACTGGCCACGTAATATCGGATATCTTGATTATCCCGGACGGTCTGTAACCACTCGTGCTCCCATATGCACACGTAGTTGAAACGAAGGTCCTGGGTCAGCACTTTTTTCTTGATTTGGGTCAAGGCATACATCTGATCCATGGTTTGACCAGTTTTGGGGTTCTTAATGGTGCGGTCGGGATAACACTACGGGCAGCCGTGCCATAAACAAACTGTAAATACAGTCATTCGTATTCTTTGTTTATTCCCTAAAAATGGAGCGAAGAAAGAAATGTCCACGAAATAACATGATTTTCAAAAATGGATACATGTACGTTGTATACACTCACCATGATATTCGTACACTGTATTGCCAGCACGACTGTCCACCTTGTACTTTGTACCAAATATGGTGTCTTCTACCCGTTCAAAGCGTGTTGAATGGTCAAAGGATTCCCATTCTGTTGGGCGAGTTCCATTTGGTACTCCAGCCATTGAATGGAAGCCCTACTGTAGTTATCCCTCTGAGTGTAGCTGCTGCTGGATACTTGGGATATCGGGGTAATGATGGGTTTCTTTTCCACCACTTTTGCTTCGTTGCTGGCTTGAACCCAGAAACTCTTGTTGATTTGCTTAACCCACCCTTCTGATGTTTTTTTCACGTCGACAGGACTATCCCTCGCACCATTTGGTAATTCAAACGTTGCCATGTAATCGGCTTCCAGGAACCTGCGCAAAGATTTAAAACAAAAACATTTTTAGATATCACTGTATTTTTCGGAAATATTATGGTATTTGATGTTTGTGTATTTTTCTTTTTTTTTTTTTAGGTTGTAAGGCGAGAATTTTTTTATTAGTTGATTTACAAACCCGCCGACTGCAATTTTCCCAAAACCAGAAAAAAAATATAAGAAGGTTCCAAAACATTTTTTTAAAAATTTTCCGCCGACCCTAACCATTGTTCGTTTCGTCAAAAAAAATCTGTATTTAAAGCGAACATCAACTCAAACTTTTAAACTGGTACCTGTCTTGTCTCCTGTAACCTTCCGATACGAAGATCAATAACATGCAGCAGCGGGACCCACGCTGCCTATCGCCATTTTCGCCAGTTGTAGTCTTTCTTTAACTGGCAAAAATAAGTGTCGAAAGGATTTTTTATTGACATTTTTGTCTCAACTCACGTGATAAGGGGAGAAAGACTGAAGCAGGAACTTGAAGTATGGTACAGGGTGAAAAAGTCTTCATTGACTCTAATTTGCATCAACAAGCTTTCACAGCGAAAAAGCTTCGCCTAACAGTCCCGACCAGGCCTATATTCATGAAATATCGGCAATCGAAGACAAAGGATGACAGGTTATCACTAATTAACTTTATCAATTTGGACAAGACAGCAGAGTGTTATGATCCTTACCTGTTACTAACTCACTAAATCCACCCCTTTATCCTACGAAAATCACACTTTTTTTTCCCCACAGGAAAAGCGTCTGCATATTTGTTTTAATGACGTCACACTATCGATCATTACTGATTCTCAAAACATGAATAGTTTTAAAATAAACTTGAATTACCACCTCTTACAGCTGGAGATATTTTTTCCAAACATATTTTGAATAAATTTATTATAATGGTAAAGTGAAGGATTAGAAAAATCTTAAAGACGATCATTTGCCTTCCTCATGTCGGCAACTCAGCAAAATATGCAGTGTAGTGTTCTATTTTTAGAATACTCTACACCTTTCCTCCTTATCAGCTAGTTTATTGACTAATAGATTACATCTCTGTAGATCTTGTTAAGTTTCTTTTGAACTTTAACAACTTTAGAGTTTTGAGTTAAGTGTAACTCTGCATCAGTGGGGTCATAGGCAATCAAAAACAAAATGGTCTGATAATGTTCTCTTGAGTCAACAAATACGCCAGGATAGAAATCCTTACTAATTGTTTTTCTTTGATATAGCAAATCATATCCAAAAGGAATAGTTAGGTGCAACTTCTTTTCTTCCATGGAAGGCATACAGAAATTCTCTCATCTTTTTAGGTTCAAGAAAGGGATACTGTCTACTTGCAGCACAAGTCTGCTTCTAGATTCAAACAAATTTAACTACATTATGTGTTTTTATCATGCTTATACCCCCCATAAACAAAGTATGGGGGATGTATACTGGAGCACCATGTCTGTCTATCCGTGTGTCACAAAAAGCTTGGCATAACTTCCAAAGTAGAAAAGCTAGTGACTTCAAACTTTGGATTTTTGTTCGAGGTTTAACTTCCAAAATAAAACAGCTAGCAACTAAAAACTTCATGTACAGATCGGCCACATTAAAGAGAAGTGCAGTGTACAAGAAGCATAACTTTTTCTACTATTTTAAGGGTTATATCTTTTTGTATATTTAACTTTGGATTTTTATCTGGGGCTTAATTTCCAAAGTACAAAAGCTACTGACTTCAAACTTCATATATAATTAGATCACCATAAAAAAAAGAGCACTTTACCAGTACCATAACTATATTCCCACTATTTTCAATTTATTTCCCTTTGTAAATTTTAATTTGGATTTTTGTCTGGGGCATAACTTTCCAAGTATAAAAGCTAGTACCTTCAAACTTCATATACAGATGGACCACATTAACAAGAAGTGTAGTTTTCATAACTATAACTCTGTTCCTGCTACATTTAGAGTTATTGCCCTTTGTTAATTTTAACTTTGGATTTTTAAAATGGGGCATAACTTGCAAAGTACAAAAGTTAGTCACTTCAAACTTCATATGATTTTGAATCACATCAAAGTAAAGTGCACTGTGCAAAAACCATAAATCTTTTCCCACTATTTTCAGAGTTATAGCCCTTTGTAATATATATTTTTTTAAACTCTTTTGTACTAAACCATTCTGCATTCTGTGACAAAGAGCTGTTTAGTGACAAGGAGCTGGTTTGGGGTATGATCACATTTAGTGATAGCTCAGTTGTTTTTGTTTTGTTTTGGGAGCTCAAACAATGCCAACTTCATAACGACCTCAATAGAGGTGACTTAGGAAAACATTATGAGAAAAAAAAAAAACATGTCTGTTTTTTGTAGATTCACTGCAATGAATTTCCAGAACTGTTTCTGTAAAATTGTGCTAAATTTATTGGAACTTCAGAACTTCTTAGCTAATGTTGTGGTTTGTGAAAGAGCGACTTTGTTTCTTTTCTTGTCAGACAATCATAAAGAGCCTAAGTTTTAAGAATTCATTTGGCAGCAAACGTCGTAGAGCCAGATCAGACTTCTTGTTAAGGAGCAAATTCGATCAGAATCTTCAATGTTTGCTATTCTGAATGTGTCTTTGGACCTCATTGATCTGTGGCATGACATTATTAAAGGTGGTCATTACAGTTTTTAAGGTATCCAGAATAGATTTTTAGGAAAATTATGGTAACTTGAAAGATGTAACTATAATACAGACTGTTGGTTTACCTCACTAGTTAAATTTTAAGTTTCTTGCGGTATTGGTAGGAAAAAAAATAATGAAAAGAAAAATCTCTTTTTTTTTTATATTTTTTTATCGACTGAACATTTTTAGAGCTTTTTTTTTTTTTTTTTCGTCCCCCCGACCCTAAATTTGAAAAAAAGATCTCGTAAATCAACTTATAAAAAAATTCTGGCCTAAAAAAGACACACTAGTTACCTGGTTTTGAAGATGCCCATGCAGACACTGGCGATGGTGACGTACTGGAAAGGGACTTCTGTGGCATCGAGCATGAGCTTCCGGAACTGCAGACACGCTCGTCTCAGTATGTCGACGTCAGATCGGCAGTAGTCCTCCATTTCTGTCCAGAAATTGAACACGGCACCGCTTTCCGTATTTTCTTTGTGCCACTGGAGGAACGAAGCTCTGTCAGTCGTCGACATGTAGTCTGCTCCGTACAACTTCGGTTTTGGGTAAAGTCCTATGTAATTTTGATTCTCCCTGGTGTTGAAAAAGTGGGGGAAGTAGCCTTTACAAAGCTCTTGCAACCCGAATGCTTTCGGAAGTGTTGCCAACTTCATCGGTAAAAAATTCAGGGAGTCCAGGATTCTAATCTGTAGGCCTTTGCCTACCTCCATGTACATGATCTTAGAGACGTTGTAGATCACTTTGGAAGGCCGAATGCTATGGTTTACAAGGTACTCCAGGAGGAACACGCCGTCATAGCCCTGAAATGAAAGTAAAACGAAGGTTTAAAAGTCATGTTCGTTTCCACAAATACGCCTTATTGCTAAAAAGTTCAACATCTGTTTCACTCAAATACGTGTTCTGCAGCAACAATGAATTTAAGTGATATGAAACCTAGGAGTATTACAAAACAAAATGCAGTTAAGTTTCATTTTAACTCTTCTATAAGAATCCTCGAAATTAATTTCTTCGAAATAACTCACTTCTTAGTCGTGGTCGGTTAAATAACTTCAAGACTCCCCCCTTTTTTGGTTAATATACATACCTTCATGTTATGAGCCAGCATGGTGCTGTGTTTGTGCTGGATGTTAAACAACCATCGGCCAAAATCATCAAGAGTATGGTCCCCTTGAAAGATGACTTCCCTCTTACCACAGGTTTCTGGGCACGGGACTTTGACGTAGGTCTTGGCCTCGTTGTCCCACGTATCGCACTCAGTGCATTGGTTCCCGCAGTTGTCGCATACAGCTCCCGGGACAAGTTCTTCCTCCATACAACACTCGCACACCGTCTGAGCTACTACATAATTGGGGACGTTTATGGGTTGTCCGCACCATGACTTGGAGCAGCGCTGACATTTGGTACAATCCTGGCAAGGGGTCTGGCAACAGTTCTTGGGCGAGTATCCATCCATACATACGGCGATCGTGTCTTGGGTAGCCTCGAAGTCGAAAAAAAACAAACTTTCTGACGGGTTTCTTCGGTTCCTCCGGAAACAAATAGCACTGGTGGTTACCGGTGACCCAGGACTTGCAGCCATTCTGCGCATTCGTGCAACTCCACGGGTCGATTGAAACGGTTAACCACCGTTTTGCAGGTCGTACACCGCCAGAACTCGTCACACTGGGATAAACTGACCTCTCCTTTGTCCCCGTTTCTTCTCGTCTTTTGAACTTTGTGCCTGTCGAAACATTCTTTAGACCAACAGACCATATGGCAGGACCGACACAACATCATATCGTCGGTTTCCGGACACTTTCGATTCTTGCAGGTTAGGCACGTAGTCTCACATCGGTGTATTGTGGTCGTACTGTTTGAAGCATCAGTCGCAGAAATATACAGCCGAGAAAAATCCGGAAATGTTGGTGATGATATGGAAATGGCTGACATCCTCGTGGTTCACCAAGTAAAGATATAGGAGAGGCCAGTCTTCATGATCGTTGGCAGGTACTCGAATAAATTTATTGTCTAGGGAAGCTGCTACAACGGCGATTCGAACGTGGAGGGTTTCTTCGAAAGCTGGCAGGTCGTTGAGACATCGGGGTCAATTCGTCGGAACATTGGCTTTTTGACAAAGGAGGAGGGCTAACTGCTTCTGCCCCTGTCTGTTCTTGTTCGTAATGTTCTTGAATCACGGGGCCGAAATTTTACGGTATTTTGTGAGAATCTCGATGTTGCTGAGGTCTTTGTGAGCCTCTTTGGTGACTTTCCAATCTTAGTCGGAGATGATACAGTGTTTGGCCAGACCTACGCCGATCGCCCTTGCCATACACAGTTGGTCGTCGTTCATGATCTGGACCATAGACGACTTCCGATGAATGGAATTATCTGGTCCTGTAACGTTCGTAATTCGCTTCCGACCTGTTCCTTGAGGGATCTGAAGAGCTCCGACCATGACTGAAAAAAAATATATATTATTATTGTTAATAGTAGTAGTAGTTACATTTATTTGACTATGCAGCTTTTTGTCATTCTTTTACCTTTTTCCCTACAAAATAATCAGAGTTTTGTAATAATTTACATTATAGGTCCGAGGCCTGCATTATCGAATGAAGTGTATTATATTGTATATTCAACTATTCATAAGGTATATAATGAGGGTATGGAAATAGGTTATTGCTAACCTTGAAAAGAATCGTCGATGGCTAGATTCTCTTTGCTCTGTAAAACGTTCTCGATCTTCGATAAGATCTTCTCCACATTTAGATCCCCCGCCGCCTGCAGAGGGACGACCACGGCATGATTGAGGCCATCATGCCGTAGAATGACCCTCAGGAGATTGTTCTGGTTGATATTTTCCCTCGCTCGTGCTAACAGGTCTTCAGAAAGACGTCGTATTTGCTCCTGTATGTATCTCAGTCGTCTCTCCTGCCATTGCTCGTTGAAACGGACTCTGTGTGTTGATTCTATGGCCGCTGACCTGGCAAACCGTCGAACCCCTCCAAAGTTCGATTCGATATGGGACCTCTTCGGCACCGCCCATCTGTTCTTGGAAATGGCTGACATCCTCGTGGTTCACCAAGTAAAGATATAGGAGAGGCCAGTCTTCATGATCGTTGGCAGGTACTCGAATAAATTTATTGCCTAGGGAGGCTGCTACAACGGCGATTCGAACGTGGAGGGTTTCTTGTATGTCTCTCACTCGTCTCCCCTGCCATTGCTCATTGAAACGGACTCTGTGTGTTGATTATATGGCCGCTGACCTGGCGAACCGTCGAACCCCCCAAAGTTTGATTCGATATGGGACCTCTTCGGCACCGCCCATCTGTTCTTGGGGAGGATCAACCTGGACGTCTTAAGGGTCGGTCGGTAGGACTCCAGACGGCCCGGGTTCGGATGAGGGTGACACGGTGTGGGATTCCCTGTGCCTCGCCAAGGCCTCGGATCCATAGACATGTATACGACAGCGGGAGCAGTAAAACTTTTTACCGGTCCTGAAAAATAAATGAATTAATAAATAAATAAATATAAGAATAAATAAATAAATAGATAAATAAATAAATGAATAAATAATTAAATAAATAAATAAAAACAACAAAATTCTTTTTTCTAGAACTTACCTAAACTCTCTGTCATTCAGACAGGCTAAGGACGCGGAGATGATGTCTTCCTGAATTATTACCTTAGCCTCGAAACCAGGAGACCATGTTTCAAAGTCATCAGAAGACTGGGTCTCTGCTGAAACGGGCGATTTTAGTAATTCGAGAAGATAGATCATCGGCCTCTTCTTCTATCCATTCGAGAATGGGTATTGGAGCAGTGATGGTTTCTTTCACCAATAAATGATGCAAGACCTCCCTTACAAATGGACCGTCTTGTATTCCAGCGGTGCAGGCGTACTCATATAACTGATCGGACGTAACACCCATCTGGACAAATGTACCTTTTACCTTATACGGACATACCGTTTCCGGTTCTCACGATTCCAGAGCGTCGTTTCCATAAATATCTGACCTCCACGCATCTGGGCACGCTAATTTGTACTGTATGACGTGCCTGCACCTGGACACGCTATAATGTCACGTGTCAGTCATTAAAAAGCCGTAACAAAGCAATTAGAAAGACATAAATATGCAAATTTGAAACTATAGTGACCTCCTTGTAGTCTTAAATCTTATCATTTAAAACTTTTGGGTTTATAGGGATAGCCCTATAACTCAATATTTATGCATATGAAGATCACACATAATACCTCCTAATTCAATTCTTTTATTATCATTAACATATTCAAACTTTATTTAATTTAAACATCTCCACTTTTATTATCTTTTAACACAGATGCGCGCAAAATGACTAAAGCTGTCGATGCGCCATAAAACAACATTCATTCATTCATTAGACTGTTGTCCTTCTGTTTTTGTTCTACAGTACTTTTGAAAATGGGCCTTGTAGTGGCAGTTCCTCCATTTCTTGTCTTTTGCAGGGCAATTACGACCTTCACATTTATGTCCGTTTCTAGTCCATTCTACTACAGATGAAACACAGGATACTTTTAGACTATGATTGAACCTGTTTCTTTTCCACTAATGTGTGAACTTTGTGATTTCAACTGTTTTGAAAACTACAGGCTTGTCTGTAAGCATCTTTGCGTGCTCTGGCTACTTACTGTAACTGATTTGAAGTCAAATTCCTCCCTCATCATTTTGCTTTAGAGATTGCTACAGGAACATTTCTCCATAACATGATCTCTAACTTTTTATGTCCCCTTCAACGAAGTGGGGTATAAGCTTTGATAATGTCGGTCAGTCCATTGGTCAGTAGACTTTATCTTGTCCAGATGATAACTAGACACAGAAATGACCTAGGTTTGTCACATTTGGCATAGACATGCGTCTTGGAGTGTAGATGATCCCTATTGATTTTAGCGTCAATCTGTCAAAAGTCAAGGTCACAGTGACCGTCAACATGTTGATATCTAGACTAAAACTTGTCTGGATGATAACTAGACTCAGAATTTGACCTAGGTTCTTCAAATTTGGCAAAAAGACACTTCTTAGAGTATAGATAATCCATATTGATTTTGTAATGTTTCTGGATTTGTTGTTTGAGAGCGCTTCCTCTTGTACGTCCGAACCATAATTGAATCTTCAAGTAGGCAGAACGTTTTTTGCCTTTTCTGTTAAGAAATAATACATCGCATTATTTATTTATTTATCTGTCTATTTATTTATCTGTCTATTTATTTATTTTATTTACTTTTATTTTTAAATTATTTATCATTGCCATGGAACTCATGGATGATATTAATCTCAAACAATATACAATTAATTGTTTAACTACTTGTTAAATAATGATTAATTGGTAATACAATAAAAGATGCAAAAGTGGAAGTTAAACCGATTTTAGACTGACAAAATAACTTAAGTTATTAATCTGATCCCAACTTTTGCCTTGGGGCATGTCCGACCTAATTTGGGGTAAGCACGACCAAAGATTCAACATGCCCCGGCCAAACTGATCGAACTTGTCCCAACTCGCCCCTTTTCCAAAATAACATCATTCCATCTGACCTGTCTAACGAAGGTCAACGAAACACATGGTTGAATAATGCGAACTGTTCCGTCTTTAATATAACACAGAACCACCAGTTAACGCGAATTATAAATAAAGGAAATTTCGCGGCAACGAGAATACAAAAAAAATTACTTACAACCGCTAAAATTGGGTTTTCGTCGCTCTGAGAGTAAGTTCGAAACATATGCCCGCCATATTGAACGTAGTACAAACGTATCAATGACCGCTGAAAGAGGTGGCAAGCGCGAAGCATTGCATCAATCACGTGATATTATCAAAGGTTGAACTTGCCCCCTGGATCGAACTAGCCCCGGTCTCCCCTACTGTGAAATGTCTGACGTTAGTGCATGGCTATCCGGGAAATGTGGACCCTTTTTATTCTTTTTGAGATAGGCGATATTGCTTGATGGCAAGAGCCGTTTGAAACTTTCAGAGGTCAAGGTACACACAGTTTTTGCATGCATTGCAGTATTTGTTTGTGCGCCCAATGATGTTGACCTTTAAAGTTGATGGACCAATTTTCAGACTAATACTGCCATTGAATTAACAAATATGAGAGAGTTTTGTCGTCCAAATGCGTGAGAATTTGCACCGTCTCTTAATTTCTTTGATCGGCACCTATGAATTACAGTTTCCTTTCAAAATCTTGGTTTTGGGTTACTTAAGCCATGCATTGCTTTTGCAGTCAGTGTAGAGCAAGATCTGCCCGCAAATACGTGCAGTCTGATTTTGCTCCATACCCTCCGCTGTTTAATCGGTAATATCCGGGGTCATATGACCCCCAGCCCAATTACTATACATTTAGGGAAAAAAAATCTGTGTTCTTCGACAATTTTTATTCGGCAGTCTAAGGGTTAAGACATGTATACGCTCTCTATTCCTGTTGATAAGCTTCATTCTAAAAGTAAAAGTACTCATTTGTTTGATAAAACGGGGCCAAATTTCTGACAAATACAAGACTGATACTAGTACAAATTGAAAGAGGCTGTTTAACATTGGTCTATCTGTGTTTGGTTTGTCAGATTCAGTTTTTATATTGTACTGTATATCATGTCGTTTGTACTATCATTGTTATACCGGTATATAGTTACCAATTGAAATTTATTGTACCCGTTGTTTGGGCCTGAGACCTTTGATTATCAATGAATGTTTTGGGTTTTTAGCTCCACTGGCCGAAGGCCAGCGAGCTATTGTGTCCGTTGTGCGTCCGTCCGTCCGTGCATGCATCCATAAACTTTTTCTTTTAAAAAACTTCTCCTCAGAAACTACTGACTGGATTTTTACCAAATTTCACAGAGATGTTCCTTAGGTGGTCCTCTTTCAAATTCCTTCAAATAATGGTGTTCCATGAAGAATTCTGGTTGCCATGGCAACCAAAGTAAAAGACCTTTAAAAATCTTCTCCTCCCCAACCGCTAATTGGATAGCTTTATTGTTTTGCAGGAATGTTCCTTAAGTAGAGGTTTACAGAATTCCTTAAAAAAAAATGATCCATCAAAAAACATGGCTTTTATGGGAGACTCATTTTCCTTTTATGGTATAAAGTAAAATCTTTGAAAAATTTCTTCTCTCAAACTATTCATTGGATTTCATTGTTGCTTTCACTGTGGAAAAGGTGAAATTACTCATAATCAACCAAAGACAAGAAGTCTTTGGAAAACACTGTTGGAAAAGGAGAAAATGCTGGTAATCAGCATTTTCTCCTTTTCCCTCAGTGTTTTCTATTCTATCAAAGAGAGAAATCATCATTTCTTCAATGTTTTTATTTTTTCGTTTGCAAATGCTTTCAATTTGGTCACATCCCAAATTTTGTTGTTTGGTAAAGTGTTAAAGAGGGTTGCTTTACATAATCCATAGTCCTTTCCATATAAAACAAGAGAACCTCTGCATTTTTATTAGTTCTGGTAAAGGTTTGTTGACCTACTGGTGACCTACAAGTGCAAAGTGGACAGAAGGGGTGTTAATCCTGGTGACCTAAATTTCTATATTTAGATGTTTCCCCACCCAAAATGGTTTGTGACAAGACCCTCTTTAACTATAACCAGATGAAAAAATTTTGTAACTGCTCATAATTGAAAGATGTTGCAGACAATATAATATAGCTTCAGATTAGTAAAACTTGTATCAAAAAGGGTAGAAATTATTGTGGAAGAACATGCTGGTGACCATTATTTTCTTCTTTTCTCACAATCTTTTTCTTAGCTTTTTCTATTAAGGTGGTAGCTAAAATGCAGGACTGAATGGTAATTGTTAAAAACTTCTCTTCACCGTAACAGAAAAATCAGGCCTGTGGAGCGATACAGGCGCTCAAGCGCCTCTAGTTTTATATTGCCGCAGTACTTGTTGTTGTAAGCAATCTGATCTGCTGCTTCTCTGCTTTTCAACCTTTGAATTTTAAAATCTTTAACAGCAGGTAACAAGCATTTTTCTCCGTTTCCTATACTGTTGTTTATCCTATCAAATACAAACAACGTTATTTTAGCCACATTAAGTTTTGGGGGTTTTTTTTTCTGCAAATTATTTCAAACCATGATATATCATCTTCTTGAGAAATGTAACTTTTAATTATAAAATGAACACAAGCTTTCGGAGGTACAACCGCCTTCTTCAAGTGTGATCCTGTGATCCTTGATCACAGGATCACACTTGAAGAAGGCGGTTGTACGGCCAAAAGCTTGTGTACATTTTATAATTACAAATTATTTCAAATGGTGAAATCATCTGGCATGTTGGATTTATTGGATAATTTCATAAATCCTATTATATACCTATGCTTTACCCTTTCCCAAACAATCCCTGGTTTTTACGGGTCTGGAATAGTAGCCTTTTGAAAACATTGTGGGAAAAGGAGAAAATGCTGTTAACCAGCATTTTCTCCTTTTCCCACAATGTTTTCTACCCTATCATAGACAGAAATCATCTTTTCAGCAAGAGTTGAATTCTCGCCTGCAAATGCTTTCAATTTGGTCTAGTCCAAAAGTTTGTCGTTTGGGAAAGGGTTAAAGGACAGCATGAAGTACAGTCATATGAAGGCTGTATAGAGGTAGCATGTTTTTATGATACAAATTATAAATGACAATTTTAATTCTGCTAAGTTTGTATAGTTCAATTGTATAGTTTTTCAATGTTCTGTCAATCGGTGCTGGTCACATGTCAATTAGTAGTGATTCGTTCACATTTACGAGAAATACGTAATCATTGTTACTGCACATGTAAGACTATTTTGTATGAAACAATCATTGTTGCAGCATATATAAGACTATTTTTGTATGAATCAGGAATTATTACAGCTCATGTTAGACTATTTTTGTATGAAACGGACATTGTTGCTGCACTTGTAAAACTATTTTTGTATGAAACGGACATTGTTGCTGCATATATAAGACTATTTTTGTATGAATCAGGAGTTGTTACAGCACATGTTAGACTATTTTTGTATGAAACAATCATTGTTGCTGCACTTGTAAGACTATTTTTGTGTGAGACAGTCATTATTGCTGCATATATAAGACTATTTTTGTATGAATCAGACATTGTTACAGCACATATTAGGCTACTTTTGTATGAAACAATTTTTGTTGCTGCACATGTAGGACTACTTTTGTATGAAATAGTAATTGTTACTGCACATGTTAGACTATTTGTATATGAAACAGTCAGTGTTACTGTACTTGTAGGACTACTTTTACATGGAATAGTCATTGTTACTGCTCAGGTAAGACTATTTTTATATGAAACAATCATTGTCACTGCACAAGTAAGACTAGTTTTATTTGAAACAATTATTGTTGCTGCATGTGTCAGACTGTTTTTTATGAAACAGTGTTATTGCACGTGTAAGATTATTTTTGCATGGAACTGTCATTGTTACTGCTCATGAAAGACTTTTTTTTGTATGAAACTGTATTTGTTACTGCACATACAACACTGTTTTTCATTTCGTTACACTATTTTTGTATTTCATTACGATATCATTCATAAACATGTAGCACCTTTAATTATATATTTTTGTTATTCTAGAAATACTCTTGTGAAGTTAAACGTCAGACACATTTATGTAATGTATTTGTTGAATAATTCAGCAGGATTTCATGACAAACACGGTATGAGCCAACATGCACTGTGAAATGAGGCGGGGGGGGGGATAATGCATCTACTAAAGGTCAGCCTGCACAATCTGGGTAGACTGACCTGGGCCAAAACATTTTGCTTCTGTTAGATTTTGATTCTGTCAGACTACCTCATGATTCAGTATATTGTTAGACTAACTAGATTTATTGGTTCCATTATTATGTTATGGCCTGCTTGGTGTAAAATGTTTCCCGGAGATGTACCAGGTCCATTTTGCCAGAGCATGGTTCATATTTATGTACAAATGTGATCCATCACGCGAAAAGGGAAATTCTTTACATCAAGTGAATGAAAACAGATCAAAAATAGTGAAGGTCAGTTTAAGCTGATAATTCAAAAATGATTGTATAACAAGGAACAATGACCACTTTTCATACAGAAAATGTCCTAAAAGCGAACAGTGTCAACCCAGGTCAGCCTGCGCAATTTGCGCAGTCTGACGAGGGTTGACACTTTTCACAGTTCCTAGAAGGTCCCTGTTTGCGTGATGGTTCACAAATGAATGCATGTTTTCTTATTAAGCGGGTGATATTCTCGGTTAATAAATAATGAAAATGTTTCCCGTGTTAGAGTTTTCGATCATTTTTATTAGCTTACTTAGTATGAAGTTTTAAAAATGTGTAAATGTTGTCAGTCAGTGTCCGTCACCTGCAGGCAGGCATCATATGACGTATTTGAACGATTCGTGTAACCTTTTAGCAAATAGTCCCGACTATTAACGGCCCCGAGGAAGAAAAAAACTTCGAATTATGGCGGGAAAAGAGAAAAAACTTTAAATTATGGCGGGAAAAGAGAAAATCCCAATAACCAGCTTTTTATACGCCCGAAGGGTCGTATTATGTTATACCCCCGGTCGTCCGTCCGTCCGTTAGCAATTTCTTGTGTGCGCAACTCCTCCTACAGTTTTCATCGGAATTATTTGAAACTTGCCACAATGAATCTCCATGATGTCTAGTTGTGCACCTGGGTCTTAGAATTTTGATTGCTGTTTCCGTTTCAAAATTATCTGCCCTTGATTTCTGAAATAACCAACTTTTCACTTTGAATTTTTGTTCAGGCCATAACTTCCATACCATAAAAGGTATTAAATTGAAACTACATACACTGATAGAACACATTATGGAGAAGTGCAGTGCACAAGAACCATAACTCTGCCACTTTTATTTTTGAGTTATTGCCCTTTGTTAATTTTCAGTTTGAATTTTTGTCCAGGCCATAACTTCCAAACTATAAAAGCTAATAACTTGCAACCTCATATAGTGATAGAACACTTTATGGAGAAGTGCATTGCACATGAACCATAACTCTGCGACCTTTATTTTTTTTACTTATTGCCCTTTGTTAATTTTCAGTTTGAATTTTTGTCCAGGCCATAACTTCCAAACTATAAAAGCTAATAACTTGCAACTTCATACACCGATAGAACACATTATGGAGAAGTGCAGTGCACATGAACCATAACTCTTCGACTTTTTTTTTTTTTTTTTTAGTTATTGCCCTTTGTTAATTTTTTAGTTTGAATTTTTGTCCAGGCAATAACTCCCAAACTTTAAAACCTATCATCTTGAAACTTCAAACACTTAGAGAACACATTATAAAGAAGTGCACTGCACAAGAACCATAACTCTGCCATCCTTCTTTTTTTAGTTATTGCCCTTTGTTAGTTTTCTCTTTGAATTTTCACCTGGGCCATAATTTCTAAAATATAAAAGCTATGATCTTGAACCTTTCAAAACTGATAGAACACCTTGTGGAGAACAGCAATTTACAAAATTTGTAACTGTGCCACCCTTTCTTTTTTTAGTTATTGCCCTTTAATATTTTTCACATATCATGGAGAATAAATACTCTTCATTCATGGCCCTTCCGTCATTTCAATTCATTTCACTGACAAGCCCCTTCGGGCGTATATGCGCCGCTTTGCGAAGCTCTTGTTCTTCTTTCCCCTGCCATCTGAAAGACAACATTCGTGTAATAAGGAACATGTAGTCTATCTTCTGCAATTGCTTTCCCTTTGGACAAGGTTAAAACTTTGTTGTTTAGTAACCAGTTAAACATCTTCATACCCGACCCAAGGGCTGAGAGCGACCAAACCTTATAGGAAGTTTCATTGGATCAAGCTCTTTAACTCTTTACCAAACGATATACCATTAGGCTGGTCAAAATTGAAAACAAATGCAGACGATAAATTCAGTCTAGCTGAAAAGGTGCTGATTGTCTGTGAAATTGTAGAAAATCTTTAGGGTAAAGGAGAAAATGCTGGTAACCAGCATTTTTTTTCTTTTTCCACAAGGTTTTCTAAGTTTTTTTTTTTTTCAGGGTCGTCCAAACTAGGGATTATGCGGTCAAGAGGTAAAATTTGTTCAAAGAACGCACCTTTATTTCAGTACCCAGCGTGCCATGGCAACAAGGAAGATAATGTTTCTTCTTCAGAGTGGTTAAAACACAAAAGTTATGTGTTAAAGGATTAGTGAAATCATTTCACTTTCGGACGTTCGTTTGCAGACGATATCTTCTCGTAATGAAAGCAATTGCAGACGACAGAACAAATGCTGTTCAAAATGTTACTGATGAGATTTTTCCCCCGATGGTAGAAATCTATAAGTGAATGGTAGAAGATACCTGTACTTGTAACCAGTTTTTTCTTCTCCTTTTCACACCGTGTTTCTAAAACTTTCATTTTGGAAACAGTAAAAGCACTGACTAGTTTTGTGAAGAGTGTTTTAATGCAAATTCACTAATTGATGCATGTTAACTTTTGCACTGTGGAAAAGACAACGCATAATTGACACAGAAAGCATAATGACATAAACCAATATATGTGCCATAATAACTTCAAAGCTAGTGGCATGTTTCGTGAAAGGATGCAAAAATGTGGAAAAAAGGGCAGGTAGACCAGAGTCTGTATTCACCAACCATTCCTAAGAATGTTCTTTGTCTTTTTCTCCAAACTTGTCTAAATGTGAAAGTAACAGAACTTCTGATTGGCTAAACCAAGTGGTTTAGCCAATCAGAAGTTCTGTTACTTTCACATTGACGAAATGCTGAAGAATAAGACTGAGAATTTCTTGAGAATGGTTGGTGAATACGGACCCAGATGAACACTTATAATATAAAGGCCAATACAAAAGATCGTTCGAGTTTAACACCATCACTGTTCCATGGTATGGTGTAAAAGATTACCTATTAATCCTCTACAAACACAATCCTGAGTTTAAACGACGTGGAAGTGGGGGGGTGCGCTTATAGAAACATTTTAGTAAAATGATAACATGCTGCTAACCAGCATTTTCTTTTCCCAGTACGTTTTCTATCCTTTCAAAGACAAATACAATCATTTGAAAAAAAAAACAGAAAATTTGTCGTCTGTAAATGTTTTCAAATTGGGGCAAGTCTGAATTTTTCAAATTGGGCAAGTCAAATATTTTGTCCATTGGTAAAGGTCTGAAATACTTTGAATTGTATTGTTATACAAGACTAAAAGTAAAATCCTTTTCTTCAGCAACATAGCCTAGGTCATCAGCTCCGTTCACTGAATGTTTCATCAGCACTTTACGTTGCAGATTCAATATCTGCCTCGTCGTCTGTGCTTCCGGGGTCATCTGCTAGAAACTCAAAGGTGGCCACACATTGAACATTTGCTGCAGACGGAACACTCTGCTCATCTGCAGAAGCTGACGCTTCAAGTTCTGTACCTCGGCAAGTCATACTCAGTTTCATGGTCACCTTATCGGTTGGAAGGTTGTCTGGAATGGTTATTTGTAATTTTCCAAGCTTTTTACAGCCTTGGTCGTCACAGAACATTGGATTTGGATTTTCAGACTGGTACACTTTCCAAAACACGGTGGGATTCCTTCGATTAGATATAATGTATCTTCTCTCTGTGCTGGAACCGCCAACATACATCTCGTCTCCTGCCTGAATATGCACATCAAAAGCATCATCGACGAATTCTTTATCTTTGTACTGTTTTTTCCTGGTCAATGGATGAACTGATGGATTGAACTTTTTACGTGTGTGGACACCATATGTATATGGGCTTATTCTAGATGAAATGATACGTGGGTTATTTCCAAACATAACGGCACCTTTCAAAATGGCGACACTTGCATTGCCAGGGGCAATAACTCTCAGAGGGTTGAAGTATTCTCGTACAGAAGAGCTTACTATTGCTGACTCTGAGAATCCACCGACTAATAAAATACTAGAAATAGTCTTTAACTCTTTCTTCTTTCTCAGAGTGTCTATGAGTCCAGTTAGTTCATTAATGGCAGTGCTAAAGAAGCTGTACATAGTTTTCTGTTTTATAATAAGGCTGTGTTTTACAAGCTCAACTTTATTTCTATATTCATTGTCCTTGAGTCTCTCTCTGAGTTCTAATTTTTGTTCCTGTTTGTAAAATTCTTCAAGATCTACCGGAAAATTGATGTCCACTTCCTCGGTGTTGCTTGAAAAACTTCTTTTCTTTTGTTCAAATTCCTTCTGTAACACGATCCAGTCACTCGTGCTCTCCTTGCAAAATTTGCGGAATACCTTTGGTGTAACCTGTAGTAAACATGTCAAAAGAACGTTTTAAATAGGGAGAAAAGACATGTTTGGAAGTTGATGCCTCTAAATCGGACAGTGTAGGATCAAGATCGGAATGCACTTTCTGTGTTGCCTGGTCTTATTCTTACAATGTATGCAATTACATATTGTATTGTGCCCGGCAGGCCATTGGATTAACTAACTGAACTAACATTTATATTTACGACATCAGTTCTCGGGTATGCAAAACAAATCCATGGATACACATCAAAATATAGTGTTAAATCTGTTTAAACCTTTACCGAACAATCCCTGGCTTTTTACGACCCAGAAGAAGAAGCCTTCTGAAAACATTATGGGAAAAGGAGAAAATGCCGGTAACCAGCATTTTCTCCTTTTCCCACAATGTTTTCTCTTCTAGAGTCAAGTTTCTGTTTTTGAGTCATGTTTATCTTGTCGTCTGCAAATACTGTCAATTTGGAGAAGTCTAAAATTTTGCGGGCTGGTAATGGGTTAACCTAATTGCAAGAGATATCTTTTAAATTTTTGAAAACATTTTCATTAAAGCTTGGTGTAATTGCGTTATATTACTCATTCTAGGGCCTATACTTCATAGGTCTCTAAGCTATTCAAGACATGTATTATATTGTACTCTGAATGGTTCTTATTGTGTATCATATTTACCATTTTCTCAATGAAGTGTTCAAAAGCCTCGTTAACTAGTTGACCTCCCCAGGGTCCTCCAGATGCAGCATGGAGTTCTTTAAGAGATCCATCCGGTAACACCTCATGTCCGGTGGTATCTACAGTTCCGCCTGAAAAGGAATAGAAAAAATTAAAAACATGTATACACACTTAACTTTCTGAAAGTTGGTAATTGGTTGACTAGTCGAATTCACAGTAGATTTGTCGTTGATGATGGCGATTTTGCCCTTGCATTGACCAGTTATTTCATACAATAGAAAAAATGCAATGTTGGACATTTCTCTGGCGTCTTAAAAAGGTTACTGCAATCAATTTATAATCAAGTAATCTTTTTCTATTATCTTAACACATTTCGAAACAGTCCTAAGGTAACACCATGATTGCCATTTTGATGGTTTTAAAATACACAATAGTATACAAAAGAATGATCCTTTTGCATATCTGTTGTGCGTGAAACCAAAGAAGTCATCTTAAAGGTTAATTATGGACTCTGTTTCGTCCGGCAATGGCTTGGCTTGGACTAAGGCATGTGCCCTAAAGTCTGGTGCCGATAGTAAAAACTCACTGCTAATCAAGATTATTTTTCATTTATTAGCTCAACTGACCGAAGGCCAGCGGGCTTATGTCATGGCCCGGTGTCGGTCGTGCGTTCGTCCGGTCGTCCGTGCGTCCGTCCGTCCGTGCGTCCGTCCGTCCGTGCGTTAACTTTTATTTCAAACATCTCTGAAACTACTCGTCCAAATTTGATGAAACTTCACAGACATGATCCTGCCAAGGTCCTCTTCAGAATTTCTTGAAAGAATTTGATTCCTTTAAAAACTCTTGTTGCCATGGCAACAAAACTGAAAAAAAAAAATCAAAAATTTTCTTCTCTGAAAACACAAGGCCCAGGGCTACTGAATTTGGCATGTAGCTTTATCTAATGGACCTTTAACAAGTTTCTTCATATTATAGGCCTGGGGTCAAAAGGTCCCGAAGTCGCGACGCGCTTAGCAGCTCAATAGTTGAGTTATACGTATAACATATGATATCTTTCTAAGCCTACCTCCCATATCGACAACGATGTACTTTTCTCCGGGGTCAAAAGCCCTCAAAAACACCCCTTCCACTCCCTCGGCTCGGTTGATAGCTAGTTCCTTACAGAAAATGGCTGCCGACTCTGGCTCCAAGGCTAAAGTGAGCTGATCGTGGGGAATACCAGCCTGAAATAAGCGCAATTTATGACAAGTCATCTTCGCGAGCCAAGGTTACGATCACTACGTGGATCTTACCTTGGCTGGTTGAGCCCGATTTCGAGATTCCTACGATGCGCCCCCTATTGGGTGCTGGTTAGTACCCCATTTACATCATATTTCTAAAAGCCGATGAAATATCGTTTTACAAACCGCTTACAAATACACATGAAGCGATAAGCAGACATCCACTTGGGTTTCCATGTTTACCTTCTATTCGAAAGGTAGCGACCTTACTCTATTTTTATCAAAGATGAAATGCCACGAGTGATTTCATTCGTTGCAGTTCGAGCTGGCTGCATCCAATGAAAAAGCGTATCGGGGGTATGTAAAAATCCAGCTCGGCCCGCCAAGGGTAGAGTAGCGTAGTGAATCGTCAGCCTTGGCTTGCAAAGATGGACAAAAATCGGCTTGATTTATCTCCGTGGATGCATCACATAATTCTGAACCCATTTAACCCTGAACACCAAACAATCCTTGGTTTTTACGACCCTGAGAAAGAAGCCTTTTGAAAACACTGTGGGAAAAAGGAGAAAATGCTGGTAACCAGCATTTTCTCCTTTTCCCCACAATGTTTTCTACCTTCCCAAAAATCAAAAATTAAACTAATTTTTGGACCACATGTATTCTGTTGCCTGCAAATGCTTTGAAATTGGACTAGTCCAAAATTTTGTCATTTGGTAAAGAGTTATTCCATTCTGTCGATCAACCATGAGGATCCTTGTTAGCCTGTGCGGATTGCGCAGGCTGACATGGGTTGATACTTTTGCAGATAGTTTGGTCCTCCTTGTCACAAAGCATGGCATTTGCCACAGATTATAGTAAACCTATAACCTTATGCAGATCTGCAGCAAGCATCAGCTTGGCATGCAGGAGTGCTTTTTATCAAATGTCAAGTACGAATATAAAACTCTGAACTTAAGGTAGCGGACCCGTAATACTTCTAGGGCAGCATGGCATAAAATTTCTTGACAGTTGATAAAGACAGAATGATACAGATATATCTTTACACGTATTTAACCGACCAGGAATTCCATTTTTCTTCACGAGTTTAATAAAATCTTATCTCAAACTCCCACAAATGTCAGATTCTTTTTATCACACATAACGATACTTCACAAAATATAGATCAAATGATGCAATAACATTCACGATATTTTTCATGAGACCCACTCACTTGTATGAAATGCGTATAAAATGACGTCAAAAATGACATCAGACAAATTTGACATCAAACGTGTATAAGATAAGAAAATTCGTAATGGGTATATTACACTGAAAACAAGGGAGATAATGTGAGAAATTGTCAATCTCAAAACTTACGTCATTTGATAATGAGTTACAGATAAATGTACTTGTAAGATCTAACCTTCGAGGCGGACTCCCTCATGAACTGCTTGGCCGAATTTCTCCAAATGGCAGGCACGGTGATGACCCATTTAATGTCTCGTAGGCTGATCTCATATCTGATAGCTTGTTTTAACTTCTCCACCAAGTGTTTCTGTTAGACGATAATAATTAACCCAAAATTTTAGGTTTGCCCACAGTGAAAGGAATTGCAGACGACAAAATAAAAGTGACCGAAAATTTGAAATTTGTTTTGTGAAAGGTAGAAAACATTGTGGGAAAAGGAGAAAATGCTGATATGACCATAGCTGTTAAAGTGGCGTTAAACACCAATACAACCAACCAAACAGGCTGATGGAGCCGGTGATTCACATGAATTATATACCTTTCGTCTAAATATAACTGGACTGGTATTTTACAAACAACATTAATTATTAGGTTCATCAGAAAATTAACCTATGTTGTAATGTTATCAGATATGTCTAGGTTTTGTGTTTACTTTATCATATTGTTCTTTGGGCCTGTGCGATCAGTCTGGGTCCACATAGTCTTTAAACCCATTACCACACAATCCCTACTTTTGACCTCCCTGTGAAAGAAGCCTTTTGAAAAAACTGTGAGAAAAGGAGAAAATGCTGGTTACCAGCATTTTCTCCTTTTCCCACAGTGTTTTCTACCCTTCCCAAACCAAATTTTAATTTTTCGGTCACCTTTATGTTGCCGTCTGCAAATGCTTTCGATTTGGACCAGTCTAAAATTGTGTCGTTTGGTAATGACTTAAGGAACATTTATACCTGTGTGACGCCGAACAGTCTGAATTAGCTCTTTGCCAGTTCATAAAATTTTAGACTTATCCAACTTGAAAGCAGTTCAGTCTTTATCTGGCAAGGGAAAAGGAAAAAAAAACTACTGGTTACCAGCATTGTTTCTTTTTCACACCTTGTTTTTATAAAAGTATATTTTTTCCTTTAACCCTTTACTCCATAGATACTCATTTCTACGCATTGCGTGTAGGAGCCTTTGGAAAACATTGTGGCAAAAGGTGAAATTGCTCGTGACGAGCAATTTCACCTTTTGTCACAATGTTTTCGATGCTATCAAAAGATGCCATATACACATAAGAAAAGGCTTCATCCTAACTGATATTGAAGGTCAATTAGAGATACCATAGAAATGCCTTATAGGGTAAAGGGTTAATTTGATAAAAAATTTAAAATACCTTGACGTATTTAATAGCCTCTGTGAAGATCAGCATGGCCTTCATTGTTTTACCATTGGCATCTGCCAGCAGCATATCCCGGCTTAGATCCTGGAAGATAAAATAATC
This sequence comes from Tridacna crocea, assembly GCA_943736015.1. Taxonomy (NCBI): domain Eukaryota; kingdom Metazoa; phylum Mollusca; class Bivalvia; order Cardiida; family Cardiidae; genus Tridacna; species Tridacna crocea. The sequence continues at coordinate 36,425,608 of OX031072.1, read as the reverse complement.
GATGTACGAGGTATTAGAAGCACCCTGGATCGCATCTTCACGGGCCAAGGTTACGATCACTACGTGGATCTTAACTTGGCTGATTGAGCCCGATTTCGAGATTCCTGCGATGCGCCCTCTATTGGATACTGGTTATCATCCCCCTTTACATCATATTTCTAAAAGCCAATGAAATATTGTTTTACAAACCGCTTACGAATACACAAGAAGCGATAAGCAGACATCCACGTGGGTTTCCATGTTTACCTTCTATTGGAAAGGTATCGACCTTGTTCTATTTTTAGCAAAGATGAAATGCTACGAGCGATTTCATTCGATGCAGTTAGAGCTGGCTGCATCCAATGAAAAAGCGTATCGGGGAATGTAAAAATCAAGCTCGATCCGCCAAGGGTAGAGTAGCGTAGTGAATCGTCAGCCTTGGCTTGCAAAGATGGACAAAAGTCGGCTTGATTTATCTCCGTGGATGCACCATATCGACCGAGTCATCACACAATTCTGAACCCATTCAATCCTTTACCAAACAATCCCTGGTTTTTTCGACCCTGAGAAAGAAGCCAAGGGTAGAGTAGCGTAGTGAATCGTCAGCGTTGGCCTACGAAGATGCCCGGATCGGTTTCGCCAACCTTTCCCCTCTCCCTACCACCACCACTTATGAAAGAAGAAAAAAGACAGCAACATTAAAAGTGAATGGCCGAATTTAAGTAGCGAGAACTTGTTGCCAAACCCTTATGTCTTATTTGTATTGTATGTAAAAATGTATTCTATGTAAGAATTTGTAAATAATGACAATCAGATATGTTTAAACTAAAGAAAATTTCCCTTTCAAATGGAACGCCGGGTATTTCTTTCTCTTACCGACCAGCTTTGCTGATAGAGACCAATTTTTCATACCATAGGACAGGAGTTTTCACAGGAAACGAATTATACCTGTCAAAGGGCGGATTAAAATATATACCCAATCACAACAAACTGCAAACAGGCATGGTGCATAGTAACAAAAATTACATACTGTATCTCAAAGAAATTGGGGAGAAAAACGTTGAAGTCATTTTAGAATGAGACAAAGCATTTAATTTAAGTTGAAAATGTGAATTTGCACATCGATCCAACAGGCGACCTCTCTCGGGAATATCAAAGACTCGATCAACCAAAAGCAAATTAAAGAGAGTATTGGTGTGCCCCCTAATCTTTTCTTTAAGTTACATTTACACTGTTCCGTATGAGAGTGATTATTGATCAAAAGAATTTCCAACATTGATGCGTATAACCTAAAAAGTTTGTGTCTTTCAAGTTAGAACTTGGAGAATTCCAAGTTCAACCTACCTTCTCATGATGAAGCGTCATTTTAAAATGGCGGAAATAATACCAACTTCCATGCTCGTTTTTTAACGTTAACTTCTTGTATTTATCTTCAGCTTCAAATCCGAAGGAATTAAACCTTTTATCAGGATCCATTAAAACTGTGGTCGGGGCTTGGAGGCCAAGTTCAGAGGTTCCAACCCATGCTTGGTCGGCATTGATGTCCTTAATATGATTCCCGGCGTCCTTCCGGAAGTAGTATGCATATCCGGTACATGTGGTACCAAAATCAATGGCGGCCACGGCTATTCGCCGACTTTCTGATTTAGGTCTTTGCATCTTACATATCTATGTGTGGCTTTATTTACCTGTCAGCAATGAAAAGGCAAATAAGGATAGGGATTCTCTAATGGGGCAGAGTGCCTTTAACAGACAGTTTGCAAATAATGAAACAAATTGGAACACGGGAAGCTTTCGTAATTCAACTCTTTACCAAACAACAAAATTTTAGGCTTGTCCAGATTGGAAGCATTAGCAGACGACAAAATAAATGTGATTGAAAATTAGAAGTTTGTTTTGGGAAGGGTAAAAAACATTGTGGGAAAAGGAGAAAATGCTGGTTACAGCATTTTCTCCTTTTCCCACAATGTTTTCATTTTTTTTTTCAGGGTCGTGAAACCAGGGACTGTTTGGTAAAGATTTTAAAAAAAACTGTGATTCTTATCATTAATAATTTAACAAACAATCCTCTATTTTTTGCACGCCTATTATCCAGTTAAAAGGGATATTTTAGATACCGAAAGGAGTTCAAAGACGAAAGAACCCCAATTGAAAGCAATTGCAGACGACAATAGAAACATGGCTCAAATTATTGCATTTTTCATTTACTATTTACCAACAATTCTTCCTTTGCATTTCAATATTTCTTTTTTTTAAGTCATTTTTCTAAGTGTTATAAAACACGACATTATATGCGTCGGCTTGAAATAATGTGATTTGTATGAAACACTGCAACAATTTTATTCACAAACTGAAAAATATCCTCCTGCTTCCAACACATGTAACCAACATTTCTTTTTTTATTTTTCTCCTTTCTCTACAGTTTTCTTACTTTTGAAAGAGAAATCCTATCACATTTGAACCACATTTAAACTGTCGTCTGCAAATGCTTTCAGTTTCGAATAAGTCTAAATTTTTGTTGTCTGGTAAAAAATTCATAATATTTAAAGCAATGGTTTCTACAAAATATGACAGGTTCTTTACTCATGAAGTGATATAAAGATTCGTGCATTAACATTTTACGACAAATTCCCGAGTTTTAACGTCCCTGAGAATGAAGGCTTTTGAAAACATCGTGGGAAAAAGTAGTAACCAGCATTTTCTCCATTTCCCTCGCTGTTTTCTATCCCATCAAAGATAGAATTAATCCTTTAGATTCATTGTATCTGTCGTCTGCGAACTTAATGGCCTCAATTTCGAACAGTCCTAAAATTTTGTCGTTTGGTAACTAACTAAAATGAAAAGCTTATATACATGTACTTACCTACGTAGATTTCCCATGTTATATAAATTTACGCGTTATATCTTCACTCTTTGCCAAACGACAAAATTTCAGACTTGTCCAAATTGAAAGCATTTGCAGCCGACAATTTAAATGTGACTCAAATAATGAAATTTGATCTTGACAGGGTTGAAAACATTGTGGGAAAAGGAGAAAATGCTGGTTACCAGCATTTTCTCCTTTTCCCACAATGTTTTCATAAGGTACATGTATCTTCCTCAATGGTGTTAAAGTCGTCATTGTGTGGTAAAGGGTTTAGGAATCATAAACGGAACTAGACGGCCATATTTAACACTTTACCCCATAAGGCATTTCTATAGTATCTGTAATTGACCCTAAATAACAGCAAGGATGAAGCTGTTTCTTATGTGTATATGACACCATTTGATAGCATAGAAACATTGTGGCAAAAGGTGAAATTGCTCGTGACGAGCAATTTCACCTTTTGCCACAATGTTTTCCAAGGGCTCCTACAAGCAATGTGTAGAAATGAGTATCTATGGAGTAAAGGGTTGATAGATAACTTGATCCTTTACCGCACAATCCCGATTTAAAACGACCCTGATGAAAAGTGTTTATTAAAACATCGTGAGAAAAGAAAAAAAAAATGCTGGTCACCAGCATTTTCTTCTTTTCCCACAATGTCTCCACCATATTCAAGCCAATTTCTGTCGTATACACTTGAGTCATATTTAATTCGTCGTATGCAAGTTCTTTGAATTTTAACAAGTCTGAAAATTTTGTCTTTTGGTAGAGGGTTTAATCAATAAAGTCTATAAACAGTACAAACTTTAAATTATATCTTAGTTTACATCAGCAATACCTTTATTATGTTGCCCTGCGCCACTGAGGCCTTGATTTGAATACATACCATCACCACGGGCGTAGCTGTCCACAGGTGTGCAAAAACGCAGTTGCATATACACTTAGCAAAAAGAGAGAGGGGTAAACAGAAAAAAACCGCATTGCATGCAATTCTAAACCGTCGCTCTGACAAAATTTTACCAAATATATAAACATCTCCTGGCCATAAAATATGTTTCTACAATGACGGCCGTTGTAATGCAGAGAAATGACCCTCTCCTACAAAATGACCCTTAGGTCATCTCTCTGCGTAGAGGAACGACCCACGGTCATTTCTCTACGTAGAGGAATGACCCGGTTCATCATTCTACGTAGAGAAATGAACCTAGGGAGTCATTTCTCTACGTAGAAAAATGACCTGGGTCATTCCTCTACGTAGTGAAATGACTTCTGGGGTCATTCCTCTACGTAGTGAAATGACTTCTGGGGTCATTCCTCTACGTAGTGAAATGACATCTGGGGTCATTTCTCTACGTAGGATAATTACCAGGGTCATTTTGTAGGGGAGGGTCATTTCTCCGCATTACACCGTTCTTAATTTATTTGCATTGGTTCTTCTCCAGTTCTGCATTGGTATTGATAAGGCAATTACTTGGATTTTTTCCTTGATTTTCTTGCACCCTCCCCATTTCATACAGCATGGCTAATATATAAGGGCAAGGGTACGATGGGTGAGGGAGCGAAAGGGTTATATTCATTGTAAAGTATGGGGAAATTCCCTAGTCATCATTACACTAATTTAACCCATCTACTTAGATTGAAAAGGAGTGCAGATCTGGAGGGGAACAATCAAATCATGTATATGATATTGTGATTTACAACTTAAGTCGCTGATTTTTCTATGGGCATGTGCGTATTGGGAGCTACGCCCTTGTAATTCACTAGGAAACCCCCTGCCCGGCACCCACTCCCTTCTCGGCATTTTGAAGTTACTGTAAAAACTGCCCATACCTTTATTTATGGCTAGTTACGCCCCTGATAACCGAGTGTAATTATTCGAGTCGGACATACTTGGATATAAATCCAACTTTTTAATATTGATGAAAACAAAAGACAAAATTTTAGACATAGTAAAAATGTGAAGCGGATCTGAATGTATCGGCTCTGAATATGTGGACCGGCTCTGAATATGTGGACCGGCACCAATGGCTCGGGCTCTTCTGGTTCTTAGTGTTTTCCTCTCCATAGGCGTGGAACAGGATTACCGCAACTACACAATGTGCAATAACAAGATCAGACCTCTCTGAGTGTACGGACTGATCGTGAATTAATTACAGTACATATATAATATTTTTTTTATGACGGTAATCTCATGGACACATGGTGAGCTTTGTATGTGGAGGGTTTTAAAACCCTCCACATACAAAACTCATCATATGTCTTAGAGATCACAGAAAAAAAAAGATATGTGTCACCGTAGTCACTTCTGAGGAATTCGCGTTTGAGAAAGGTATATACAGTTCCAAATCCAACTCATATAGGGTTTGATCAATACGCTTTTCTTTACTAGTCATTTGAAAATTACAGGAAAAATATAATCCACTGAAACCTGGAAACGTTTTTAGAGCAGCCATCTTATGATCAAAGATCCTATTGAGATCCCTAGTCTATTGTTATCGAGGGTAACCAAGGCTCAGATATAGATAAAAAGTCCCACAGTTGTCAAATACTGTTGTTAGAAATCGTAATACTTTTAATACCAATCTAATTTGAACAATGTTTGCGAAGAAAGTCATAGACTGAACAATGCGTCATACATAAGACGGTTTGCTTATAGGTAAAAAAAGTAAGAACCTACTATGCAAAACAGACTGGCTTAACTTGTCCCAACGTAGCCCTTTTCATCCAAAGTTTTTTTTGCGAACTCTGTATGTGTAGGTCTGGTCTAGCTACGATTTCGTCTAACAATAATGCATGTGAAAATTCATCTGAAAGTGAACCGCTCTAGAAAGTACTCAAATGCTCTACATAAACGGTCACAGGAGGGAACAGAAGCGACCTTCCAAACTGGGCCGGACATGGCCGAAACTGATCAGGCTTAACCCTCTGGCTTAGAATTACGACCCTGAGATAGAAGCCTTTTGAAAACATTGTGGTAAAAAGGAGAAAATGCTGGTAACCAGCATTTTCTCCTTTTCCCACAATGTTTTCTACCCTGCTGGAAACAAAATTCAATTTTTGGGTTATGTTTATTTTGTCGTCTTCAAGTGCTTTCAGTTTGGACCTGTGGAAAATTTTCTAGTTTGGATTTGAGCATTTTCCTACAACCTTGTATGGACCAACCAATGTTTAGTTTGCCAAGGCTCCATATTCTATAATATTCGTTAACTTCTCTGTCAGTACTTTCAGTACTTTGAATATCTTAGAAGAGTGACTAAAAATTTTGGAGGTACAAAACCAAGATCAGAATACGCGTTCTGTGCCGTCTTTGTCGTCTGCAAAAATTCGTGCTCGATCTAGGTTTTGGAATATTATAAAGCCGCTTTGGCATAAACGACTGTCTGATGATTTATTAACACTTTACCACACAATCCCGACTTTTAACGACCTTGAAAAAGAAGCCTTTTGAAAATATTATGGGAAAAGGAGAAAATGCTGGTAACCAATATGGATAAGTGTAAAAATTTGTCGCTTCAGCCTTGGTAAAGAGTTAATTAATATTGACAAATCGAATTGTTCAGAAATATACCTTTGAACAAATAAAGTCAGCATAGAAAAAAAAAAAGAAAACTTACAAGATTGAATCTTTAAGTAATAATAATTTACCTAGTAATTTAGTTTGAACAATGACACCACACCCATTCAACAAACTCTTGTCTGATCTGGAAAGGGAAACAACCCTAAAAAGTTGATCGTGACTTGTGTGTCTTACAAGTTACTTCCCTTTGATCATAAAATACTCAGAAAGTCGATTATACCGAACACTGTAAAAGACAAAATGTGTTCTCTCTATCCACCAAAATTACGTGATACACGTTCTGACATTTCTTTTAATTGTTCTCCTAAGACATTCAATAAAGAAAAATATATTTTCATTCATGCAAAGGAATAAAACCATCTTTCTTCATATTTTGCCGTAATACATTAGTAATGTTATAAACAGACAGATATGTGATATTATGTCATTTTTTGATATTACAAAACAGATTATCTCCATTCTAAGTAACCAGTTTTGTCTTTACGTGGTAAATATTTTCTGTGAATTTGACATAAACCTTTGTTTTGATTTCTTTGGCAGAGATGACGATGAGAATACAACAAAACAACTGTTTTAGGAGGATGAGTAGAGTTACTTCCCTTCCCTAATTAAAAACTTGGTAGCCTGACAGGAAAAGGGTGAATATTAATTTTACTCGGATTTCGAAATAATTTCCTTCTGTGCAAGAATACTTCCTGTCTGTAAAGTCGGATGTAGGTAGGAAACATTGAATTTTATGTTTGAAACATTTTTTCTCTTCAAATTTCCATCAATTATGATCTCGTAAGCCAATGACACAAACGTCAGGCGATGTTCAGATTTTTTTTTTATATTTTTTATTCCAGGGTCAAAGGTTAACTCGAACAAAGCTGATCACGACAAAATTTACGTTGCATGTCAATACCCAGTTACAAACATTGTAGGCTCATTTTGCTTTTCTTGTTCAAGCTTTTGTCTCTTTTATATGTGAAAAAAAAATGTGTTTATTTTTTCCCCAGTATTGAAAGCAACATAGACACTATTCGCAAACCTTATTCAATCTTGGGCTGTGGTCAGTGCTCAGAATGGTCAGGCTATAAATAAAGGTATACAGTCACAGTTTCTGTAAAGTGAATCAAGGGAGAAAAGTGTGCCCGACACGGGACTCGAACCAACGACTCCTGGAACACTAGTACCGCAGCTTTACTAACTGAGCTAGCCGGGCATCTGGTCGTGAGTCACCCAACGTCGCATATCACAACACTCCTCCCCCTCCTGATTTTTGGGAGTAACCAACTCCCCTTTCAATCCCATCCTCATCGCCAATGAAGTGAATCAAGGGAGAAAATTGTGCCCGACACGGGACTCGAACCCACGACCCCCCGAACACTAGTACCGCAGCTCTACCAACTGAGCTAGCCGGGCATCTGGTCATGAGTCACCCAACGTTGTATATCACAACATCTGTTACCTATTTTTTTTGGTAAATGTACATCGAAATCAAACTGACAAAACACCTTAGCTCTCTGTTTTTCAAATGTCCATTAGTGGCCAATCAATCAGTTTCAGTCAAACCTTGAAAAGTATTGAAAACATTGTGCAATTTGATAGTGGCTTAAAATGACACAATTTTTTAGGGTTGAAATTTCGTGGGAAAATGAGAAAATTGTGGTTACCGGCATTTTCTCATTTTGCCACAATGTTTTGAAAAAGCTTCATCCTAGGGGTTGTTAAAATTCGTCATTGTGTGGTGAAGGGTTAGTATATTGCTGTTCGAATTATAAAACCCTGTCAGAAAAATGAATTTCAAAATCAAGCAAAAAGTACCGTAAACCAAACATAGAGTGACCTGGCAAAGGGTTTTTTTTTTAACAGTTTTGAAGTTAATTTCTCTGCCAGTGTCTAGTACGCAACTCTTTACCACACAATCATCATTGACATTTGAACACCCTGAGAAAGAAGCCTTTTGAAAACATTGTGGGAAAAGGAGAAAATGCTGGTCACCTGCATTTTCTCCTTTTCCCACAATGTTTTCTACCCTCCCAAAACAAAATTTTGGTTTTTCAGTCACACTTATGTTGTCTTCTGCAAATGCTTTTAACCCTTAAAGCGCTGGAATGGACTTAACTTGTTTTTGTGGACAGTGTAGATCAAGATCAGACTGCACAGAATGTGCAGTCTGATCCTAGATCTACACTGTCCACTATTTTGTTACATATTCTGGCAAAGAAAAAACTTACTACAGCGATATATCAGATGATTTTCCTATTTAAAAATGTCTCTTGTTGTCTCTTCAGTACTTTTAGGGTTAATTTGGACTGGTCTGATATTTGTACATGTGGTATAAAGAGTTAAACAGACTGTAAAACAAAAGATTGTCATCTTCAAAATAATTATATAATTTAAAATTGCATGATTTAAATTCAAATGCAACACCTGCATTGATTTGTTTTTGCAGTTAATAGGCCTTTAACCCTTTACCACACGGCAAAATTTTAGACCTAACCAAATTGAGAGCATTTGCAGACGACAATTTCGGTGGCTAAAATGATGCAATTTTGCTTTCATAGGATAGAAAACATTGTGGGAAAAGAAGAAAATGCTGGTTACCAGCATTTTCTTCTTTTCCCACAGTGTTTTCAAAAGGCTTCATTCTCAGGGGCGTCATAAGTAGGGATTGTGTGGTAATGGGTTAAATGTGATCTAAATGATTTGGTCTGAAAGAGAAAGCCCTTATGGATTACCAGTATTTCCTCCTCAGTAGTATCTCTAGGCACCATGCAGTATCCTTAGTCTTAAGACTGAAGGGAAAAAGGTAAGGCACTATACATGTATACCTGAAGAAGGACAGGCTTTGGGCATAGTAAGCAAGTTTTAAGCTGGTTAGCAGCATTTTCGTCTTTTCCCACAATATTTTCAAAAGCCTTCTTTCTCAGTGTCAATGGGTTTGACTCCCGGCTTGGACAATTTCTGACTGAGGACAGATGATAATTGTTGGGATAGGATTTATTCCTTTCCCACCGCTGACCATTGTTTCGAGGATGATTATCAGGTTATTTGAGAAAGCAGGAAGTTGCTTGGAAAGAAAATTGTGCAGAGCACAGTGGTAAAAGAAACTCTAGGAAAAGATGAATAGGTGCACTGGCTGACATGATATAGCTGAAATAATGTTGAAAACAGTATTAACCCATTTACCACACAATCCTTACTTTTGACAACCCTGAGAGAGAAGCATTTAGAAAACATTGTGAGAAAAGGAGAAAATGCAGGTTATTGTGATCCGCATTTTCTTCTTTTCCCACATGAATGTTTTCTGCCCTTCACAAAACAAATTTCAAATTTCTAGTCACTTTTATTTTGTCGTATGCAAATGCTTTCAATTTGAACAAACCTAAAATTTTAACTCTTTACCAGATGACAAAAATTTCAGCCTTGTCAAAGATGAAAGCATTTGCAGACGACAATTTGAATGCTCGAACCGTGCAATCATTTTTTGATGGGGTAGAAAACATTTTGGGAAAAGGAGAAAATGCTGGTTACCAGCATTTTCTCCTTTTTCCAGAATGTTTTCAAAAGGCTTCTTTCCCAGGGTCGTTAAAAGTCGTCACTGTGTGGTAAAGGGTTAAACACCATACAATCAATTAATTCTCAGTGTTGTAAAAAGTTGGGATTGTGCATTGAAGGGTAAGTAGAGCAATGAATGTTATTAAAACTTTAGAAAGAAAGCTTTTTGAAACTGTGTTGGAAAAGAAGAAAATGCTGGATACCAACATTTTCTTCTTTTTCAACACTGTTTCTTATATTTTCAAAATGCAAATCCAATTACCGTAGATTTACAAGTTTTGTTGTCTGCAAATGTGTTCAATATGGAGGAGCGTAAAAAATGTTGTCATCTGATAAAAAAAAGAAGTTTAGGCTATAATATTTCTTCAGGTATGTGTTAGTTACATGTATGGAGATGTGATATAGTACTATTTATCACAATTACAGCATTGAGGCACAATGACATCTCATTTCATCATTCCTCATTGCCCCTTAATTACCATACAATCTGGACTTTTAACTACTCGTAAGAGAAAAGCTTTCAAAAAGATCATTGGAAAAGTAGAAAACGCTGGTTAACCCTTAACCCTTTCCCAAACGACAAACTTTTGGACTAGACCAAATTGAAAGCATTTGCAGACGACAATTGAACTCTTGCTGAAAAGATGATTTCTGTCTATGATAGGGTAGAAAACATTGTGGGAAAAGGAGAAAATGCTGGTAACCAGCATTTTCTCCTTTTCCCACAATGTTTTCAAAAGGCTACTATTGCAGAGCCGTAAAAACCAGGGATTGTTTGGGAAAGGGTTAAGTTTAAATAATCCTTGTTTTCACAACCTTTAGGAAGAGGCCTTTTAAAAACATTGTGGGAAAAGGAGAAAATGCTGGTAACCAGCATTTTCTCCTTTTCCCACAATGTTTTCTACCCCTCCCAAAACAAACTTCAATATTTCAGTCACAATAATTTTGTCCTCTGCAGAATGCTTTCAATTTGGACCTGTCTAAAATTTTGTTGTTTGGTTACAAAGAATCAAGTAACCAGCATTTTCTCCTTTGCCCGCAATGTTTTTCTGTCCTTCCATATACAGATACTTTAATTTCAGCTGCCTTATTTTTTTTGCCATCATTCTGTAAATCAGCTTTAAAACTTTTTCGTCTGGTTAATGGTTAACCTTGTCCCAAAGAAAAAATTTGTTGACTCATCATGGTACTTGCTCACAACATCACAACAAAGTGGACCAGAACAATGATACTTTCAAAGGTTTCTTCTGAGGGTTGTAAATAAACACAATTATTGAAGGTAAAGATAGAGCTCCAGATGGTAGAAGTGATTTTCATTTCAAAATTGAAAATCACTAATTATTCTCCACTAAACTCTATGTTATGGGTACTCATTAGAATCGTCTCATCGAGACGATTCTAATGAGTACCCACATCATAGGGTTTGGAAGAGAAATAATGGATTTAGAATACCATAACCCCTCTTATCTGGAGCTCTGTAAAGGGTGAGTTAAATATGGTAATAAGATTCTTAGCCTGCTGAGGTTACAAGTCTAGCTTAGACTTTTACCCTGTTACCAAATGACAAGTTTTACGTTTGTACAAATCAAAAACATTTGCAGATGACAAAATCAAAGTGACTGCAAATTTGAAATTTGTACTGTGAAGGGTAGAAATTATTGTGGGAAAAGGAAAAAATGCTGGTTACCAGCATTTTCTCCTTTTCCCACAATGTTTTCTAAAGGCTTCTTTATCTCAGGGCCATCAAAAGTAGGGATTGTGTGGTAATGGGTTAACACAGAAATCACACTGGACATTGTGGTTGCCAGTTCCAGCGATCATCCCTTAGAGCATAGAACAAAACAAACAGCAGTGTACATGCTAGAAATATAAAACCTGGATTTATAATAGTGTTTTTACCATTGTTTTAATTGTCTTCGATTGTGTATATGGTACCATTATAATTCAATTGGGAAGGCACCTTTGACAAGCATTGCTTTTTGTTCCAGCATTCCTTTCAGGGGCTTTCCTTCTCATGTTCGTTTAAAGTTACTTGGTAACATGGTAAAAGGTTAAGCCTCTGACAGACTGAATGATAATTAATTTATACGGTACTTAATTTATGGTAATTGGGAAAGACACCTTCGACCAGTTCTATTGGCCATGTTCCAGTTTTGGTGTGGCGTGTTCATCACAAAGTTCCTAGGTACCATCTATATTGATGAACTCTTTACCAATCAACATAATTTTAGACTACCATGGTCCAAATAGGAAGCAGGGATTTTATATACGTTTTTATATACACAGCCCTTTATATATATGATCATTTTTGAAGCATTTGCAGACAACAATATTAATGTGACTCAAAAATTGAAATTTGGTTATGGGAAGGGAAGAAAACGTTGTTGGAAACGGAGAAAATGCTGGTAACCAGCATTTTCTCCTTTTCCCACAATGTTTTCAGAAGGCGTCCTTCTTAGGGTCATGAAAACTAGGGATTGTTTTTGGAAAGGGTAAATCTTTTACTAAATTGTCCTATGTTTCAATAACTCCTAGAAAGACAGCTTTGAAAACATTTCAGGAAAAGGAGCAAAAGCTGGTAACAAGCATTTTCTCCTTTTCCCAAAATGTTTTCAAAAGGCTTCTTTCACAGAGGTGTTAAATGTCAGGATTGTGTGGAAAAGGGTTAAACACCCAATGGGTCGTAATCCTATTATGATATGCCCCTGGTCTATCTGTCTGTGTGTCCGCCCGTTAGTTAGCATTATTTCTAAAGTGTACGCATCTGCTACAGATTTCATCGGAATAATTCAAACTTACCACAATGAATCTCTATGATGAGTAGTTGTGCATGTAATTTTTAAAATTATCTGCAGAGTTCTAGATATAAACCCATTTCTCTGACAAGCCCCTTTGGGCTTATATGCACCACTTTGTGAAGCTCTTGCTATACATTGATGAACATTAGTGTAAGGTTTTGCGGTCTGATAAAGAGTTCGGGGAAAAAAAATTAATGTTTTTTTGAAGGTCCAGAAGCAGGAAAAAAATGGTTTGCTAAATAAAAGATGAACTCTTTAAAATGTCAATCAATACTGAGGATTGCATTGAACCTGTCCCAGACTATCGATTTGGCAAGAATAATGGTTGATTCTGCTGAAGTGGAAGATTATTCTGCCATTTTCTACCCCTTTCCCACACAATCTTGCGTTTTTTTAATGACCTTGGCAAAATAGACTTTTGAAAACATAGTGGGAGAAGGAGAAAATGCTGGTAACCAGCATTTCCTCCTTTTCCCACCATGTTTTCTTACCTTTCAGAAAACAAATACAGTCATTTAATCTGTGTGTTATTTGTCGTCTGCAGATGGTTTTAATTTGAACAAGTCTGAATTATTGTCTTTTGGTAAAAGGTTACATCACACGAAGTCTCCAGGTATTGTCTTCAAATTGAAAGGGAGTTTAACCCTATCCCAAATGACAAATTTTAGACTCTTCCAAACTCAAAGAGTTTGCAGACGACAATTTCAAGTTTGATAAAAATGGCAGAAAGTTCTCCAAATGGGTAGAAAACACTTTGGGAAAAGGAGAAATTGCTCATTACAAGCAATTTCTCCTTTTCCCACAGTGTTTTTAAAAGACTTGTACTGCAGACACGTAAAAACAAGGGCTTGTTCGGGAAAGGGTTAAGGATGGTGGTTTTTTTCTTGGTATTTTTGTAAAATTTTCACCCCATTGAAGTTTGAAGCACCACCTTTAAACACACAGACTCTAGTTTTAACAAGCCTGAAGAAAAAAACCTGTTGAAAACCTCGCGGAAAAAGAAGCAAATGCTGGTTACTAGCATTTTCTCTTTTTCCCCCACAGAGTTTTCTACGCTTTCGAATACAACTACCAACATTACAGGTAAATCTGATAATTATGTCGTTTGCATAATGCCTTCAGTTCGGACCTGAGCCTAAATTTTTCCTCTTTAGGCTTTAACTCATTACCAGACAAAATTTTTAGGCTTGTCCAAATTGAAGGTATTTGCTGATGACAAAATTAAAGTGATTGAAAATTTGAAATTTGTTTTGAGAAAGGTAGAAAACGTTGTGGGAAAAGGAGAAAATGCTCAGGTTACCAGCATTTTCTCCTTTTCCCTCAATGGTTTCTAAAGGCTTCTTTCTTAGGACTTGTCAAAAGTAGGGATTGTGTAGTAATGGGTTAACTACTGACTGAGCCGTGGAGTTTGGCAGGATGGAAGATAGACTGAGTCCACTTGTGTAGGTGTTTTGAAATTTGGGAATGAAATATATGTTCTGGCATGATGAAGGCTCCAAGACACCTGTGCACATGTACTTTAACCCTTTTCCCAAACAATTCCTGTTTTTTACGGGTCTGTGCAATAGTAGCCTTTTGAAAACATTGTGAGAAATGGAGAAAATGCTGGTAACCAGCATTTTCTCCTTTTCCCACATAGTTTTCTACCCTATCATAGACAGAAATCATCTTTTCAGCAAGAGTTGAATTGTCGTCTTCAAATGCTTTCAATTTGGTCTAGTCCAAAAGTTTTTTGTTTGGGAAAGGGTTAACCTGGACTAAACTATACTATCTTAACTCCTTACTAAAGGACAAATTGTTGGACTGGTCCAGACTCAAAGGGTTAATTTGCAGATGACAAGTTAAAGTTAGCTCAAATAATGATTCTCTCTTTCATAGGGTAGAAAACATTGTCGGAAAAGAAGAAAATGCGTACTGTCGGCCCAGGTAAGATCCACATAGTGATAATGTAACCTTGGCTCGCAAAGATATTAAAACACAGGGATGGTAATGGGTTAAATAGTGAAATCTTTATTGAGCCCATGAGTTGCACATTTCAGTCAGTAGGTCTCTCTTTCTTTTTATCACAATTGTTTTTTAGCAAAAATCCTTTCGCTACACTGAGGACAATCAAAGTCCCTTGTACCAGGGGCAGAGTAACCTCTTTAACACCGGATATAATTTTAACCCTTTACCAAACGACAAAATTCTAGACTGGTCCAAATTGAAAGCACTTGCAAATGACAAAATAGACCTAACTCAAAAATTGAAATTTGTTTCCAGCAGGGTTAAAAACATCGTGGGAAAAGGAGAAAATGCTGGTTACCAGCATTTTCTCCTTTTCCCACAATGTTTTCAAAAGGCTTCTTTTCTCAAAGTCATAAAAACCAGGGATTGTTTGGTAAGACCAGGCGTCCACTAGGGCCAGGACAATACGCGGATAGCATACGGACAACGAATTTAATGTTCGGCAAAGCTTCCGCATGTTCCGGATGGCTTCTTATTGTTGTCCTAGATGCTTCCGCCTGATTCGGAGCCTTCCGGATCGCCAATTTTGTCCGCGTCGAAATTTTGATCGAGAGCAAAATTTGGACGCGGAAATGAATTTCCTTACACCTTCGGCATCTTGTCCGCGTTGTCGTCAGGACATCGTCACGACATCCGGAGTCTTCCGTGAATATTCCCGAAAGCTTCAGCGACGCGGACAGTTTGCGGACAGTCAGGAAAATGTACGGAAGCTAAGAGGAATCGATACAGAAGGTTCGCGGAACCTTTCCTGCACGTTCAGAGCGGTCGCGGTATGCTTTCTGAGCACGGGGAAAATGTCACATGACTTTCGTGTTTAGGCAACCTACTCCCTTCACATATCAAAATCAGCGTTCTGTCACTTATAGTTTGAATTTACACAGGGCGAACGTGTTTTTCATTTTTGCTGCATAAGATATGCCGAGACAAAAAAGAAAAATAGAAGTCGACGGTGGAAAAGAGGAGGCGACTAGAGTTTGTGGTAATTTTAATTCTTGTTTGTCTAGAGCAACTTTATTTTCTCAGATACACTGCAAATTTGTCGATGTCAGTCTATGGGGCGAGAAAACCAGGCGCTCCAATATAGACTATACATTGTCTGAAAGCGTTTTGTGTTTCATATATGACCGTTTTCTCGTGACTGGTTAGTTTTACCATATTGGCCATAAGCACTTTCTGGATTCCCTATTTTCGCCTTATTCGATACCCCTATTGAATTGCAATCACGATTGTACGCCATAGCAAAAATACTACTAAGTATTTGAACTACATTGTCTGTAAAACTTTTTCGTTTTCAAACGACACAGAAGCCTTCTTTGAGTCTCGTATCAATGAAGATGTCCTTCCACTTTACCTTCATAGAACGAGCTTGTTGTTGCCAGAGTTCTTTCTTTTTATTTAGCTGCTGACAAAGATCCCTCTTCTTTTGTATAGAATTTTTATGCATGTATGACTTCAGTACTTTTTTGCTGACTAGTTTATGTGCATTATAATGACAATTACAAGTTCCGTTTATAATATATTTTCAGCCCAAGTGACGGAAACTGTGGAGCCATCAACGCCGACACTGAATGATGACGCAACGCCAATCCAGAATAACAGCCCAACAGTCGCTGCCATACAGATGACTGATTCTCAGATAGTCGATCAGACTGATGCTGGTAGCAGTATCCAGGAGGGAGAGGAAGAAGAACCTGTATGTCTTCAACAGCAAGGAAATGGGGGTAAACGTCGAAACATTTACCTCACAGAAGAACAGAAGGAAGAGATAATTGAATTCCTAATGCACAACGAAGGTCTGTATAATAAGAAGAAGGATCTTTGGCAACAGCCAAATAAAAAGAACGAACTCTGGCATCAAAAAGCTCGTTCCATGGGAGTAGAGTGGAAGGACATCTTTACTTGGTACGAGACTCAAAGAAGACGTCTGGGTCGCCTGAAAACTCTTGCTAATAAGTCAGGTTTTGGGTCATTGGAAGACACTTGGAAGGAGTCAGATGTTGAGTTTTGGCATCGCTGGCAGTTTCTTCGGCCTCATATCAATACCCAATCTCAGGAGCCAATTGTTAGCCTTCGTCAAAGACTTGCATCTGCCACTACATCTTCACTTTACCAAGATGATGGATCTGCACAAGGCACCTCTGGATTTGAGGACCAGTCAGTGGACTTGCCAGATAGTGGTAACTGTAGTGGTCAGATTATTGCCGATCGCTCAACCCCTGTATCCTCCTCTACGCATTTAAGCAGGCGAAGCAGTCAAACTCAAGCTGCAAACCAAATCATGGATGCTCTAGCGGCCAGCAATGAAAGGCATAATCAATTAGTTAATTTATCAGAGAGTATTTTGAAAAGTCAGCAGGAAACGGCTGGCCAGCATCGAGACCGTCATCAGTTTAACCTGTGGTGTGGTAGCCTATTACAGCAACTTCCACAAGGCCTTTACGAACAGTGTGAGACCGAAATGTTTAGGCTGATGACCCATTACAGGAAGTTGGCCCAGAAGAAACGTCCATGCGAGTGGGATGCAGCTGTCCCTCCCCCTTCCCATCAACGCAAGCAACCTCAAAGATCTAGCAATCAGACAGGTTGGCAACCATATCCATCAACCTGGATCCAAAATCCACCCGCAGCCAGTAGTGTATGGGGTAGCCAAGGCTGTGACTACATGAACCAGTACAACCAAACACATCAAAATCAACAACAGTCATCTTCATGCTACTTGGCCCATTCTGCCTCCAACCCACAATACGATGATCATGTAATGATGCGATGCCCACCTTCAACCGAACTTGTCAACGTACCAACCACTGATGATGATAACTAGATTTCTTGCAGATACGACTTTAAAAGTTTTCTTTATTTTTGTTTGATTCGTTTTCAAATATTTCACTGTTCGATGTTTCCAACCTATTGCAAATGACTGATTTCCTTTGATTAAAGAACTATTGATCGAGAGACCAATGACAATGACTGAGATCTAGCAATACTTTGTTCACTATTATAATTATGTTAAGTTCAAGTTCCATTGTGTAAAGTAAACACAAAACTTATTATAAGTGTACAAACATGCCATTTCCTTTTGATAATTACAAGTTTATGAAATAAACGGGAAAAAGTGTTTTACTTTGGTAAGTATGTGGGTTTAAAATTTTCTTGCAGTGTTGTTATGGAATTTTACACTGAACTGCGAAGGCTTTCAGGGCGACGTGAACTTTGGAGTTTAACCCTTTACCACACAATCCCGAGTTTAAACAACCTTTGGAAATCAGATTTTTTTGAACCAGAGTGGGAAAAGAAGGAAATGCTGGTAACCAGCATTTTCTCCTTTTCCCACAATGCTTTCTTGCCTTTCAGAAACAAATCCCATCATTGTTGTCTGCAAATGCTTTCAATTTGTACCAGTCTAAAACTTTGTTGTTTAGTAAAGAGTTAAAATAGTTTGGGCATCGGAATAGTTCAGAAGAAAGAATCAACTACAATTAGTTATGCCTTAAATTTGTAATATTATAAAAAGACAGAACCACATAAATATTACAAACATTACAATATGAAGAACACTGTTGTAATTAATGATACAAGCATTCCCCGTAATTTCACTCCACCGTCATTCATCCATCTCGGACAGTCCATACTGGTACATTCGTTCCCTCAAAAGTATGTCCCTACTCCCTAGTATATCAATAAACCACGTGTAAAAAACCTTGCCTGTCACTTTTTCACAACCAAAAACGTAGCAAACGCTTTTTAAATCATACCCTCCTGCCAAGGCACTGAGCCCGCTTCACTGCAAAAATACCAGCTAAGGTACTCCCTTTGTTGTTTTCCGGGCACATTATCGACGTTGCTGCTCCTGGGCGCTTGATCAAGATCTTCTAATGACACACCATCCCTCCATGCCCCCAATATAACGTTGTGTTCCTCATCCTCAATGTCCATCTGACCTCGATCCAGGTTAGCGTATCTCATTCGGATAAGGTTGTGCAGGCATATACAAGCACTAACAACAACCTTCACCACTTTTGGTGTCTGGAGCATCGTCCTTGCCAAGCATTGCCAGCGAGATGCTAAAATTCCAAAAGCATTCTCAACAATTCGACGCCCACGAGACAGACGATAGTTAAATATCTTTTGTCGATGAGTGAGATTAGAGCGTCTATAGGGTTTCATTAATGTGGTCCTCATTGGAAAAGCATCATCTCCCAATATAAAATAGGGAATGGGTTTATCATCATTAGGCAGTGGGGATGGTTCTGGAAATCCAATGCTGTTGTCTTCAATACAGGATTTAAGCTCGGAGTTATTAAAAATCTGAGCATCTGACTGATGACCAAGTCCTCCAACGTCGCACCACAAAAATCTGTAATTCCCATCTACCAGTGCCATAAGCACAATGCTAAAGAAGCCTTTATAATTATAGTAAAGGCTTCCCGAATTAGCGGGTTTTTTAATGGCTATGTGCTTCCCGTCCAAAGCACCAAGGGTATTTGGGAGATTCCACCTTCTTTCAAACTGTTGTGCTATTTCTAGCCATCCTTCAGATGTGAGAGGACATGACAACACCTCTTCTCTGTATTCATCGGCTATGGCTCCGCAAACCTCTGGGATGAAATGAGAAATCGTTTCAGATGCTACCCGGAAATCATAAGCTATAGAAACGTAAGTGTCACCAGTAGCCATGTATCTCAGCGTGACAGCCAATTTAAGTCCAGCCGGAATGGCATGTCTAAACCGTGTATTCTTTTTCTGAATCCGGGGTGTGACGCGCTGAAGGATTTCATCGAACATATCCGGTGTGATCCGTAAGTACTTCTTAAAAGATGAGACATCCTCATTCCTTAATTCCTGCATAAGGGTTTCGAACTGACCATATTGAAGACGTCGTTCAACAGTAAGCCATGGCCGCACCCACCACCTGTGGCGTCGCTGACGTCTTCTAAGAGCTTGTGCGAGACCCATCTGAATATTCCTCTCAGCTTCTATTTGCAGCAGTATGGCTACCTGCATTCGTCCGACCTCCATGATTGAACTTTCTCGAATGAAAATAAATCGGGTACAGGCGACCTCTGCATTTCCGTACCGTCTCCGCCTAGTGTCGTGCATTGAAACTGGTTGTCCCAAACGTTGCCTGGTGTAATCTTAAACGTGTCCGCGTTACCCTTAAACGATCCGCTTTCACACCTGAACATTCGGTACCACTCCGGATTGTTTACGCGGACAATCCTAAGTATGCTAGAAAGAAGTCCGCGGACAGTCCGAGGATAAATACATTTCTCTACCGAATCGATATTTTCTCACAGGAAGGTATGCCGAAGTCAATTTATTTTTACCGCAAAGCTTCCTTGTCCCCTCCGCGTCCTAGTGGACGCCAGGCTTAAAGGGTTAAACTTGACTATGTTGAAAGCCATTGTACAGAACATTATTTATAACTTAGGCTAAGATTTACTCAGATTTATCACTGTAAAAAGTAGAAAACATCATGGGGGAAAAAGGAAAAAATGCTGGTTAATAACCAGCATCCTCTCCTTTTTCCCATGATGTTTTCAGAAGCTTGGCCTTGCAGGGTGGTTGAAATTGTTTGGTATAGGGCAAAGTATTAAAAGTCCAGTAACCTGAAGTTATTGTGATCTAATGACAGGTCACTGTAACTATAGGCTTTTCACCTACTGTACCCTATTATCACATTGTTACTTCATAATCTTCTAGTTCACCAATTGGATTTTTATACCCCCAGGGGAACTTAGGTTATCCCTCTAACTCTTTACCGAACAACGATTTTTTTGATTGGACCGAATTCGAAGCACTTGCAGACAACGAATTAAATCTTGTCAACTTGTTATCTAAGCAAACGACAAAATTTTAAGGTTTGTCCAAATTAAAAGCATTTGCAGATGACATAATAAAGAAGACTGAAAATTTGAAATTTGTTTTGTGAAGGGTAGAAAACATTTTGGGAAAAGGAGAAAATGCTGGTTACCAGCATTTTCTCCTTTTCCCACAGTGTTTTCAAAAGGCTTCTTTCTCAGGGGCGTCAAAAGTAAGTGTTGTTCTTACACTTTACCAGCATTTTCTCCTTTTCCCACAGTGTTTTCAAAAGGCTTCTTTCCCAGGGGCGTCAAAAGTAAGTGTTGTGTGGTAATGGGTTAATATGATGATTTCTGACAGATAGGGTAGAAAATGTTGTGGGAAAAGGACAGAATGCTGGTTACCAGCATTCAAAATCTCCTTTTCCCACAATGATTTCTATAGACTCCTCTCTCAGGGTCATTAAAAGTCAAGTTGTGTAGTAAAGAGTTAACCCATTACCACACGAGAAAATTTAGACTGGTCCAAATTGAAAGCATTTGCAGACAACAAAAAAAAGGGTGACTGAAAAATTGAAATTAGTTCTGGGAAGGGTAGAAAACACTGTGGGAAAAGGAGAAAATGCTGGTTACCAGCATTTTCTCCTTTTCCAACAGTGTTTTCAAAAGGCTTCTTTCTCAGAGGCGTCAAAAGTAGGGATTGTGTGGTAATGGGTTAAACAAATTTATTTTACATTGATTGAGAAACAAGTTCTTACAACTTTTACAAACTTCATTTGATTCTGCTTCCAAGGAATACACAAGTATTATAGCACCGAATTCTATTTTGTTTGTTCAAAAGTTGTGTAATGCTGTTTTCAACACTATTGCGGTGACCAGTGCACCTGCTCAGGCTTTCCTAGAGTTTCTTTTACCATTGCTTTGCACTAAGTATTCTTTTCATGTATCGAAGGGTTAAAAACAAATACTGCCCGTAAAATCTTTGTGAGTTCTTGCCATGTTACGAGACTGAAGAAATTTTGAAAGTAATGTTGAAAGTGTAAGAACAACTTATAATCTTTCAATCAACTAGATGTATTGCAAAGGCAGAGAGCATTGATATCAAGATAAAATCATACCACCTTTAGACTGGGGAGAGAAAACTTTTGGAATCAACCGAATTGAAAGCAATTAAATTAAATGCCTCAGTTACAAATAATGAACTGCCGCCGGAAGGCTTAGAGTTTTTCAGGAGATTTTGACACAATCATCCGAAGACCACACAGCGACCATCCCGTGGCAGTGCACGCAGACGGGCACCACCAACTATGATTGTAATCGTCCTGGCAGTCCATCCAATGACCGCCAGATCGCTGGGCAGCATTGATTTTGTGAATTCTTTCAGCATTTTTTCCTTTTTCCATAATGCTTTGAAAAACTATTATTCTCAAGGTCAGTAAAACTCAGGATTGTGTGGAAAAGTATTTAACCCATTACCACACAATCCCTACTTTTGATGCCCCTGAGAAAGAAGCCTGTTGAAAACACTGTGGGAAAAGGAGAAAATGCTGGTAACCAGCATTTTCTCCATTTCCCACAGTGTTTTCTACCCTTCCCAGAACAAATTTCAATTTTTCAGTCACCTTTATTTTGTCGTCTGCAAATGCTTTCAATTTGGACCAGTCGAAAATTTTCTCGTGTGGTAAAGAGTTAAACCTCATTGCCATTGTTTGATTGGTTACAGTTTAGGCAAATTGATGAATATAGCATGACTGTGCAATTTCAGGGGTTTTTGCTGATGTATGCAGTTAGTGAGATTTAGTGGCAGAAAAAATGGAATACGTAATTCAACCCTTTACCACACAATGACGACTTTTAACGACCCTGTGATAGAAGCCTTCTGAAAACATTGTTGGAAAAGGAGAAAATGCTGGTAACCAGCATTTTCTCCTTTTCCCACAATGTTTTCTACCCATCCTAAATCAAATTTCGATTTTTAAGTCACATTTATTTTGTTGTCTGCAAATGCTCTCAATTTGGACCACCCTATAAATTAGTCGTTTGGTAAAGAGTTAACTCTTTACCAAACAACAAAATTGTAGACTGGTCCAAACTGAAAGCACAATGCAGACGACAAATTATATGTAACTCAAAAAATTGAAATTTGTTTCCAGCAGAGTAGTAAACATTGTGGGAAATTTCCCACAATGTTTTCAGAAGGCTTCTATAATCTGAGGGTCGTTAAAAGTCGGGATTGCGGGGTAAAGAGTTTTACATGTATGAATGGGAATGGATATTTTAACCTTTCTCATTCAGTGAAGTTTTTTGGGCTTATCATCAGTGCATGCTGTTTCTCGAACCTTTTATGAAATACTGTCCCCTGGAGTTCAATAATGACCATGGAAGAAACTTTTGAAATATGGTGGAAAGAGCTGAAAAGAAATCGTTTGGTGAAGCATATACTGTATAAATGGAAATTTTACAATTCTGGGGAAAACAGCTTTCGAAAAATTGTTGTAAACTGGCATTTTTTCTTTTTCTCATTACGTTTTCTACATTTTCAGAAAAAGATTCCATGATTGAAGTCACATCAAAATGCTTTCAATCTGGAAAATCTAGAATTTTGTCTCTCTAATAGTGATTCACAGAGAAACTTTGTTCTTTCATGTTTAGTATAGTTAATCCATTTCCACACAATCCATACTTTTGACGACCCTGTAAAAGAAGCCTTTAGAAAACATGACTTTGGACAAGTCCAATTTTTTCTGGTGTTGTAGGGATTAGAGTTAATTCTTTCCCAAACAACAAAACTTTAAACTGGTGTAAATTGAAAGCACTTACAGACAACTAAATAGACATGAACTCAAGAATTCAAATTTGTTTCCAGTAGGGTAGAAAACCTTGTGGGAAAAGGAGAAAATGCTGGTTTACCAGCATTTTCTCCTTTTCCCACAATGTTTTCCAAAGGCTTCTTTCTCATGGTCGTGAAAACTGCAGGCTATCGTTTGGTAAAGGGCTACGGCACTGTCTAAGTTTTCCATTTACTCCAGACCAATAGGGGAAGAGGACAAAGGGCTGGACTAAACATTAAAGGGCTAAGTAATAAGGAGACCTCAGATGTTGGTCTGTCTAGGCTTGCAAATTGATGGTTCCTAAACTTGTTAGTGAGTGTCTGGAATAATTTGATGTATTGGGCTTGTTATAGTTCTATTCTTATGCAATTCAGACAATTTTTTTTTAGCATTGTGAGAAAAGGAGAAAATGCTTCTGACCAGCATTTTTGTCTCTTTACAGTTATTACGAGAGACCACAGTCCTTCATGCATGGTGTTTGTCTTTTAACCCATTACCACACAATCCCTTAACTTTTGACACCCCGGAGAAAGAAGCCTTTAGAAAACTTTGTGGGAAAAGGAGAATGGTAACCTTTTCCCACAATGTTTTCTACCCTTCACAAAATAAATTTAAAATTTTTAGTCACTTTTATTTTGTCGTCTGCAAATGCTTTCAATTTGGACCAGTCTAAAATATTGTCCTTTGGTATTGGGTTAAACCTTAACAAAAAACAGTTTAACATTTTCTTGTTTTATTTTCAGCATCCGAATGTGGTAGAACATAGTTACAAACCTCAAATTACAGATAGATCTGCAGCAAAGGTAATCATAAAGTTTTTTACAAATATACTGTAAAATTTAATCCTTCCTACAAAATCCGAAGTTTTAACAACCCTTATGAAGAAGGGTTTTGAAAGCATTATGGGAAAAAGAAAATATGCTTGGAACCAGCATTTTCCCTTTCTCCCACTCTGTTTTCGGTAACCTTTTCAAAGAGTCAAAGACGGATCTTATCCAAGCTACATTGAAATTGCAATCTGAAAAGACTTTCATTTCAGTCAAATCTCAAACTTAAAAATTTTAACTCTTTACCAAATGACAAAATTTTGGACTAGTCCAAATTGAAAGCAGTTGCAGACGACAAAATAACTGTGAATACAAAAATTGAAATTTGATTTGGAAAGGGTTGAAAAGATTGTGGGAAAAGGAGAAAATGCTGGTTTACACAATGTTTTCAAAGGCTTTCTTTCTCAGGGTCATTAAAAGTCGGGATTGTGTGGTAAAGAGTTAACCCTTTACCACATAATCCAGAGTTTGAAGGACCTTTATGGAGCAGGCTTTTGAAAACATTGTGAGAAACTGCATTTTCTCCTTTTCCCACAATGTTTTTTACTCTATTACTGACAAATATCATAATTTGAGCTACATTTATCATTTCATCAATAAATTAATGAAGTGTTCAGATCTTTTTTTCACTAGACTGAAAGTGTCCACTTAACCCTATACTGTACAGTGACGAGTTTTAATGACCCAAGGGAAAAAACAGTTTGAAAAAATTGTGGGCAAGGAAGAAAATGCTGGTAAACAGATTGTCTCCGTTTCCCACAATGTTTTCTCCTCTATGAAAGAAGAATTGCAGTATTTGATCCAGGCTGAAATTGTTGTCTGCAACTGCTCTCAGTTTGGCGAGAAAGGCTAGAATCTTGTCATCTGGTAAAGGGTTGAATTGTTTACTTTGCTTAACTCATTACCAAATGACAAAATTTTTGGCTTGTCCAAATCGAAAGCATTTGCAGATGACAAAATATAAGTGACTGAAAATTTGAAATTTGTTTTGTGAAGGATGGAAAACATGGTGAGAAAAGGAGAAAATGCTGGTTACCTGCATTTTCTCCTTTTCCCATAATGTTTTCCAAAGGCTTCTTTCTCAGGGTCGTCAAAAGTAGGGATTGTGTGGTAATGGGTTAAAATCTTTTACCACATAGTCCAGAGTTTTAATGATCCTGAGATAGAAAGCTTTTGCAAACATTGTGGGAAAAGGGAAAATGCTGGTGAATTTGGACCAGTGTAAAATTTGTATGGTAAAAAGTTAAACCCATTACCACACAATCCCTACTTTTGATGACCCTGAGAAAGAAGCCTTTAGAAAACATTGTGGTAACCAGCATTTTCTCCTTTTCCCACAATGTTTTCCTCCCTTCACAAATTTTTTAAAAAAATTTTCAGTCTCTTTTTATTTTGTCGTCTGCAAATGCTTTCAATTTGGACTGGTCTAAAATTTTCTCATATGGTAAAGAGTTAAACACCTTACCAGATGAGGTACGTTAATTTTGGGCTGCTGAAACTGAAAGAATTTGCAGATAACAATTTTAGACTGCATGGCCAATTTAACCCATTACCACACAATCCCTACTTTTGACGTCCCTGAGAAAGAAGCCTTTTACCAGCATTTTCTCCTTTTCCCACAGTGTTTTCTATCCTTCCCAGAACAAATTTCAATTTTTCAGTCACCTTTATTTTGTTGTCTGCAAATGCTTTCAATTTGAACCAGTCTGAAATTTTGTCCTGTGGTAAAGAGTTAAAGATGGTATTTTCATCTGTAAGGAAATGTTTTATGTGAGCATCTTCTCCTTTTTCCACAGTGTTTTCAAAAGCCTTCAACCTCAGAGTCTAAAAATAGCAGGGTTTACTTGTATTATTCTAAGAAAGGGTGAAGGGTGAATGTTGCTCTTCACTCTTTAGTCTTTACAACACAAGAAAATTTTAGACTGGTCCAAATTGAAAGCATTTGCAGACGACAAAATAAAGGTGACTGAAAAATTGAAATTTGTTTTGGGAAGGGTTGAAAACACTGTGGGAAAAGGAGAAAATGCTGGTTACCAGCATTTTCTCCTTTCCCCACGGTGTTTTCAAAAGGCTTCTTTTTCAGGGGCGTCAAAAGTAGGGATTGTGTAGTAATGGGTTAAATTGGCCAAAAAGGTGGTATTTTCATCTGTACTTATAGGGGATGCTTGTTGTGAGCGTCTTCTACTTTTTCCATGGTGTTTTCAAAAGCCTTCGGCCTCAGAGCCAAAAAAATAGTAGGGTTTATTATTCGAAGGAAGGGTTAAGGCTTAATTTTGCTCTAAAAGGAGAGAAATGAGGAAGTTTATTCATGTTTTAGACCAGCAGACGACATTGAATTTTTTACCTAACTTTAAAGGAATTTAATTAAAAATTGTGCAAATGTGGTACTTTGACGGTACTGTAAAGGAATTTAATTGAAAACTGCAAATGAGTCAGTTTGCCTGGGGTAAGTCCTGTTTGTCTTATTGCTGTAATTAAAGGTTTGATTTATAGACATTTAATTTAAAGGTTTTGCTGCAGAAAGTTTTATGAGATATTTTCTGACCTTTCACTGTACACAGATCACAAGGTAGAATATAACAAAGTAAAGACTCTGTGTGAGAAAGCCTTTGAAAACTTTAAGAGAGAAAAGGATTAAATGCAAGTAAACAGCATTTTCTCCTTGTTTTTCAAAAATATTTTCTGTTCTAATATCAGAGAACTTAAGCTCAGTGTTCTAAATTAACCCTTTACCAAACGACAAAATTTCAGACTGGTCCAAATTGAAAGCACTTGAAGAGGACAAAGTAAATGTAACTTAAAAATTGAAATGTTTTCTTCCCTTCCTAAAACAAGTTTTAATTCTTTAGTCACATTCATTTTGTCATCTGCAAAGGATTCAAATTTAGACCAGTCTAAAATTTTGTCTTTGGGTATAAGGGTTAGCCATTTATCAGATGAAAAAAATTATAGATTTGTCTAGATTGAACCAGTTGCAGAAAAAACTCCTAAGGAATTCAAAATGATATGAAAAGTCTTGGAGACATTGTGGAAAAAAAGAGAAAATTCTGGTTACCAGCATCTTCTTTTTCCTACATTTTTTTCGGTAGGATGTTAAAGCTCAGTACTGGGTGGTAATGGAACCGTTACACCATGACATTCTGGTCAATGTTTTCTGACGTTTGAGGAAATGTTGTTAGTCGCCCATGGTAGCTGGGATAGTGCCAGAAGAGCGTTGTGTGAATGCTAGTGAACGTCATTGATCGTCAATGATCGCCAGGATTCGGCAGAGAACACTAGTCCGGAAAAAAAGTTTTGAACATGCACAAAAGTTCTCGCTGACACCAACATTCTTCAACTTTAATTTTAAACGTTGCAGATTGTTAAAGAAGGTCTGTGGAGCGTTTTACTATCATTCATCGGCATTGCACACGTTTGGCTATCGTTAGTCAGTCGTTACTTGGTTGGTACTAATCATTTGCTTTTTGGCGACCTGTCAACCAAAACTGAACAGTTTCCTAGCGCACACAGCGTGTGACTGAAGTGAAACAAACATTCTTTTGGCGTCCATTGAGTGTCATTCGACTGTTTCCTGAACGTCCATGCTTACGAAGGTATCAGGGGTATCTTACTTGGTCGCTGTTACACGCTTCTTGTGCATTAGATACACGCCAGTCATGCATTAGGCACACATTAATAACATGCCAGATGTGAAATCCTCATTCTAGAACGCTCAAAAATCGAACAATTGAAATGCTCAGAGAAGGTTGACCAGAACGTCATGGTGTGATGGCTCCTTAAAGTATTGTTAAAACATTGGTTGATTGATTGATTGTGTGATGTTTAACACCGTTTTCAACATTATTTCAGTTATATTTCAGCAGCTAGTGCACCTATCCATACTTTCCTGCAGTTTCTTTTACCAGTATTCTGCACAATTTTCTTTCCAAGCCACAGTGGTTGCTTTAATTGTCACCAAAACAATGTTCATCGGTGAGAGACGAATGAATCCTGTCACATTGACGATCATCAATCCTTAAGAAAGAAACTAGCTAAGCTGGGGATCGAACCTACGACTCCCTGTTGTCAAGTCCTGTGTGCTACCAAATGAGCTGCCAAGGCTAGGCCGAAGACATTTAAAAGTGATACAGGGCATTCAAGGAATATCCAGTTCAGGGGTGAAAAAAGGTTTATTGTTGCGCTGCATGATTGGCGGAACTATATTTTTATTCGATTTTGAGAAGTACCTATGGAGGCAGCCATATTGTTTACTCGGTTTTAAGTCATTTTGTAACTAAGAACATGTCATACCTAGGCCATTTCGTACAATTTTGGTAATTTTTACCCATCTATTCTGTTTATTTTGGTCATTTCGTACCCTCTATAGTTTTAAGTTGCATTCAAAGGATTGTTCAGGACTTGCCCGTTCATTTCTCACCGAGTTCTGCAAAAATTTACTTTGGTCAATTTAAAATGATGTAATGTGCCTTTTTTTTTTTAGAAACAACTGATTTGCGACACCATTGATGTTATAATATTTTCTCGTTAACCCATTACCACACAATCCCTACTTTTGACGCCCCTGAGAAAGAAGCCTTTTGAAAACACTGTAGGAAAAGGAGAAAATACTGGTAGTTACCAGCATTTTCTCCTTTTCCCACAGTGTTTTCTACCCTTCCCAGAACAAGTTTCAATTTTTCAGTCACCTTTATTTGGTCGTCTGCAAATGCTTTCAATTTGAACCAATCTAAAATTTTGTTGTTTGGTAATGAGTTAAATATTTAGAAGTTTAACTCCCATAAAATATTGACAGAGGTGTGAAAGAGGCAATAAATAATTACTTAATGTTACAAGTATGATAAATTATCCCTAAACAAATCCCTTTGCCCTTTATTTGTGAATAAATTCTGAAACCTTTAACCCTTTACCAAAAAATCCCTGAGAAAGAAGCCTTTTGAAAACATTGTGAGAAAGGGAGAAAATGCTGGCAACCAGCATTTTCTCCTTTTCTCACAATGTTTTCTACCCTGTCAACTAACAATGTTTTCTACCCTGTCAACTAACAATGCATGTTTTCTACCCTGTCAACTAACAATTGCATCATTTGAGTCACATTGAAATTGTTGTCTGCAAACGCTTTCAACTTGGATGGGGTTAAAATTTTGTCATCTGGTAAAGGGTTAACAAACAAACCAGGGTATTTACAGCATTGAGGAAGATGGCCATGTGGTCCCGAGTTCAATTCCCTGGAGTGGGTGGCAACTTTGGCCCGTACTGGTGTTAGTTCCCAGCAAGCAGAATCAATAGTGATTAAATTAGTATAGTTCTAAGAACAATGTTATTCAGTCAAGGTAAATAAATATGTTTAACTATTACAGTTTTCCAAAATGCCTGTTAAAGATAAGTAATACTCCAGTCACAAATAACCAACTGCCGCTGGACGGCGGGTTTTTCAGGAGATTTTGACACAATCGTCCAATGGATGGCAACCATCCGGTGGCAGTTAAATTTGAATGGCGACAGTTCAATTTTGAGATGCCGTCCGGCGCCTGTTCAAAGTTTAGGAAGAAGTTTTTAATGAACGATGACCGGACGATCTTTGGTCATCAGAGAGCCCTTTAACTCATCGTCTGTGCGCTGTCGGTAGACCGGATGATGCCATCAGAAATCGACGGTGTACGACCGATATTTATGAGAAAGTTTTTCTCCAAATCTTCCGGTGACCAAACTGCATCATTTTGTCCGGTGACTGGACTGCCATGGTCCAGGTGCTAGACGGAGCCCGAATGGGCACCGCCCCATTTATAAATGTTCATCTGGTCACCATGCAGTGACAGTTGTATCGCCGTTCGCCATCCATTTTGTTAATTCTTTCTGGATGGCGTCCGGGCAGCAAACATATATACTACTCACCCTTTGATAGGGATCACTGACATATTTCTGTATGGGTTTAAAAGTTACAACAGTTTTGCATAAACTCTTTATCATACTGTAAAACTCTAGATTTGTCCAAGCTGAAAGCATTTGTTGACCAAAACCTAAATGCAACATGCACTATGCTGTCTGTAATCCCCTGTGTCGTGTTTATGAATTCTTCATGAACATTTCATGAAAACAACATGAAGTGTTCATGAGTTGAATTCATGAATACTTCATGAATAAGAAGTGAACAGAAAATGAGACAAATTCATGAAAAAATCGTGAAATGATGGTTCATGAATTGTTCATGAAGGATAAAATGCATAAAACATTCATAATTCAAGAACACATACAAGTTCTTAAAAAAATCATGAATGAAGCATTGGTTTATCTTCATGAAAAATTCATGAATTTTTTATGAACATACATTTTTCATGAAGTTTTCATGCATTTTTTTATTCATAAATTCAATGTCTCATTTTCTGTTCACTTCTTCTTCATGAATTCTTCATGAATTAATATTCTTGAAATTTCATGAATATTGTCTAGTAGAGTATTCATGAATACTTCATGAAAACAAGTAGTTTTTAAATTGGTCAAATTCATGAATACTTCATGAATATGAGGCAAGCTGAAGATGTGCAAAATGCATTAAAATCTCATGAAATGTGGATTGATTGAATTGTGTTTTACGCTGTTTTCAACAGTATTTCAGGCATGAAATAGAGATTCAAGAACAATTCATACAGTAGAATATTTCCTTTTTTAATTTATGGTGATAGTGACCATTATGGCCTAACTGACCATGGTCTAACTGAAACTGCTCATTGATCTAACACAAAAATACAACTAGAGCGGTTGCTGAATGTGATTTGAATTTTTTCTTCAGTTTCCTCTTCATGGGACTTATAAGCAGCTCACTTTGTTCTTCTCCACCTTCTTCATAGGAGTCCTTAAAACAGGATTGTTTGGTTAGCATCAAATCGGACTGTAAGATTTATCTTCATCTGTATTCTCATTTTTCCTGAATTTTTTCTTTATTAACTGGATTTTCTCTGTCATCTGTTTTTTCTAAAATCTGTGAATTTTTTCTTCAGTTTCCTCTTCATGGGGCTTATTAGCAGCTCACTTTGTTCTTCTCTACCTTTTTGTCATGTTTGAGCAGATTCAATAAGCCTTTAGTATTCCTGGTTCTATGTCACAAATTTGCGACCAAGAGTGGACTCTTCACAACTGCACTGTAAAAATCAAATTAAAACAGTGATTCGTTTGTTTGAATTTGAAGTCAAGTCTGATATGTACAACTCTTACAATATGTGAGTCAACTTCATGCAACGTTTGTTGAGGTTGCACCTAGTAAAAATAAGCCCCCCCCCCCTTTTGGCTGCCATGGTTTAAAAAAAAATCAGACAATTTCTAACCCTTAACCAAACAATCCCTGAGATAGAAGCCTCTGGAAAACATTGTGGGAAAAGGAGAAAATACTGGTTACCATCATTTTCTCCTTTTCCCAATGTTTTCTACCCTGCTGGAAACAAGTTTCAGTGTTAGAGTTCCATTTAATTGGTGTGCAAGTGCTTCAATTTGGACGTCTAATATTTCCTTGTTTGGTAACTAGTTTAACCCTTTACTCCATAGATACTCATTTTTACGCGTTGCTTGTAGGAGTCTTTAGAAAACATTACGGCAGAAGGTGAAATTGCTCGTGAGTCATGACGAGCAATTCCACCTTTTGTCGCAATGTTTTCTATGCTATCAAAAGGTGTCATATACACATAAGAAATGATGTCATCCTTGCTGTTATTTAGTTCTGTTATTTTTGTTCTACCAGTAGTATACGGGTGCCTAGCGCGTCACCAATTTTTCCTTCTTTCACACTGTTTTTGATAGCGTCAGTCATCTTTAAGTGCTTTTCAAATATTAGTGAGTGGTACTAAATCCGCCTAACGATGTTTACAGGTACTTGAAGGCTGTTTGAAGAGTGATTTGAGTGAAGACAATGTATACACATAATTCAGAAACCCCAAGATCAAGATCAGACTGCACAGAAGATGCAAGTTGATCTTTGTTGCGGATAGTGTAGATTCTGATCAGATTGCACAGAATATGCGGCACGACCCCTTCAATTATTATTAACCTTTTGGCTGGTAAGGGTGGTTCACTATACATAATTCAGAAACCCCAAGATCAAGATCAGACTGCACAGAATATGCAAGTTGATCTTTGTTGCGGATAGTGTATATTCTGATCAGATTGCACAGAACATGCGGCACGACCCCTTCAATTATTATCAACCTTTTGGCTGGTAAGGGTGGTTCATTATACATAATTCAGAAACCCCAAGATCAAGATCAGACTGCACAGAAGATGTAAGTTGATCTTTGTTGCGGATAGTGTATATTCTGATCAGATTGCGCAGAACATGCGACACGACCCCTTCAATTATCATTAACCCTTTTGGCTGGTAAGGGTGGCTCACTATACATAATTCAGAAACCCCAAGATCAAGATCAGACTGCACAGAAGATGTAAGTTGATCTTTGTTGCGGATAGTGTAGATTCTGATCAGATTGCGCAGAACATGCGGCACAACCCCTTCAATTATTATTAACCTTTTTGGCTGGTAAGGGTGGCTGACTGACCTTTGGGCTGATAGTATAGATCAAGATCAGACTGCGCAGAACACGCTAAGGAGGTATTTGTTAAGGACAGTGTAGATCAAGATCAGACTGCACAGAACACGCTAAGGAGATATTTTAATTCCCATATCATAACTTTGATGGAACAGCAATATTTCGGTTATTGATGTCGAATTGAAAATTAAAGAGTAGATCAAGATCATTTCGCAGGATGTGAACAGCACGTTTAATCTCGTTCAAACGTGTCCGGTCAAGTCTCTATTTGTTGTTTATTTGCGTTATATAAATATTGCTGCGATGTCTTTACACAATTACTGAGAGTATAACATTTCGACATGAAAATCGACTTCAAACTTTCTACCCATACGGTTGACAAGCATTTGAATGCAAGTCATTCTCAGGCTTCTGTGTTTTTTGATAAAGGCACCATGTACGACTCGGTAGAAAGATGTTTGGAAAAACCCGACGCCTGTACGAAAATTGGAAAACGTTTCGAAGCTACAAAGACATTTATGTACAACATTGGTTTATTGGGACACAAAAAGCAACCGAGTCGTACAGTTAAAGTAGTTTATTCCAGGACCAAATACAGAATCTTCGTAGTAACAGCTTACCCTGTGGCAAAGGGTACTTGTCTATACACGTCAGATGTAAGAAAAAACTGACCAATCAGAAGAAACTTTATGACTATAAAAATCTGTAGTATGTGTATAGAAGTCATTAGAGTTTTGGCACTCGAACGAACAACATGATGAGAGAAAAATTCAGTCTCGGTAACGAACGCTACGTACAAGTGAACGAATGGAGAGGTGAATTGAGAGTCGATATTAGGGAGTGGAAAGATGACAAACCCACCAAAAAAGGCATAAGCTTAACTCTGATGCGTTGGAAGAACCTGGTAAATCAAATAGAGTACGTTGACAAAGCCCTCGAAAATAAGGTATCATACGGATATCACATCGGGGGAAACGTGCACTGCAGTATTGGCGAAAGCAGCGTTTGCGTAGATATTAGACAATTTTGGAAACCGAATGAAGAAGTAGTGCCGACCAAAAAAGGCATTTGCTTGAGACCAAAAGAATACGAACGATTAAAAGAACTTATCCCAAACATTGGAAAAACTTTACCCGAATTGGACGGTGTGATACCCTGTTACCTGCAGAGTGATCATATGAACCAATTAGGAGCCCTTCAGTGTACAGAGTGTAACCCGAATGAGTTTATAAATAACTGGTGATCATGTTTGGACTTGTGCATATGATGATTGTATTGATTGGTGAATGGATACATTATAGACATATAAAAACAGAAATAGAAATCGAAATGGAACGATTTCTCACTTTTTTACATGCATACCAAATAAGACCTCTGTATTCAGTTTTGTTGTAATACTATATCTTGTAAGAATGTAAGTTATGTATATTTGATTAAAAAATGGATGACTGGAAAACATACTTGTCTTCTATTTATTTTGATTCCAATAATCCTGCTAGTTTTAGCGGCCCCGAGAAATTGTACCAGTATGTAAAAGCACAGGGTAAATACAACATTGGTAGACATCGAATACGAAAATGGCTACAAGATCAAGAGTCCTATTCGCTTACGAGGGGGGCTAGGCGTCGATTTATACGATCCAGAGTGATCGTTGAGGGGGTTGATAGTCAATGGGATATAGATCTTATGGATATGGTCAATTTACAGAAGCATAACGAAGGTGTGAAATATATTTTGATTGCTATCGATGTCTTTTCTCGTTTTCTTTATGCTCAACCTGTTAAGAGTAAAGGAGGCGCTGATTTAGTCACGGTCTTGAAACGTATACTGACAGGCCCCAAAAAACCAAAAACAATTCGTACGGACAGAGGAATGGAATTTAGAAGCAAAGAAGTAAATACATATTTAAAAAGTCAAAACATACATCATCTGTACGCGTATAACACGGAAACAAAAGCGAATTACGCCGAAAGAGTCATTAAAACCATAAAACACAAGATTTTTCGATACCTGCTCAAGAGTAGAACCCGTCGGTACATTGACATTTTACAGGATGTTGTACATAGTTACAATCATACTTCTCATAGGAGTCTCGGAGAAAATCCAGCAGCAATTTCCATGGAAAATGAGGGGGAAAGCCGTCTTCAACAGTATCTCATTAGAACCAAGGGAAGTAAGCGGGAACAGCCCGTTATCAAAAAAATGAAATATAAAATCGGTCAGACTGTACGATTGTCGCACATCAGGTCCGTATTTGACAGAGAATACTCGCAAAAATGGACAGGGGAGATCTTCAGAATCAAATCACGCTTTAAAAGACAAGGAATTCCAGTTTACACGTTAGTAGACTGGGACAATGACGAAATCGACGGTACATTTTACGAGCAAGAATTGCAAGCTATAAATGTTGACGAAGGTACCGAATTTAGCATCGAAAAAATATTGAAAAGAAGGACACGCAATAAAAAGCGGGAAGTCCTGGTGCGATGGTTACACTGGCCAAAAAAGTATGACAGCTGGATACCGGAAACTGATATTACGCAATACTCGTAAACAATTGATTACATATAAAGGGTTGAATTGATTGCTCGATTGTGTGGTGTTTTATGCCGTTTTCAATATTATATTAATTATATCACGGCGGACAGTACAGCTATCCGCGCGTTCTTTGAGTTTCTTTTGCCAGTACTTCGCGCAATTTTCTTTCCAAGCCACTGGCTTTTTTCCCACATGATCAATGTCGAAACAATGGTCAGCGGTGGGAGAGGAATGAATCCTGGCGCAGTGACTATCATCAATTTAATAAAAAATAAATAAAAAACAAAACCGAGCCAGGGGGTGGTCCAATTTAAAGAAAAAAAAAATAGATTGAGCCAGTGGGTGGTAGACAGGGATCGAACGCTCGACCTCGGGATTAGAAGTCCAGCACTCTACCGACTTAGCTAACGCTGCTCGCTATATAAGGATGGAAAACTAGCAATATTCAATCATTTATGTGTAGACAGTCAAACGATCATGATCATCACAAACGTGGTCTACAGCGCTCAACTCAACTGCCATATTGATTTAAGACAACTCTGCTACAAAATAACGAATGTACGGTATGATCCAGCACGATTTCCCGGGTTGATATGGCAGCACAGAAAAATTGGAGGAAACTGTTTAGTGTTTTCTAACGGTATTATCAACTGTAACGGTAAAGCTTCGAGTAAAAGAGAGGGGTATAAACGGATACGAAAATATGCCAGACTGCTTCAGAATTGCGGATATCCCGTAAATTTTTCGGACGCAAAACTTTTAACTATGTCTATGAGCCATACCCTCAGTTCGAATTTGGATCTGAAGCGTTTGTCTTTCGATAGAGATGTCGTATACGAACCAGAGTTATTTCCTTCCCTTAACTTTAAACGGAAAGGTGTGCATTTTTGTTGCTTTCATACGGGGAAAGTGGTTATAACGGGTGTAACCTCTCCACAACAAGAGGACGAGGTTGTTTGTCCCACACTAATTGAACTCGAACTCTATACGCGTAAGAAGGAATGAGTATTTCAACGATTCAACCATGGAACACTCTACAGTTTATTTACATTTCTCTTATTTACTACACCTACAAGAGACCGACACGGCGGAAAGGAAGAATTTACTGCAGAATTTATCGAATCGTCGACTAAAGGCTATCATCGAGGTAGCAAAACGTATCCTTAACGGAATCATTAATCCAATGAGAAGAGATGTTCAAAATTTCGAAAGAAGGAGACTATTGTTACGCACACTATGCTCAAATAACGTTTCATCTAGCCGTAAGAAGACTTTACTTCAACGATTTCATTCATTTATACCCATTTTATTACGCCCAGTTTATCTCATTCCTACCATACTTGACGAACTGAGAACGACGAGAGAAGAATGACAGAGTTTTACCTATATTTGAATTGCGCAGAATCGATCGATATACGTAAGAATAACGCCGATTTCTTGTTCCAGTTTTCTAAAGACTATATTTTAGAAGGAAGTTGGTTATGTGCTCTCGTAGAATCGTCATTGACCTGTGACTTTACACCTCGAAGTAAGCGATTGTATTTGAATTGCGATATCATAGAGGAAGCGTTTGTCAGGAACAAGTTACAACCCGTTCTCACCAGCATAGAAATCGAAACAAGATACAAGAAATTTAAATTTACCGAGTGTCTTCATCGACGTTATAGACCCGTGAGTGTCAAAAGATTTAACACTATTAGACTGTCGTTAAAAAGCGAAGATTTAAAACCCATTGATTTGAAATCGAACGATTTTCACTGCGTCCTTCATTTCAAGAAATCATGGGTTCCATAGACGTCTTTGATTCAGAACAACAGAAGTGGGTTCCGTACAAAGAAGATGTGGAGTATTGGATTAACTATTTTAAACCGAAAGACCATATCCCAGATCAAATAAGGAATTTGGAGAAAATACTAGAAGAAAAGAATAAACTACTGCGGGATATGGAAGAAAAATTTGAAAAAGTCAAAACGCCTCAGGTAAAAATGGTGAGCCCGTTAACCGAAGCCGTTGATAGGGCAAAATCTCAGATTAAACGTAAGAATGGTGAAGACGAAGATCGTAAGAATACCAAGCGTAAGAAGACTCGCAAAACGTATCGCAAAGATCCCGACTGGGTATTTTGAAATTTACAATGAATAGTAAAATGCAACACATAGAAGAATTATCGTTATTTAATCCGATCACGAAAGATTCGTCCTTGTTATCGAAAGATTGGATCGAATTTCGACCCATTAATCCCGTAACTGATTCTTCATCGAGCTTAGAATTTAATATACCGCCACAGGCCAGCGCCTATATCAACTTGAAGGAATGTAAATTGAGGCTGAAATTAAGACTGGCTTTACAAGACGGTACCCCCGTGACCGCAGATGACACGCTAGGACTAATCAATTTACCCTTGCACACCATTTTCAGACAACTGGACATTCATTTACAACAAAAACCACTCCCGAATAGCGGAACAACTCATCCGTATAAGGCCTACATTGACACCATACTAAATACCAATCGATCTATACAGGAAGCTTTTCTGACCAGCCAATTATTTTTCAAGGATGACCCAAATCTGGACGATAGCGACCCAAAAACTGGATCAAATGGCGGTTTATTTCAAAGATATGATAGGACCAAGGGTGGTAAGATTATAGATCTAGAAGGGAGTATCCCGGTGGACTTATTTCAACAACCAAAGTTACTTATAAACGGAGTGCAAATGGCGCTTAAATTTTGGCAAGCATCCGATGCATTTCGAATCATTACAGATGCGTTAACTCCGAATTACAAGGTGCAAATCGTTGACGCCCGTTTCAAGCTCTGTATTCAGCGGTTACAGAACGATTTGCTTTTGGCCCATGACAAAATGATTCAGGACACTCCGGCTATGTACCCTTATTTCCGCTCAGAGATAAAAACAACCTCGATAGCGCAGGGACAATATAGTTTTCACGCAGACGATATATTTCAAGGTAGGGTGCCAAACAAAATCATCATAGGGGCGGTTCCAAGCGTTTCGTATAACGGGGACTACAAAACAAACCCATTCAACCTGAAACATTACGACTGCAGTTACCTCGGTTTCTTCGTTGATGGACAATCCGTACCATCGCAACCATTGCAACCTAATTTTGAAGGAAATCATTTCACCGACTGTTATCAGACCCTCACTTCCTGTAGAAATGATATCAACATCACGTACACAGAGTACAAGCAAGGATACTGCCTATACGTGTTGGATATCGATCCCTACTATTCTTTTAGCACAAAAAGAAGAGGTCTTTGCCGTTTGGAAATCAAATTTGCTAAACCTTTACCAGAAAGTGTGACATTGCTACTGTACGCAACCTTTCCAGAAATACTTACGATCGATAAAGCGAGAAATGTGTATATACAATAGATTATGGAGGAAAAAAAAAATGACTCGTGGCTTCTTTCATACTTTTATTGTATTATTTTGTAAATAAAAATATAAAAAAAATGTAAAATTGTCTTATTATTTAAAAAGAAATCCAGTCTATATCTTTCTTTCTTTTCTTCTCTCTAAGCCCCGGAGGAAAAAGTGTTAATTTTCTATTCTTCTTCTTTTTCGGGGGATCTTCCCTTTCCTCTCTCTGCCGATCATCTTGTCTCCCAGACAGTTTTTTCAATCGCTCAAACTTTTCGAAAGGCACTAATACGTATTTCTCCATTACTGTAATACGGTTTGTAAGTAGGCGGAAGCGATCTTCACCAATTTATGGATAATACGTTGTTTATGTTGAATGGCTTCCTCCTTTTGAACAAACCCAATATTACGATCTCCAAGCAAGTAAATGAAGCGTCTCTGCCGTTTTAAGCTGTTTTTTTCCGTAAGGGTCAATCTGCCTTTAAACCGGATAATATTGTATGCAATTTGACTAAGTGCTCTTAATTGTTGACTGGTAATTGTTTTTAAAAGCGACTTTCTTTGGGCAGCTGTAGTGTTGGCCACTAAATATAGGAAGTGTCGTTGTTGTTTGATTAGTTCAACCATATTGTCTTCTTATAAGCTCATTATCGCCATTCTTACGTCAAACGGTACACAATAGGCTCCTCGTTGGGAAAAATAAGTGTCCTTAAACGGTACTTGTTATCGGAGTGAGGGGACATGTCCACTATGAAATAACCGTGTATCGTATTAAGGGCATCTTCATAAGCTTGCATAAATCCTCTGGACTTACGGGGATAAAGCTGTCGTCCTAATACTGCTACCTGAGATATGTCTCGAATATTTTTCATAAGTACCAGATACCAGGTATTCAATGCAATAGTTCTGGCATGTTTACCCCCGGGATATAAGTTTTGCGTGATCATAATCACCGATACTTTTCTGTGATGGCAACCTTGTGTGAAAAGTAGCTCCATTTCTTTACTCCGCATGACCTCGTGCATTAGGTCGTCTAAAATGATTAACTTGTGTTTTTTGTCTTTTGTGAAGTCATCCAATTCTTCCGCAGTAGGCAATCCTTGCTTACTGTAAAAGTTTGGAATGGAACTCTCCATGGCATCAAACAAGTCTTGATGGATACCGTAGCAATAGAGAATATGGGAAGGGGGGTCTCGTCCGTACATGAGGTTTACTTGTTTCAAAAAGCGATACACCCATTGGGTTTTACCGCTACCAGTTTGTCCGCTAATACACATACTAGAACATGGTTCGAAGGGAAGAGGGACGGCCATTATTTCTTAAGTTTTGGGTTAGGTAAAGCGTATCCGATACAGCTACTCAAAAGTGATACCCAGAGTTCGGTAGAACCGTTTTTTATGGATAGATTGACGATCGCTGTAATAATAATGATGTACACTATGATCATCTGACAAAAGTAGACAATCTCTGCCTGTGGGACCCGGGTACCAAGTAAATGCCACTTGTCACTCTGACTTTCTTCGTCAGGTTTAGGGAAACGTAAAAACGTTTCTTTTTCCGGAGTTTCTGTCATATTCTTACGTTGGATTAACTCAAGACGCAAAGAGAAATTCTTTCTTACTATCTTTTAATTTACAAGCAATACGATCATGATAGAATAAAATGAATAACATTTACAAGCAATACGACCATGATAGAATAAAATGAATAACAGTTAGTCTTTGGAAATATGAGTAAAACCTTTAAAGGTGGGTATTTAGATTTTCTCTCATCAAATTAAAAAATATATACATCACTGAAATTTATATGAAACAAAGACATTACAAATCATCAATGATTAAGAATCATAAAATTACACACACACCCACACCCACACCTGAAGTTTTTTTTTAATGTGCTCCCATAAAGGGTTACGTAGCCTCTTAATGTATTTTTAGATTTCGCGCCAGAAATAATAAAAAAAACAAATACTATTGTGGGGGGATGTAAAGTGACTGGCACGAAAAAAAAAAAATGACTAAAACTTTCTAGAAAATGAGTGACAATTTTTGAAAAATGAGTGACACTTTTTGGAAAATAAGTGGTACTTTTTTTTTAATTTGAGCCTTTGAGAATTTACGTGTAAACGTACAAAAACGTAAAATGAGTGACACTTTTTAATATTTGTTTGACAATTTTTAATATTTGTGTGACATTTTTTTGAAAATTGAGTGACATTTTTTTTTATCTTTTTGAGAATTGAGTGACAATGAAGAAATATCTAACAGGTTTACATACAAATGTCGTAATATCGTTGAAAGCAAATTTGACAGAGATCGACTATCAAAACCCGTATGGCTCTGTATCAAAGTGGTCTACTTTTCGTCTTTTTGTATAAACCATTTGATAACTTTTTTGTTCTTCTCTATTATACAATTTTCTTTTCCTTTTGTCCCTACAAATTTTACTAGGATTGGTCACAGTGATATTTGAACTACTTTGAGGGTCTGCGACTATATCTTTCACGCTATGGAAATTAATGAGTTGACTGTTTTTATAATTTAGGGTAAATCCCCTCACTTTACAAGTTTCGTTGTTTTCATTCGTTTTGTAGGCATAATTTTTTGGCCCCCCAGACACAAACTCCACAATGTACTCTCCATTCTGAAGCTCATTCGTCAGTTCACCCAAATAATCACCTAGAGGTGGATCATACTCATTTGGACGACTCACGTATATGATGCTATCTGTGTCATAATACAGGACTCTTCTACCCAGCTGCTCAAGTACACTGTAAAGTTTAAGTCTGGCCCAGCACGTTGTAAATGTTGCCAAATATATGTTGGTCTTGTTATCTTCGGGTTGACAATCGTTCTTATACTGCCATTCAACTTGTATCGTATCATTAGACAATATATGAAAATCGATGGGTTGCTTCAATGGATCGGAAAAAAGTTGAAAAAACATGTTGGCCTGACTTTCGTGAAAAAATTCCGTTTGTCGCATATTAAGTCTCTGACCAAATTTTCCCCAAAAACTATTCAGACACAGTTTTGCCAAAGCTCTAAGTCCTGGGTTCTTTCGAATATTTTTTCGATCCAATGAGACTCCTTCTTTTTCCATATATTGCCCCATGTACTTATTCATATCATCGTAACACTTAATCCAAACGGGAGGACCGCTTGCTTCTTGTTTGAATTTCAAAAATGTGTTAATATATTGAGCAAACAATCCTCCTTTATTGGTTTTGGGGTCATATTGAGTGCTTTCTTTCCAGTGATATATTTCATAAATTTTTGTGATTTTATACCCTAATCTGATAGCCGTTTCTATTTCGGGGGTGCACCACGTACCAGTCAACTCTCTTTGTTCATTTGTACATTCGCACGGGGTTTGACTTTCGGTATCCGCGCAGGTCCGACATAAAGGAAATTTTAATTTGCCATTGGACCTGTAAGGAAGGACTGGGTGATAGAGTCCCCTGGGCGGGATAATCTTCACCTTGGCAATACCAAAATAATCCTTGATGTCCCCAAAATCTTTCGAAATGACTGTGGGGTGACCTAAGGGATAACGACAATACTTGTTTACCCAAGGATAAAGACTCGTAAAATCCACATATTTCACCCGCTCGTTTTCTTTTACTTTGTAATAGAGCCGGCTGGCATTGGTGCGACCCCCAAAGAAACTTTCTCTCGGGTCTAGTCGATCCATGATATCTAGCTGAGAAATAAATTGCCGAAGTTCAGGGTTTTGGTTTTGTTGTTTTTTGAAGTCGTGATCCCAAATACAAATATATTTCATACCTAAATTTTCGAGGCGTGTTTGTTTTTTCAATGTCAGCGCGTACAATTCGTCCAAAGACTGGTTTGTGAGTGGGTGATACGTTTCTTCACGATTGTCAGAGAAACACACGGGGCATCCGTGAAATATACATCCGTGATATTCATAGGCCGTGTTAGTTTCTCTACAATATCCGTCCAATTTGTAGCGAGTGCCGGGGATCGTTTTCTCCCCTTCATTCAAAGCATGTTGGATATGAACGTTATCGAGTTTCGCCCTCCACTCTAACCATTGAATTGACGCTTTACTGTATTGATCACTGTAACCACAGGGAGGAATTTTCGCTATGGGGGAACTCACAAATTCTTTCTTGCACACTTTCTCTCCTTTCAATTCGAATTCTTGGACCCACTCGTTTCCGTTTTGTATATACAATTTTTCGTCGATGACTTTTGCGGGTACCCATTGATCATTGCCTTGCAGTTTTACGCGCCATGTTTCTTCCATTTCCGCTATGGGGGTACTTACAAATTCTTTCTTGCACACTTTCACTCCTTTCAATTTGGATTCGTGGACCCATTCGTTTCCCTTTTGTATGTACAATTTTTCGTCGATGACTTTTGCGGGTACCCATTGATCATTGCCTTTCAGTTTTACGCGCCATGTTTCTTCCAAAAATTTGGTTCTAAAGACATTCATGCAAACGGAAGCTATAGTGACAGAATCGAAAGGATCCACGGCTCCAACCCATTGTTTCTCTTCCTTCCCTTTTTTATTGAGAACCACTTTCTCTTCCCCCGTAGCACTCATTAATAAATGTCTAAATTTCATACAAGCTTGTCTTAAAATATCTACATCACTTCTACAATATTGTAACATTTCTTTTCTAAAATCGAATATTTCATTCTCTCTCTCACTCAACCACGCTACTAACTTGCTTCTTTCTTTCTCACTCATAAAATCATAACCGTAATCTTTTGCATCAGGGTAGGGTCCAACATAATTTTGATTCTCTCTGGTATTAAAATAATGCGGGAACCACCCTTTTTTCAATTCTTGCAAGTCAAATGCTTCCGGGAGTGCTGATAATTTCATGGGTAAAAAGCTGAGGCTGTCAATCACCTTTATATGTAAATTTTTCTCCACTGTCATATACATGATTTTTGAGCCGTTGTAAATAATTTTGGCGGGTCTTATGGATTGATCGATCAAATATTCCAGAATAAAATAGCCATCATACCCTTTCATGTTATGGGCTACAACCTTGAAATATTCGTGTTGATCCGTAAAGAGCCACTGTCCAAACTTTTCGACCGTATCCGCGCCCTCGAATATGACTTCTCTGAATCCGCATTTACCGGGACAAGGACCTGGGTCCTCATTCTCGTGCAGATCAAAATTGTCACATTCTTCGCAACGGGTACCACAGCCCTTACATACGGAATCGGGAGTCAGTTCTTTTTCAATGCATTTAGGGCATACTGAATGAGCCACAACAAAGTTTGGACGGTGGGTCGCTTTACCGCACCATGCTGTTTTGCAATTCTGACATTTGGAGCAAGATTTACACATCTCTGGCAATTGACAGTCCTTACAGTTTAATTTTGAATCGGCTACGTATCCTTCAACACAGTAACTCATCTCATCCTGACTGCATTCAAAATCAAAAAA
This sequence comes from Tridacna crocea, assembly GCA_943736015.1. NCBI lineage: Eukaryota > Metazoa > Mollusca > Bivalvia > Cardiida > Cardiidae > Tridacna > Tridacna crocea. The sequence continues at coordinate 36,381,495 of OX031072.1, read as the reverse complement.
TATAAATTTTGGAATGTAATATTCTTTGGCCGGTGTGGCTCTTAAATAACATTTATGATCATTCATGACATATTTGTGACAGGAGGAGCACTGGTATTCGCCACATCGATGCTCCTCCTTTTTGCGTTTGTCTGTTCTCAACACCTTGAAACATGTGGGACACTTCCACCATTTTTCGCATGGTGAAGGGCCACTGGGTTGTCCTTTTTTAGGCCCAAATTTGTATGTTGTAACTTTTTTGTGCTCAGCGTAACAAACTGCCGATCTGCAGGACATATTACAGTCGCTACATTTCACAGGTTCTACGTTAGGCACATGTCACTTTTACAGACAATACATTTTATTTCACATTGATGTCCTTCTCTATTATTATAATGTTTGAGACATTTTGTACAGAAATAACTGCAACTGAAAAATCCCGTGATGCTTGTAATGGCGTGAAAGTGATCATCATCAACCAAATAAATATAAATGCATGGACAATTGTCATTGCTAGCCACGGTTATAAATTTGTTTCCTAAGCGAGCACTCACCACCATTACACGAACACCAAGGAATTCTTCAAACATCCTAACATCATTTAAACTGAGGGGTTGCTCGGTGCTCACACCGACGGCATGGCACAGTGCTTGGGCTAATTTCTTTTGTTCGTTTCTACTCTTATTGTGTAAATTTTTATAATAACTTTCGGGTACTTTTCTGTGTTCTAAAATCAAGTCTATATTACTTTTTTCCCCTCTGTTTTTCCTTATTTCTTTCCATTCATCTACAGTGCATATGTTTAATTTTGCCCAACTGACCCCTATAGCCCTAGCCATACACAAATTGTCTTTATTTTCAATAGTCACAAGGGACCTTTTTAGATGTACCAAATTGTTCTTACCCTTTACTTTTGTCATTTGTCGTTTTGATGACCCTTTTGGCAAAATGATCAAACCAATAACAATAATAAAAGTCTGATCAATTAACAGTTCTTGATGGCTATTTAGCACTTTCATAATGGCCTCTATAACTTTTGCCGCATTAAGTTGATCCCATCTCTGTAGTGGAACTATAATAGGGTTATCAAGTCCTTGGTGTTGAATAATTACCCGTCCCAAGTCATTACCAGCTACATTACCCCCGGTCTCATTTAATACATTTTCGAATAATTGCTCAAGTCCTCTTTGAATACCACTTATACTTTGACCGTAATGTCTTTCGTCTATTTTTATTTCATAGGTCCTGTCCACAGCCTTGTTTTTGGCATACGTTCTTTCAGACTTCTTTCGAATATTATACCGAATATCGTTCGAAGATCCTGGCTGAGGTTGATTTGGAGGGAGTATAGGATTCCATTCCCCATCTTCAACACAAATTCGAGCAGTTTCCTCCATTTCGTCGTCAAACAGAAGCGCTTTTATTGCCCGCTGTATCTCTTTTTCTATTCTTACCGATTCCAAATCTAAGTCACTACTGTCATTGGTTATAGCCACTGGACCTCCTAAATTATGAAATAACGAATCAATTTGTTCATTTATAAAATGATCACTGTACTCCGGATTTCGCAGTTGGAATAAACGGAACCTTACAATAGGGGAATCCTGAATACCCATGGTCGCAGAAAAATTCATCAACTCTTCAGCATCGGTATAAGATTGGACCATTGTCTCTAAAGCCAACTCGAAGGAATCCATTTTCACAGTAAGAGGTTCACTGATACAAAGTAAGTGATTATGATAAAACTAGTACGCTATTGGGCTATAAATAGTTCCTCACGTTCTTGTGTCTTACAAACAAGATAAAACTTGTACGCCATTCGTAATGTCTATAAATAGTTCCTCACGTTCTTGTATCCTTTACTCATATCTATTTACTTTAGGAATAAATAGCACATGTATCAGCTGCTTTATGCCTGAAAGAAAAAAACAACAACACCATTTATAAATGAAAATAATTCTATATGATAATATAAGGAAAACAGTTTGAGAGGGATAAGAAATAGAAAAAAATCGAAAAAAAAAAAACCTTTTCCACCATATTTTCTATTATGAAATACACTATGTATAAACAAGTTTCATGGTCCTGTCATTGCGAATATATCGCTGTATTTTTTTTTTCTCATTATGTTATCAATTTCTATCCGATTTTTAAATTGTTTGGATAATCGTTAATAAGAAAAAAAAATCTCTGTACACCGGTATAACGAATTATTGACTGTCTAATATATTAAGAATTAATATAAAAATAAAACTTACCCCTCAAAAGATCCTTTCAATCCAATTTTCACAGAATTTTGTATAATTAACGAGCAGTGATTTTAAAGCGTATCTTCATGTAAGAATGATATAGGTTAAAATTACGAGCAACGAACGATTCGGGGAGAGAGGGAGGGGGTGGGGTGGGGGATCTACACTGTCTGCTAGAGGTCAGTGAGTGGTGCTTGGCAGCCAAAGGGTTAGTTATAATTGGGCTTCGCGCTGCATGTTTGGTGTAGTCTGATCTTGATCTACACTGTCCGGTAAAGGTCAGTGAGTGATGCTTGGCAGCCAACGGGTTAATAATAATTGGAGGGTCGCGCTGCCTGTTCTGTGTAGTCCGATCTTGATCTACACTGTCTACTCCGTAAAAGGCGAGTGAGTCACGCTTAGCGGCCAAAGGGCTAATAACAATTGGTGGGTCGCGCCGTCTAATCTTGGTCGACACTGTCGGTAAAAAGTCCGCGAGTCGCGACCAGCCAGAGGGTTAAATAATAATTTGGGGCAGAAAGTTATGCTCTCAGTAATTGTTTAATGACATCGCAGTAAAATCCATATAACGCAATAACTGACAAAAAGAAACTTAACAATAATAATTGGAGTGCTGCATGTTCTGAGTAGTCTGATCTTGACCTACACTGTACGCAAAAGGTCAGTGAGTGGCGCTTGGTATCCAAAGGGTTAATAATAATTTGGGGGCGGAAAGTCAATAATTGTTTAAAGACATCGCAGTAAAAGTTATATAATGCTATAACCAACAAAAAGAAACTTGACTGGACACGTTTGAACGAGATTGAACGTACTGCTCACATCCTTTACATCAATAACCTCCAATAACCGATATATTGCTGTTTCAAAGTTATAATTTGGGGAATAATATTTCCTTATCGTGTTCTGTGTAGTCTGATCTTGATCTACATCGTCCACAAAAGGTTAGTGAGTCGTGCTTAGTAGCCAAAGGGTTAATAATAATTGGAGGGTCGCGCCGCATGTTCTGTGTAGTTTGATCTTGATCTACACTGTCGGCAACAAATATCAAACTGAATGTTCTTCGCAGTCTAATCTTGATCTACACTGTCGGCAAAAGGTTAGTGTATGGTGCTTGGCAGTCAAAGGGCTGATTACAATTGCAGGGGTCGCCCTCTATGTTCTGATTTTAATCTACACTGTCCATAACAAAGATCAAACTACATGTTCTATACCGTTTGATCTTGATCTAGACTGTCCATAAATGGTTAGGTAGTCACGTTTACGAGCCAAAGGGTTAATAATAGATGAAAGGCCGCGAGTTTTGACATTTTCCGTACTAACCTCCCAGGAAGCAGAATCGAGAGAGATTAGTATAAGTTGTTAGAACTTGTTTCTCAATCGATGTAAAATAAATATGTTTAAACTAACCTCCTTTACGATTTCAAATTTGCTAATATTTGAAAGAATACTTTAAGTCGAGTGATTCTATAAGAAACAGTATAAGGTCATGTCGAAAGGTTATACTCTCAGTAATTGTGTACAGACATCGCAGCAATATTTATATAACGCAAATAAACAACAAATAGAGACTTGACCGGACACGTTTGAACGAGATTAAACGTGCTGTTCACATCCTGCGAAATGATCTTGATCTACTCTTTAATTTTCAATTCGACATCAATAACCGAAATATTGCTGTTCCATCAAAGTTATGATATGGGAATTAAAATATCTCCTTAGCGTGTTCTGTGCAGTCTGATCTTGATCTACACTGTCCTTAACAAATACCTCCTTAGCGTGTTCTGCGCAGTCTGATCTTGATCTATACTATCAGCCCAAAGGTCAGTCAGCCACCCTTACCAGCCAAAAAGGTTAATAATAATTGAAGGGGTTGTGCCGCATGTTCTGCGCAATCTGATCAGAATCTACACTATCAGCAACAAAGATCAACTTACATCTTCTGTGCAGTCTGATCTTGATCTTGGGTTTCTGAATTATGTATAGTGAGCCACCCTTACCAGCCAAAAGGTTAATGATAATTGAAGGGGTCGTGTCGCATGTTCTGCGCAATCTGATCAGAATATACACTATCCGCAACAAAGATCAACTTACATCTTCTGTGCAGTCTGATCTTGATCTTGGGGTTTCTGAATTATGTATAATGAACCACCCTTACCAGCCAAAAGGTTGATAATAATTGAAGGGGTCGTGCCGCATGTTCTGTGCAATCTGATCAGAATATACACTATCCGCAACAAAGATCAACTTGCATATTCTGTGCAGTCTGATCTTGATCTTGGGGTTTCTGAATTATGTATAGTGAACCACCCTTACCAGCCAAAAGGTTAATAATAATTGAAGGGGTCGTGCCGCATATTCTGTGCAATCTGATCAGAATCTACACTATCCGCAACAAAGATCAACTTGCATCTTCTGTGCAGTCTGATCTTGATCTTGGGGTTTCTGAATTATGTGTATACATTGTCTTCACTCAAATCACTCTTCAAACAGCCTTCAAGTACCTGTAAACATCGTTAGGCGGATTTAGTACCACTCACTAATATTTGAAAAGCACTTAAAGATGACTGACGCTATCAAAAACAGTGTGAAAGAAGGAAAAATTGGTGACGCGCTAGGCACCCGTATACTACTTCTACCCATTGTCCAATCAGCCACTTCAAATTGCCTTTACAGTTTTTTTATTGATTGTAAGCAATAGATTTACATAAGTATCTTAATATAACGGACCTTTTTGCTGCAAATTTTCAATATGGATTGCTTTACCCCTGGATGGGAACCATTAGTGCTATACCCTCTAATATGAAATCTTACCCACAGATTTTTAGCTTAGGGGCAAGTGAACATTTGATTTAAAAAATTAGTGGGAATACCGATCTTATGTACACAGACTTCTTAGAATGAAGTGGAAAGAAAAACTTGCAGCTCTGGCATGCATTCATTTTTATAACTGTTAAATTGCAGAAATCTAAATTTAGTCATTTTTTTTTGTCTATTTACTTCTTCTCTGATATTTTGTTTATTAAGTGCTTATGCTGTAAAACAAGAAGGTCCAACCTCCATTCTTTCCGCATCCTCATCTAATCTATTGGTTGGTACATATTTTCATTCCAAATGCGACCAAAGTTTTTACTAATTTTTATACTGATAATGCTTTAAACATGAATTTGTGTACACCATGTTATTTACTCTTGAAATTCATCATAAAAAATGAAAAGATAGTTTTAAGTGCCCCTGATGATCAGTCGATGTTAGAAAAATTTTGTCAACTGTCTATCAAATGTTTCAGAAAAAAAAAAACTATTAAAATATAGATAAATGATGATTCATGCTTACCATAGTCCTATCTTATCCTCTCCACATGTTCAGATGCCTCTAACTCATTCTCCATCAAGACAACATTGACGAAATCTTGTAAATATGCACCTTTCTCTGTTACATAATCTTAATCTGAAATAAATGCATACAACTATATCTTGGCTGTGACAACGTAGCCTTTGCTTGTATATTGTATCAAGCTGGTGCATCGGTCGACACAATTGCAGACAAAAAATTAAAACTGTCTCAAAATTGGTTTTTACCTTTGGAAGGGTACAAGCATTTTCTTCTTTTTCCACAATGTATTCATAAGCCTATAATGTCTAGGTTGTTAAATCTGGAAACTGATTAGTGTAGAAATGAATGAAATGTAATTTTCAGGCAGAAAAAAATGGCAAAAATGTGGCTTCTTTTATCTTGTTTTGGTTAAAAATATGGACATAGTTGATTTAAGATCAGACTGCACTTCCTTTTAGTCTGATCTTTGTTTACATTTACAACAAAAATTACTTTACCAAAGGACAAAAATTTTAGACTGGTCCAATATGAAAGCACTAGCAGACGACAAAATAAATGTAACTCAAAAATTGACATTTGTTACCAGCAGGTTAGAAAACATTGTGAGAAAAGGAGAAGATGCTGGGTCGTCAAAGTCGGGACTGTGTGGTAAAGGTTTAATCAAAATATTTACCCCAATAAATATGACTTGCAAGTTACTGGAATCCAATGTATTAGCAAGTCATTATGATCTGAGCCAGTCGCTCGCTCGCTCTTCATCCATAAATGTCTGTGACGGGTGTTGAAACAACCCCGTTTGTGTGAAATTTACACTAGCAAGAATGACATGGCAATCAAACAACACTTGTATTTCTTACTAGTTTGCTAAGCCTGACTCACTGATCGTTTAAAGCTAGTGTAGGTTATGATCAGACTGCACAGAACGTGCAATCTGATCTTAGATCTACACTCTCCAAGGAAGGATTATCATTCCCTAAAAAATACGTTAAAAACAACTAAATTTGAATTTTTCTATCGGTTTGAGTTTCATTTCACCCATTAAGCAGGAAAGGGGGTAAATAAAATACTTAGAAGATAAAAGGAAGAAGGTTTTAAAGTTGACATCTTGAATTTATATTTCCAACATGAACTTTGGTATGATTTCTCCAGAGAATTGGTTCCCAATCAAATTGGGGGTGATAACTCAAGGGGGCGAATACTTACACCAAGAAAACCACTTACAGTTTTTGTAGTCCGCTATTAGAGCTTGATAAACAATTCCATTAAATCTCGTCGATGTCCTGTCTCCTTCCATCGGTGTTTGCAACAGCCAAGCATTTTCTTGGGTCCAAATCGTCAGGAAATGTATTCGAAAGTTCTGTTTCTTTGCTACAACAGGCCCCGCTTCCAGTTTGAACACATGGTAAATGTCGGAAATTGCCGAAACTTTCCGAGGTAATTTCTTTAATTTCATTTGGAAAGGAATGCCGTGAAAATGTGAATTAATACTTGATTTCTATCGAAAAAAATGATACAAACACTAAGAGAAGTTTAACAGGTGCAAAATATGATCTGTTTGAAACGGTTCTTTCAGTCAAGTTTACGCCGTAAATATACGAACCATTGGAAATCCCTAATCACATTAGGTGGAACCCGCATATTGGCTAAAAACAATATCCGGTGTAATGTTCGTCATCTATTTACGTCGTCCAAGAGTCACGGAGATGAGTGATGTAAAACATCGAAAGGTCTTGCTACAATGTGTAAAAAGGCGATTTATCAGAAGAAAAATTTCAACGTCTGTAAGCATTTGCTTTGGCCGACACATGGTATTACTTTCATAAATCTTTGTATGGCGAACACGGGTAAAATGGTAGGAATACATTCGTCCCTATTTTCATTTGCGTTCATTTTTTTTGCTAATCCATTCCATTCGCAGTATCTTTTACTTGGTCACACGTTATCTTTTACTTGCTCACGTGTGACCCGGCACCCTACTAAACTTGGCTGGCACCCATTCTTAATCAATGATTATGAAATATAAATACTTAAGCAAAATATCCTTTAAAATGTCAAAAAGTTTTATTTCACTTCCGAAATGTTACATTTTTCCGTCAAGAATTATAGTGATTTTTGCTGGAAAATAAGCAAAATCCTTGTTGGTCAATCAAATTCAGGCTCCCAAGAGCCTCTTGTTCTTCACAACACTTAATCCAGGACACAAAGCTAAGCTTTATTGTGGCAGTTTTTTAATTTTATTGAAGACTAATACCAATTTGCTACTTCTCAACTCGTGAATTATGGAATCAAAATCACAATCAACTGCAAAGGCATTATGCACTGTTATGTCAGGATCTACATGTAGGAAAAAAAAAACTTGGTATGCTTACATCACATGATTCAAATGCTGGGATTTGTAACCTTAAGATAGAAAACATTGTTGGAAATTGAGAAAACACCTGTATACAGCAATTTCTTCTTTTCTGCTTTTGTCTTTTACTGCTCAAGCGGAGCTTTAAGGATCACCCGGTGTCCGTCATGCGTCGTCAACAATTCTTTAAACATCAACTCCTTCTAAACCACTGGGCCAATTTGGACCAAACTTGGCTGGAATGTTCCTTGGGAGGTCCTCTTTAAAAAATGTTCACAAAATTTGATGCCATCAAAAACTGTGGTTGCCATGGCAACCAAATGGAATTTTCTACAAATTTTTTTTTAAAGATCATCTCTAAAACCGCAATACAGATTTTGAAATAATTTCTCAGAGATATTGCTTGGGTAACCCTTTCCAAAAAGTGTTCGTGAAATTTTGATGCATCAAGAAACGTGGCTCTGGTGAATAGGGGCTACTTGCACTATACAGAAATGGAGGAATTCTTAAAAATTATTGTTCTCTGAAACCATGTGTCAGATTTTGAAATAATTTTAAAGAGATGTTCTTTTTTATGTCTAGAAGGTGAAAATTATAGTATGAAGAGGAGAAAAAACTTGGTATTGGCATTTTTCCCTTTTCTAATGTTTGCAAAAGCCTAGTTCCTCAGGGTCAGTAAAAGTTCTGAGTCTTTTAAGTATTAAGTGTCCAAAAATCAGCTGTGTATTAAATATGAATACAGAAATTTTTGTAAAATATTTAAAGAATAATTATATAGGATTCATTCATTTATAAATGTAAAACCACCCTTGGTTAATAACACAACTTTCTTAAAACAATTGGCCAACTACTTTAGAAATTCATGAACTATTCTTGAAAGGTTGTCCATTTCAGGTTGATGTTAATTTGAAAACTAGTAATTCATGATTCTTGAACTTTTAAGGAACACATTTATTCATGAAATATTCAAAAAAAATTCTTGTGATACTATCATGAATACTTCATGAACATTTGGAACTCTTCAATAATTCTTGACCACTTCATGAAGTGGATAGTGACATACTTCATGAATAAAACTTCATGAATATAACCTCAAGCATTGATTAAGAATTGTTCATGAAGTATTCTTAAAGGAGTGAAAAATTCTTGATTTCATGCATTTTGTTTCGCAGGGGATAGGGTAGAAAATATTGTTGAAAAAGGAGAAAATGCTGGTATCCAGCATTTTCTCCTTTTCCAACAATGTTTTCCAAATGCTTCTTTCTTAGTGTCTTTAACAGTCGGCATTGTGATGTAAAGGCTTAAAGATCCATTTCCACCAGTCATTTTATTACTCGGTGTGGCAATTGTAAAATCATACATGATGCATGCCACATATATATTTAGAGTGAATCTTTTAGGGTGATCCCTAGCAAATTTTGAGTAGTATACTTTGGTGACATGATCAGTATATTATACAAGTGTATATTCATTGAATTGAATTGTATTGATATCTTACCTCATGATAATTTATCAGTTCTGAAGTGAAAATGGCACTTATACTACCACAAAATTTGTTGAATTCTCTCCTTTATCAAGAGAGATTGTAAGCTGCTGGCCGAAGGCAGAGAAAAAGTAATTGCAGCTGCTGCAGTTTACAATTAGGGACGTGCTGGTTGAGATCGCAGAGTGAGGACTGATTGGGTCAAAACATCACAGCTATAGATTTAGTGTGTCATCCTCGTACAGTATGACATGCCTCTGTAGTTTAAGCTGGATGGCGGCACAAAGACAGTCTGAAAGATGTGCGTCTGGTCGCTGTCCGATGATGGTCTGGTCACAGCCCCATGCCTGTCTGGACTGAAAAGTGCATGCAAGGCATTTCGAAAGTGCCTTCCAGTGCCCGTTTGATTGGTGACTGCTTGAGCAAAATGTCTTAAACATTTTTAGTTCGGCACCTGGGTGATGTCTCAAATCTTTAAATCAGCAAAGTTGGATGAAGTCATCGGACGCCCGTTTTATTTGTGACCTTGGCATTCATGCTGCAAGTCTAGCCACTGCAGTAACTTCAGTTGATAATGGCAGATTCAAGATTTTTGTCTCGTAAATACAGTTGTGTAGCCACTAGAACAAGTGCATGTATGGAGTAGAATAGTTGCATGACAGGCAGAAAATATTTACCTATCGCAAAAAGTTTCAGCCAAGAGGAGCCTATACAGACTGTGCAGGCTGATCTGGGTTGCTACTCTTTGCAGATGCAGTTACAGCCCTATATAACTCAACCCAAAGTTCCAATAAAAGAAGACTCCGAGTTTGAAAACATTGTGAGAAAAGGAGGAAATGCTTGTGACAGGCATTCTCTCCTTTTCCAAGTGTCTTAGCCTTTCCAAGGCAAATTCCAACATTTACACATTTACTCTTTACCAAACGACAAAATTTTAGGCCAGTCCAAATCAAAAGCATTTGCAGATGACAATATAAAGTGACTGAAAATTTGAAAGTTTCACTGTTTGGTACAGAGTTAACCCTTTACGAAACAGTGACTGTTTTTTAAGACTGACAGAGAAGCCCCTCTTGAAGACATTGTTGGAATAGGAGAAAAGGCTGGTAGAGAAAAGGCTGATTACCAGCGTTTTCTCCTTTTTCCACAATGGTTTCTACCATTTCAAAGGCAGACACAAAATTCTGTTGAGCAACACTGAAGTTGTCATCAGCAAAATTAATGTTTTAAATTTGGAGCAGTCTTAGAAGTTCCATTGTTCTGTACAGAATTAACCCTTCACCAGACAACAAAAGTTTAGCCTTGTCCAAAATGAAAGCATTTGCATACAACAATTTCAGTGTGGCTCAAATGGGGTAATTTGTCTTTGATGGAGTAGAAAACATTGTGGGTAAAGAAGAAAATGCTGGTCACCAGCATTTTTCTTCTTTTCCCACAATGTTTTCATAAGGCTTTTTTTTCCAGGAGCGTGAAAAGTCGTCATTTTATGGTAAAAGGTTAAACTTCGTTTTCACAGAATATGGCCCATTTGATGTTTCTAGAATCTGATATGGTTTTCAATCCAATCAATACTCCAGACTGCCAGGGAAGAGTTATGTCAACAAATGATTGTTTGAAACTCTCTTGGGACTTATGAATTTTCAGAACATGGCTTGTATCATCTTGCAAACCAAGACTGACGATTCACTACCTACCGTCACTCTACCCTTGGAGGATCGAGCTTGATTTTCACATTCACCCAATACGCTCTTTCATTGGATCCAGCCAGCTTTAACCACAGGCACTCGGTTTCCTTGCCTTTTACTTTTGTACCTTACCTCTTCTATTCCTGCATATCTTAAGTACTAGAAGGTTTCGCAGCGGCCATGTTTTAAAGCAACGGAAGTACTTGACCAGGTTTCGATTTACGCTGACTCCCGAATCATCATTAACATGCTGGCAAATACTGGTACCAGGATAGGGTAAACAAGACGTTCTATTTCAAGAATAGAAAAATATTGCACTTCCGTTTCTTTAAAACATGGCCGCTGCAAAACCTTCTAGTATTTAAGATATGCAGAAATAGAAGAGGTAAGGTACAAAAGTAAAAGACAAGGGCTTTGGCTTTAACTGCAACAAATGAAATTGCTGGTAGCATTTCATCTTTGACCTTTCGAATAGAAGGTAAAGATGGAAACCCACGTGGATGTCTGCTTATCGCTTCATGTGTATTCGTAAGTGGTTTGTAAAACGATATTTCATTGGCTTTTAGAAATATGATGTAAAGGGGAGTAATAACCAGCATCCAATAGAGGGCACATCACGGGAATCTCAAAATCGGGCTCAATCCGCCAAGGTAAGATCCAAGTAGTGAACGTGACCTTGGCTCGCGAAGATGGGCTTGTATTCACTAACCATTCTTAATCTCTGCCAAACGACAAAATTTTTGAACTAGTCAAATTGAATGCATTTGCAGACGACTAAAGAAATGTGAATCAGAAATTGAAATTTGATTTGGAAAGGGTAGAAAACATTGTGGGAAAAGGAGAAAATGCTGGTAACCAGCATTTTCTCCTTTCCCTACAATGTTTTCTTCCCTTCTTAAGACAATTTTAAATTTTTTGGCTATGTTTATTTTGTCATCTGAAAATGCTGGACCGGTGTACAATTTTGTCATTATTTTGGTAAAGAGTTAACCCTTTACCCCATAAGGCATTCCTGTGGTATCTCTAATTGACCCTAAATAATAGCAAGGATGAAGCCGTTTCTTAACTGTATATGACACCTTTTGATAGCATAGAAAACATTGTGACAAAAGGTGAAATTGCTTGTGATGAGCAATTTCAGCTTTTGTCACAATGTTTTCCAAAGGCTCCTACAAGGACTCAAGTAAGTGTGTCGAAATGAGTTTCTATGGAGTAAAGGGTTACGAGGATCTACTGGTTTGAAAAGGGACTTTCTGCTGTTTGATTGTATATATAGTTGGATTATTGTTGCACTTAATTAAGAAAATTAGATTATCCTCCAAGAGATAGAAAGGAAGTTCATTAGAATGTACTATAGTTTTATGAGGTGCTTTTCTTGGAATATGTCTGTACTTGATTAAACCTTTACCAGACAATCCGATGAAGTTAGATGACCCTAGAGGAGAAGTCTTGACTGAAAACACTGTTTGAAGAGGAGAAAATGCTGGTAACCAATGTTTTCTACCCTGGCAAAATTTCAATCTAGTTCGAGTAAAGTTTAATTTGCTGTCTGTGAGTGCTTTCAGTTTGGACCCGTCTGAAATTTTGCATTTGGGGAAGAATTAACCTATTACTACACAATCCCTACTTTTGATGCCCCTGAGAAAGAAGCCTTTAGAAAACATTGTGGGAAAAGGAGAAAATGCTGGTAACCAGCAATTTCTTCTTTTCCCACAATGTTTTATACCATTCACAAAACAAATTTCAAATTTTCAGTCACTTTTATTTTTTCGTCTGCAAATGCTTTCGATTTGGACAAGCCTAAAATGTTGTCGTTTAGTAATGAGTTAACTCTTTACCACATGAGGCAGACTGGTCCAAATTGAAAGCATTTGCAGACTGAAAAATTGAAAAAATACCCCCCCCAAAAAAGAAAACTCGTGGGTGGGCAGGCGGGTTATAAGCAGTCGTAAATAGTGTGTAGTCTTAGGCAGTTGAATGACCGAAATAGAGCGGTGCTCTCTATTTATAGTACAACGAGATGCGCCCGTGCGCAACATACACTTGACAGAGTTATAAATCAGTAACAAAGCACCTTTAACCCTTTCCCAAACAATCCCTGGTTTTTACGGGTCTGGAATTATAAGTAGCCTTTCGAAAATATTGTGGGAAAAGGCGAAAATGCTGGTAACCATTTTCTTCTTTTCCCACAATGTTTTCTACCCTATTATGGACAGAAACTATCTTTTCAGCAAGAGTTGAATTGTCGTCATGCTTTCAATTTGGTCTAGTCCAAAAGTTTGTCGTTTGGGAAAGGGTTAACAAATATATTTATGTTGTAGATGTACTTGTGCTCAAAATACGCCAAGCAGAAAAGTTTGTGAATTTTTGAAATTCGTGAAATAAAAAAAAAAAAATCCACTTATGCAGTATTTTTGAAAGGATTAACCCATTACCACATAATCCCTACTTTTGACGACCCTGAGAAAGAAGTCGTTTGAAAACATTGTGGGAAAAGGAGAAAATGCTGGTAACCAGCATTTTCTCCTTTTCCCACAATTTTTTCTACCGTTCACAAAAAAAAAAAATTCAAATTTTCAGTCACTTTTATGTTGTCGTCTGCAACCGCTTTCAATTTGGACAAGCCAAAAATTTTGTCGTTTGATAATGAGTTAACTCTTTACCAGATGAAAAAATTCTAGGCAAATCCAAATTGAAAGCACTTGCAGACGACAAAATTACCTTGACTCTAAAATGGAAATTTGCTTTGGAAAGGATAGAAAACATAGTGGGAAAAGGAGAAAATGCTAGTTACCAGCATTTTCTCCTCTTCCCACAGTGTTTTCCGGAAGCTTCTTCCTGAGTCTGGATCAGAAAAACCAGGGATTGTTTGGTAAAGGTTTAACTTTTTACCACACAAACCTCACTTCTGACGACCCTGAGAATTTTTCAGTCCTATTTATCATCTGCAAATGCTCTCAATTTGGACCAGTCTCAAATTTTCTTGTCTGGTAAAGAGTTTACCCGTCACCAAACAATCCCTGGTTTTTACGTCCCTGAGATAGAAGCCTTTTAAAAACATTCTGGGAAAAGGAGACAATGCTAGTAACCAGCATTGTCTCCTTTTCCCACAATATTTTCTGCCCTGCTGGAAACAATTCCAAATTTTGAGTCACATTTAGTTTGTTGTCTGCAAGTACTTTTAACTCGATCAATACCAAACGACAATATTTTGGGCTTGTCCAAATTGAAAGCATTTGCAGACGACAAAATAAAAGTGACTGAAAATTTGAAATTTGTTTTGTGAAAGATAGAAAAGATTGTGGGAAAAAGCGAAAATGCTGGTTACCAGCATTTTCTCCTTTTCCCACAATGTTTTCTAAAGGCTTAATTAATTCTCAGGGGCGTCAAACGTAGGGATTGTGTGGTAATGGGTTAATCTGGACCAGGCTAAAAGTTTGTTGTTTGGGCAAGGGTTTAAGTTCAACTGATTTAGCTAAGCATGTCTCACGTATACACATGGAAAAGAAGTAAAACAGGATATGCAGCAATTAGGCATCAGGGCCCGGTTTCACGAAACAACTTAAGTCCGTTATTTTGCTCAAATCTGCTAACGGACTCAGTTTCTGACTTAAATTGAGTTCGTTATTTAAGTTGCGTTACAAGAACCTAACAAACTCAGTAACGATCTCAAAACCTTGAGTTGAGTCTGTTAATTTAAGTCTACTCTTTCCTGGCTTAAGCTGCTTGTTGTCGACTCAAAAATGGCGGACACGTCTACGCTAGAGCGATATAAACCGACACAATTTCTATTTAGAGACAGAATTTGTCTATTTTAAGCCACATGGCGGAATTTTTTCAAGGATCGTCTCTGTTCGACATACGTGACAGAGATCTATGTTCTGTGTAGGAGCTTCTAAGCTGCTGGAGATTTCGTCCCCTGGAGAAATCGAACCTAAACTCGGAAATCGTTCCTAAATACAGCTTTAAAGACAGTTACGATGTGTTTGTCTTTGAAATTCACGGGGAGTAAAAAGTTCGAATATTGGTAAGGGTTACGAGCAGAAATACCGCGTGACGTCATCAAATGTGCTTACGAGATGTACACAAACAGCACCGGCTCAAGGACAGTCACGGAATGAGGACACACGACGATATAAAGATCTGCGGAGTCCGATGATAATGGCAACAATCTTAAATTTTGAAACAGAAAAGCAAAATCTGTATGTATGTGCGCTGGTCTATATTTTTGTTTAAGGTCCAAGGTTTTGGTTAAACAATGGCAAATATTGAAGTGAAATTGTGTTTTGCATCTCTTGACTTGTTCTCTTGACTAAAACTTGAATGAAAGTGTAATAGGATGAACATGTTGGGTGTTAAAAGTTATCACTATTTGCCTATTTATCAATTATCAACTGGCTTCAGTTATGCTTCAAATTAACTTGGGCTGGGAGCTCGATGGCAAACCATCAGGCATAAAGGACGTAATAATCATTTTCAATTAAATTGACAGAGGATCAGATAACTGGTTGATTTCTGATTATCAGATGGTGATTGGAATTTTTAAACCTGTATGGTAGATATCGATAGGTAATTCCAATGAGCACCAACAACATAGGTTTCATCTTGTTTTCATTTTGTTTTTTAGTGTTTTTTATTTCAATACAAAACTTTTATTTTCTGTTACTCTCATCTTAGGTAAATAAACACATATTAGAGTGATGACAGTGAAGTGATTAGTAATGGGATGGTGTAGTTAGCTTGCACATCATTTCTGATGCAGGATATAGAGATCAACATACAAGAAAACGACAGGTATGTCTTGTTAAAAAGTCTGGCAAATTAAATGTTTCTTTGAACTCTTTTGAAATTAATAATATCAACTTACTTCATAGTCTGAAAGTGAATAAGTAGTGTACTGTATGACAGTAAATTTTGGTAAAATATTAGCATCGGGTAGCAGACTACACTCTCTGATCATGATCTGTAGTGTCCAAAAGCTATTTCAGTCCCCACTAGCAGAGAGAGAGGTAAAAGAAATTGGGTAAACTGGAAAAGTATCTGTCATCTATTGAGTAATGGAGTTGCTCATAGATCATCTTCAAATACATGTATATACATTGAAAGGCACCCTTTTGTCCCAGATTTAACATGTACAGATGACTTTTTCAAGTAACATTTGATTTATGATTAGGCTCTATCTTTCACATACATATTTTTGCACCAAATTCTATACATGATTGCAAGTGATGGAGAAACAGCTATTTTACAGACCTAAAGCAATTTTCCAACTATACTGCTACATTACTTATATAATTTCTCATTTACAAACATGAGCTTTTAGCCTATGAAAATAGTGCTGCATAAAAACATAATGTGCTTCCTTTTTGAATACCTTGTGGTGAACAGATCTACTGTTAGCAAAAAAAAATACACTGTGGTAAACAGATCTACTGTTAGCAGAAAAAAAATTAAAATGTACTTCATTGTGGAGAGTTTTAACAGGTTTTAGTAGTGTCTTATCCAAGATATACTGCTATAGTATTCTTTGTTGAAATGAAAAGGTGAACATTGTGAGAAGGACATGGTTGTTGTTTGTTCATTTCCAGTAGGTATCAGACTTAGTAAACATCTCAAGTTACTGCATAATTAAGTTAAAAACAGAAATCTGTGGAAGTCATAATACACTTTAAAAGGATATTCCAATGCATTATCCATAACCTTGACTGCCATATCTATACAGTTTTCTGTATCATTTTCAATTTATAACTTTCAGTAGACTTTTTCTGTGATAAATTTCTCAAAGGAGTAAAAGTTTGAAACTAAAACTTGACAGATTAGAGAAGGATTGCATGAGCATACAGACTGATTTTTGTGTACAAAGGCAAAATTTCACACATGTTAGAAAGCATCTAGTTTACTCTTTAAAGTGAGCTGGATAGATCTCTGCAATTGCCATTTAGAGATAACATCCATTACTCAACTCTATACCAAATAAAAATTTTAGGACTGGTTCAGATTGAAAGGATTTTCAGACAGCATATTAAAGTGGGGCTCAAATGATAAAAACAGTCTTAGAAGGAATTGAATACTGTGGGTCATGAAGAAAATGTTGGTTACCAGCAGTTTCCTCTTCTCTCACAATGTTTAGAAAGTCCCTCCTAGGATTGCTATAGCAGAGTTGTTTGGTAACAATGAATTTTCACCCTTTAAAGGTTTAATTTCCTGTTTTAAATAGGTAAAAACAATGGCAGTACAGTACAGTACAGTATGATGATATCTGGTCAGTACAAGACTAACTTTTCTTCAGACTGGTCCTTCAAATGGTGTCATGAGGAGTTCAAATGGACAGCCATTGCAGAATTTACATTCAATCAATTGAACTTTGTGTATTAGTCAGTTGCCAGTCATAAGTGGTAAAAGATCCTTGAACAATTATATCATTTGTGCCATAAATGCTCTTTTTTAAATCCAAGCTATATAAACCACTTAAATATAGGAAAACATACCACCATATTCTATCAAATAATCTGCAAGTGAAAAAGTAATTTAGGTGCAAATGTCCATTCAACTACACATTCCTTTTTTAAAGGACCATAAGCTCAAGTCAGACTCCCATTGACAATGTAGATCAAGATCAGATTGCAAAGAATATACTCTCTGATCTTTGGTCTATAGTGTTCTTTTGTCTTATGGCAGAGACCTTGGAAATGTTATTGCTATTGTCCTTTTTATTCCAGACTGGCAAAATCCATTTGATTTAACACTTTAGCAAAGGACAAAACTTTAGATGGGAACAGTGAAAAAATTTGCAGACAACCAATTAACTAGTGATAAAATGATGATTTTTCTTTTTCATGGGTTAAAAGATATTGTTGGAAAAGAAGAAAATGCCAGTCATAAATTTTTTCCTTTTCCAATACTGTTTTCTTTTCGTGAGAGTGTCCTTGGGCAAGACACTCCAAACCTCTAGCGCAGAACTGGTAAAACACAGGAACTGCACAAATATGTGAGCTGTCTCTGTGATATGACTGAAGTAATATTGAAAGTGGCGTTAAACCCCATTCAATCCTTATATCAATCAACAGTGTTTCCTAGATAGAAGTTTAAATTGTATCTAGGGGTACCATTAAAGATATTTGTAAATTTCAGTGCATGCAATTTTGACAATTTGGATATTTGCTCAGTTTATTACAAACATTTTTTGTGTACAATCATTAGTAATGACTTGTTACAGAAAAATAAACTTCATATTATTGTTTTTGACACTGACTCACATCAAATTTATATTGTCAGTCCTCTTCAACTGCAATTTTTATGCCTGGTAGGCTGTTAGCTTCAAAAAGAGATTGTGCTTCTAAATGATTTTTGGTGTTATCTTATTATTTTTTGATGCTGTTGAAAAATCATGTTTTGCTCTGCTATAAGTATATGCCATGTTTGAGTAAGTTACTTGCATTTGTCCAGTCAGCTAGATCTCCAGTTTTATGGACAATTAACTGAGGATCAAACTACCTTTTACAGATAGTGTGGATCAACTTCAGACTGCATAGAATATACATACTGATCTTATATCTATACTGTTGTTTTGTGTAAATAATATTATTAGATCTAGATGCTTTTGAAATCATATTGATATTTTCCTTTTTCCCCCCCGAGACTGAAAAAAAAAATCACCAAACAAAAAAATCCTAGCCGGACCTTACTGAGAGCATAAAAAACTACAGATAACAAAATATATGTCAATAAAATGATAATTTCTCTTTTTAATTACTTAGAAAACATTCAGACAAAAGGAGAAAATACTGCTCGTCAGCATTTTTTCCTTTCCAACCGTGATTTCAATAGCTTTTTTCCAAGGGTCGTTTAAACTGTGGATTGAACGATGAAGGCTTAAACGTGTTCTCACATGCGTTAAAGGCGAACATTCGGCGGAAGAAAGTATGCTTCGACGTGATATCGAACTCACAACCATCAGGTCATGAGTTAGAAACGCTAACCACTGAGCTACCCGGGCAGCGAACCTCACTGGCACTTTGACATCCCGCCTATGTATTTAGTGCATTGTGGTCAGTTTAACAAGATACTATTAATTCTTGTGGAATAGTCCCCACTATTATAAAGTGAATCGGTGCGAATCCTGCATGTATAGCCTCGAGTGCTCGTTTTCCGTGATGATAAGGAAACAACATAATGCAATGAAGAATTTAGATAGGAACTTGAGCTACAAATTACTTGCCCTCATTAAAAAAAAAAAAATTTCTGATGACTTTCACACAAAAAAAAACACTTGGATAGCAATTTCCCTGTTCAATGTGCATAAATAACTAGACATGCAGTCGGCCTTCTTGAGTAAACCTGGCTTGACCTAATTCCGTTCATTCAGTAGTATTTAAAGCATAAAGTCGTAGATCTTGGCATTTTTTTGTGAAGGAAAATTATTTGGATTTACATTTATGAAAAATGATGCCAATTTCTTTTAAATCAATTAATTGATTGATTATTTTTAAAAAGTCAGTTTGTCTGAAATTAAAGAACTATAAAACATTCGATTATCGGTAAGGGTTACGAGCACAAATTTATACTGTGTGAAGTCATCAAACTTTGTGCTGTACGAAATGTAATGTAAACAAAAAAAATCATCGGTTCAAGGACACTCCTGGAGTAAGAGCACTCAACGATATCCCTTTTTATTTCCTCGTTTTTTGGCCTCAAACATGAAACAATTTCAATAAATTTTGACTAGAACCACAGCGATGCAGTTCTTTTACGACACTGAAGTGCATACCGATGCATGAATACACGGATTGAATTCCATAAAATAGTTTTTTACAACTACATGTACGTTTTTCATGCGAAAATATTGGTTTATTTTATTGCAGACGACTACGATATTGACAGTTGTTCCCGAACTTTTACAGTTTATTACCTCGAATATTGGAGAGTAGCAAAAATACCGCTTAAGACGTTTAAAAAATCATCGAAATGAGCGACTCAGCTGAGAACGCGTTCGTGAAACGCACTCAACGTTTCAGACTCAACTCAGCAAATTAACGAACTTAAGCCTGTAAACTCAGTTGAGTTGAGTACGGACTTAAGTTTTTTCGTGAAACCGGGCCCTGGTCAGCTATCAAGGCTAATCAAGCCGCTAATGAATCACGTCAAAGTTATCAGGGAAACGGGATTTACAGCTTTTTGGTTCATTGATAAAGTTACAGGGTTAATGGAATGTGTTCATGTTTTATCAGTATTTGGCCTTGATGAATAGCCGGTAACCCTTAACCCTTTACCAAACGACAAAATTTTAAACTGGTCCAAATTGAAAGCATTTGCAGATGTCAAAAAAAAAAAAGGTGACAGAAAACTTGAAATTTGCATCGAAGAGGAGAGAAAACATTTTGCGGAAAGGAGAAAATGCTGGTTACCACTATTTTTTCCTTTTCCCGCAATGTTTTCTGAAGGCTTCTTTCTCTGCATCATCAAAAGTCGGCATTATGCCGACTTTGTTTAATGTCAAAAGGAAATCTTTTTAAAATATACTGGGAAAAGGAAAAAATGCTAATCAGCATTTTTATCCCCTACAGGGATTCTACCTTATAGTGTTGTCCTGGTTTTTAACTCTTTACCACACAATCCCGACTTTTAACGACCCTGAGGAAGAAACCTTTTGAAAAAATTGTTGGAAAAGGAGAAAATGCTGGTAAACAGCATATTCTCTTTTTACCACTATGTTTTCTACACTTCCCAGTTTAAATTTCAATATTTCAGTCACATTTATTCAAATTGTCATTCTGCAAATGCTTTCTGAGTTTGGACCAGTCAAAATCTTTCTTGTGTGGTAAAGAATTAACCCTTTACCCCATAAGACATTTCTATGGTATCTCTAATTGAACCTAAATAACAGCAAGGATGAAGCTGTTTCTAATGTGTATATGACACCTTTCGATAGCATAGAAAACATTGTGGCAAAAGGTGAAATTGCTCGTGACGAGCAATTTCACCTTTTGCGATAATGTTTTCCAAAGGCTCCTACAAGCAATGCGTAGAAATTAGTATCTATGGAGTAAAGGGTTAAGGTAAGTGTCAGCCTCGCATCCATAAAGTCCCAAGTGTGATACCTGGGAGCAAGTCCCCTGCGAAAAGTAGTTCTTGAATTCGTGAACAATTCCTGGACTACAGTTCATGAACAATCCCATGGACAGCAAATAGCCGGTTCATGAACCAGTTTTTGTTCATGAACTTTTGTTTGTTTGTTTTTTTTTTGTTCCATGAACAGTTCATGAATAACTGTTCTTAATCAGTTCAATGAACTGTTTCATGAATCAAAGTTCATGAACTGGTTATAGTGTATGAGACATGTTTCTTTCTTGGTAGAAAAACCTTGATTCTTAAATCCAACCCGTCCATTCCTTTTGTTCAGTCTGGTTATGCAGCATCAAGTAGCTTCATAAGAAGTTTGAGCGTAATAGCACTTGTAGCTACGCAGTAAGATAATATTGTTTTGTTTTATATATGTACACCTCTTACAGTAAATATCTGCAAATTGTATGACTGAAAATGGGTTTAAGGTATTGCCATCCTAATGCTTGTAGGAATTTCTTATCAGTTGATAAATAAGGATTTATACTGATATAATATTTTTGGGCTTTTCTAAATGACCAGAAATTGTTTTGATGTCCATCTTAAAATTATTTGTCGATATTTTGTTATTTTTCAAAAAAGGGAGGTAATTAATGTCTCATTTTGTAATGAGAATAGAGTGGCCTAGATTTATAAATAATAATTCTCAGATGGAATGGGTGGCTCAGTCAAAGTAGGACTTTGGATACTATTGCAGTGGAAATAGCTGTTTTCCATTAGAATGGTCCCACCTAAATATTTAAGTTATTGAATTGTAAATCCTTGAAATTCTTAAAGACAGCAAGTTCATGAATTCTTCAAGAATAATCAGTTCATGAACTGATGGCAGGGTCTATTTCATGAACTGTTAGTAATAGTTCATGAGGATGAAGTTCATGAACCGCCGGTTCACGAATAACCACATGACAGTTCATGAACAGTTCATGAACCAAAAACATGTACCATAAACTGTTCATGAACTCAACAACTACTTTTCACAGGGGGTGTCAACTAATGGACTGTTTGTTGGATCATACATTCATTTGGGATATTTTATGAGTTGCAAGAACTTCTTTCTCAATTGATGTAAATTATTATAAACATGTGACCCATCAACCAAAAAGGGGCTTTGATCTGGAAATTGTGACCCATCAACCAAAAAGGGGCTTTGATCTGGGAATTCTGAACATCAATTAGATGAAAACAGATCAATGACAGTGCAGGTCAGTTTAAGTAGATAATTCAAAAATGATTGTATAACTAGGTACAATGACCACTTTTCATACAGAAAATGTCATTATAGTGAAAAGTTTCAACCCTGGTCAGCCTGCGCAATTTGCGCAGGCTGACCAGAGTTGACACTTTTCACAGGTCCAGGGCCCGCCCGGGTGGCTCAGTGGTGAGCGTGTCGGACTCATGACCTGGTGGTTGTGAGTTTGATACCCGGTTGAGGCGAACTTTCTTTCCGGCGTATTTTCGCCTCTCACCTCTGCTGAAGCATGTGAGAAAAGTAGTCGGTGGCTTTGGAAAGAAAGTTGTGTTAGTACCGGTGTAAGAAAGCCAGGAAACACTGTGCGTCACCGACCGCCATGATATGACCTTAGCTGTTAAAGTGGCGTTAAACCCCAACACAACCAATCAACAACCACAGTTCCAGGATTTTGTCCCATTTTGCGCAATGGGTCACATAAATTATATGTAAACTATACACTATATCAAGAATAAACCCAATGTAAACAAAAATGACGTTCTCAATCAAGACTGAAAATGCAGATACTGCAGTTTCAAAAACTGATCATGTGGTATAAAAGGTTTATAAGTGACCACTCCTGTGTAGGTCTTGACTGACATCCATCGCCCTTCATTGATTTGAAAAGCTTTTGAATTATTTGTGAAGTATCGCCACGCCAACAGAAAATCTATCATGAATTTGAATAGCAAAGGGAAGTGACTTTGTTTTGACCACTGAAGGTAGTACTGATCTTTTGACCACTTAAGTTAGGTGATTTATGGGGCATTTAGAATGGCATTATAGATAGCCACCTTGATTGGTTACTGATAAATACTGGAGTCAACTCTTAACCCTTGAGGATGCTTTAAAGTGCAACTCAATAATACCTTGCATACCATGTAGGTCAAGATCAGACTGCACAGATTGTGTGGTCTGATCTTTGATCAGTACACTGTCTGATAGGGAGCTATCTTTCCCCTTTAACACTTGAAATAGCAAAATTTTGAATTTTATTATCAGCTTGAATGTTTTATTCCACTTATTAGAAGGATGGGATTAACGTTTTGACCAAACAGTCACTAATTTTAACGATACTGAGGAAGAGGCCTTCTGAAAACATCGTAGGAATAGGAGAAAATACTGGTAACCAGCATTTTCTCCTTTTCCCACAAAGTTTTCTACCCTTCCTAAGACAAATTTCAATTTTTGAGCCATACTTAGATTGTCGTCTGCAAAGTGCTTTCAATCTGGACTCAGGTCTACATTTATTTTGTCATTTGGTAATGAGTTAACTCATTTCCAAACGACAATATTTAAGTCTTGTCCAAATCGAAAGCATTTGCAGACGACAAAATAAAAGTGACTGAAAATTTGAAATTTGTTTCGTGAAGGGTAGAAAACATTGTAGGAAAAGGAGAAAATGCTGGTTACCAGCATTTTTCTCCTTTTCCCACAATGTTTTCTAAATGCTTCTTTCTCAGGGGCGTCAAAAGTAGGGATTGTGTGGTAATGGGTTAAATCAAAAGCAACCTTGAGATTCACAGCATCCATCTGAGTCCAGGCTATTTCTAGAATGACAGTGTCTGTTGCATTTATCCAGCGCCATATGGATTGACCTGAATGATTACTATTGACATTATCTAATCCATAAAAAAGAGTCTGAATGACTGCAAAATTGGCAAACTCAAGGCTGTGTTTTAGCTGAACAATGTAATGCAACATAATTGTGAGGAAGATTTAAGATCCATCTGTACTCAATTTTTAACCCTTTACCACACAATCCCGACTTTTAACACCCCTGAATGAGAAAGTTTTTGAAAACATTGTAGGAAAAGGAGAAAATGCTGGTAACCAGCATTTTCTGCTTTTCCCACGTTTTCTACTCTGCTGGAAGCAAATTTCAATTTTTGAATTGCGTATATTTTGTCGTCTGCAAGTGCTATCAATTCGGACCAGTCCAAAATTTTGTTGTTTGGTAAAGGGTTAGGCAGTTTTTACCCAATTTACTCTAAATTTTATCTAGTTAACCCTTTGCCTGGTAAGCGTGACCAGCTGACCTTTTGCGGACAGTGTAGATAAAGTTCAGACTGCACAGAATGTGCAGTTTGATCTTTGATCTACACTGTCCGATAAGTTGATTGTATTCACTAAAACATAACTTTGAAATAGCAATATTTGGGTTTAACCCATTACCACACAATCCCTACTTTTGATGCCTCTGAGAAAGAAGCCTTTAGAAAACATTGTGGGAAAAGGAGAAAATGCTGGTAACCAGCATTTTCTCCTTTTCCCACAATGTTTTCTACCCTTCACAAAAACAAATTTCAAATTTTCTGTCACTTTTATTTTGTCGTCTGCAAATGCTTTCAATTTGGACCAGTCTAAAATATTGTTGTTTGGTAATGAGTTAAACTAATCCCTCCTCATTCCTGTGGTCATATTTGTTGGCTTGTGGAAAGTTTTAGTTAGGGCTCAGGATCTGGCCTGGTTGGAGGAGGAAAAAATGCAGTTTCTAGTAAACAAAACTGAAGACGTGTTCATATTTCATATAATAGAAAACACAGATTTGCATAATACCAAAAATTAATTAGATGTGGAACAGTTGCTAAGATTGACTTACGGACGACGGACACCAGGCCATGAAAGGGTTATAAGCATAATGGTAACCAGCATTTTCTCCTTTTCCCACAATGTTTTCTACCCTTCACAAAACAAATTTCAAATTTTCTGTCACTTTTGTTTTGTCGTCTGCAAATGCTTTCAATTTGGACCAGTCTAAAATATTGTCGTTTGGTAATGAGTTAAACTAGTCCCTCCTCATTCCTGTGGTCATATTTGTTGGCTTGTGGAAAGTTTTAGTTAGGGCTCAGGATCTGGCTTGGTTGCACGAGGAAGAACTGCAGTTTCTAGTAAGCAAAACTGCAGACATGTTCATATTTAATATAATAGAAAACACAGATTTGCATAATACCAAAAATTTATGAGATGTGCAACAGTTGCTAAGATTGACTTACGGACGACGGACACCGGGCCATGAAAGGGTTAAAAGCATTGTCATAAAAGGAGAAGATGCTGCTTATGGTACCATTATCTGCTTTTCTCACAATGCATTTTCTTGATCATAGAAGCAGGGGTTTGTAAAGGGTTATTCAAGGTTCCTGCCTGTTCATGAAAAATCAATTGGTTTCACGTTCATTTATTTATAGCCCTTCTGATCAATGCTTACTGTTCCAGTATTCTTGAAAGACCCTGCCAAACAATTAGTTTGCAAACAAATACAAGAAACTGCATGTTGCAGGAACTATTTTCTTTACATTCATTGCTGGAAAAAAAGTGATTTGACAGTGTGAAAGATTTGAGACTGTACTGCCTGACGAAAATTTTCAACTTGTCTAAATTAAATGTAACCCATTACCAAACAAAGAAAATTAGCTAATCAATTTTAAAGATTTTACAAAAGGGGGAAAAAATGTTTGACTACCGGTAGTCAAAATTATAAGCAGTTACAGAGACCAAATAATGTTGCTGAAATTGTTGGGTTTGTGTTTGAAAGGGTTAAAAACATCGAGGGAGAAGGAGAAAATGCTGCCAACTAGCATTTTTCTTCCTTTCCCACAATTTTTTTCTAAATCGTTCTCTCTGGAGATCGTTAAAACTATTAATTAAAATTAATGTTTGGGAAAGGGTTGTGTTAACAGATGCACAAATGCTTGGACTGCAATAGAATGACAAACATTGTTGGAAAAGGAGAAAATGTTTGTTAACAGCATATAAATAGCCTTGAAAGTGTAGATAAATGATAGAACTGACTTTACCAAATGACGAAGTTTTAGGCTGGTCCAAATTGAAAGCACTTGTAGGCACCAAGATTAACGTAACTCAAAAATTAAAATTTGTTTCAAGTAGAGTAGAAAACATTGTTGGAAAAGGAGAAAATGCTGGTTACCAGCATTTTCTCCTTTTCTCACAATGTTTTCAAAAGGCTTCTTTCTCGGGGTCATAAAAACAAGGGATTGTAATGAGTTAAACATTGTCAGTTTGAAAAACAGTTGCCCAGCCCCAGCAGCTCAGGTGATAGTAGTACTCAATGAGAAGAATAGCTCAATCATTCAATCAGTGACTCTGCCTACTGGTACTTCTGTTTGAGAATCGGAGATAGTCGTTTGACAGGATAGTCATTCCTTTCACACAGCTGACAACTGTAATCCTGGATGATATATGTGGGAAGGCAGCCAATGGTTTGTAAAGATTATTGTGCAGAAAACATTGGTAAAAGATACATCGGGAAAGCATGCATGGACATGGTGCATAATGGCAGCCATGTGACAACTGAAATAATGTTCAAAATGGCCAAACACCATTCCAATCAATTGATACACTCAACTGGAGAATAGTTTGTTAACCCATTACCACACAATCCCTACTTTTGACGCCCCTGTGAAAGAAGCTTTTAGAAAACGTTGTGGGAAAAGGAGAAAATGCTGGTAATCAGCATTTTCTCCTTTTCCCACAATGTTTTCTACCCTTCACAAAACAAATTTCAAATTTTCAGTCACTTTTATTTTGTCGTCTGCAAATGCTTTCTTTTAACCCTTTATTTCATAGATACTCATTTCTACGCATTGCTTGTAGGAGCCTTTGGAAAACATTTTGGCAAAAGGTGAAATTGCTTGTCACGAGCAATTTCACCTTTTGCCACAATTTTTTCTATGCTATCAGAAGGTGTTATATACACATAAGAAACTGCTTCATCCTCGCTGTTATTTAGGGTCAACTAGGAGATACCATAGAAATGCCTTATGGGGTAAAGGGTTAACCTAAAATTTTGTCGTTTGGTAAAGAGTTAAACAGGCTTAGAAATTGCCAGTCATTTTGGACAGAATTTTCAACAGTGGAAATGAACAGTGTAGGACTAGTGCAGTCTGAATGTTTATTTACACTTTCCAGATATGCATCTTATGATGTCATTGGCATTTCTGGGGTTTATGATAAATGATGATGGACTGCATGTTTTAAGCATCACTCAATACTTGAAAAATCAGCCATTTGACGTTGAAACACATGCTAGAGGAGACTGGTCTGAATGATGCATCATGCAACATTGATTTTTCCTTGTCGACTGGGTAATGTTTTCTATTATGGATCTAGTACTATTACACAACATTATGGTTTTTACCAGACATTTTGATTGCATAGGAGAGTTTTAGACATTTCTGGAAAAAGTCTTACAAAGTGATGCAAAGGAAAGACAATCGAAGGCTTTAAGGACATTATCCGTTTTGAGTTTGGAATTTTAACACTAGTTGCAAAGTAGGTCTTGCTTAAATTATGACAAGCATTTTATTTTGGTCTTTTTCCAATCGTTTTCAAAAGCTAAAACCAGAGATTTTGATTGCGTAGGAGAGTTTCAGACATGCCAGGAAAAAGTCTTACATTGTGTGATCCAAAGGAAAGACATTCGAAGGAAAGGACAGTATCTGTTTTGAGTCTGGAATTTTAACACTAGTTGCAAAGTAGGTCTTGCTTAAATTATAACAGGCATTTTTTTTGCTCCTTTTCCAATTGTTTCAAAAGCTGATTTTTAGTGTCAGCTTGTGTTGTTCATAGTGGATCAAACTAAGAGGTTTGAGCCTAGTAAGATCTTTACCACATTACAAAGTTATAGACCTTACCTACTTGGCTGGCTTTTGCTGCTTTAATTCTTTACCACATAATCCCTTTTAATGACCTGGGGAAGGAATCCCTTAGAAAACATTGTAGGAAAAGGAGAAAATGCTGGTAACCAGCATTTTCTCCTTTTCCCACAATATTTTATACCCTATTGGAGTCAGAAATCATCATGTTATCAAGATTTCTTTTGTAGTCTGCAGAATGCTTCGAATTTGGTTCAGTCCAAAAATTTGTTCTCTGGTAAAGAGTTAATGGACAGTGTAGACCAAGACAGACTGCAAGAATATCATAATGGTACGTTCTGATAATCAATGACACTGAAATACTTTATATAACCTTTATTTACTTTCAGACATGCGGCTGGCCTAGAGACTCTTCTAACAACAGCATCTGCTTGACAACAGATTACAAGGCCAACAACCTGCATTCTACAAGGCTGATAACCATCTAGTAGCCTCTGACAAGGCTTGTTAGCAACTAACTGACCAAGGCTGACAACTGACAAGGCTGACAACAAAGCTGGGTCAACTAGTAGCAAAGTAGGTCTTGCTTAAATTATGAAAAGCATTTTATTTTGCTCTTTTTCCAATCGTTTTCAAAAGCTAAAACCAGAGATTTTGATTGCATAGGAGAGTTTCAGACATGCCAGGAAAAAGTCTTACATTGTGATCCAAAGGAAGGGCAATTGAAGGGAAGGACATTATCTGTTTTGAGTTTGGAATTTTAACACTAGTTGCAAAGTAGGTCTTGCTTAAATTACAACAGGCATTTTTTTTGCTCTTTTTCCAGTTGTTTTCAAAAGCTGATTTTTAGCGTTAAAACTGAGTTGTGTTGTTCATAGTGGATCAAACTTGGAGCCTAATGAGTAAGGTTTTTACCACATGACAAAAATCTTAGACATTACCTACTTGGCTGGCTTTTGCTGCTTTAATTCTTTACCACATAATCCCTTTTAATGACCCAGCATTTTCTCCTTTTCCCACAATATTTTCTACCCCATTGGAGTCAGAAAGTATCCCATTACCAAGATTTCTTTTGAAGTCTGCAGAATGCTTTGAATTTGGTTCTGTCCAAAAATTTGTTCTCTGGTAAAGAGTTAATGGACAGTGTAGACCAAGATAGACTGCAAGAATATCATAATGTTACGTTCTGATAATCAATGACACTGAAATATCTTATATAACCTTTATTTACTTTCAGACATGCGGCTGACCTAGAGACTCTTCTAGCAACAGCATCTGCTTGACAACAGACTTCAAGGCCAACAACCTGCATTCTACAAGTCCTCTACAAGTCTGACAACCAACTAGTAGGCTGACAAGCCTTGTAACCAACTGACTGACCAAGGCTGACAACTGACAAGGCTGACAACAAAGCTCCGGGGTCAAGAGACTAAGAGGTTAACAACCACCATTGTGTACAGCTGACAGCCTACTACAAAGCGGATAACATAAAGGCTAACAACAATAAGGCAGTTAGGCTGACAACAAACTACAAAGCTGATAATAACAAGGCTGACAACAAGCTACAAAGCTGACTACAGACTCTATAGGTAACAACAGACTGCAAAGTCAACAACCATCTACATGGATGACATTTTGACAGCAAAGTCAATAGGTACATACTGCCAGGCTTAGAACTGACTTCAAGACTTCAGACACAGGCTATATGGCATGCAACAAGCTACAGCCTATTCTTAATCATCGAAGAAAGAAAATTTTTTAAGAACACTAGGATATACTAACTACTAAATGAGGATTTAATCTGCTGAAAATCCCAAGAAGTTTGGCAGGTAGAGAAGGGAAAAGTTTGCACTCTTTATTTAGGTAGCTTAGTGAGCTGTCAACAGAAAATCAATCCAATAAAAGTGTGATTGATACATGTTCTTGAAGCCCACACTGAGGGATGGAGAACAGAATGAAACTACTGTGACTAAAAGTAAGTCATGATTTCAGCGAATTTAGTTTTAAAACTCAATACCAAACGACAATATTTTAGGCCTGTCCAAATCGAAAGCATTTGCAGACGACAAATTAAAAGTGGCTGAAAATTTGAAATTTGTTTTGTGAAGGATAAAAAACATTGTGGGAAAAGGAGAAAATGCTGGTTACCAGCATTTTCTCCTTTTCCCACAATGTTTTCTAAAGGCTTCTTTCTCAGAGGCATCAAAAGTAAGGATTGTGTGGTAATGGGTTAAACCTTTTCCACTCAATCCCTTCTTTTAATAACCCTGAAAGTAGACGGCTTTTGAAAACATTGTTGAAAAACAAGAAAATGCTGGTTACTAGCATTTTCGCCTCTTCCCACAATGTTTCTTTCCTATCACCAGCCAGAAATCATCATTTAAGCAAGGCTGAATTTGTCATATGCAGATGCTTTCAATTTGGTCTGGAATTATCTTTTGCCATAGACTTAAGCATAGTTATTTACATTGATTGAGAAAAAAGTACTTATATAACTTATACGAATCTCTTGATTTAAAAATTGAAAATATTATTTATTCTCCACTAAACCCTATGTTGTGGGTACTCATCAGAATCGTCTCATCGAGACGATTCTAATGAGTACCCACAACACAGGGTTTAGAAGAGAAATAATGGATTTAGAATACCATCACTCCCTCTTATGTGGAGCTCTATTTTACCATTCTTTCATTTTTAATTTCCTCTAGAATTATTGGAAGGATGTATCATTAATCCAAAAGGTTACCAGGGAGTAAAACTTGTAAATTGAAGTATATTTGAGATGGTAAGCTCTTACCTGATGACATGTTTACAAACATTTAATCTGTGTTTTTGAACCCAGAAGTATGTGAAAAACTTAATCCGCCCATCTACCCTTTGTGCAATACTATCAGCCTACACATCACAATCCCAAGTTATAACAATCTTGGGGATCTAACCTTTTTGAAAACTTTGTTGGAAAAAGGAGAATAATGCTGGTAACCAGCATTTTCTACTTTTCCTGTGTTTTCTACCTTTCCCAAAGCAAATTTCGATTTTTGAGTCATGTTCATTTTGTCGTCTGCAAATGCTTTCAATTTGGACAAGTCTAAAATTTCGTCGTTTGGTAAAGAGTTAGTGTTACCAAGGTTGTCAAATCAACTGTAATTGTCCGTATGGTAGTCTTGGGTGCAAGTTTCGGTGCATATCATGGCTGAAAAAACTTAATTACAAGGTTGCACATCAAAATTCTTTCATGCATATTAACTGTCGAACAGACAATGAAATTTTAAACTGCAGTAAGATAACTGCTGTACTTAGAAATTCAAATATTGCGATATCATTAATGCACAAAGTATTTATAATAAAAGATTGAATTCATTTGTAATTTTGACAAATTTGATCCTTGTCATAATAATCTTCGTCTATGATGTACATTTTCATCTGTAGTTAGAGTTGGTCTTTTTTTTAACTCTTTACCACACGACAAAATCTTAGCCTTGTCCAAATTGAAAGCATTTGCAGACAACATTTTCACTGTAGCTGAAAAGGTACAATTTTTCTTTGGTAGGGTAAAAAACGTGGGAAAAGGAGAAAAGGCTGGTTATCAGCATTTTCTTCTTTTCCCACAATGTTTTCAAAAGGCTTCTTTCTCAGGGTCGTTAAATGTCGTGATTGTGTGGTAAAGGCTTAAAGCATAAAATAAATTATTCTGTTACACATTGATTGGCACATATGACAAGATTGACAACGTTATTGGTTGCCATGGTGTTGCCTGTTGTCTATAGTATGGTTTCCAGAATTACAAATGGTACCTGTATATCTGCACTTTCTTGCACTACGGATCATTCCCATTCACTTCTGTAGTTGACTCAGAAAGTAGTCAGTGTCATCTTGTGATATTTTCGTCGCATGACCATAACTCAAAATGGTGACACAAAAGCCGGTGAAAAAGACCAGTTGATTGTTTTGTGTGCTGTTCAAACAGCACACGACCAATGAGACTTACTGTCAGACTTAGTTCCTTTCCGAAGTTCTAGATATATCAATGGGCGCAGCCATTTTATTAACAATTGGCATAAGATTCTGATCAGTAAAGAAGTTTGAAACAATAGTACCATTGTATACAGATAAATTCATCAGTTTGAATGCACCTTTGATGTATCCGGAATCGTGTTTCCTTTGTCTACTTTACTATGTTACACATGAAACAGTTAAACAGTAACAAAACATGTTTTCCGCGGTTTGATAAGATTTTTGTCATTTAGCCCGTTGCAGAGATGTATGGTGAGAGTAAGAACAACAATTCTGCTCGGAGATAGGTACATCTGATGGTAGGATTGGCCTTTAACCCTTTCCACTCAATAACGACTTTTAATGTCCCTTAGGAAGAAGCCTTTTGAAAACTTTGTGGGAAAAGGAGAAAATGCAGGTAACCAGCATTTTCTCCTTTTCCCACAAAGTTTTCTACCCTATCAAAGCAAAATTGCACCGTTTGAGCCACTTTGAAATTGTCGTCTGCAAATGCTTTCAATTTGGACAGGGCTAAAATTTTGCTGTGTGGAATGGGTTAAAAAAACGGCTTCAAGGGAAAAGTGTTAATCAGGATTCCACTTAGCTACCTCTTATTTGTCAAGTACCTGGTAGTGATAGGAGGGAACACAAAGTTTACAAAATACCATGACATTGAGGTGTTGTTTGGGATCAAGTGATTTAATATTTTGACCACTGATCTACTTAATACTTTCATGTTGACATTCAGGCTTCATGTAATTTTATAAAGTCTTTTATAATAAGATAGGTTAAATCCTCTTTTTATTGTAGTGACTCATGTTGAATTTTAACCCTTTCCAATTTTTATGTTGTGATCCAATATTGTACAGTTTTGTACAATATTTCATAACCAGTCGCCACACAAACCTGAGAACTTGCTGGCGGGATGGGGGAAGGGGGCTTTGTATACATCTTTGTGTCAGTTCTGAATTAACCCTTAACCACACAATCCTGAGTTTGAAAGACCCTGAGAAAGAAGTCTTTTGAAAACATTGTGGGAAAAGGAGAAAATGCTGGTAACCAGAATTTTCTCCTTTCCCACAATGTTTTCTACCCTTCCCAAATCAGATTTCGATTCTTCAAGTCACATTTACTTTGTCATCTGCGAATGCTTTCAATTTTGACCAGTCTATAAATTTGTCATTTGGTAAAGAGTTAACCCTTTACCCCATAGGAAATATCTATAGAATCTCTAACTGACCCTAAATAATAGCAAGGATGAGGCTGTTCCCTATGTGTATATGACACCTTTTGATAGCATAGAAAACACTGTGGCAAAAGGTGAAATTGCTCGTGACGAGCAATTTCACCTTTTGCCACAATGTTTTCCAAAGGCTCCTACAAGCAATGCGTAGAAATGAGTATCTATGGAGTAAAGGGTTAAACGGACGTCTTTTTATAAGTTCATAATGAGCAACTAATTGTTTGATAGAGGCTTAAAGGGTTAATTTATTTACCATTTTTGGAGGTAAAATCTATAATTTTTGTAGCTTTAGATTTGACTTAACCCATTACCACACAATCCCTACTTTTGACATCCCTGAGAAAGAAGCTTTTGAAAACACTCTGGGAAAAGGAGAAAATGCTGGTAACCAGCATTTTCTCCTTTTACCACAGTGTTTTCTGCCCTTCACAAAACAATTTTCAAATTTTCAGTCACCTTTATTTTGTTGTCTGCAAAGGCTTTCAATTTGGACCAGTCTAAATTTTTCTCGTGTGGTAATGGGTTAATCATCCTTAATTTTTTCAGAACTCTGAAGAATGAAATGGTGATATAAGACGTTGCTCTAGACTTAAAATATTGGAGGAGAGTGAGCACGGGAAAAGATCATCAGGTAAGTCCGGATTGAAAATTACTGTGTCAAAAGGAAAATAATTCACATAGCTTAATACTAGATCAAATAAGAATTTAATTGTGAGATGCAAATTGAAAAATTTGTGACAAATGGCATGACTGACTTTCTTCCAGTTAGAATATTTTGAATAGGAACTATTTTTTGCAGAAGAGTGATAAGGAACATTGGCTTAGGAGAAAAGCTAATTTGTTCATTATTTAACTCATTACCAAACGACAAAATTTTAGGTTTGTCCGAATCAAAAGCATTTGCTGACGACAAAATAAAAGTGACTAAAACTTTTCCCACAATGTTTTCTTCACTTCTTAACTCTTTACCAAACGACAAAATTTGGACTAGTCCAAATTGAAAGCATTTGCAGACAAAATAAATGTGCATCAAAAATGGAAATTTGATTTGGAAAGGAAAGAAAACATTGTGGGCAAAGGAGAAAATGCTGGTTACCAGTATTTTCTCCTTTTCCCACAATGTTTTCAAAGGCTTTCTTTCTCAGGGTCGTTAAAAGTAGGGATTGTGTGGTAATGGGTTAAAGGAAATTTCAATTCTTTGGTCACGTTTACTTTGTCGTCTGCAAATACTTTCAATTTTGACGAGTCTAGAATTTTATTGTTTCGTAAAGAGTTAACCCATTACGACACAGTCCAAAGTTTCAGAAACTTTACCTAGCAACACAATTTTAGACTTGCCCAGTATGAAGGCAATTGCAAACAACAATATAAGTGTGATTCAGAAATTAAAATTCATCTTTGGAAGTTCAGAAAATATCACCAGCATTTTCTCCTTTTTCCACAATGTTTTCAAAAGCCTTCTTCATCAGCATCATTAAAACTCAGGATTATGTGGCAAGAATGATAAGAAATTCTTCTCATTTTAGACAGATTTATGACAACTAATTAACCCATTACCACACAATCCCTACTTTTGACGCCCCCCTGAAAAAGAAGCCTTTTGAAAACACTGTGGGGAAAGGAGAAAATGCTGGTAACCAGCATTTCCTCCTTTTCCCACAGTGTTTTCTACCCTTCCTAGAACAAATTTCTATTTTTCAGTCACCTTTATTTTGTCGTCTGCAAATGCTTTCACTTTGGACCAGTCTAAAACTGTCTCGTGTGGTAAAGAGTTAACCCTTTGCAAAACATTATCTCTGGTTTATACAACCCTGAGATAGAAGCCATTTGAAAAAAATTGTCGGAAAAAGAGAAAATGCTGGTGACCAGCATTTTCTCCTTTTCCCACAATGTTTTCTACCCTGCTGGACACAAATTTCTATTTTTGAGTTAACATTTATTTTGTTGTCTGCAAGACTAGTGCCCTCAATTTGGAGCAGTCTAAAATTTTGTCGTCTGGTAAATGGGTAATTTGTACAAGTGCTTTTGATGTGGAGACGGCTAAAGTTTTTTCCATCATGTAATGAATGAGTCAAACTTTGATTTCTCATCGGGTGGGGAAGGCCCTATAAAGGAAATAAAAATTTTGAATATGGTTTAATAGTTTTCCAAGTATAGGTATTCATGAGTTATGACTTGTTTGTAAATAGCCCTCATTCACTTTTGAATTTATTCATTAATTTTTACTTTAGTATATCTGTGACAAGTTCTTTATTGAGTTGAGTTAACTGGCTTTGTTTATTGGGGGCGGTGTTTTCATGAAGTTTTTAACCCTTAACACTGAACCAAACAATAAAAATATAGACTTGTCGAAATGAAAAGCTTTAATTTTGTGGATGACAATTTTGTAGGGTTAAAATGTTGGAATTTGTCTTTGATGTGATAGAAATCATTGTGGGAGAAGGATATAATGCTGGTTACTAACATTTTCTTCTTTTCCCATAATGTTTTTGAAAGGCATCTTTATCAGGGTAGTTTAAAATTGGTATTGTTTTGGTAAACAGCTTTACCATTTGTCAATTAACCTTTTACCACACAGCAAAATTTTAGACCTATCCAAATTCAAAGCATTTGCAGATGGCAATTTCAAAGTAGCTCAAATGGTGCAATTTTGCTTTGATAGGGTAGAAAACTTTGTGCAGTCTGATCTTAGTTGGTTGTATTGGGTTTTAACGCTACTTTAACAGCTAAGGCCATATCATGGTGGTAGATGACACACATTTGTTTCCTGGCTTTCTCATACCAGTACTAACTCAACTTTCTTTCCAAAGCCACCGACTAGTTTTATCACATTCTTCAGCAGAGATGAGAGGAGAAAATACGCCGTAAAGAAAGTTTGCCTCAGCTGGGTATCAAACTCACAACCACCAGGTCATGAGCTCACCACTGAGCCACCCGGGCGGGTGCAGTCTGATCTCAGATCTAAATAGGCTAAAGAGGCAGTTACAGCTGTGAAAGGCTGGGCTGGGTTAATTTTATGGTTCATAAGTTTAACTGGGTTATACTTGATTTGCAATTGACCTTTGAAGTCTCTTTTTCAAATTTATTGAGGTGAAAGGTTTTACTTACTTGACCTTTGACCTGTGGTGTGCAAAAGAAAAATAAAATGGACATTAAGTATTTAACCTTTTACCACACAAGCGGAAGTTTTGATGGCCCAGATTCCAAATACTTTTGAAAACATTATTACAAGAAAATATTGATGTGGTGTTTCTGAAATAAGGCATGTAACAGCATTTCAAAATTGACCAAAATAAATTTATGCAGAACTTGATGAGAAATGAACTGAGAAGTCCTAGACAATCTGTAGAATGCAACTTAAAACTTGACAAAGAAAGAACAAATAATGATAAGACACAGTCATAGCCATTATTTGCCGAAATTGAATAGAGTTTCAATTGGAGCTGTGTACAAAAGCAAATATAGAGCTATATACTAAATCAGTTGTCATTCGGCAACCTATGCATTTAGAAAATAGTATTAAAACTAGTTTCTAAATTACCGACTTGATATGAAAAACAGGGTATAAAATGACCAAAGTGGTTTCAAAATTATTAAAGAGAGTATAAAATGATTGAAATAAAAAGTATAGGTGTGTATGAAATGGCTTAGGTACGAAATGAATTAGTTGAGAAATGGCTGGAAGCGGGGTAAACAATATGGCTGCCTCCAGAGGTACTTTTCAAAACCGAATAAAAAGATAGTGCCACTGCTCATCCGGCTCCACAACAACAGGAAAAAATGCTAGCCGTTTCAAAGCTGTTTTTATCAGAATGTCTAGCTAAGAAGCACATGCCAGTCTTTACTGCAGGTTGCATCACTTAAATCCAAATCAGAGTGCAGAGAATGTGCATGATGTGAATGATCTTAACTCTTTACCACACAACTCAGACGTTTAACGACCCTGAGAAAGAAGCCTTCTGAAAACATTTTGGGAAAAGGGAAAAATTGCTGGAAACCAGCATTTTCTCCTTTTCCCACAATGTTTCCTTCCCTTCCCAAAACAAATTTCAATATTTGAGTCATAATATTTTTGTGGTCTGCAAATGCTTTGAATTTGAACCAGTCAAAAATTTCGTAGTTTGGTAAAGAGTTAATCAACATTGCAAATAAATTTTTTCTGAACTGTTTTGGGGTTAACATTGCCCGAACCGGGGATTGAACTCACGGCCCCCTGTTCTCAAGTCCTGTACGCTACAGACTGAGCAATAGGGGGAAAGAAAATGAAGAATAAGTCTTCTCTGAATTCCCTTATTATGAGTTTAAAATTTTGTTGTGTGGTAAAGAATTAACCCATTACCAAGTCACGTAATTTTAGTCTTATCCAAATTGAAAGCATGTGCAGCGGACAATTTTAGTGTGGCTCAAATGATGCAATTTTTAGCTCACCTGAGCACAAAGTGCTCATGGTGAGCTTTTGTGATCGCGCTGTGTCTGTCGAGCGTCGTCCGTCATCAACTTTTACCTTGTGTGCACTCAAGGGGCCACATTTTCTGTCCAATACTCATGAAACTTGGTCAGAATGTTCGTCTCAAAAAAATCTTGGACGAGTGTGAAAGTGGGTCATGTCAGGTCAAAAACTAGGTCACTGGCTCAAATCTTAGAAAAATCTTGTATATGTCATGGAGTCTACATTTTCTGTCCAATACAACTGAAAGTTGGTCAAAATGTTTGCCTTGATGATATCTCAGATGAAAATGGGTCATGTTGGTTCAAAAACTAGGTAAAAAAAATCTTGAAAATCATAGAAAAATCTTGTGTATGCTCTAGAGGCCACATTTTGATGATAGCCAGACGAGTTCGTAAATGGGTCATGTTGGGTCAAAAACTAGGTCACTAGGTCAAATCTTAGAAAAACCTTGTTTAAGCTCTGGATGCCACATTTTCAGTCCAACACTCTTGAAAATTGATCAGAATGTTTGCCTTGATAATTTCTTGCACGAGTCTGAAAATGGGTCATGTTGGGTCAAAAAATATTTGTTCAATGGGTGAAATCATATAAAAACGTAGTGTACCCTCTTGAGGACACATTTTCAAGTCGATACTCCTGAAACTTCTTCAGAATGTTTGTCTTGGTGATACCTTGAATGAGTTTAAATATGGGTCATGTGAGGTAAAAAATAGGTCACTGGGTCAAAAATTAGGAAAAAACAGTGTGTACTCTCTAGAGGCCACATTTTCAGCCTGATACTCTTCAAACTTGGTCAGAATGTTTGTTTTGGTGCTGTCTCAAAAGGGTTTGATAATGGGTAATGACGGGTCAAAAACTAGGTCACTTGGTCAAATCTTAGAAAAACCGTTTGTATGCTTTAGAGGCCACATTTTCAGTCGAATACTTATGAATCTTGGTCAGAATGTTTGTCTTGATATTTCAAAAGTATTTGATAATGAGTAATGTCTCTTTAAAAAAAAAAACTAGGTCACTCGGTCAAACCTTAGAAAAACCTTGTGAATGCTCTAGAGGCCACACTTTTAGTCCAAAACTCTTGAAAGTTGGCCAGAATGTTTGTCTTGATAATATCTTGAAAGAGTTTGAAAATTGGTAATGTTGGATCAAAAACTAGGTCACTAGGTCACTAGGTCAACTCTTCGAAACCTTGTTTACTTTCTAGAGGCCTCATTTTAAATACAATACTTCTAAAACTTGGTCAAAATGTTGGTCTTGCACCAGTTTGCAAGTGGGTCATTTTGGGTCAATATCTCATGAAAATCTTGGAAGAATGACTTGTCATAATATCTCAAAAAAGTTTTAAAATGGTTCATGTTTGGTCAAAAGACTCGGGTGAGCTATTTCAGGGCCATCATGGCCGTCTTGTCCTTTGATATGGTAGAAAACATGTAGGGAAAAAGAGAAAATGTTTTTCCCAAAATACAGTACCACCTGTATTCAGGGACCACTTAACCCATTCCCAAATGGCAAATTTTGGACCAAACCAAATTGAAGGCATTTTGCAGATGACAAATTAACAGTTGCTAAAAAGATGATTTTTCTATATGATTGGGTAGAAAACATTGTGGGAAAAGGAGAAAATGCTGGTTACCAGCATTTTCTCCTTTTCCCACAATGTTTTCAAAAGGCGTCTATTCCTGACCTGTAAAAACCAGGGATTGTTTGGGAAAGGGTTAGTGGAAGAAGGGAAATTGGTCCCTTACAGCAGGTGGTCTTTAAATACAGGTTATATTAGGTTAATGTAAAAAAGGTTGTATCAGAACAGTGGTATCTTAACTCTTTACCAAACGACAAAATCTTAGGCTTGACCAAATCGAAAGCATTGGCAGACGACAAAATAAAAGTGACTGAAAATTTGAAATTGGTTTTGTTAAGGGTAGAAAACATTGTAGGAAAAGGAGAAAATGCTGGTTACCAGCATTTTCTCCTTTTCCCACAATGTTTTCTACAAGCTCCTGTCTCAGGGTCGTCAAAAATAGGGGTTGTGTGGTAATGGGTTAAAGCAGGTGGTCTCTTAATACAGGTGGTCTCTAACACAGGTTTAACTGTATTTGCAAAGGTTTCAAGTTCCTGAGGGTGGTTAAAAGTCGGAATTGTGGGGTAAAGAGTTAAACGATAACATCACCAGTAATTAGTAAAACTATACAATGCCTATTGTGTGATTAGCTAACTGATTTACTTGTAATGTCATATGGACTACATTCCAAACATCTGATAATTAGGTTGTGGAGTTGGCAGATCCTGGTTTATCCAAACTTCTTCATCAGCATGGCCCTTCATGCCTCTGACTCAAAAACCCATTACCAGACGACAAAACTTCAGACTGGTCCAAATTGAAAGCATTTGCAGACGACAAAATAAATGTGAATCAAAAATTGATTTTTGATTTTGGAAGGGTAGAAACCGTTGTGGGAAAAGGAGCATTTTCTCCTTTTCCCACAATGTTTTTAAAAGGCTTCTATCTCAGGGTCGTTAAAAGTCGGGATTGTGTGGTAAAGAGTTAACCCTTTACCAGACAACAAAATTTTAGCATTGTCCAAATTGAAAGCAATTGCAGGCGACAATTTCAAGGTGGCTCAAATGGTGCAAATTTACTTTGATGGAGTAGAAAACATTGTGGGAATAGGAGAAAATGCTGGTTACCACCATTTTCTTCTTTTCTTACAATATTTTCAAAATGTTTCTTTTCTAGAAGCGTCAAAAGTCGGCATAGTTTGGTAAAACATTTACAGGCATAATGTCTTTTTTCCCACAATGTTTTCAAAAGCTTCTTTTCAAGGAGCATCAAAGGTCGACATTGTGTAGCAAAGGGTTAACCCTTTAGCCAGGCCAGCTATAAGCTCAGTGGGGTGTGTTAATAATGACCTGGTGGTTGTGAGTTCAATCCTCGGATGGAGCAAAATTTCCAGCAATTTTCTAGGTCTTATTTCTCATGCACAGGAGGAAAGTTATGTGTGGTTTTGAAAGATTGTGTCAATACTGGTTAAGAAAGCGAAGAGACGCATAATGTAGATGCGCTGACTTCCTTGATGTAACCTAATGCCTTAAAATGACATTAACCCGTTACCACACAATCCTTACTTTTGACACCCCTGAGAAAGAAACCTAAATTAGAAAACATTGTTGGAAAAGGAGAAAATGCCGGTAATCAGCATTTTCTCCTTTTTCCACAATGTTTAATCTACCTATCATAAAAGAAATTTCAAAATTTCAGTCACTTTTATTTTATCATCTACAAATGCTTTCAATTTGGACAAGCCTAAAATTTTGTGTTTTGGTAATGAGTTAAACAATACAAACTAACATTAACCCTGTATCTAGTAAAGAGTTGGCTCTTTACCACACAGCAAAATTTTAGACCAATTAAAATTGAAAGCATTTATTGCAGACGACAATTTCAAGTTGGCTCAAATGACACAATTTTTGTTTGATTATGAGGTTAGAAAATATTGTGGAAAAAGGAGAAAATGCTGGTTACCAGCATTTTCTCCTTTTCACACAAAGTTTTCCAAAGGCTTCTTTCTCAAGGTTTTTAAAAGTAGGAATTATGTGGAAATGGGTTAATGTATTATGGCGATAAGAGAAAGATTAGGTTTAAGAGAAATTTGTGGGAAAAGGAGGAAAATAATGCTGATTTCCAGTCTTTTCTCAAGACTGGTGTTTTTACAATCGTTCAGAAGGTCAGAGTGTATTGGTACTATCCCATTACCACACAATCCCTACTTTTGACACCCTGAGAAAGAAGCCTAGATAACATTGTGGGAAAAGGAGAAAATGCTGGTAATCAGCATTTTCTCCTTTTCCCACCATGTTTTCTACCCTTCACAAAACAAATTTCAAATTTTCAGTCACTTTTATTTTGTCGTCTGCAAATGCTTTCAGTTTGGACAAGTCTAAAATATTGTCGTCTGGTCTTCATCGACACTTACTGTTCATATATCATTCAGTCTTAACTTTTTAGGAAACAACAAAATTTTTAGACTTAGTTCAACTTGAACCATTTGCAGACAACAAAATCAGTGTGACTCAAAAATTGAAATTTGGTTTAGGAAAGGTAAAAAACATAGTGGGAAAAGGAAAAAATGCAGGTTACCAGCATTTTCTCCTTTTCCCACGATGTTTTCTTTTAGGCTTCTTTCTCAGGGTTGTTAAAAGTCGGGATTGTGTCGCAAAAAGTTAAGGTCATAAATGTAGTACGATTTGCATAAACAGCAAAGAGTGTCTTTTTCAACCGTTTTGTAGGTATGAATGTATCAATGTACTAGTATTTGTTTAGATGATTTATCTGAACTTTTATTGTTCTTCGTGTCAAAAGAAGAAATTTCCTTATCTGACTTTGCTTTCTTACTCAGAATAATAGCTTTATAACTGACCAAAGAATTTGTTTTTAACCATATAATCCTGCTAAATAACTGAGTTTTAACTTTACCAAATGATAAAAATTGTATCCTAGTCCAAAGTATTTGCAGACAACAAAATAACAAGGCTGAAAATTTAAAACTTGTTTTTGGAAGGGTAAAAAACTGTGGGAAAAGGAGAAAATGCTGGTTACCAGCATTTTCTCCTTTTCCTACAATGTCTTGAAAAGGCTTCTTACTCAAGGTCATTAAAAGTCGGGAATGTGTGGTAAAGAGTTTATTTTTAAGCTGATGGTACAAACCCAAATTTTGTGGTGTCCGTGGTCGTGAGGTAGAGCGTCGGCCTCATAACCTAAGGGTCCTGAGTTCGATACCTGGGAGCGGGTGTCAACTTTGGGATTTTTCATTGGCCCACACATTCGGCGCGAGTACTGGTGTAGTTCCCAGGAAGCAGAATCGAGAGAGATTAGTATAAGTTGTAAGAACTTGTTTCTCAATCGATGTAAAATAAATATGTTTAAACTAAACTAACCCAAATTTTAGGCGATCAAGGGCGTTGTCTGCGCATGTCATATTCTTTCAGGGTTCGAATGTCTTATATGACGCATCACCTAAGCCCTGAAAGCGAGCTGACTGTAATATTACGCCCTATAAAGTAGCAATGTAGAAAATAGCTTTTATCAAAATGTTGGAGGAAAAATGTGACCTGCTTTAGCTCCAGATTTCTCTGAACTGCTGATCATATCTGAGTGAATTGCACGAGGTAGCGTTTTATTGAGTAAATGTTTATTTTAGTTTGAAATTCGAAGTAAGTTGTCCCAAAGAAAGTGGTTCGGTTCTGTACCCAGGATGCCCAAATTAGATAGATGAGTATTTATAGAATGCCATCTAGCGGGAGATAATGGGTTCAAGGGTATTTCTTGGAGGAAAGCACCTTGGACAGTGTAGATCAAAATTACGAGACTTGGTAACATGATTCTTCCATGCAGTCTGATCTTGATCCACACTGACCGCAAGACACTCAAGTCAGTGAATCATTCTTTGCAGTGTACCTAGGTAAATGCAAAGAGACAATTCTGTTTTGGCAGATGATAACATATTTTACTCATCAAAATAGAAAGCATTTCATAAATTACATGCAGGTAAAAGATATGACATACCCCCAGTAAGGTTAAAAAATGTGGAAAAAGAGGTAACATTATCATCATCATACAAAGTTTTACTCAAAGACTCTTTTCTTTAGGATTGTTAACTTTTTACCACGAAATCCCTATACTTTTGACGACCCTGGAAAAGAAGCCTTTAGAAAACATTGCGGGAAAAGGAGAAAATGCTGGAAACCAGCATT
Organism: Tridacna crocea; assembly: GCA_943736015.1. Classification (NCBI taxonomy): domain Eukaryota; kingdom Metazoa; phylum Mollusca; class Bivalvia; order Cardiida; family Cardiidae; genus Tridacna; species Tridacna crocea. The sequence goes on along the minus strand of OX031072.1, from coordinate 36,338,026 downwards.
TTCTCCTTTTTCCCCCACAATGTTTTCTACGCTCTTCACAAAACAAATTTCAAATTTTCAGTAACTTTTATTTTGTGGTCTGCAAACACTGATTTCGACAGGCCTAAAATAATGTTGTTTGGTAATGAGTCAATGCACTGTATTTTCTTGTACAGTGTAACTAGGCCAAGGAAGTGCTGCTTTTGTGATAATATTACTTGAAAAAATATCAGACAGTGAAGAATTAAGATCAGGCAGTGTTTCATGTGGTCCTCATCAGACGGTGTAGATTGAACATCAGATCGCATTTTTATACGCCTGAAGGGTCACATTATGTCTTCCGTCCTTCTTCCGTCAGTCTGTCCGTCTGTTGGTTAGCAATTTCTTGTGTGGGCAACTCCTCCTACAGTTTCCATCAGAATTATTTGAAACTCGCCACAATGAATCTCCATGATGTCTAGTTGTGCACCGGACTCTTAGAATTTGGATCGCTGTTTGTAAAATTATCTGCCCTTGATTTCTGAAATAACCAACTTTTCAGTTTGAATTTTTGTTCAGGCCATAACTTCTATACTGAAAAAGATATCAATGTAAAACTACATACACTGATAGAACACATTTTGGAGAAGTGCAGGGCACATGAACCATAACTCTGCCACCTTTATTTTTTGAGTTACTGCCCTTTGTTAATTTTCAGTTTGAATTTTTGTCAAGGCCATAACTTCCAAACTATAAAAGCTATTAACTTGGAACTTAATACACTGATAGAACCCATTATTGAGAAGTGCAGACTGCTTATGAACCATAACTCTGCCACCTTTATTTTTTGAGTTATTGCCCTTTAACATTTTTCACATATCATGGAAAATAACTACTTTTCATTCATGGCCCATCCATTATTTCAACTCATTTCACTGATAAGCCCCTTTTGGCGTATATGCGCCGCTCTGTGAAGCTCTTGTTTGTACTGTGGCTCATTATGTCTCAATTCAGGCAGTAATTTTGTGTGTCTAAACTTTGTACCCTGCAGGAAGCATTCTGTTGATCATTATGCATATTTGTTCTTGGGAAATCAGTTTTGTTTTCTCTGTTCAAGTGCAGCTACCACAGGGATTGCTGGGTCAAAATCATGCATCCTGTCTCAGTGGGTTTAAGACCTGAAACTCAGCCTAGTTTGTGCAATAAAAGTGTCAATTATATGGGGCTGTGTGCGGGCAACCTAAAAATTGTCAATTATATTGTGCATCCAGGATTGCGCAATATATAATTTTATTTTTTGTCTGGCCAACCCTTTATCAAACAACAAAATTTTAGACTGGTCCAAATTGAAAGCATCTGCAGATGACAAAATAAACATAACTCAAGAAATTGAAATTTGTTTCCAGCAGGGTAGAAAACATTTTGGGAAAAGAAGAAAATGCTGGGCTGGTTACCAGCATTTTCTTCTTTTCCCACAATGTTTTCGAAATTCTTTTCCAGGAGCGTCAAAAGTCGGCATTGTGTTGTAAAGGGTTACGAGATCAGATGAAATGAATTTTCATAGTTAAACAGTAATTGCGTGCTTAGTAACTTTTGACTTCTGAGTCTTTCAGTGCATTGAAAATAAAAATGGTTATTTTTTTGGCATGAAAAAAAAAATCCATGAAAATGACACCTTAGCTGTATATAAGCTGCACTGAAAAGAATGCAGTGTTAGATTTAAAGGTGGCCCTTCAGAATTTGGACGAAAACTTTACAAAAATACAAAAATATCATCCTTATACTACCAAAGCCTTATGGTCGTCATTCATAAAACTCCAGTAGTCGAAAACCACCCGATAATACGAGAAATTAGAGATTTAATACGGCCAAGGTCGACATCGATGGGAATCACGTTTTATTTTTACATGAACAACTGGCTTATTTACATACTGGAAATACACAGACGAAGCTTCAAACATAGCGTCCGAAGAAAATATTATGAAAAATAATTACATGTTTGTTTTGTTATGAATTTAAACATCATTAGTCACGTGCCAGTCACTTAACATTCCCACAATGCATTTTTTTATCTTTGGCGTGAAATCTAAAAATAGCTTAAGAGGCTACGTAGCCTTTTAAGGGGATACCATAAAAAATTTTTTTTTTGTAATTTTATGATTCTTAATTATTGATGATTTGTATTGTTTTTTCATATATATTTCAGTGATATATATTTTTTTTGATTTGTTGTGATGTGAAATTTCTAAGTACCCACCTTTAAAATAAAACTGCTTATTTTATGTTTACTGGTAGGATATCGAGAAATAGCAGTGAAAATATTTTTCGATATTACACAGGTGCTACCAGTGAAAATTTTCATGTTTTTGTTGCCTTGGTAAATTGCGTGTGGCTCACAACCAGATGGAAATATGACGTCATTCCTTACATAATTTTCTTGCGCTTGACGTAATACTGTAATGTGTTGCCATGCGGGAGGGGTACGTAACGGGGAATAACGGAAAAAAACTGTACTGGATTTTGATAAAGCTCCTCCCAGAAAGGGATAAAAGCATGAAATAAATAGAATTTTTTTTTTTGGTGATTAGAGATCGAAATTTGTATCATTTCGTGAACACAATCGGTAATAATTTTACTCGTGGCTGCACCACTAGCGAAAATATTACCGATGGTGTTCACTCGATGAAATTAATTATAATTTTTCAACAAAAAAAAATAAATATCTTCTACATATAATCTGTGACCAGCCACTTTCTTAAAATTGAGGTTTTGGAAGCAAACCAACAATAACAATAACAATAAGTTGGGTATTAGCCCCTTTTTATCTGTAGGGCAGAATGAGGTTAAAAAAAAAAGAGGTGTGGTGGCCAACTTGTTGGGGCAGATATCTCCAAAACGCATTGATTTGTGAATGAACAAAAGAATAATCAGTTCTGTTTGAACAGATTGGATATACAGTAAGATTAATCAAATTTCATTTTCTTTGGGTGTGAGTTTTTTTACTTAGTAAATTGTAACCATATTTTACACCCCAATGGACTGCTATGTAACTCTTAGACAACTAATGAAGCCCGGTGACCTAAAGTTATTTTTCAAGATAGTGTAGATTTCAGATCAGACTGTATAGAATTTAAATAGATCTGTGCTGTCATGTTATAATTTCTAATAGAATCAACCTTAACTTGCAAAATAAGACTAGAATGAAACTTAACCCTTTACCCCATAAAGCATTTCTAATTGGTATCTCTAATTGACCCTTGATAACACCAAGGATGAAACCGTTTCTTATTTGTATATGAAACCTTTTGATAGCATAGAAAACATTGTGACTACAGGTGAAATTGCTCGTGACGAGGAATTTCACCTTTTGCCACAATGTTTTCTGAGGGCTCCTACAATCAATGCGTAGAAATGAGTATCTATGGATATCTAAAGGGTTAAGCCAATATAGAATTGCCAAATAAACTTTTCTCTGCAAATGCAAACCCTTAGGCTGCCAAGTGTGACTCACTGACCTTTGTGCACAGTATAGATCAAGATCAGATTGCACAGAATGTAGCCCGCCTGGGTGGCTCAGTGGTGAGCGTGTCGGACTCATGATCTGGTGGTTGTGAGTTCAATACCCGGTTGAGGCAAACTTTCTTTCCGGCGTATTTTCGCCTCTCACCTCTGCTTAAGCATGTGAGAAAAGTAGTCGGTGGCTTTGGAAAGAAAGTAGTGTAAGTACTGGTATGAGAAAGCCAGGAAACACATGAGCGTCACCGACCGCCATGATATGACCTTAGCTGTTAAAGTGGCCTTAAACCCCAATACAACCAATGCACAGAATGTGCAGTCCAAACTTGGAATTAAACTGTCGGATAAGGAGATAATTGTATCTCAAAAAAACAATTTTGAAATAGTATCAACTGGGCCTTTAATGTCAGCTTGAAAGCTTCATCCTATTTAACCCTTTACCCCATAAGGCATTTCTATGGTATCTCTGATTGACCCAAAATAACAGCAAGGCTGAAGCTGTTTCTTATGTGTATGATGACCTTTTGATAGTCACGAGCAATTTTACCTTTTGCCACAGTGTTTTCCAAAGGCTCCTACAAGCAGTGCGTAGAAATGAGTATCTATGGAGTAAAGGGTTAACCTTGTACCAAAGAATCCATGAGGTAGAAGTCTTTTGAAAACATATTGTGGGAAAAGGAGAAAATGCTAGTTACCAGCATTTTCTCCTTTTCCAACAATGTTTTCTACCCTGTTGGAAACAGATTTCAATTTTTGTAATGTTACACTTATTTTGTCGTCTGCAAGTGCTTTCAATTTTGGCAAGTCTGAAATTTAGTCGTTTGCCAAAGGATTAATCAGCAGCTGGCAGGACAGGGGTTAAGAAACTTGACGGCTTCATGCAGTAAAATGGCGCAAGCTTAGTGTTCATATAACAACAGGTTGATGGCTTTACTATCAGTAATTCTGTGCTGATATCAAATATGATGTCATTGAAATAACTTGAGCACGAATCCACTTATTTGCACCTCGTTATTAATCAGTGTGACATTCTGACAAGTTTTTGCAAAACAATCTGGAGTTTTGATGACACTGCGTACACTTTCAAACGAACTGAAAATCACTTGTTTTAGCATTAGTAGATGCAGGAAGATTTGATTGTGAAGAAATTGATACACTTGAATGATACAAACTGTTAGTGATTGCTTCTTTTCCAAAAAGTATTCACTCCTCATTTGCACTCATCTTCGCGAGCCAAAGTTACGATCACTACGTGGATCTTACCTTGACTGATTAAGCTCGATTTCGAGATTCCTGCGATGCGCTCTCTTTTGGATGCTGGTTATTACCCCCCCTTTACATCATATTTCTAAAAGCCAATGAAATATTGTTTTACAAACCACTTACGAATACACAGGAAGCAATAAGCAGACATCCATGTTGGTTTCCAAGTTTACCTTTTATTTGAAAGGTAGCGAACTTATTCTATTTCTATCAAAGATGAAATGCTATGACTGATTTCATTTGTTGCAGTTAGACCTGCAGGCTGCATCCAATGAAAAAGCGTATCAGGAGAATATAAAAATCAAGCTTGATCTGCCAAGGCCAGGGTAGCATACTGAATCGTCAGCCTTGGCTTTCGAAGAGGATTCGCACTAGGTTTCTATCATGTCTTCATTTAAGCAGGTACATGTTTGTGAGCTGTGATCTGAGATAAAGGGGCTTTATGCCTTTGCAAAAATATTGACCAGGCCAAAAGCTTTTGCTTATTGTCAATTTTCTGCTTGTCAAAGGACTGGTGTACCAGCTGATTCAATAAGTTGTTAGAGAAATTGGATTTTGTGGATCCATCATCATAGGATATCTTGCTTGGTATAAAGGATCCCCCCCCCCCCGAGGTGCATTAAGCTCCTTTTGCCAGAGCATGTTCACCTCTCACCTCTGCTGAAGCATGTGAGAAAAGTAGTCAGTGGCTTTGGAAAGAAAGTTGTGTTAGTACTGGTATGTCAGAAAGCCAGGAAACACATGTGTGTCACCGACTGCCATGATATGACCTTAGCTGTTAACCCTTTACTCCATAGATACTCATTTCTATGCATTGCTTGTAGGAGCCTTTGGAAAACATTGTGGCAAAAGGTGAAATTGTTCGTGATGAGCAATTTCAGCTTTTGCAACAATGCGTTTTCTATGCTATCAAAAGGTTTCAATTATACATATAAGAAACGGCCTCACCCTTGCTGTTGTTTAGGGTCAATTAGAGATACCATAGAAATGCCTGGTAAAGGGTTAAAAGGCATTAAACCCCAATACGACCAACCAAAGCCAGAGCAATTGGCTGAATTGTAAAAAGAGTATTTTTGGCAGGCATTGGGTTTTTCATTTTATGGGTCATTTGAAACAGAGATTAGTCAAATAGATATGATCTGATAAACTTAAAACTGAATATGATAAGCATATTATGGAGTACAATGGAAAAAGAATTATGGGTAATTCTAAAGGGTTGCCAATAAGCTTCAATGGCTAGCACTATTTGTACAGCACTTCAACATGTGACAGGTTTAATGTGCTAATGGAACTGTGAGGAGCCTGGATGGTAGGGTAAGTAGAAGATGGTGTTATTGATGGTAGAGATTTTTGTTTTTCACTTTGTTTCTTTTAACTCTTTACCTGCTAAGAGTGACTCAATTACCTTTTGCGGACAATGCAGATAAAGATCAGACAGCACAGAATGTGCAGTCCGATCTTAAAATAATCTACGCTGTCCATTAACCATTCCCAAACGATCAATTTTGGACTCTTCCAAACCGAAAGAGTTTACAGACGATTATTTTACATTTGGAGAAAATGGCAGAAAATTCTCAAAAAGGGAAGAAAACATTGTGGGAAAAGGAGAAATTGCTCGTTACGAGCAATTTCTCCTTTTCCCACAGTGTTTTCAAAAGACTTTTACTGCAGACACATAAAAACCAGGGCTTGTTTGGGAAAGGTTTAACTCTTTGCCATTAACCCTTTGCCTGTTAAGTGCAACTCAATTACCTATTGCGGACAATGTAGATCAAGATCAGACTGCATGGAACATGCAGTCTGATCTTTAATTCATTACCACACAACAAAATTTTAGATTGGTTTAAATTGAAAGCATTTGCAGACGACAAAATTAAAGTGACTGAAAATTTGAAATTTGTTCTGGGAAGGATAGAAAACACTGTGGGAAAAGGAGAAATTGCTGGTTAGCAGCATTTTCTCCTTTTCCTACAGTGTTTTCAAAAGGCTTCTTTCTCAGGGGGCGTCAAAAGTAGGGATTGTGTGGTAATGGGTTAATATACGCTGTCCGTTATGTAGTCATTTTTCCTCCCAGTAATACCTTTTGAGGGAGAAAAATTGGGTTTTTATTATTTGATATTGGCATACAAGTTTCATTTCGCATTTTTTAGCAGGATAAGGGTTAACTGATAAAACTTTTGTCTTGAATGAAATTGAAAGCATTCTGGAGATGACAAGTAAATGCCGTGCACATGGTGATTTCTGTCTACCAGGTAGATCTAGTAAGAAAAACATTTTTGGAAAAGGAGTTACCAGCATTTTCTCCTTTTCCGAAAATGTTTTCAAAAGGCTTCTTATAGAGAGGTGTTAAATGTCGTGATTTTGTGGTAGAGTCACATGAATTGATTTGATTTATCTTTGAAAAGGGTCAGAAAATATTGTAGGGGGGAAAAGGAGAAATGCCGCGGAAACCAGCAATTTCTCCATTTTCCCTCAACGATGATGGCAAGCAAAGTGCAGACTATGCTTTGCAGACAATAATTCCAAATGAGGGTAAGGTCATTCACGCATTAGCATATTACCCAACATTCCTGGAATTCTTGGAACCCACTGGCTTTACAACAGTATAATACCAGTTATGTAAACGCAACACCACTAATAATTTGTAGACATCACAGGTAATTTCAGAAGTCATAACTTAACTATCTTGTTTTTAATTGTCTGGTAATGTTTCATGCTAACAGGCATGTTTTGTAGCTAGTTTCTTTCGATTCTTAGTTTTACACATCTCTCTGTACCTTAAAACTCACAACACCAGAAGCTTTTGTGGACAGTGTAGATCAAGATCAGACTGCACATTCTGTGCAGTCTGATCTCTCATCTACACTGCCAGCTGCTACATTCTAGATTATGACAGAAATGTCTTTTGATTTTGCATAGGAAACATATTTATTCATTCTTTGCGGGAATGCTACTTATTCATTTATTCAGTCGTAGAAGAGTTAATGCCCAAAAGAAGCCAAATATTAATAATGAGAATTTTAAAATGCAATTGAATTTAAATCATACTGCTTAAAAGTATGGAAATTAATGTGAAAATAATAGTTTGTTATCGTCCAGTTAATCCAACTATTAGTCGCTAACATTATAAATAATTGTAAGACTATGTTAAAAGTTGCCAGGTCAGTCTGTCTTTTCTTTACTTCGCCTGGTTTCCATGTTGTTTTTTTTTTCTGCCAGCAACTAATAGATTATCCTTTCACAATAATGTCCATACTTTTAGATGGTATGATTTAAATCTAGATGCATTGTAACACCTCTTTTGTGTACTTTTGGCCACTACTATGACTTTCGTAACTCTAAGAATTGGGAATATTAGACTATCAGGTTCCCAAGGTACACTTCCCAGGGTTTAAATAGCTTAGAATCAGGAAGCCAATGATGTGCAATAAGCCACTTATTCCCAGTTTTTAAGATCAGTAAAAAGAAGATTTTTGAAAACATTTTGGAAAAGGAGAAAATGCTGGTTTGTTCCAAAAGCAGTTTGCCCCATTATTGCACCCAACTCAATTTGATTGTGCAAAAATATTTTTAGATCAAAATAATTGATTGTAATTTTGGGAATTAGATCTTGGCACCAGTGATATCTCAAAATCATGGTATTCAGGTATTTATTACATAATTTTATTTGATATATACACAGGGTTTCTTGTTCAGCCCATCATGTATCCCACTGTCAAGGGACATTACTCCTTGCTCCTGTGAATGGTCAAGGGGAGACCAGCAATTCACAAATAATCCAAACTTTTGCATCAGTACTCTGGCTTTAACAAAAAAAACAGGTATTAATTTCCTCATTAGTTAGACTTTAAAGTTAATATTTGAATAATATTTCTTTTCTTTTTCTTTCAAATTATTAATTCCACACAATTGCTTTCTTGACCATTGCCGCACCAGTGTTTTCACCACTTTGATTTTTTCAGTGCAGTGGTGTAACTGGCACATTTAAATTAAGTATACACAAGGATAACACCAAAGGTATGATGCCAAGCAAAAGGTTTGGCGAGGCGAAAAGGAAATTTCCCAGCAGGGGTCTTTGATACCCTCTCCCAGAAAGTTTTTGAATTGTAGAAGCTGTTTGACGGTCTGGTTGCCTCTGGGGATATTTTTTAGGCAAATGTATGCAACTCCATTTTCAAGTACAGGCAGCTGCATCCCTTTAGCGTCTAAGAGTATAAAAGTAAAATGAATTTTTCAAAGACTTGTTCATGAGGTAAATGTAGAAACAACAGAAACATTCATTATCTTACTGATAAAACAAGTATTAAGACTGACATTTTGACCTTGCATCTATATCAAGGAATTTGCTGAGTATGTATATATAGAACATGGCAGCAAATTCAGGTTGCCATCACAACACTAGAAAAGTTTGTAAGTAATAATGTTAAATGGCATGAGCTATTGATGATACTGCAAAGGGAAACTTTTGGTGATTTTCCTGACAGATAAAATGAATTTAACCCTTTTACCCCACTAGGCATTTCTAATTGACCCTAAATAACAGCAAGGATGAAGCAGTTTCTTATGTGTATACGACACCTTTTGATAGCATAGAAAACATTGTGACAAAAGGTGAAATTGCTCGTGACGAGCAATTTCACCTTTTGCCACAATGTTTTCCAAAGGCTTCTAGAAGCAGTGGTTAGAAATGAGTATCTATGGAGTAAAGGGTTAAACCTCAGCCTGTTAAATAAGTCATATGAAACTTTCAGGACAAAAGTTAATTATACTAAATAGACTAATATTGCTATTCTGAAGTTTTCCTGGATGGGGGGGGGGGGGGGGGGGGTATTTCCATTTTGGACAGTGTGGATCCAAGATCAGACTGCACATTCTGTGGAGTCTGATCTTGATCTACTAAGGTGCTCAAGTCTGACTTGGCATCTTAAGGATTAACCCTTTACCAGATGACAAAATTTTAGCCCTGTCCAAAGTATTTGCAGAGGACAATTTCAATGTGGCTCAAATGGTGCAATTGTTTATTGATAGGGTAGAAAACATTGTGGGAAAAGGAGAAAACGCTGGTTACCAGCATTTTCTCCTATTATCACAATGTTTCCAAAAGGCTTCTTTCCAACTGGGTCGTCAAAAATCGTCATTGTATGGGAAAGGGTTAAAAGCTGTACTTTGTGGCGCATCGGGTCAGAGTTTGTCTATTCATGACGGTAGGTAACCGGCAAGAACTGCACTGGATTTTGGTTAAGTTCCACAAAGAAAAGGTTAAAAGCATGATATAAATAGAATTGTTGTTGTTTTTTCAGCGAAAAATACCAAAATTTATTTCTTCTTGTGATCCGATAATTGGTAATTTTTTCACTTGTTGCATTCTATAGATGTATTCCTTTGTGATCATCATCGGTTATATTTTCACCAATGATGTTCACGTGATGAAATAAATTTTGATCTTTCATCATTAAAAAAACAAATACCTTCTGTGTATTTTCCCCGAATAAGCAGCAGTGGCCAGCTTAAACATCCCTCTTTTCTGCTCTTGTCTTATTCCAATTGATCAGTATGTCTCTTGAATAACATAGTAGTTGGGGAATCACCTGATCAATTATCAGAAAGGATTGGAAGGAAAATAAATCTGACAAAAATTTGGGTTAATTGGATGCCAAGAAGAGATGAACATCCTCTTATCTGTTGTCCAAATAGGTGAGGCATGAGTCTAGTTATATAACTATCTGTTCACCATGAAAGCTACAAGATCATGTTCCAGATAAATTTCTCAAAGGATTGTTTTGACCCCTATCTGGATTGGCTAGTTGTGCACATAATTATCATTTATTCTGCAAATTTCACATGAGAAATACATTGAAATGCTGGGAAAAAGATGCACTAATTAGGATCGAAAATTAATGTATGGAATGAGCATTGATAATTGAGCATTAATGAATTATTGATTGCTACAAGCAGTTACAGCTCTCAAAACTCCCTTAAAATTTTCAAAGCTGTTACTGCGTTTCACTTAAAAACTGATACAGTGAAAAAAGGTCCAAGTTTTGCCTTTTACTGAACTTTGCACAGCTTAAAGTTGGAACACAAATTTTTGTTTAACTTTACAGGAAAAAATGTAGGTTTTCATTAACTCTTTACCAATTGACAAAATTTTGGACCAGTCCAAATTCAATGCACTCTCAGACGACAAAATAGATCATAATCAAAAATTGAGATTTGATTTGGGAAGGGTAGAAAACATTTTGGGAAAAGGAGAAAATGCTGGTACCAGTATTTTCTCCTTTTCCCATAATGTTCTCAAAGGCTTTGTTTCTCAGGGTCGTTAAAATGCAGGATTGTGTGGTAAAGAGTTAAGCTAGTATCCTGAAATCTGGGGATAAATTTTGTATTGCTTTTTATTTCATGCTTTCCAGTAGGATATCGAGAAATAGCAGTGAAAATATTTTTCGATCTTACACTGGTACCACCAGTGAAAATACCGATTTTCACATTCTTGTTGCCTAGGTAAATTGCGCATGCCTAACAACCAGATGGGAAATATGATGTCATATACCTTACATTTCTCGCGCTTGACGTAACGTTGCTATGCGGGAGGGGTACCCCACGGGGAACAAGGGAAAAGAACTGTACTGAATTTTGATAAAGCTCCTCCCAGAAAGGGTAAAAAGCATGAAATAAATAGAATATTTGTTTTTTTCGGTGAAAGATCAAAATTTATTTCATCTCATGAACACCATCGGTAATATTTTCACGAGTGGCTGCGCCACTCATGAAAATATTACCGATGGTGTCCACTCGATGAAATAAATTTCGATCTTTCACCGAAAAAAACAAATATCCTCTAGATCATTGAGGAAAATTTGAGAAAAATGGTAATATTAATCCTCACAGGTATCTGGAGTACCGTGATTTGCGTATATTTTGGGACACCCAAAGAATTGGGACACCATCAAAAATCACGAAAATAATTATTTTTCATGACCCAAAGATTTGGGACATACTAAAAATTGCAAAGCAAGATCGGTAATTTTTTTGTTCCAAAGAATTGGGACAGTGAATATCTTATTTAATTTTCTTTTTTCAATCCGTTGATAGGCCTACCCTTTGCAAATATTTATTTCTCGTAGTTTTATTTTTACGCTCGTAACGTCGTAAGCATACTTCCCAACTCTCCCGATTTCAATGGGAATTACCCGATCCAAGACGAAACACCCGATCACCTGATTGTCTAATGTAAATCCCAATTCGAAAAGAAATCCGATGTAAGCGTAAAAAGGGTGTGATAAACTTCTATCAAAGATCCGTAACATGTATAACGTGTGTGTACATCAGAAGTTAACAGAGTTGACACGCTTGTATTTTACGGTCAATCGAGTTGTTGTTTATAAATAGAAATCAAGGTACACAGTTTTACCCAAGGTTTATCGATCGAAGATCGACGAACCAATCAAATTTGAGAACGGACCGAGCAGACCTACTTGTCAAGAGTGCAGTTAACTCGTTCACCTCACGTACATGTAAGCAGGTAAAATATGTTGTGAATTTTTTTACAAACGCAAAATAACATCTGTATTGATATCCCAAGATGCAAACAAAAATGAGTGAAAAGTAAATAATCAAGGAAAATCACGAGCTCTTAGCGTTCAAACTGATCGGTGGAATTCCAATCAGTCTAAAAATAGACCAACCTGCAAACCTGACATCAATCACGTTGCAATATTTCAACGTCGGTAATATTTGACGTGTTAGCGGCGAGTGACTTTCACTGTGACAGACTGTCTTGTTTGACCATAAGTTTTGGGACAGCTGACAGAATAATTATTTTTTGCAGACCAAAGTATTGGGACACGAAAAAAATTAATTATTTTTTGCTGTCCCAAAATATAAGCAAATTACGGTAATCATAAATTATTTCATGTTATGACCATTTTTTTTCCTCACATGTACAGTATCCATATTTGATGGGGAAGTTGCTGATATATAAGATGATGTAAAGCTGGAGAGATGTAGGGAAAATACCTAAATTACATCATATTTGGAACCTCTGGCTCTGTTTCTGGCATGGTCTGTGTACCTGTGTACCTAGGTAACAATGTGTGGAAACTACTGTTTATGCCTTCATATTAAGAGTTATGGAAATATTTAGTTTGTAAATTCAAATGGGTAAGAAAGTTGAGGGAAATTTATTTATTAATTCCTTAAATCTGAATTTAGGTATAAAATTTTTACACAAAAAAACTCACTAACTGTTAGTAAAATAGTACTTGCGAGCATAGATAGCATAATTATTATTTGTTCAGTGGTGAAATTAAAGCATGTACAGCTTTTAAAAAGTAGTGAGTCTAAGCACTTCTGATGAATGCCAGTCAGATTTCGCTTATTATATAATCAGGTTTTAAGTCTAACAACTAGAATGTCAATCAAAGTGTTAAAAATGCTGGTGTGGATTTTTTTTCAAGAGAACCATTGTTTGGAATTATACTTTGAAAAAAAAGAGAAACATTTGAAATGTTACCTACAAATGCGATCTACTAAGCAGATAAATACCGCCTTTTAGTTAATGAAAGAGTGCTGGTGCCAAAGTTGGATTATTGGTGGTCTCCAATTGATCATTCACATGAAGAGTCCGGAGTATTGTTCCTTGCCGGTAGGATGCATGATTGGTTGAGAGGGAGAAACCATGTACACATATCAAATAAAATTAAGCTTATACCTGAAAACTGTGATTTTGAGATATCTGGCCGTCGAGACCTAATTCCCCATATTACAATCAACTATTTCAATCTGTAAAATGTCATGCACAATCAAATGGGGTAGCATGCAATCATGGGAGGAACAAGCACATGGATGAACTGGTTTTTGGAACAAACAAGCCTGGAAACAAAGCTCAACAAAACTATTTAACCTCAGTTGATATACCTATATATAGCAGAATTCTGTCAACACTGACATGCTCATCCAAACTGCAATTGTAAAAGGAGGTAATAATGTTTGCCCAATGCAAAGTTTGCTATTGATGTTGACTTTATTATTACTGCTTGAAATAAGTTTGAAGCTGATCACTTGGTCATAAAATTTGTACCAAGGAGGAATTGACTTCTTGACAATATTTTCAAATATTTTCTGCTGCCAGGAGAATTCATGCGCAGATGGTTATGCTTTATTAGTGATTTATGATATTTACTTAGTGCAGGAGTTGCATTTGAAGTGCACTTATTTCCATTGGCACTGTGCTACAAAAACAAATAAGTCCATATGATACATTCCAGACCTGTTGCAGCTAGAAGTCATCAGATAATCCTTTGCAACACATTCTGGACTTTAAGTCTTTACCAAACGACAAAATTTTGGACATGTTTAAACTGAGAGCATTTGCAGATGACAAAATAAGTGTGGTTGTAATGATAGATCTTATGTCAGAAAGGGTAGTATTTGTCCGTAAATATGAAGTAAATATAGTGGAAAAGGAGAAAATGCTGGTTACCAGCATTTTCTCCTTTTACCACAATGTTTTCAAAAGGCCTTCTCCACAGGGTCATGAAAACCTGAGAGATTGTTTAGAGTTGGTTTAAGTGACCTTGTGAAAGGAGCCTTATTAAACAGAAGAAACCAGCATTTTCTCCTTTTTCTACGATGTCTTTGATCCTTTCAAAGACAAGTTTGCAAATTGATGCAACATTTAGATTGTCATCTGCAAATGTTTTGATATTCAACGTTTTAAAGAGTAGCAAGTAACAAAGTATTAGATCAGGCTAAATAATGAAAGCTGCTTTCTGGAGAACAAAATAAATTATGGCTCATTGATAAAACTGTGTTTTAAAGGGTAAAAAACATATTGGGAAAAGCTGAAAATGGTGGTTACTAGCATTTTCTTTTTAATTCCCACCAAAGATGTTTTCAAAAACCTTATCCTACAGGGTCGTTGAAATGGATCATTGAAATGTTAATTGACAAAGGGTAACTTGTCCATTATATAATTTAAGTGTTTGCAAAGGACAGAATCATGATTAAAGACTTATATGTGAAATAAAAAACATTGTGGGAAAATACAAAAATGCTGAATATGCATTTCATTAGTTAAGCCTAAAAAAGGATAATATTTTGTTGTTTGTATTATGATAAACACTTTACCAAACAACAACTTTGTAGGCTTGTCCAATTGAAAGCAGTTGCAGATGACAAAATAAGTGTGGCGCAAAAATTAATGTTGTTGGAAGGGTAAAAAATATTGGGTTACCAGCATTTTCTCCGTTTCCCATTAATGTTTTTAGAAGGCTTCTTTTTAGGGTCGTTAAAGTCGGGATTGTGTGGTAAAGAGTTCAAGCTGTTTTCATCATTTAACCCTTTCCCAAACGACAAATTTTGGACTCTTCCAAACCAAAAGAGTTTACACATGACAATTTTAGATTTGGAAAAAATGCCATAAAATTCTCAAAAAGGGTAAAAAACACTGTCGGAAAAGGAGAAATTGCTTGTTAGGAGCAATTTCTCCTTTGCCCACAGTGTTTTCAAAAGACTTTTACTGCAGACACGTAAAAACCAGGGCTTGTTTGGGAAAGGGTTAAACTCGTTGAAGTTTTGATGGCAATTTGACCAATCCATGATTCGTTGTCTTGCTTGCACCAGTACTTCGTAATATATTCTCAGTACTAGGCTAGTATTCACCAACATTCAGAACATTCTTTGTCTAATTCTGAAGAATTTTCTAAATGTGAAAGTAATACAACTTCTGAATGCAGGTTGTCTTACTTTCTAAATCTATAAATAGAGCAAGAATATGTTCTAAATGCTGAATGGTGAATAGGGATGAAGGGTGTATCAAGTGCATTATAATGCAGAACAGGTGATATAGGTAGAAAAAATATGCTGTTTTGTTGCATTCCAGTTCCTTTATTCCTGTAGCATACAATTTCCTTTCCTTTGATGAAGGGTAAACCCCTTTACCAGCAACTCTGTACCGCCAGCAGCAAGCAGCAAAATTTTAGGCAGGTCCAAATTGAAAGTATTTTTAGTAGCAGACAACAAAATAATTGTGGCTCAAAAAAATAATTTGATTTTTTTAGGAAGGCTAGAAAATATTTTGGGAAAACATATTAGACAAGTCCAAACTGAAAGCATATAAAATTTTAGCAGCCGACTACAAAAAAAGATGTGACTCAAAAATGGAATTTCTTTTAGCATTAGGGTAGAAAATTATTTTGGTATTAAAGAAGAAAATGCTGGTAACCCAGCATTCGTGCCTTCTCTTCAGAGTCGTTTGCTCATAGGGATGAATGATAAAGGTTTAACCCATTACCACACAATCCCTACTTTTAACGCCCCTGAGAAAGAAGCCTTTTGAAAACACTGTGGGAAAAGGAGAAAATGCTGGTAACCAGCATTTTATCCTTTTCCCACAGTATTTTCTACCCTTACCAGAACAAATTTCTATTTTTGAGTCACCTTAATTTTGTCGTCTGCAAATGCTTTCAATTTGGACCAGTCTAAAATTCTCTCGTGTGGTAAAGAGTTAACCCTTTGCCACAAAATCCCGACTTTTAACACCCTTGTGAAAGAAGCCTTTTGAAAACATTGTGGGAAAAGGAGAAAATGTTGGTTACTAGCATTTTCTCCTTTTCCCAAAATGTTTTCTTCCCGTCCTAAAACAAATTTCAATTCCTTAGTCACCTTTATTTTGTCGTCTGCAAATGCTTTCAATTTTGACTCGTCTAAAATTTTGTAGTTTGGTAAAGAGTTAACCATTTCCCATACAATAACAACTTTTGACGACCCTTGGAAAGAAGCCTTTTGAAAACATTGTGGCAAAAGGAGAAAATGCTGGTAACCAGCATTATCTCCTTTTCCCACAAGGTTTTCTACCCCATCATTAAACAGTTGCACCATTGGAACCACATTGAAATTGTCGTCTGCAAATACTTTCAATTTGGAAAAGGCTTTGACAAAGAAGCCTTTTGAAAACATTGTGGGAAAGGGAGAAAATGCTGGTAACCAGAATTATCTCCTTTTCCCACCATGTTTTCTACCCCATCATTAAACAGTTGCACCATTGGAACCACATTGAAATTGTCGTCTGCAAATACTTTCAATTTGGAAAAGGCTTTGAGAAAGAAGCCTTTTGAAAACATTGTGGGAAAGGGAGAAAATGCTGGTAACCAGTATTATCTCCTTTTCCCACCATGTTTTCTACCCCATCATTAAACAGTTGCACCATTGGAACCACATTGAAATTGTCGTCTGCAAATACTTTCAATTTGGAAAAGGCTTTGAGAAAGAAGCCTTTTGAAAACATTGTGGGAAAGGGAGAAAATGCTGGTAACCAGAATTATCTCCTTTTCCCACCATGTTTTCTACCCCATCATTAAACAGTTGCACCATTGGAACCTCATTGAAATTGTCGTCTGCAAATACTTTCAATTTGGAAAGGGCTTTGAGAAAGAAGCCTTTTGAAAACATTGTGGGAAAGGGAGAAAATGCTGGTAACCTGCATTTTCTCCTTTTCCCACAATGTTTTCTTTCCTTCTAAAACAAATTTCAATTCTATAGTCGGTATCATTTTGTCGTCTGCAAATGCTTTCAATTTTGAAAGGGCTAAAATTTTATTGTTTGATAAAGGGTTGAAGGATGTAAAACTTTCCTAAGTAGTGGTTATTTCAGCTGATTATAGGGCCCAAATACAACAGGACCTCATAAATAGTGCATAAACATTACAACACTGAATAATAGAATGTGTGCACCTTCCCTTGTCCCATTTCCTCACCAGCTATTTATAGATCTAACTAAAAACTAGGACAAAATTTTGACAGAAAAAACTTATCGACATATGATGCGACGTTTTTATGATCTGGAGGAAGAAAAGCAATCAAAAACACTGTTAGAAAAGGAGAAAATGCCGGTAACCTACCAGCAGCATTTTCTCTTTTTCCCACAATGTTTTCAAATTTCTTACAAATATAGTTCTCGTTTCATTAACTACCGGTATATTGGTTTTGGTATTTGAAAGTAGTCGTTGAACTCACGAAATGTACACTCTTGTGGTTTTGTGAAGAGTTGTCCCTTTACCAAACAATACCGTGTTTTATAGTCACTAAAGGAAAGTTTAGAGGCTTTTAAAGAAATAGGGGAAAAAAGAGACAATGCTTGTACATGTATCATTCAACTCTTACCATGACAAATGACTTTACGTGAACCACACTTTATTAACTCATTACCACACGAGACAATTCTGGACTGGTCCAAATTGAAAGCATTTGCAGACGACAAAATAAAGGTGACTGAAAAATAGAAATTTGTTCTGGAAAGGGTAGAAAACAACGTGGGAAAAGGAGAAAATGCTGGTTACCAGCATTTTCTCCTTTCCCACAGTGTTTTCAAAAGGCTTCTTTCTCAGGGGCGTCAAAAGTAGGGGTTGAGTGGTAATGGGTTAAGTCTTTACCACACAATGCTGACTTTTGGCGCTCCTGGAAAAGAAGCCTTCTGAAAACGTGCGAAAAGACGAAAATGCTGGTAACCAGCATTTTCTCCTTTTCCCACAATGTTTTCCACCCTATCCAAGGAAAAATGCACCATTTAAGCACCAATGAAATTGTCGTCTGCGAATGCTTTCAGTTTGGGCAAGGCTAAAACTTTGTCGTCTGGTAAAGGGTTAATTTTTTTTATTCAATTTTAACCCATTACCACTCAATTCCTTCTTTTTGACAACCCTGAGAAAGAAGCCTTACGAAAACATTTCGGAAAAAGGAGAAAATGCTGGTTAACCAGCATTATCTCCTTTTCCCCACTATTTTTCTTAACTCTTAATTCACAAAACAAATTTTTTTATTTTAAGTCTTTATTATTTTGTCTTCCCTGCAAATTTAACCCATTATCACACAATGCCTACTTTTGACGACCCTGAGAAAGAAGCCTTTTGAAAACATTGATGGAAAGGAGAAAATGCTGGTTACCAGCATTTTCTCCTTTTCCCACAATGTTTCTACCCTTCACAAACCAAATTTCAAATTTTCAGTCTCTTTTATTTTGTTGTCTGCAACTGCTTTCAGTTTCGACAAGCCAGAGATTTTGTCGTTTGGTTACGAGTTAATGCTTTCAATTTGGAAAAGCCTAAAATATTGTCGTTTGGTAATGAGTTAAATACTTTCAGTTATACGAAGTGAAGTCAGTCTGTTCGGTTAAAAGTAAATCTATATGTAGCTTAAATTTGCTTTTTGTACCTAAATATCAAATTACTTATTAGATCTATACATGTGCAGTTTAATCTGAGAGATCACAGTGACTGATCTGAATTGTAGCCGGTTAAGACAAAATTACAGGAAGTTTATTACTCATGGCTAAAAATGTAAAGGGTAATTCCAAAGATCAGTAGTGTAAAATTGTATATTGAGGTTACTATTATGAATGAAATTAGTCATTTTAGATCATGTTTAGTTTTAAATCAGTTCAAACAGATTATTTAGTGAAGTCAGAAAGGAATTAACAAGATTATAAGGTAATTCTTTAATTTTACCCCACCTTATTTGGTCTCGCATTTACGGCGGACACTTACAAACACAGATACATAATTTCTAATACATGTTCTTTACTCTTTACCGAATAAGTGACCCTGAGATAGAAATGTTTTTGAAATATGTGGGAAAAAGAAAAAATGCTGGTAACCAGTTCTGACTAGTCCACAATTTTGTCCTTTGGTATTAACCCATTACCAAACGACAATATTTTAGACTGGTCTGAATTGAAAGCATTTGCAGACATCAAAAGTGACTGAAAATTTGAAATTTGATTTGTGAAGGGTAGAAAACATCGTGGGAAAAGGAGAAAATGCTGGCTACCAGCATTT
This sequence comes from Tridacna crocea, assembly GCA_943736015.1. Classification (NCBI taxonomy): domain Eukaryota; kingdom Metazoa; phylum Mollusca; class Bivalvia; order Cardiida; family Cardiidae; genus Tridacna; species Tridacna crocea. The sequence goes on along the minus strand of OX031072.1, from coordinate 36,318,459 downwards.
TCTCCTTTTCCCACAATGTTTTCTATAGGCTTATTCTTTCTTAGGGTCGTCAAAAGTAGGGACTGTATAGTAATGGGTTAAGCCTGTAATTCCGACAGTAGAATTGTGGTTCTCTGACAGGATAGAAATTATAGTGAAAAAAAGGAAAAAACACCTCAGAGCATTTTCTCCTTTTCTCACACTGTTTTCATGAGATCCTTCTTCAAGGTCCTATGAGTCAGTGTTGTATGGTAAAAGTTCAGTGGAGCTCATTAAATATTTAATACAGGTCTTAAATTAGTGACTTATCTAGGTCATTTTACTGATGTATATATGTCAGTATAAATTAATTAGTGGTCAGTTGGTCGTCAAAGTATACCAATTAACCCATTACCACACAATCCCTACTAATTTGACGCTCCTAAATATTAAGAAGCCTTTTGAAAACATTGTGGGAAAAGGAGAAAATGCTAGTAACCAGCATTTTCTCCTTTTTCCACAATGTTTTCTACCTTTCACAAAACAAATTTTGAAATTTCAGTCACTTTTATTTTGTCGTCTGCAAATGCTTTTGATTTGGGCATGTCTAAAATAATGTCTTCTAGTAATGAGTTAAATAGTAGTACATGTAAATAAACCTGACATTTCATGCCCTCATAAAAACTACAACAAGGTTGACATGTTCTCCAAGCATTCTTAATTTCATTTAAAAAGTCTCAATTATCAATTATATATTTAGACAGTAACACAATTTCTGACTCAATTATATATTTAGAAAGTAACACAATTTCTGATTGGCTTTACCATTAAATTTTGATATAGCCAATCAGAAGTAGTTTGACGATTCTTAAAAATATGGAAAACTGTTGATATTTTAGACCAAGTCAATATTCACTTTTTACAGTACAGCAAAATTTTACACTAGTTCAAATTGACAGCATGTGCTGTGAAAAATTTAAAGGTTTGCAAGATAAAATCATCTTTCCAATCCAAGGCTGACGAGTCACTATGATACTCTAGCTACCCTTGGCGGATCCAGCTTGATTTTTACATTCCCCTGACACGCTTTTTCATTCAATGCAGCCAGCTCTAACTGCAACGAATGAAATCGCTCGTAGCATTTCATCTTTGATAAAAATAGGACAAGGTTGCTACCTTTCAAATATAAGGTAAACATAGAAACCCACGTGGATGTCTGCTTATCACTTCATGTGTAGTCGTAAGAGGTTTGTAAAACGATATTTCATTGGCTTTTAGAAATATGATGATGTAAAGGGGGAAAATAACCAGCATCCAATAGAGGGCACATCGAAGGAATTTCGAAATCGGGCTCAATCAGCCAAGGTAAGATTCGTAGTGATCGTAACCTTGGCTCGCAAAGATGAGATGAAATTAGTCCTTGATGGAGCAGAAAACATTGTGGCAAAAGAAGAAAATGCTGGTTACCAGCATTTTCTCTTTTTCTCACTATGTTTTCAAAAGCTTTAATTTTGTTTAATAGCCTGGCCAATCAATCCCAACACAATAAACAACCTAAGAAGAAGATCTGTTGGTCAAGTTGGACCATTCTACCGTTTTGTCATCTGGTAAGCAGTTGCATGAACCATGAAAAGATAGCAGTTAAAAATGTCTGTGGGGGAAAGAGAGAAAATTCCAACATTTTCTTCTTTTCCCACAATGTTTTTCAAAAAGCTTTTTAAGGCCAATTCCTTCATTTGAATCATTTTTAGTTTATTGTCAATGAAATATTTCAGCATTATCCCTTTACCACACAGTAATGACTCAACGACCTGTGGAAAGAAGCCTTTTGAAAACATTGTGGGAAAAGGAGAAAATGCTGGTGACCAGCATTTTCTCCTTTTCCCACAATGTTTTCTACCATATCAAAGAAAACTTGCACCATTTCAGCCACACTGGAATCGTCATCTCTTTGAATTTGGACCAGGCTAAAATTTTGAGATAAGACTCATATTGATTATGCCTTGAAAACATATTTGCCTTCAATTTCAAGAATAGAAGAATGGCTGGAGTTGCTTCATGTTATCAAATGTTATTTCTGATAAGAATGGAAGAAAGTTCCTTTAAGTCTGACAGCTGTTGTAGTTTCCATCATTGATTTTGTGTCACTCCAGGACTAGTACCATGATTATGTCTGCAAAGTGCTTAGATAAATCAGAAATACATGGTAACTATAACCCTTCAAAGAACCAAACAAGTATTGTTTAGACTGTATTAAGTCATTACCAAACAACAAAATTTTACACTCATCCAAATTAAAAACATTTGCAGACGACAACTTAAAAGTGAATGAAAATTTGAAATTTGTTTTGTGAAGGATGGAAAATATTGTGGGAAAAGGAGAAAATGCTAGTTACCAGCATTTTCTCCTTTTCCCACAATGTTTTCAAACGGCTCCTTTCTCAGGTTCGTTGAAAGGCGGGATTGTGTGCTAATGAGTCAAATTCAATTTTGCAGACAGCAATTTAATGTTGTGTACCTCAAAAGTTTGAATTCTTTTTTTCTTTTGAAGATCTGTGAGAAAACATTGTTATAACACAATTTTGTAATTGTGTTTTCTGCTTTTTCAAAGTTTTCCAACAAATTATTACCAGCATTTTCACCTTTTCGGTGTTGTCAATTATGCGTTCTTCTTTAGGGTCGGGATTAAGTAGCAAATTTTCGTATTACCAATCAACATGTTTTTAGCTTTTTTCAATACTGTACTATTTTCCTGAGTATTTAATTTGGGGTCACAGGAGGACCCGTGATTTTTATCTGTGAAGTATTTGGCCATATCAAACCTTGAAATTATCAATCGATTTTAGACTCGGCAGCCATTGATTTTGTGTCAATGCAGGAACCACGATTATGTCTGCAAAGTGTTGGGTTATATCAAAAATATTTCTAAACACCTCAAATTTACCACTGGTCAAAATTTCAGCCTGTCCACAGCTAAACAACGGAACTGTTGTACTGTATTTTTCGTCAATGATTCGGTATTACTGCAAGTACAATGATTCTGTTTGTCAAAGTGTTATTTGGTGACATTAAGAGTATGTTTATAAGCCCTGACCATGCAATCCCTACTTTTAATGACTGTAGGAATAAAGCCTACTGAAAGCATTGTGGGAAAAGGAGAAAATGCTGGTAACCAGCATTTTCTCCTCTTCTCACCGTGCTTTCGACCCATCCCAAAACAAATTTTAAGTTTTCTCTCACATTTATATCTAATTGTCTGCAGATGCTTTCACTTATTTGGACAAGTCTAAAATTTTGTTGTTTGGCGAATTGAGTTTAACTGTTATCCTTTAAAATACAAATTAATGACGAAATGTTAGCCCCATCCAAATACGCATACTCATCCAAAAATCTTCTCCTCTGAAACCACAAGGTCCAGGCTACCGAATTTTGCATGTAGCTTTGGCTAACGGACCTTTATCAGGCCAGAGGTTAAAATTGGCTCCATTCCAGGGATCTCAAGTTTTACATGGGCTTCCATATATAGTCACGTCAATTTCAATAGTAACCTGGGAATTTACTCTGTTTTAATGGATAAAGTTTCTTTCTATTTACTAACCTTGATAATCATGCTGCAGTGATACATGATTGGTGCTAGATATTTAACCCTTTCCCAAACGCCAAACTTTTGGACTAGACCAAATTGAAGGCATTTGCAGACGACAATTCAACTCTTACTGAAAAGATGAATATCTGTCTATGATAGGGTAGAAAACATTATGGGAAAAGGAGAAAATGCTGGTTACCAGCATTTTCTCCTTTTCCCATGATGTTTTCAAAAGGCTACTATTCCAGACCTGTAAAAACCAGGGATTGTTTGGGAAAGGGTTAAGCCTTTTGATAGAAAATAACCTGTTTTCAAGGAGATCTCAAGTGACCCATTTTGATGCTAATACATGTAGTTATACTCACATGAGTGGAATATTAAATTCAAAGTAAGGTTTCTAACATTCTGGATTTTTTTCCAGGAACTTTACCTTTCATGCCACAGCACATGTTTATTGTTTTCTTCGAAAGCCCTCTTTTTCAGGGTCATGAAAACTTCAATTTGTGTGGTAAAGGGTTAAAAAGCCAGTGAAGCTATGCAGGGCCATCATGGCCCTCTTGTTTTCTGTGTTGCTGACTTTGTTATAAACTTCTTAAATATGGATAGGCTAAAAGTTTGCTGTGTAGTATAGGTTTATAGGATGCTTTGAGAAAGACAGAAAAATAAATGGTAAAACTGATAAGGCATGACCTGATAATTCACAATATTTATCATTTCTCTGAATGTGTGAAGATGATGGGGTTTAACCCTTTGAACACACAGCAAAATTTTAGACCTATACAAATTGAAAGCATTTCCAAACAACAATTTCATCTTGGCTTAAATGATTCAATTTTCCCTTGATAGGGTTGAAAACTTTGTGAGAAAAGGAGAAAATGCTGGTTACCAGCATTTTCTCCTTTTCCCACAATGTTTTCTATAATTCTCAGGGGCGTCAAAAGTAGGGATTGTGTGGTATATGGGTTAAATGATTCAATTTCCCTTGATAGGGTAGAAAACTTTGTGGGAAAAGGAGAAATTGCTGGTTACCAGCATTTTCTCCTTTTCCCACAATGTTTTCAAAAGGCTAACCTACTTCAGGGTCGTTGAAAGTGGTCATTGTGTGGTAAAGGGTTAACTGTTTACCAAAAAACAAAATTTTGTGAAGATACAAGTAAATGTAATTCAGAAGTTCTGTTACTTTCACAATGAAGATTAGTTTGACTCACTGCCAAGAAAATTAAAATAGACTCAACCAATGGAATTAAATGCCAATAAAAGAGTAAAAAACATTTTTGGAGAAGGGGGCATGCATTATGCTGGAACCAGTATTTTCTCCTTTTTCTGAAATTTTTGCCCGTCGGGTGGCTCAATGGTGAGTGTGTCAGACTCATGACCTGGTGGTTGTGAGTTTGATACCCGGTTGAGGCGAACTTTCTTTTCAGCGTATTTTCGCCTCTCACCTCTGCTGAAGCATGTGAGAAAAATAGTCGGTGACTTTGGAAAGAAAGTAGCGTAAGTACCGCTGTGAGAAAGCCAGGAAACACGTGTGTCACTGACCGCCATGATTATGACCTTAGCTGTAATTGGCGTTAAATACCCAATACAACCAACCAATCTGAAATGTTTTAAAAGCCTGTTATACCTGCTGTTTGCTACAGCATACAACATTCAGGGATTGTTTGGGAAAGGGTTAATCTGTTATTCTAAGGGCAAAGAGAGATCCCATGTGTCGGACTCACAGACCAGAAAATTAATTGTTTTAATTTTCTAGGGGAAATTGCAGTTTCTGTTTTCTGTATGCAAACTTGGCTAGGTGTTGGAAGAAGTTGCAATATAGTGTTTTGCTTTTTTTGTCTGGTTTTCTGCATTTAAACAAGATTGATGTTGTTTAGATGTTCCTAGGCTATTAATTACCCTTTCCCGAACAATCCCTGGTTTTTACGGGTCAGGAATAGAAGCCTTTTGAAAACATTGTTGGAAAAGGAGAAAATGCTGGTAACCAGCATTTTCTCCTTTTCCAACAATGTTTTCTGCCCTATCATGAAGAAAAATCATCCTTTTGGCGACTGTTAATTTGTCATCTGCAAAATGCTATTAATTTGGTCTGGTCCAAAATTTGATGTTTGGGAAAGTGTTAAAGTAGCTTTGTCATCTTCATATATTGATAAATACACTAAAGAGAGAAACAAGAACACTGCTTGCTGGTGCCTACACTTAACTGCTGTTTCTTGATAGAAATATTATTTCAGAGCTCCAGATAAGAGGGAGTGATGTATCCTCAATTTGTTATTTCTCTTCCAAACCCTATGTTGTGGGTACTCATTAGAATCGTCTCGGTGAGAGGATTCTAATGAGTACCCATAACATAGGGTTTGGTGGAGAAGAAATAATATTTTTAATATCAAAATCAAAATCACTCCCTCTATAATCTGGAGCACTGAATAGATTTGTTTTCAGTGGAAATTGTTAATTTGAAAGTGGGGCATTACTTTTGCAAACATATTTTGATGGTTACTTGGCCTTATTTTTTTTGGTTCCCATTTCGATAGTTAACAAGTAAGTAAATCCCAGTTTGAAGAAATTATCTTCACATATGAGAGAGATAAAAATACCGAGGAGACAGTAGAGCTATGAAAATACCTCCACATTTTTCTTAACCATTTATCGCATAAAACTGGCTTTTAAAGGTGGATATTTAGAATTTTCACATCCCACCAAATTAAGAATTCAATATATATATATATATCACTGAAATATATTAAAAAGAAATACAAATCATCAATAATTATGAACCATAACATTACAAAAAAAAAAATTTCTGATGGTATTCCCTTACAAGGCCACGTAGCCTCTTAAGCTATTTTTAGATTTCCCACCAAAAATCAAAAAGCATTGTGGGAATGTTAAGTGACAGGCATGTGACTAATGACGCTGAAATTCCACAACATAACAAATACGTAATTATTTTCCGTAATGTCTTCTTCGTACGCTATGTTTGAAGTTTCATCTGTATATTTCCAGTTTGTAAATATGCAAGTTGCTCATGTAAAAATAGACTTTGTTTCCTGTCTGTGTCGATCTGGGCTGTAGTAAATCTCTAATTTCTCTTGTTGTCGGATGGTTTTCGACTACTGGGGTTTATAATTATAAGAATTGAAAATTATAAAACTTTGGGAGTATAAGGATGATGTTTCTGTATTTTTGTAAAATTTTCGTCCCAAAATCTGAGGGGCCACCTTTAACAACTCCTGGAAAGCCTTTTGAAAACATTTTGGGAAAAGGAGAAATTCTGGTTACCTGAGCATAATGAGTGCCTAGCTAGGTTAGTGCTGCATTTACATAGACTTTCACTTTTCAAGATTAATATTAAATTTTGACTGTAAAAATTCTGTCATATTCTCTTTGATCATCCCCGATAGCACCAAGTTCCCCCAAGATCAACATGATTCGATCGTAAGACCCCACACACTCGCCTCACTTGTCTCAAAATAACTGGCATAGTATTGTATGTAAAAGCGGCCATAATTTACAGCATGATTCACAAATGTATTAATAGGACCCTTTTTCCACAGCGCGCTTATATATTTCTTACAGCCAACCAAATCATGACATATATTAACCCATTACCACACAATCCCTACTTTTGACAACCCTGAGAAAGAAGCCTTTTGAAAACATTTTGGGGAAAAGGAGAAAATGCTGGTAACCAGCATTTTCTCCATTTCCCACAATGTTTTCTTCCCTTCACAAAACAAATTTCAAATTTTCAGTCACTTTAATTTTGTCATCTTGAAATGCTTTCAATTTGAACAAATCTGAAATTTTGTTGTGTGCATGGTAATGAGTTTACCCTTTACCCCATAAGGCATTTCTATGGTATCTCTAATTCTAACATGACATGCAAATTCCACTCTATAAACACAGTGCAAGGAAAGCGTGGTAAAATCTGCGACAATCCACGCTGAGTGACGTGATTCTTTATCGAGTGACGTCATTCACTGAGTGGGTTATTCAATGGAACATAAACTTTATACTCTTAAGTTTGAACTTGTTTTCCTGTAATTAAGAATTGACCATGTTAGAATCGAAATAATCTTCCTTCTATCGTGGTATATCGTTTAATAAACCAGTTGTGAGTTATGAGGCACAATGAATAAACCACTCGGGCTATCGCCCTTGTGGATTATTTATTGTGCCTCATAACTCACAACTGTGGTTTATTGAACGATATACCACAATAGGAAGAAGATTATTTCTTAATTGACCCTATATAACAGCAAGGATGAAGCCATTTCTTATGTGTATATGACACCTTTTGATAGCATAGAAAACATTGTGGCAAAAGGTGAAATTCCTGGTCATGAGCAATTTCACCTTTTGCCACAAATTGTTTTCCAAAGGCCCCTGTAAGCAATTCCTAGAAATGAGTATCTATGGTGTAAAGGGTTGAACTATATTTATACTGAAATTTTAACAATGGCAAGATAGTTCTGACCAAATTGTCATCCCAGGCTTGGAAGCTGTATCAAACCTCCTTTTCACAGATCATAATTGACATGAGAGATTTGGTTGACAGGGTGTTGAAACCAATCAGACAAGTAAAATGAGAGGATCTTCCTTTTGCCACCCACAGTGTTATACATAATTCAAAGTAAATTGGCCAATTTAGGATTGTAAATGAGCTTGGCACCAATGGGACAATGGACTATTGTCACAATTATGGATTCCTTTAGCTATAGTCTTTTGAAGACTTAGTCTTGCTACTAAGCAATCCACATTATTATACCCTCTTCACGAAACAATTGTATTAGGGGGGTATACTGGAATCAGCATGTCTGTCTGTCTGTCTGTCTGTGTGTCCGTCGGTGTGTCTCGACTGTCTGTCTGTGTACAAAATACTAGCAATTGCCTGTTTCTGTCAAAGCCCTGGCGGGGGTATTTAGTCACATTTAGTGACAGCTCTAGTTTGTCATATTTGTTTAGTTTGAATATAATTATTTGTTTTACATCCATTGAGAAACAAGTTCTTACAAATAATACTAATCTTTCTCAATTCTGCTTCCTGGAAACTGCACCAGTACTTAACTCTTTACCACAGAATTCCGACTTTTAACGACTCTGAGAAGAAAAGCTTTTGAAAACATTGTGGGAAAAGGAGAAAATGCTGGTAACCAGCATTTTCTCCTTTTCCTACAATCTTTTCTACTCTATCAAGGACAAATTCCGCCTTTTGAGCCATCTTTAATTTGTCGTCTGCAAATGCTGTCAATTTGGACCAGTCTAAGATTTTCTCTTGTGGTAAAGAGTTAAGCACCGAATGTGTAAGTGACATACTTCATGAATAAAACTTCATGAATATATCTTCATTAGCATTGATTAAGAATCGTTCATAAAGTATTCTTAAAGGAGTGAAAAATTCTTGATTTCATGCATTTTGTTTCGCAGGGGTGTGGGCCTATGAAAAATCCCAAAGTTGACACATTTCTCATTTGGTTGAAACCTGCTTGTTTTATACAGTGAGTTCTAAAATTCAATCAAATTTGCCTATGATCTGTGCCCGCCCGGGTGGCTCAGACTGGTGACCGTGTCGGACTTATGACCTGGTGGTTGTGAGTTCGATACCTGGTTGAAGCGAACTTTCTTTCCGGCGTATTTTCGCCTCTCACCTTTCCTGAAGCATGTGAGAAAAGTAGTCGATGGCTTTGGAAAGAAAGTAGTGTAAGTACTGGTGTGAGAAAGCCAGGAAACACATGTGCGTCACCAACCGCCATGATATGACCTTAGCTGTTAAAGTGGCATTAAGCCCCAATACAATCAACCAATCAAGGTATGATCATAATTTCTCTAATGGTGGACATTGTTTGAGAAAGAGTAACAATGGTTTGAAAAGGACAAACTGCTCCTTTCCATCTACTCACAGTTCTCGAAGTTGAACTTCTTCAGGGTCATATGGAATTTTATGGTAAAGTCTCAAGCCAGTGCCAAATAACCCTGTTATTTTAAAACTCAGGAAATTCATTTGGAAAAACAGACGAAATCAGGTACAATTTTTTTCTACATTTATAAACCTGAGTTTTAATGACCTTATATAAACCCATTACCAAACAATCCCTAATTTTTACGACCGGGAGATAGAAGCCTTTTGAAAACATTGTGGGAAAAGGAGAAAATGCTGGTAACCAGCATTTTCTCCTTTTCCCACACTGTTTTCTACACTTCACAAAACAAAATTCAAATTTTCAGTCACTTTTATTTTGTCGTCTGCAAATTTTCAGTCACTTTATTTTGTTGTCTGCAAATGCTTTCAATTTGGACCAGTCAAAATGTTGTTGTTTGGTAAAGGGTTAATAAAGATTAGGCTTTTGAACAAGAAATACTGGGAATAAGAGAATATGCCATTAACTTTGTTTTCTACTCCATCAGAAAGAATTTTCATCATATAAACCAATATATATTGTTGTCTGCAAATGCTCTCAATTTGGACATGTCCAAAATATTGTTGTTTTCTGAAGATTTAAGTGCTGTGAAGCAAAAGTTTACTCGTGTGCAAGTTGAGAAACAATTTAACTCATTACCAAACGACAATATTTTAGGCTTATCCAAATCGAAAACATTTGCAGACGACAAAATAAAAGTGACCAAAAATTTGAAATTAGTTTTGTGAAGGTTAGAAAACATTGTGGAAAAAGGAGAAAATGCTGGCTACCGGCAATTTCTCCTTTTCCCACAATGTTTTCAAGGGCTTCTTTCTCAGGGTCGTCAAAAGTAGGGATTGTGTGGTAATGGGTTAAAGTTTCATACATAAAAGGGTCACTAAATGGACCAATATGTCACAGCAAGCCATTGAAATCCCTTCTCAAATTATCACTGTCAGATTATAACTATTTCTTCATAAAGCAACTATCGTACAACCCTTGAGGGGAAAAACTTTAAAAAAGATTTTGGGAAAAGTAGAAAATGCTGATCCATCTTGATACTGCTACATTTAACTCTACCAAACAAGAAAATTTTAGACTCTGGTCCCAATTGAAAGCATCATGGAGGATGACAAAGTAGAGTGACTGAAAATTTGAAATTTCTGTTTGGAAGGGAAAAAAACATTGTAGGAAAAGGAGAAAATGCTGGTTACAGCATTTTCTTCTTTTCCCACAATGTTTTCAGAAGGCTTCTTTCTGAGGGTTGTTTAAAAGTCGGGATTGTGTGGTAAAGGGTTAACTTGCTGTTGACCTGCAAATCCTTTCAATTTTAACAACATTAAAACATAGTCGTTTTGTAATAGGGTTGAGTGCATATTTTTGTGTTTTCATCGAGATATAAAATGCAATTGCCTTATTACATGGCTTAACATAACGCCCTTCGGCGTTATGTTAAGCCATGTAATAAGGCAATTGCATTTTATATCTCGATGAAAACACAAAAATATGCACTCAACCCTTATAATTGCACTCGCTGTTCACTTAAATCACTTTTCGAAAATGATAGACAGAAAAAAATCACGGAAAAATACGACAGTAAATACGAGTTGATTTCTTTCGCGGATATTTGGTAGAACAGGCATGAATACACAATCTATTTTTAGCTTTTCAACATATTTTTTCAGTCGAAGGCGGCCATTTTGCTGGCATTGAAATCATACTTTCGATGATTCATTGAACAAAATTTAAGAATAAAAAAAATATGTAGATCCATATGAACAATACAATCAACTATCTAAACTTGAGGCTAGGTAGACGATGTGTTCTTTCGAGTGACCTTTTCATAGATAATTTGTAAAGAATATGCGTACGTACCGTCGGCAGATCTGTTCTCGATGAGTATCCATCTGTTGCCGATATAAGACTTGGTCTATCCTAAATTTCTTGTAAGATATGAATCGAATGACGCCAACGTTTTGTGACCCACTTATTAGAACATAAAAAACGGTGTCGCAGCTGTTAATTTTTCAATATGTATTTTTGGTCTCCCAGTTCTAGGCTTGTTTCTAATATCATTCCTATCACGCCAACATTTAAAAAATTCTTAACACAGTGTAGTCCCTTCTTTCGATCCTTTCTCCAACAGTTCTTTCACTATATACAATCCATCAAATCCACGATAACTTTTTTCTTGTTAATAGCATTTTTTTAACCTAATCCCCGCAATAAAAAAGTTTAACTCCGTCATGAAACAAATCAAATTCATTTATGCCAGTGATTTTTCCGTTTACACAGTGTACTAAATTTAACTCCGTGACCCTGGCTTCATAGAAATCGATCGCTGACGTATTGAATGATGTAACTGATGACGTCGACCATTCAGACTCTTTATTCACTGTTAGCATAGTGTATTTTTTTTTAGGGTACAGAAAAAGAAATCGGTCTTTTTGCATGTGACTGATTCAGCGATGGAACTCTAAATAGAGCCCATAAACAGTTTGCATGAAATCTAAAATTAGATTCCAACAACAATTTGGAAAAACCGAAAGTAGTGCTATTGCATTTCATCGAAAAATAACATGCAGGTTTTTTCATCACATGACCCAATTCTGACCAATCAAAAAACGATTTTACACTATGAGTGCAATTATAAAGAGTTAACGTAACTAATGTCGCCAAACAACAAAATTTTAGACTAGTTGGTATTCAAACCACTTCCAGACAATACATAAATGTGACTCAAAATTATTATTTGTTTTGGGAAGGGACTAGTTGACATTGTGGAATAAGGAGAAAATGGTGGTTCAGAAAGATAAAGAATAATGTAGACTTTCATTCTACATAAATTGGTTCCATTGCATTTCTAGTTACAAGTTTTGCTACATTTCATTTTGCTGTGTTTCCTTTCTTAACATTTTGATCCTGGGCGTATTCCTTTCGCTACTCTGAACACTCCAAACATGTTCTAGGTCCATGAAGTATTTCGGAACACTGGGCTGTGTTCTTTAGAACATGTTCTGACTGTTCTAATCGAATTAAGATGTAACGCACCTGCTGAACGGTTGCTAGATGATGCAAGATGGCTGAAAGACGGACAATTCATCATGGCAAAATTTGCATTTGTTCTTTTTTACGAAATGAATGCTATAAATAGGGGCATACTTGACTCGTCTCCACTCTCTCTCTGCATGCAGCCATGATGCAGCCATGCTAATCATTTCCTTAACTTAACTAACACAACTATGGCATTGTAGCTCTTGCAACAGCCATCATGCCAATGTACTTTCATTTTGATATGGTTTACATGCGCGGATCCAGATATCTTTCGGGGGGGGGGGGGGGGGGGGTGTCCCATTAAAAACGCACTCGTCTTATTATATGATACTTTGATTTCCAGATTTCAGTGGATGTAAGCCGTTTACAAGAAAAGTCAACGTTTCCAGTTTTAACCATGAGGAGGTCTTCACATTTAGAACCTTTTTTTTCTTTAAAAATTAAGACTGTATTTTACATAAATGCTGTACAATATAAAACCAGTACCATTTCACGAATCAGATAACCACATTTTTGCCAAAATTCGCCCATGGTTTAGAATAATGTTCCGAACGTGCTTCATTCAGAACATACTTCTGGAACAGTGTATTGTGTTGTGTAATATTCCTTTTGCACATTCCAGAACAGCCTTCCCGAACACAGAACATTGTGCCAGAACAGGTGAAAGGAATAAGCCCCCTGTTTCTTACTTGATAGGGGACAAATCATTCAAATATTTGATGCTTTAATGTAATAGAATAAACAGTTGGTGACTTTTCACAGCAGCCAGCCCAGATAAAATCATGCTTATACCTAGAAAATATCAATTGGTCCTCTATATATTCTGGCATGTAAATGTCATTTATATTGTGTTTTCTGTGATGAATAATTTATAGGAATAGGGACAGAAACAACAGCCATGTGATAATGGCGGTGTGTTGAAGGGAATATAGAGTCCACAGATCTTTGGGGTATTATGGGATTTGACTCTTTACAACATATGACTGAATAAAAGGCCATTTAGAAACATTATGGGAAAAGTAGAAATTACTGGTAAATTAAAAGGAGTTTTGTCCTTATCTCGCAATGCTTTCTTAGCTGTTAAAACACTTAGTTTTATTTGTATCTCTTTTAAGTTTGTTGACTGTTTTTGCCTTTACTAAATGACAAAATTTTAGGTTTGTCCAAGTCGAAAGCATTTGCAGACGACAAAATGTAAGTGACTGAATTTAATTTGAAATTTGTTTTGCGAAA